>OX381715.1:53970210-55170210 GCA_947462335.1 Harmothoe impar
AAGATGTTGTTAGTCTTAGACGTGTCCTGGAAGACTACCCTGATATTCAAGATATCGTTTGGAACATGATGTTGGTTCTATAATCTTTTTTTTAAACTTGTGGAAGATAAATGAATACCTGGAGGAAAATGACCTAATGCAACGGTTTTCTGCGGCTTGTAAGAAGGTTCTATACAGCAGTCGCACGGGAAATGTCATCAGCAGTATTGTTGCTCTCTTTAGAGTAAAAAGCCTATTGCAGCAATCAACGATATCCGGGTGATACACTGCGTTGAAATCCGAGTCTAGGTACCCCTTTGCAGTACAAGCTTAAAACAAGGTGCAAGAAGCAGTTACTTGTCATAACGTTTAACCTTTTTTAAACAGTATCTGATTTCTTTTAATCTATACAAAGAAACGCACAGTTGACTCTTGATCATCAGTTAAATTATGGATATGGTCCGCTTATTTTGTAACCTGTGTTGTATTTGATGCTCATGCACATTGGCTTGTATCATGTTGATCCAGCTATATCTGGCTGTATTGGTAGAGCTATACTTAAATGGCCACGGTCCACTGGCAGTGCCAGTGGACGGTAGCCATGTAAAGGTAGAGTGTTACATCGAAAATAAACTATGGTCCTCAGAGTATATTCATCAACTGGTCCCAAGAGAAAAGATATGTAAAATGACAATGAGAAAATCAGAATAAGGATATCTATAATGTTAAATGTTTGGGAGTGCTGTGAAGTTGACAAAATTCCTAAACTTCTGAAAATCCCTGTACACTGGTGTAGAGGTCGCGGAAAACTTAGTCATTGGATCGGCCGGGAATCGAACCACAGACCTCTCGCACCGGTGACAAGCGTGCTAACCGTTACACTACCAACCCGTGTCTGACTGTTCTCCACTCCCTACGTTACTGGATCGGTATGGTACAGAGGGGGAGGATTACCCAGGTGTTTCACCCCTTCGGGCTCTCCACCAGGGTACGGGGAATCCGACCCCTACACTACCCCCATCAGCTTCCATCATGTCCTCTAGATTCGGATTTTCCGGGGGGTTACCAACCCTGGGCTTTCTCTCCCTCCTAGAAGGGGCTTTATCAAGCAGTTACAGAGAGTCCCAGCCCCCGGAGTATAGAGGCACCTAGCACCAGGCATTCTCACCCACTGGAGACCGAAGGTCCCAATGGGGCTTTATCAAGCAGTTGTTGAGATACCCTGACTTCCCAGTGATGGAAGCTTTCTACACCATACCGATTCAGCCAATTTGTTGACTGAACTCCATGCTGAACTCCAACTGCCCGTACTAGGGACCAACACTTCCCAACCTGCTCCTCCAACTACCAACCGCCAGCAGGTGGCCAATCCCCAGCAAGCTGGAATGCTCCTACCGTTCGCAGTCAACGTACTACCCGATTCATCGCGGCAGATCCACCAGTGTAGAGGTCGCGGAAAACTTAGTCATTGGATCGGCCGGGAATCGAACCAAAGACCTCTCGCACCGGTGACAAGCGTGCTAACCGTTACACTACCAACCCGTGTCTGACTGTTCTCCACTCCCTACGTTACTGGATCGGTATGGTACAGAGGGGGAGGATTACCCAGGCTCCTACCGTTCGCAGTCAACGTACTACCCGATTCATCGCGGCAGATCCACCAGTGTAGAGGTCGCGGAAAACTTAGTCGTTGGATCGGCCGGGAATCGAACCAAAGACCTCTCGCACCGGTGACAAGCGTGCTAACCGTTACACTACCAACCCGTGTCTGACTGTTCTCCACTCCCTACGTTACTGGATCGGTATGGTACAGAGGGGGAGGATTACCCAGGTGTTTCACCCCTTCGGGCTCTCCACCAGGGTACGGGGAATCCGACCCCTACACTGGCAACAATATATTTTAGCCATGACCCTCAGCCAGCACATTCTTCTGACTAGTTTATGTCTTTAGAAAACTGAGAGTCCAGCTCCACTGTTCGCTCACATGCAACTTTCTGCTCGCTTTAAAACCATCTGAATGTCCTGGAATGCACTTTTGCTATCGGAGGATTTCTTGTGGATGCATGGTCACCTGTAGTGGGTCAGTGTATTATGTTTTGGGAATCACACACATCAAATTGTGTGCCCTCTGACCGCTATCTGTGGTTCATTAATTTAATAGTTCATATTCCATCCTGAAATGTGTCCTCATGATAGATGATCTGACTATAAATGTTTTGTCTTTGGTTATTTAGGGATGTCATTGACATCCATTTTTTGTCAATGATGATCATCAACATATATTTGTCGATATGTCAATGCATTGCAATATAATATTAACATAAAATTATATAACTATAGTGCACTTAAAACACTATAGGGCCTTAATATGCCAGAGAAATATCCAAATTAAATGTAAATAACATCAAAAATAATTTAGAATAATTTACAAATTCAATCTGAAGATCCCCAATGATGAGACACCAGTACACATTTTAGTTATGTCACTTGAGGTCAAAAGTTAGTACTTCATTACGACCCACAGAGGTCTGTCCATTTCACTGCAACCACCTGAGCTAATCAGAGCCAATAACTTCTAAGCTACTAACTGATTGGCCAATGTAGGTGACATGCCAACTGATATAAATTGGTACTTTAACTTTGAGGGTCCTTGCAATGACATGCTTTAACTAGAAGCTATAAGTGGCCATGCCTGTCTCCCTCCAGAGGAAGTGGGGTTTTATATTAAATCTCTGTCAGTGCACACTCCAGTGTTATAACTGTGTGCCAATCACCTCATCCAATATTAACCATATTAATAGTAGGGACGTCCACCTACACAGCCTGCGCTGACCCCACTACCTACACTACAATCTCTTCTATAAGATATAGAATACAGTAGTTATGAAATACTTTGCTACGCACTGTTGACTGCCCTACTTGTGTGGCCTACTCATAGTCTACCTGAGTGGTGCCACTAGCTCAGCTAGAATGTACTAGGCAGTTTGTTCTTGCTCTTTACAAAGATAATGTATTTTCTTCTCGGTTGTAGGAATGGACTTCTCAGAGTCTCCTTTGCCAGATTCCCAGATTATATTATGTATTTTCTTGTAAAACTCTTTTCATCACAGTTTTACCACAGCTTATAAGAATATCAATCCAATGAGTTCCTTCCCCTATGCCTGTTGACCTGTTAGATTGTTCAAATGGGTTTCTAGCCCCTCAGACTGAACACACCATGATATAAATTCATGCCTGGATTTTGTGACACAGTATAGGACCTCACAACGGCCACCTCTTACATCAGCCTGTTATGTAACTTACACTGGGCCCCTGTACCTCTCCTTTTCTCAGTCTCCTGGGTACCACAGGCGCCCTGGTGTAGGGTTTCACTGTCCACATTTTGGATAGTTGATTCACTGTGATGACATGGACTGGACGGGCAAAAGACACTTTCTCAAAATGGCAAATTGACATAGATATATTGACAAATCAAAAATATCAATATTTTTTTTGACATATTGACATAATTTCAATATAGCGATTTAGCAAGTATCAATGTCATCCCTATATTCATTCAAGTCTTATATTTACTCCATTTATAAAACAGTGTATACTTTAAACTAACTTTAGGGTTATATCATCATTCATTCAAAATGGCTACCATGAACATAATCCTAAATGGCATGATTGGACTCATGATTAGAAGCAGAGATATGCACCTTTCAAGATTCTTTATTGAACTCCAGTAGCCATCTTATATATTCCAAAATCGTTGCTATATACATGATTCTACATGATATGATTGGATTCCTGTATCTCTTAGGTCCCTGGACCTGGAGCGAACGCCCCGAGAAGGTCCTTCCAGAATGGTTACCCGCTCTGCGGCTACGATCACCAGGCTGGCGTTTCAATCTTACCACCACTCTCTTAGGTAATTAGAAGCAGAGATATGCACCTTTGACGATTTTTATTGAATTCCCGCAGCCATCACAAAATGACTGCCATATACATGATTTTAATTGACATGATTGATTGATTGATTTTACAAATTTTTATTGGCATTAAATACATATACAAGTGTAGTGGGACGCTGTACTATTTCTATAGAACCGGATTGAGTTATTTTGGTTATGTCTGTTGTGTCGTATCCGGGCCGCACTCCTGTCTGGTGGCCGGTATGTGATTACATAATCCGGCACCTGAGGATTGGTGGAGTGCGACCGGGTAATACGCACCGAGCCGAGACCGCCACGTGTCACCCGACACAACCCAGGTACCGTGTCGGTCCGGAGAAACCGATTTCGGGTCACCCGGAGTTCCTCGGGAATTCAAGTGTTTACGAGTAATGGAGTGGAGTTACATAAGTCTCAGTATATAAACCCATGGGTTCTGCTACTCGAGGACTCAGTCTCGCTGTGGACTTCGGCCAGCTTGATTGTTCCTCAGCAGAGATTCCTAGAACTCTGTTGTACTTTTTGGCCTAGTCCTGCTGCTGCTCCTAACTTGCTGACCCTGCGTTTCTCTCCGTTCTACCCTTTGTAGTAAGGTCCCTTAGCCAAAAAATCGTTACCGGAGTGACAAAAGCGCCAAATTTCTCATAGGTGTTCATTTGGTCATAAAGATTCATTTTAGCCTAGGTTGCATTTTCAAAACAAATCGGTAACCATGGAAACAGCCTAAATCCAAGATGGCCGCCAAATTGGCCAAAAACACCTCTCCCATAGCATTAATATTGTCCCTATACAAATTTGAACCATACCTATCCCCCATAAATTGGGCCCTGGGAATCCAATGGTATTATTGGTTTGTTGCTAGGTTGAGTGGTTGCTTAGCAACAGTCATTCTAAATATATATTTCCTTAGTTACACAGACTTAATGATTATTTAGCTCAATTTCAATGATACCTACCCCCAGTAAATTGGCCCCTAGGATTTTAACAGTGTTATTCATTAGTTGCTAGGGCCAGTGGTTGCTTAGCAACAGCCATTCCAATTGTTTATTTGCATAGCAACACATGTTTTGCAGGCACATAGCTCAATTTCAATGACATCTACCCTAAGTAAATTGACTGCTAGGATTCTAACAATGTTATTCATTGGTTGCTAGGGCCAGTAGTTGCTTAGCAACAGCCATTCCAATTGTTTATTTGCATAGCAACACAGGTTTTACAGGTACATAGCTCAATTCCAATGACACCTACCCCCCTTAAATTGACTATTGGCATTTTTGTAATGTCATTCCCATCTTGCTAGGGCCAGTATATGCCTAGCAACAGCCATTTCAATTGACTTATTCCTTAGAAACTCAGGTTTAGGTACTGCAGGGGTAGACAGTAACTGCCGACCAGGCCTGTAGCTCTAGGAATCTGTGGGCCCACACTTGAAACAACAGGCCTGGAATAGGTAGTTCACTTTTCTTACCAGACCTAACCCGAATGCCAGGCTTCCTTGTGTTTCTCTCTTTCCAACAACATATAACATGTCTGTGTTCACCATTGCTATAGACCGCCCAGACCTGGAGGGTAATTCCTGAGGTAGTAACTCATCAGTGCTCTATTCAAGCATCATCTCCAGGGTTAATACACTACCAAAGGGTTGTCATGATGCACCAATGCAGCACCAGAACTAAAACTAAATGGTGCATTAATGCACTATTGGCACTATGCTAGTAGGGCATTAATGTTTTTAACCATTAACAGGTTAAGGGTGCCATTTCCTAGTTAGTGCTGGCATCAATGGCAACTTAAGGACTCCCCTTTCATTTCTCTGCTTACCCCCCAGCTTATTACTCTCCCTGCCTATACCCCATACCTCTCCCTCCCCCTGTTTATCCCCTAACTTTCTATTCTCTTTCTTTTAACTTTCCATCCTTCCCCATGCAGTCCTTTAATCTGCCTATACCTCTAGCTCTCAGGGATTTTCATCTGTTGTAATATTGATAACTTGTAAAATTGAAAAGACTTTCCTCATTCAGTATCCTTAAGTGCTTCAGAATGACTGTTTTTCTCTCCTAGTAGGCGGAGGTGATAAATCTACTTTTCTTCGGGGACCGGCTCAAACTATTTGGGTCCAAAATAATGGGAAATCACAAAAATATTTTTCTGGACCCCGTGACCCCCCCCTTACGTGGGGTCCGAAGATCGGCCAAATAGTGAGAAAACAGCCAAAATTCAGGCTTTCAGATTCCTTTTCAAATCTCATCATGTTTTTCTGTTGACTCCCCCCTATGACCCCCCCCCCCAACAGCATGCACCAATAGCCATCAGATAACTCCCCCCCCTTCACCTCTATATTACCCTATACTAAAATGGTCTATTAACATAAGACCTGGCTGACAGTTTGAACCTTTCTTGAGGGCTCCCTGTTCATGTTAACCAGCCCCTATGACCCCCCTGCCCCCCCATCCCCACCCTCACCCTGAACTAATAGCCATGATATAACCCCCCCCCCCCCCTCCTCCCTTGCCTCCACATTACACAGTACAACCATCAGCCCCTCCATGTGGCACAGTGCACAGCATTGCCTCTCACGGTATCATACCTGGGAGTGGGACAATGGTGTGGTGTGGTGTTGCCCAAAGCCCCTCCCCCCAAACCTTCTTCCAATGCTTCAGAATGACTGAGCTGGGTCCTTGAGATCACCCTGGTAGGTGTATCTACTACAGCTGGTAGAGGGATACTGTCAAATCTGGGTTCAATATTTGGTCTAATATCAAGATATGTGTTCATCTGTCCTCAAAGTTTGATATTAGGTTCTACCAACTTACCCTTTATTGGAATATGTGTATCAACATACTGGGTTGACCAACTTACCCTTTATTGGAATATGTGTATCAACATAATGGGTTGGGGGTCAACGGGGGTAGTTAACAGAAACTGGGGGCCCTCCAGAATGGTTCATGATGATATTTTATGGCATAGAGGGACCTGATTGTATGGGAGCAAATGCCTTCAAAAGAGCTGATTTGTCGGTATTTTGCCATGGGTGCACCCTCCCCAGAGGGGGAAACACCCCTATTATCACAACAATATGACTTTCAATGCTCTTTTTGAGTCCCAAATGAAGCTTTCTGACCATTTTCATTGAGAGATGTTGAGGTTTGAGTAGGAATCTGAAAGCCTGAATTTTGTCTGTTTTCTCACTATTTGGCAGATCTTCGGACCCCACGTACGGGAGTGGGGGGGGGGGGTCTAGGGGTCCGAAAAAAATGTTTTGTGATTTCCCGAGTTTTGTGTCCTATTTGCATAGTTAAAGCCTGTTCCTGAAACCGTACGACAAAATTAGCGATTTAACACCCCCCCCCACTCCTAGATTCTCAAAATCTTTCAAGACCACCAAATGTCATCCTTGGGAAGCAAGCTCCCTGACATTGTAATTCTATGGTATTCTAAAAGGGATGGTGGGGGGGGGTGTTGCTAGGCTAGGTAGCCATTCATTTAGTTTAACAGACATTTATAGAGATATTCAGATTAGGGACACATTACCAATTGTGGCATACCTTATCAATGATTTTCACCTGACCCTGAATCTTTTTATGGTGGATTTGACCCTTGGCCCCTACATTCATCTGTAGAAATATGTTTAATGTAACATTTACCTTCTAAATATTTAAGATACAACATTAAGGATCATGTTACTAGTTGCTATAAGTAAGGTAAACTAAAGAATATTAGAATGCATCATAGTTGACACTGAAAGTCATTTGCTGATATCATTCCCTGAAGTAATGTATTCTCCTGGATCATACATGGTAGCTACTGAGAATTTGTTGGGTCTATGGAATAAACCTCTTTCCCAGTGAGCACAAAATTCAGTTTAATATTGAATCAACATTGAATCAACATTGACAACCATTTTTCAATATTGGTTCAATGTGCTGTGCCCACTGGGATGTTGCTCACCTGTCTTGAAGGATATGGCAGTTGGAGAAATAGACAGGGTAAGGGAGATGCTAGTAGAGGGATAGAGGAGTGGATAAAGTGCTAGGCATAGGAAGGGAGAGGGTGGGTAAGCAGATTAATAGGTACACAAATAGGGAGGGGACATGGGAGGGAAGAGAGATGCAAGGAGATAGGCAAGGAAGCAGAGAATGGTGGAAGGATAGATATGCAGGTAGGGTAGGTTCACCCTAGATCAAACTCATACCTTGAGTCAACCACTTTTGACATGAAATTACAAGTTCAGTATACATCCGGGGACAATAAACTCCCACTAATTAAAGAATTGAAGTGTTTTACAAATATAGACTGCACATTGCATCCACATCATCACTCTTTTTTATGGTGTAGAATCAGTCAGAAGTACCCCTGTTTGACTTGTTTTGACGAACAGAGAATGAAAATCTCTCCACTGTTCCTACTCTTTGGTAGTTGATTTGAGGTATTTGTCCCTTTCATGCACAGTGTTGATCGGTTTTGTGAGCTGGATATGTATCTAAATTACACAAATCATGACTTTATTGAGCAAAATTATTTCCTAAGTTATATTTAGGACTGATTTCGTAAGGTATATCCATTTCACCTTAAGTCAGCCATGAATTCACCCTAAGTCAGCCACCTCATACCCTTAGTCAACCATGGGATTTCCTTCTCTGGAGTCCCTCCTGGAATTATCTCACCCTGAATTTTTGTCTAACAACTCTCCCCCTACCCTTGTGAATACCTCCTCCTCCCACAATATCCTCTTCTACTGAAGGGTTAAGGATAGCAGGCCTACATGTGTAGGGTATAGAGGGCAAGGGTGAAATACAAAAAGAGGGGGGAAAAGGGGAAGAGCCCCCAATATATTTAATAGAACTCCATACTGCATGTCTATAATTTTATATTTTAGTCCTCATTGCTCATACAAGTAATATTTACTTGTATTGATAGCTCATAATGAAGCTGTATTCACCTGAGGTACAGTACTGCGTTGTCTTGATTATTCCATGTGCAATAAACTGTTTTCTTCTCTATTGTTAGTTGTAACATATTGATATATGATGCATGCATTCATGTCAGCCAATCCAGTGATGAAAAAAGGGAAATTATTCTGATATTCCACATATTTCTGGTGGTTGTAATATGGCTGACTCAAGGTGCATTTTGGCTGACTTAGGGTGAAAAGGGGCAATTCCGAATACTCTGATAAATCATGGTATCAAATACTGTAAACTGATATATGGCATTGTAAGACATCAATACCTGTGTTTGATTGTTTTAGGAGTTCAATATTCAATTTATCCATGCATATCTATCATTGGTTGGTGATTGTAAATGCAAAGAGCATTCTACTAGTAGGGCTGGTGATAATGTTTCTTCAGGAACAGGCTGAAACAATGACTTTGGTGCTAGTGGATTGTAAACGTGATGTTCTCTACTTTCTGGTTACTGAGGCAGCCATTCCCACATTCTAAACATGAGATATTGGTGCCGGTACTAATAATCATTTGCTGATATTACAGTTTAGGAGAGACACATCTCCTGGTAGCATCCTCCATGGTTTAGACTGTTAGCATCAATGCACTACCAGCATAGCGCCGATAGTGCATTAATGCACTACTGTAAAAACATCACATTTTGGGCAGATCCTATAAGCCACAGAGGCCTACTGAGTGGTCCCTGGGAAAAACTTGTGCATTAACCCACAGCCCAAACTTTGACCTAAGGCTAGTATTTGCACCCTAAATCATAACTAATTTGTGAAGATTCTCACAAATTAGTTGAATAAACTATATCTAGTTATAATGTAATAGAAAGATTCTTTCTAAAGGCATGCAGATGTACCAAATTGATGTTGTATTGCATTGAGAGGAAATGTGAAGTGAAACACGTATTGATGGTCAGAGACCTAGATTTTCCTCTCCCTTGTACCGTAGGAACCTCCGTAAACCCAGGGATGTGTGAGTGTCCAGTCCCACACTGATTTCACGTTCAGAGGGCAGAGCATGGCGCTATTCAGCTACATAAGTATTGTGATGTGCAGATGGTCTGCATCTTAAACCCCTAACCTCTCTATTTAAGCCCAGAGTTCTGGTCTTCGCTCAGCTCTGACTGCTACTGCAGGGGCAGCAAGGGTTTTGCCGTTAACATAGCGTGGGCCCATACCTGGTCACTGTGCCTCACACAGAGCCACAATGTGCCTCACACAGAGCCACATTGTGCAGTGTATGTAGTGGAAGAGTTAAGGCTGTGGTAACTTCAAGGTCTTTTCTGAGGCAAAATTTGGAAAAACTTGTGTATAAGCTGCACTAGAGATCTTGTGTACTAGCCGCGGCTTCTATGTGAGGTTTTAGGGTATTCATTTTTAGTCAATTTTAGAATTACCCAAATAAAATGGGTGTTGCTAGGCATATACTGGCCCTAGCAAGATGGGAATGACACTAAAAATGCCAAAAGTCAATTTAAGGGGGGTAAGTGTCATTGAAATTAAGCTATGCACCTGTAAACCCTGTGTTGCTATGCAAATAAACAATTGGAATGGCTGTTGCTAAGCAACTACTGGCCCTAGCAACCAATGAATAACATTGTTAGAATCCTAGCAGTCAATTTACTGAAGGTAGATGTCATTGAAATTGAGCTATGTGCCTGCAAAACATGTGTTGCTATGCAAATAAACAATTGGAATGGCTGTTGCTAAGCAACTACTGGCCCTAGCAACTAATGAATAACACTGTTAAAATCCTAGGGGCCAATTTACTGGGGGTAGGTATCATTGAAATTGAGCTAAATAATCATTAAGTCTGTGTAACTAAGGAAATATATATTTAGAATGGCTGTTGCTAAGCAACCACTCAACCTAGCAACAAACCAATAATACCATTGGATTCCCAGGGCCCAATTTAGGGGGGATAGGTATGGTTCAAATTTGTATAGGGACAATATTAATGCTATGGGATAGGTGTTTTTGGCTAATTTGGCGGCCATCTTGGATTTAGGCTGTTTCCATGGTTACCGATTTGTTTTGAAGATGCAACCTAGGCTAAAATGAATCTTTATGACCAAATGAACACCTATGAGAAATTTGGCGCTTTTGTCACTCCGGTAACGATATGCCCCAAATTTGAGGCTAAGGGACCTTACTATTGGGGGAACAGAGGAGATAGACGCATTGGTGAATAACTCAGGGCCCGCCTCCCTCTGAGGAGTCCGGTCTATATGGAGTTTACCAAGATTATAGAGAGCCTTGGACATTGGGGAATTATTGATTAGACCGTGAGCGTATGATTACTGTGTATATAATTACCCCATAATTATATAAGTATAATGCTACCGGTATGTTTGGTCATAGTTGGTTATATATGTTTACTTAGGTTTATACTAAGCCTACCTGGCCTGCTGGCTCTGTATGCCCCAGGTCAGGGTCAAGGTTGTCCTTCTTCACTGGACCATGACCATCTAACAGGGATCCACACCTGTGTATTTTTTTTTTTTTTGTATTTTTTTTTTTTTTACATTAATAAATAAGGGGTGGTTAAATCTACCCAAATTGGTCAATCAATTATCTATTGTTGTTGTTTATCATCATCGTTTCAGTTAGGTCAGCTTTATGTGCTGTATGTCAGAATGAATAAAGAGTAATTTCTGAACAACCTATTTTCGAATCTGGAGTTTTTCATAGCTCATGCCTATCTTAGAATAGCCAACAGCTACACAAGTAAAGTTTTTAAATCAAATGCCATGAACGCTTGGCAATCTATGTTGAATCAACAATTCTGAACAGAGATGAAGCAACATTACAATATACAACAGAAGAGTAGATGGACAATTCGAGTAGAAGATCTTGTAGGGTTTACAGTCTAACCCATGTATACTAAGCTCCAGATGGTCATTGACACTGAGTATCTATCCACATTCATCGGGTGCAATTTATATATGGCACACATACTTGTAATAACAATTGGTCGATATACATGAATATAGATGAACCCAAGTCGCGCACATGGTCTTACAATTAGTGGCATTGTTCAGTTCACGTCAGTTCATAAAGTTCACGTCAGTTTATAAATCCGTTCAATTACCACCAGTGTTGTTATATACATGCAACCATATATACTAATCATTTACATATACCGGTCATCACAGACTTTTAAACTTCTTGCAAATACTAGTACTAATTGCATTCCCTGACCATAGAAACATCCTTTTAGACCTTTTATTTGTGTCTCTAAGGGAGTGGTCATTTTTTAACAACATGGGGAGGCTGGTGGATTTGGGGGGGACCAAAAAAATTTGGACCCCTCTTGAGGGGGGCCCAAAAAAAGTGCACCTTTTTTTTTATCGAAAAAGCCCGCATGTTACTATAGTTCAAGGGGGTCAGCCGCACTCAATTTCAGCTTGCCTGAGGGGGGGACCGAAAAAATGTTGACCCCTACTGTGGGGGGGACCCAAAACTTTCCGACCCACTAGCGCGAAAATCCACCGACCCCCCCCCCCCTGTTTGGTAGAAAATTACCACTCCCTGAGGAGATTAGAAGTAGAGATATGCACTTTTAAAGATATCTAGTGAATTCTGGTGGCAATCTTGAATATCTCAATTTCCCCCAAAGCCGTCACGAATACATCGCTCTGGAAATGGTCACACAGACCCCCTAGATGAACAATCAGCAGAGAAAAAAACTATATCAGAGAATTTGGGGTCAGGCCCCAGATCCTTGTCCCACTACCGGACTATCATCTCAATTCAATCCATGTCCACTCATGGCTGTACTAAAAGCCACTATCCACTGGGGAACTTTGGCAGATTGAGCCCTTACATTTCCAACATAACTTTGGCCAATTGAGGCCCAGTGGACGGTGGCCATCAGGAGAGAGAGAAAAGATATCAACAATGATTTTTATAGCCATCGTCCACTGGGGAACTTTGGCCGACTAAGCCCATACATTTATATCTGACTTCGGCCGATTATAGCCCAGCAGACGGCCATCACTGAGAGAAGAAAAGCAACAACCTCCACTGTTCTAAAGCTGCATTTACCAGTTATATGTATACCTGGACACAATGTAACAACGCTTTTGGTAGGTTCCCCTTAAAGATACATTATCAGTTAACCTTTTAAGGACAGATGTCACTAAAAGATGACATAAGTCACTCGCCGTTGCTGCATTGGTGCATAATGCCAACCCTTTGGGAGTGTCTCGACCCTATTGGGTCGTCATGATGCTTGAATGTAGCTATGGCAAGTTACTCGACAGGGCTGTGTTCATGTATCTCGATGACCAAGGCATGATGCATTAATGCACTATGCCGTCCTAAACGGTTAAAACACGCAAAAATTAAGTTATAAAATAACTTTGCAGATGCTTCTTTTACCTTGTGTTTGACATCATTCTTTATGGTATCAATGTCCTCCTTGTTGTAATTTGCAGGTAGTAATAGACTGAACTTCTTCCTCTTTTCATTTTGTTTTTGTGCACCAATTCCCTTTCAGGGAACATAAAATTTTGATTTGGGCCTCTATGGCTCCTTACTGAAATGAACTTCATTTCCAAAAATATCTAAATTCCATATATGGTATGGTCTCATGGTGCTGAGAAGTGGTTCATGGATGCCAATGTTTAGTGGTTGCTTTGGTATCTTTTGGAATGTTTCATCCCTTTCAGGGAATCATCAGGTGTAACCTCGGGGACTCTACACATTTAATTATTTTGAAATTAATTTTATAGATTTTATTGATGAATTGTGTAGAATGTGCTTGTGTGTATTCACAATAAAATCTTGACCTGTGGCTAACTGACATAGTGCAGATGGCCTGTTTATTCATGCTGGAGTGAATGTGTCTGGGGCCTCTTGGCCCTGGACTGGACTGTGTCAGGGGGATGGAGCTATTTAGGTAAGATCAGTGTGCTCATTGCGAGGTTATTTTTCCTATCTATTGTTCTTTTACCATTTGAGGTTTCCTATTGAAAGGTGCACCATAAAATAAATGGCTAGCATGGGAAAAAATGTATCATGTAATGAACCTAAAATGGGAAAATCACCTAACATTAGCTGACATAGTAACTTAACCATAGCAGTCAATAGAAAGGTTTGAGTAAGATGGTGTGCAGTACGGCTGGAATCGTCACAGAAGTTGCACAGAACCTTAGTCTAGCAGAAAATGTGTGTTTATGGTTGATTCATAATATCTCAATAGCGAAATCTTAGGAGGATTCTTACAGTTCCTTCACAACCTATAATCAATTCCTAAACATGGAAGTGGTGGTCTGGTCTATCAAAATGACAGCTTTCCACAAAATGTAAATCCATACATTGAGAATGACTTGACATTTGCTGAGATTTGAATGGGGTATAGACTCTTCACCAGACCTGGCACTGCATGAAACCTTGCATTTACGAAAATTTAAGATGCCTTCAATGAACACTTAGTTAAATCAAGTATGATTAACATAAAAGAGCAGGCTAATTCTATGTTGCCTTATATCGGTAGTGCTTGCATCTATTAGCAGTATTCTGATATACAAACTATTAAAATAGGCAGTGTGTATTATTTAAAACTGAAATAAAGGGGATAGCTCATGTAGAAAATGATGTCACAAGAGAAACTGAATTGACCCAGACCCACTCAGCCCATCTTCTTGATTGGTCTAGACACTTGAATGGCTCATTGGTTGGTTGCTTGGTAATCTACATCAATCTCGGCCTGACATAACTGCCAATTAAGGGCCACGCAAGCGCCAATCATAGGGCTGTGTAAGTGCAGACGATTTTTCGTTTTTTATTTGTTACGATTACAAAGCCTGTAGTTACCTTCTTAGTGGCTCTTTGTGTCATTGCACGTGGAAAAGGGTTACATG
Organism: Harmothoe impar; assembly: GCA_947462335.1. Lineage (NCBI taxonomy): Eukaryota > Metazoa > Annelida > Polychaeta > Phyllodocida > Polynoidae > Harmothoe > Harmothoe impar. The sequence continues at coordinate 53,984,946 of OX381715.1, forward strand.
TATATGTCATGAAAGCAATACATAAATCCTTACACATAATATTTATTGTCTGATGAACAATAAATCCTAGTACAATGTACTGTATTCAGTATGGCTGGGTTCAGTTTTGTTCTCCTGTGATGTCATTGTCGATATGTTTATTTCAGCTCTAACTAGTACATATTGCATACATCGATAGAATACAAATCATAATATGGTTAATTCCTACAAATACTACTGATAGAAGGCCACATGAAATTAGGCTGGTCTTTTCTTTTAATGATGTTGCTTTGGGCATAATTACTTAAATGCATGTACATTCATGCAGTGTCATCATGAGTTGGGGACATATCCATTCTGTAATATTCTCAACACCTGTGATATATTCATTAGTCAGCTTCTGTCATCATTACTCTATGTAAATGTTTTTTGATATTACCTACATAATACTACGTTATTCTACTCCATGAATGTTTGTGGAATTGATTGCACTGAATGTAAATGCAAGAGCGAAGAATAAGTCTCAGGCATCGTCTGTTTCTAAATTAGGCCCTAAAGATGTCAGTCCTACTTGGGAGATATAATGACAGGTTTGCAGCGGCTTCTTGAACATTAGCATGCAACTTCCACATCATTGATGAGGTCATCAACGTTGATAATTCACCAGTGATTCACCGTTGACATGGCCTTGCTGAATCAACATACGATCATCAGAATGAATAAACATAATAAATGATGATTTATATTGATTTAACAGTTCAACATTGGCAACTAACTGCTGCTGTTAAGTTCAGTTAGTTGTTATATTTTCAACCGAAATGCAGTATTCTTGTGTAGATGCAATCGTTGCAATTTATATATTTTCATTACAATATCTGCCCCCCCCCCTCCCCCCAACATCATTTCTCCAAGATAATATGTTAATTCTAGCACCATCCAGGGTTAGGGTACACGTAGGACCTGTTATGATCACACTAAGTTCACTATTAGTTATAATTCTTAGCAACATCAAGGGTGTCTTACTAAAGACATGCGTTCTTGTCATTTCATACGAAATGTCAATCAAATGCACAGATAGAAATGGTATATAAGACAATCCTACTATGAACACTAGGCCTGCCACATCTATATATAGCAGGACCCCCAATGACCACAGTATAGGGCCTATCATCGACTGTACATTGGTACAGTCCATTCCAAATTGACTATAACCACAGCAGTGCGCTGCGGCCGTGGGTATTGTGGGTTATTATACGATCGGGCCACTCATCGTGCTTTTTCTGTGATATCCCCGTGCTGATATCTAGTGATATCGGCACCCTTCCGGTGGATATCAGCACGTTTCCGGGGGATATCATCCCGTTTCCGGTGGTCCTGAGCAATTCCGAAATTTCGTCTCCCATAAAATCCGAGGTTCTATGGAGACTCGAACACGCTACATCAAGACTTGAAGTCCGATGTGCTAACCACCACGCCGTGAAGGCGCTGGTAGAGGTGGGTGGCGAAACAAGGAGTCTACAGGCGGATTTCCAGCCCTGTAGGACCATTATTTACCGAGTTACAGAAGAAAAGGCATTTTTTGGTATAGTTTCTTTGAAAATCCAAATTTTTTTCTAATTTCTTTTTTACTATAAAGGTAGAAGTTGGACTTTACTTAGCCTTTCGTTAAAATAATTCTAGGGACTTTTTTTCACATATAAATAGGCATTTTGAAAAAGGTTCGTTTCCACCCAGGATCGATCCGGGCACCTCTGGTGTGTGAGGCGGCGACGCTGGCTGCCATGCCTATCCGGCTGTGGTGGTTGTGGAGGGAAACGCTGTGTATATTGCAGTGTATCAGGGAGCAGTTAGTTTTTAAAGCAGCAGGTCGCGCGGCGTAAGTACAGTCGTATTCTTTAGGCTGGCGAAAGCAGCGTAACAAAATAATGACCGGTCCCCGCGCCTCCCCTACTGAAGAGTTCCACAACATGGCGACTGCACCCTCTGTACAAGACGACTTGGATATCATTCAAAATGGAGAAATTAGGTTCTTTTAAAGGTAAATAAGGACATTTGAATCAATAAATCGTATAATAAACCTAATATTGAATGGCTAACACCCTCACTCGGGGCTGTATCGCTGGATATCGTCACTCGTGCTTCGCACTCGTGCCGATATCCAGCGATACAGCCCCTTGTGAGGGCGTCAGCCATTCATTATTGGTTAACTATACTAACTACTTTGGGGCTAAGGGTAACGTTATGCAGCCCTGCAAAAGCAACCCTTACTAGCTACCTGTGCAGCACTGATTAAACTTGTCTTATATATAAACCACATCTATTCCACAAACAGGCACATATGTAAGTTAATTTGCAAAGCTAAGTATCTAGAGATGAGCATAGGGACTTCACTGGCCCTGTAAACCTTTTACTTTGCTTGCAATAAGGACCTCTAGTTCATCGCCCATGGAAACATGGGGATCTCTCACCAGCCAAGTCTGGTAATACTTGGCTGACCTGCTAGCTACTGTGGATATAGAAGTTTAGCGTCCGAAAAGCTCTGGAAAGAAATCTAGCCCAAATGAGTGGTTACTTTGCTTCTACTTCTACTGGCCTTAATACGAGGTGGCCTGGGCTAAAATTACACGGTAGGCTTCTTTTATATATCCCCTACCTCCCTACGTTTTTAGAATTTGCAGGGCATTACCCATATCTAAACATGATAACATTCTGAGGGTAGTCTGTACAGGCATGAACTATTTACAGCAGTAATGCCACCCCTCACTTGGTCTAGACATGCCTAGACACTGACCATATTGTACATTGCAGCTCACCCAATCAAGCCTCTCAATAGCATAAGCAGACACTCATAATTTGTTTTGATTAATTGTAGAAATCTACATGATTGGTTGACATAAGTACAACCAGTAGAAAAATTAAAAATAAAACTAATCAGCAAAGGAAGCGCCCTACCATGCAACGATTCACCATATCAACAGATATTATTCTTAAAGTGGCAATGTACATAGAAGCAGTGACTGTGTGGCTTTGAGGGGGCTGGTGTGTGTAAGGGCGGGAGGCATCAAGTTCCACATATCCTGACTCTAGCAAACAGTGTGGGTTTGAGCCAGCAGCGCTTCAGCTAGCTAGCTCAATGTACACCTTTTAGTCTCAATGGGTGAATAGACAAAGATGCCTTCTTGAGCAAGAGACAACGGGACGACCATGGAGGGTTAAATAGCGAGTGGGTAGATGTCCATAGTAACATGACCTAGAACACTATCATAGAACACCATTATCACGTTTAGTATTTTAATAAGGACGTGGGCTAATGCAACTTGAGCCTATATTATGTGTCATGAAGGACGAACCTTTGCATTATTTTCATATTACCCATAATCATTTGGCTTCTAACATTATTTCTTCATGCAAAATATCTTTTATACAATACGATATGCCAATTGTCTTGGGCGTGGTGAATGAAAATAGTTAGACAATGGACATACCTGTGTGGTGCTTGTACAGCAGTGTGTAAGATGCATAATGCAACTGGTCATTGCTGACATTACCGAGAAGAAAGATGAGCTGGAAAGGTCATTCCTAAGAGTAAAATCGCCAACAAAAGCTTTTACATGTAGGCGGAATCGATTGTACTAATTACGAATGTATGAGCGGAAATAAGGGAATCACTAAGGGTGAAGCGGAAGAATGAGGCATTAGATGTCTCTCAAGACCTATTTGGAATGTGTGCCGCTATCTCCTTTGCATTCACTTACATTGTTAAAGTGCAAGGGAATATATATGGGTATGGGAATCGTTTCGATATGTTCCAAAATGAATTCATTTATATCCCACCTACAATTTGCAGATGTAGGGATACCTGATACACACATCCTCTGTAAAAAAACTGTTGGTGCAGAAAAATAAATTCTCTTTGGGAAAACATTTGGCTAATAGCGACATTATCCTAGCCCAGTCGCCCTATTTCTCACCAACCAACAACCTCCTGACTAAACTGAAACCCCGACTGGTCCATTGTATGGTTCATCATAAGAGGAACCCAACACGAAGTGGTTTTCCTCCATAGTCTATGGCATAATGCATAGGTGTTCACTGTTTCTATATGTATCAGCTATTCATTCCATGTACACCTTAGTGTGCATATATACTGATGATATAAATGTTTTATCCATATTTACCAGATGATAACATGGTGAATAAAGCTGATCATCTATAAGCATTACGAACACTGCATTGCCTGTTACACCAGTCGAGTACGCTGCTCTGTTATAACCTGTGCGTCCTACAGAGTAACAAAACCTCTATCAATGTCTATGTAGGGTGACCTCACTAGCGTACAATGCGCAATAATGGGAAAATCAAGTAGCAGAAAAGTAGTAATTAATGAACAGGGCAACGCCTATACCAGGGCACAACCAGATGATTGGATTGTCATAGCCAGTCCTCCAGGGGCTGGAGAATAGATGTGTCAGACCCCTGACTATTGATGTTATCGAGGACCAGACCAATCTCGCCATCATCCCCTCAATAACCTCTCCCACCAGTGGTTATGGGCGGTGAGGTCAATGCTCCTTCCTTAGTAGGTGCTCGTTGAGGCATAATTAATGTGTCCCATTAGTAGGTGAGGAATGTCAGGGCAGGCGGTTAAAAACTGTTCACTATTGCCTCTGGGTTAACTATCTCAAATCCATCAGATTCCGTAATCATGTAGATTATGGGGTAACTATCAGTAGGTATCCCAGGTCATTTTCAGATATCATAGTTGCACATGTGGACACTAGTCAGATGGATAGACCATGTAAAGAGGTGAAAACAGTTTAAATATCATAGAAATCGGGCCAGCGGTTTAGATTTGCCAGCCATTTGAAAATGTAAAACTGTGGTTTGGACTTAGCCAATTTTAGACCGTAGTCTCACATAGATTACACAGGTATATTTCAAGTGTTCTGAGGTCCCTGAAAAAATAAATAGATCCTAGAAACTGCTTGACCCCTGGACTCAGTATAAATCTCCTTCATTCAAGAAAGACTCAATAATCCAAGACTTGAACCTTCAATTTTACAGACCCTCAAAATCCCAACATATTACATTTCTTCTCATACATCTTGCCGAAAAGTGGCTGAATATCACAAGTTTTATGGCCTCTCATTTCTCCAATGTTTCAGATATCCCATTGGTTCTAGAGTTATCCTCTGTACAGGTAATGGAGACTGTGCCAATTTCTTTCCTGATCTGAATAACCAAGGATGACTTCAGAATTCTCATTTAAAAATGAGGAAAACACTTATTTTCCCTATGTCCTCGAACAGTGAAAATGACCAAACTTTAAATCAACACTGCACAACAGCTGTTTCATTTATCAAGGCGATATCTGTCATGGGCATAGGTTAATGTGGTATATATCAGGTCCAGACAATGTTTATCTGTTAAAAATATATCAGGATACTAAGAAATTTGATAAAATTCATGAAATTCTCTGAAATAGCAGCAAAAAGCCCAGATTTGGGGCCACTTTATGGCATCTTAGAACACAGTTTCTCCTTGACCACTGAAATCCACTTTTGATATCAACTCATTTGTGCTATTCCTATAACATAACAACAGAATTGTGTAACTATTAGGCCTATTACATAATGATATGTATACCCTGATATTGTGGTTTTCTATGCTGGCTACAAATGGGCTTAAAATTGGTATACAAATGTCTAATTGAATTCTTTTGTATGAAATGTTGAGTATGAGTCTCCTGAGGGGTCATATCTATTGATATTACATGTATATAACATATATAGAGCCAATATGTGAGGACATGTGCCTTCAGACCTGGACTCTAGTGCATGGGTTAGGCTCTATTCTTTACTCTCGCTCTTAGGCTGTTAAGTGTATCAACTATGTAGTTAGTATATCTCATAGAGCAAAGAGATACCTTTCAAATCATCCCTAACGGGTGTACCTAACATTTCTAAAAATTGCCAAAAAGTGCCAGAAATTGCCCCAAAAAATGTATTTCTTTAATTAAAAAATACTTCCAATAGGCCTACCCCCACTTGTAATACCTCAAAATTAAGCCTGAAGTGTCCTGCTTCCAGTGGTAAAGAACCCAAGACTGTATATCTTATGGTGTGGAAGCGAAAGCAGTATCCATTACAGGGTGGAAGGGGGTTGGGGGATATATTGTACTTTCGCTCTTACGCCATTAGTTATATCAACTAGGTAGTTAGTACATCTGATAGAGCAGAGAAATACCTTTCAAATGACCCCAAACATGTGTATATAATGTTTCGAAAAAGTCCCAAAAATTGCCTGAAAATTCTTATTTTTTTATTGAAAAATACTTCTAATAGGCCGATTCACACTTGTAATACCTTAAATTAAAGCTCAGCGTGCCCTGCATACAGTGGTAAGACTCCTGGGGCTGTATCTGTAATGGCGTGGGAGCGAAATCAGTATATAGACAGTGTGTCCCCCAGAGCTGCATAGCTACTCACTGCTAGATGGTCCCGTTTTCCAAATGTTACCTAACTTCAGAGCATCAGCAAGGGTACTCAGCATCATGATACATCTATTTTGAGGCATCAGGGCTATGCAGATGCATTAGAGCATTTATCAGCATACTTTAAATAGGTGATACCCCAAACAGTATGGATGGGAGAGGATTGTTAAAAGTATGTGTTTTGGTGAATTCTTACGCAAGGACACGGCCAGTAGCTGCCTATTGGGATACCTACTATCATGGTTAACCTCGGATATACAGGGAATACCTTGATATGAATTATTTTAATCGAATCTTCACAATTTACACCGAGATATTCAAGATCTCAAAGCCATATGTGATCAGGTATATATGATGGGATCACGGTCATGATTAACGTTAGATATGTAGTCAATTACAGATGTTCACGATTTACACCAAGATCTGCCATATGGCATGAGAATAGAGAGAAGAAGACAGAAACAATGGTAGTGGGAATATGTGTGTATTTCGCCAGGTGGAGAAACTATCACCCTGCTCCACCAGCTGTCGACATTATATGGTCTATGGTAATCTGTCCGATTTATATTCATATCAAGTGAGAAAAATGTACAGAGGATTTCTTCAATGCTCATAATGATATAACAGATGTTGGAGACAGTGACATACATAATGTAGTATATGTCATCGACGTAATATTGCGAAGATTGACAGTTACACTTTAGCAAACCAACTTAAGATGCCAAGAATGATACCCGAAATCTCAGAAACGATGTCAACCACACGAGAGTTGTTGCACATGTTGGTAAGTCTATATCCAACCTCCAAACAGAGAACTAAGCCCCACACACACCAGGTAGAGATGCTGTGCTTCTACAGTTCATCAAAGCACCAGCATGATAACGCCATCACTTTCTTTCTATTACTTTTAAAAGCATAACATGTTTTGGCCCAGATTAGAACCCAGAAATAACCCATAGACTATGTGACAGTAGGTTGTATTAAGCTATATAGCTTGGACATTCCAGAGACTAGATAGCAGCCCCCATATATATGTTTACCTTTTTGTAATGTACAAGGTTAAGCATGTATCATAGCACGTGCGCGAGCCGAGTTCAATCTCCAGCCTGATGTTTGGATATAGTACTAACAGTGTAAGAAACTATTTGTCTACCACCTCAGGACACTGTGAAGTGCAGTGACCTGGCCAATATGGGAAATATGAGTGAAATCATGTGCCACAAATGGTGCAGATCTCAGTTATATCCTAACTAAGCACTACTAGTGCTTGGCCATGTGGAGTTTTGCACACATGGGATGTTAGTTTTGTCCAACCTAAATAGATATCTTTATTGGATCTCTAGGAATGCAAAATCACCCCTTCGGAATTTTTTCCTTTTTTTTCTTGCCATGGCAACCATTTTCCTTGACAACACCAAAAGATGACAGAAAATGCCTCTAAAGGGGCTTATAAACAGTAAGAACTAACTAGCTCTACCCCTTTATTATCATCTTCAGATATTTAATGTTTATTTCTATTGTGCTACTAGAGACCCTGGTTGCATAGCAACAGTAATTAAGTCCGAACTTCTGCCTAGAAACCATATACTTACATCATTACCACACAATTGACAGCATAAAAAATTCATTATATGAATTTGATCAAATTTGATCAAATTTTGTTGCATATATTCTGTCTCGAGGTATGTGAACCTATTTTCGAAAATGTTGTCCTCTATCTTGGTTGCCATGGCAACCATCATTCTTGGCTACACCAGACTTGAAGATGAAAGCCTCTGCAGGGATATTTGAACAAAGGAAATAAAAGAACTAACAAAGGATGCCCTTTGTTACCATCATTTCAGGCATTTCATGTTACTATATTCGGTCTGTTAGTAGGGACCATGGTTGCTTAGCAACAGGTATGTATTGATTTGTATTGATTTGTTACTCTTTAATAACTCACTCAACCATAAGAGTAATGAATGGGTGGTCTTTTATATATAATCTGTGCTGAAGGTGTTGATAACAATAGGAAGCTCACAATGTCCATGGCAACAGCACTTTTGATGGATCTACCTTGGTCTCGTTGTGATAGATAATTATAGTCAGATTTGGAGAGCAATTTAGATGGAAAAAGTACATTGTTTCACCAATCAGTTTATATTTGTTACTGTAATTGCCAATATGATATGGTAAATAGTCTCTTTACTACAGTCAACTTCCTCTCCCCAACCCCTCCAGTATGGCCACCCTGCCATTAAGGCCATTTTTGGAAAGTCCCAACCGTTTTTCTCTTTATTTTGATGTAAAGTTTTCCCTCTAATGCGGCCACCCCTCTAATACGGCCACCTCGCCCTGTGGCCACTGTTTTTACAGTCCCAAAGAGTTGTATTCTGCCTCGCATGCAGCCATTTTGATATACATGTCCCACTAGAATCTGCATTTCCAGCTGCAGTAAAATTCCTTCATAACAAATCCCGAACTATTTTGGTTATTATAACCCCGATTTTGTTCCATAGCTTTTTATTCTTTAAAGTTTGGTCAATAATAACAGGTAGTCTCGGGGGGGGGGTTATACTGGGTGAGAGACAGAGGACTTCTCCCACAGTTAGATGAGCGACTCTTGCCCCTCTTATGTCGCACCAATCCACCTTAACTGGGCCCTACCCCCCACCACCCCCGCCCCCACATACACACCCTGCATGAGACATTTAAGTCAGGTGAGCGACTTCTGCCCTTTGAGGACGCACATACCCACGCCCCCCCCCCCCCCCACCCTCCCTCCCCCCTGCATGAGACTTCTCCCAGGTGAGCAACTCCTACCACATTGATGCCACACCTAGCTAGCCTCTACTAAGACAATAGAGGCCATACCCTGGCTGGCACCATACCAGCTTTTTTCAGGTGCTATTGTTTTAGTCATGTCTGTCATCATTAGCTTTAGTATTCTCTCAATAATTCATCAAGCAGCGCTTATAAAGTTATTACTAAGGGGTGTGTGTTAAGGGCTGCAATTAGTAGCTCTTCAGCAATGACTAATATGTGTTGCACAATAAGCTGCTAATACATGCTTATTAGTGCTTAATAAGAGCTAAATAGCATTACATTTAGCCCATAACTAAGCAGCTAGCAGTCAGTGCAGAGAGCTGGATAGTAAGCAGTTATTAAATGGGATCTTGCCCATTGGGTTCTTATAATACACATGGCTGTACACTGTTAAGTTCTCAAAAATGACTAGAGAATACATCATAGAAAATACATTTGAAAATATCACAAAATACAAGTATGATTTGGTTGCCATAGTTACCATATTCCACACATAAAGCAAATTCAGCAATGAGAGGATTCTACTCATTAATACCATTATTTTTAGCTATTACATGACTATTTTCATGGATAAATACAGATTTTAGTGCAAAAAGATTAAAATCCAGGTAGAATTATGTTCCGATGGTGGCCATCTTGGATTTAGGGGGTTCCAATGGGAAGTCCCGTTGGCTCCCCCTCTAGATTGAAAGAGGAGGTAAAAATGTACCTGTATGTTGATTTCCAGAGTTTTGTCCAGTCGGTTCCCTTTCTTCCACAAACAGACCCTACTACAAGCAGCATGTCGAGTCCGTGGGGTGCATATTTTGCGCATTGAGACATGCATAGGCCTAGTAGCCTAATGATATAGACTTAATATGCTGGTTGCTAGGCAAAATCATAATAAACTACTGTTACTAAGTAACCATGGCCCAAAGAAACAACAGGAATAATAAATATAAAACGCCTGGAGTTTATAGTTGGGGCTACAGTTGGTTGTTCTTTTGAAATACATAATTTATCTACTACCTAATGGGAATTTTTGGTGATTTTAGTGTTACCAAGGAAAATGGTTGCCATGTAAAAATTTCCAAGATGTGGTTTTGCATTCTTAGGGACCCAATAAAGATAATTATTTATGTTGGAAAAAATTTACATCTGTGTGCGCGAGAACCCCAAATCACTCCACATGGCCAAGCACTATACCTTGAGATTGCAAGAACTAGGGAATCGTATATTATTGAGATTTAAGCACTTTTAGATTTGTGTTAACAAATCTGCAGACCTGGAAAAAATCATGGCTGATTTGCACAGCAAAATCCATATCCGAAATTTCTGTTAGATTTGCTGATAAAAATGAGCATCCATGAGCTGACGCAGAAAATAGTTCATTGAACATCCAACAAGGGGCAGTCCTAGAACAATGGTGGATATTATAGAGTGTCCTACACCTTATTATCTGGAACATCAGGTCTGACAGTGTCATTCCCCGGTTAATGCATTTGTATCATAGTGAATATGTAGTTACTCCAAGTCTATGACACCCATGTAGACATTAACGTATCAGTTCGAGATTTATTCAGTATTCACCACGTCCCTCTTGACATTCAAGAGGTACAATTTACCATTAAATTATAAGTTGGCCAGAGGGCCCATAGAAGTAAAACTTGAAATCCCCAAAAGTTGGATGATATCTCATTTAAATGGCACCCTATATGTCCTTTATTTATTTTCTAAAATATCCCTTACAGTCCTCTCCCATGTGTACATATGGGTGCATAGACCTGTATAGCTCAAGGTTTAGTGTAGCAAAAACCACTGACAGGGCTTCAGACTACTTCCTTCTGCACTGTCTGTATTTTTCCAGGCAGGATATGGCGCAGCAATTTAAGACAGGGGCCTTCTACTGAAACTGTCAGCTATTTCTCTGGTTTAGGGCTGCGAATTTACATCTTACGCCAATCATTATACTCATACCATACCTGCTGAGAAGTATACTTTTCATGTTCCTTAACTGTAAGTGATGGCTCTGGTGCAGAGGGTGACAGTTGCGATTGCTAATTATGCTCCCCCCTGAGCTACACATGATTAAACCTAATGATTATTAACATTCTGCCATGCACAGTAGTCATATCCTGTGATAATTGTCTGTGCAAGCAGACTTACGCCATAGCTGTGTCAAGTGAGTACTTGCCAAGGGTGGGCCTTCATTGCAATTTTTATATTGAACCAATGTACATGCATTATCTACAATAGGACGTGGTTGGTATAACGATCGCGATAGAGTTAATCACTCTCGACATTGGCCCAATATACCCTTGCTACCTGGGTAATTACTGGTGCAAATAAGGGATATCAAAATGTTACTTGCATTTTGCGGTATCTCAGTTGTATTTCGCCATCAGTATTGCAATGAACTCCCTTGTTGTCGCTCAGAAAATTATTTTTAAAAGGATTTCGCAGACCACAGAGTATCTATAGAGGAGCTTGGGTTTATATGAAACAAGCTGGGCTTGTATGAAACCAGCTTCAAGCTTCACGCTTTATCACCACATGTCGCGGGTATGTGGGTCTACTGTCAGGCACAAATTTTTTTGTTGTTGTTTAGTCTATGCCTGCATGTGTAATTTTTTTAATAATTCAACGTATTCCTGACAGATTGTTGTTAGGAGTTGATAAGTCGTATTTATGATCATGTGATTATACTATACAAATATCAAGTAAATAGCATCGTTTTTTTATTTGAAAAAACATGGCTTTGTACAGCCAAGGGAAAAGGGCCCTCCAAGACAAAAGTCAATTATATATTGAACCATGAGCTTTCCAATGGTATTTCATTGACAGGTACTACTTCCAGTTTTTTATAACTAGCTCCTTGAAAATGCGCACCTAGACGCTGTACACTCCCTAATGTAGAAAAGCTCTACTCTTATTTGTTTTAGGGATATCTCTATCTGATTAGCATAATAATTATGCTGATTATTAATTTAAGGAGAGTTCAAAAATTAGATCACGACTTTTGTTTTCAGCATAGAAATCCTGGTAAGGCCATCTATCAAATGACTTCTTGAATCGGTCAAACTTGAAGGAAAATGGCTAACCAAACCAATGCAGATCAAAAAGTGGCCGTACATGATCAGTGGTCAGTGGCTGTTCGAAAGTACAGGAGGTGTACATATTAACATGGGTCCTACCATGTATTATTATAACCATGGGCAGCTGTCTGTAATAAGACAATTTTAGATAACATACCAAAATCGATCATGTTCATCATGTGACATACATGATCGCTTTTATGTAATGATCATGTACGGCCACTGATCATGTATGGCCACTATAGGACCTGCATTGGTTCGATGAGAGTGAGACAAATCATGTTTTAATGGCAACCAACAGGTGCTTTCTTTCCAAATGTTGCAAGTTTCACCAAATAGGCCTATTGTATTCTACTCTAAAAAGAACTAAATCAATTTTCATTACAGCCATTTTGAACCTATATTGAACCTCCTGGTTGCTACAGTTGCTACTTAAAATCCCTTGCGGAGGTCCCATTTATCTTGTTGGTCCACATTGGTTTCACTGTATAAGGCTTTGGGAGACGCACATGTCCTGGGCCCTGAAGCATTCATGTACCGCATCTCTCTATATATATGGAACATAGCCTACTATTTCCACAATAAACATCACACTAGCGAAAAAGCTTTGCTATTTCTAGTTTCCATTAAGATGCTATATATCTGAACTCAAAATAAGTGTAACCAGGTAACAGAGAACGTGTGTAATTTTTCATGCACCTTATTTAAGTCATTATATAACTCTACCAGTGTATAGATAAAAGTTCTAGAATGTATTTTCCGTACTTAAAGTATGACACCTTTGTTTCAACTCAAATTCCAATAGCTATCTCACACCAAAATGACACAGGATTACCTTTCTTACTTACCTTGGAGATGGAATGCTACGAAATGAGGAATACGGTCACTTAGACTAAATGTATTTTAGACCTATTTTGAAGTAAAGATTTTCAATCAAATTTCGAATGCTAATAGGCGTCAAAATCACTGAGATAATAGATCTACACTAAAATTGCATCACCCTGTACAATCTGCTTTGCTTTTAACATTCCCAGAAGTTTCAGAGACGGATTTCACCCCCCCCCCCCGCACCGCGCAACCCAACAGAGTAATTGGTATATGGCAATGACGAAAAGTGTGAAATCAGAAAAAATAGATGACTTGTTAGGACTCACCCTCAGCTGGAGTAGGCGTCATGAGGAGGAGCAGCTCTAACTGCAGGAGGAGGGGCAGGAGGACCTCCAGGCCCAGCGAGCTGCTCATCGCTAATCGCGCACAGGCAGTCATGGCCAAACACAGGCTTCTGAGGGACTCAGAGTGGCTCAGTCTTCACGCTCCACGCGACTAGCCTTTACTGACGGTGGCCAACGCAGTGAAAGGGGCCACCCAGTTTACCTGTGTATAGCAGTTCCCGCTAGGGACCCCCACTGGTGGTGCTAGTGGGCGGCGCTCCGGGGTATTGGATTTTTGAGCAGTGGAGGTTGACAGCTTGTTTTCAACAGCTGATCTTGGCCCACTGGGACCAGCGAGTATTATTACCAGGATTTTAATTGAATGATTGGGACTATCCATGCCATTGAGACGTTCTATTCCTAGCAATGCCCACGCACATCAGTACAAAAGCTCTGGCGGAATTTTGGCCTTATTTTCTAAGTTGACTGCATGGCTAATTATTACAATGAAACATTACTTGACACAGAATTGCAATCTGCACAAGAAGCCAAGGGTTCTTAGTGTTGGCATTCTCCTATGCTGCGGGTAATCGTAACAAACACTCAAAGATGATTTCATTTCAGATACATTAACACTAACGATATAATCTATCAAGAAAAATCATTGTCTCATCAAACAATACATTTTGGGATGATACTATGTAATATACCAGGTACATATAATGATAATTATAGGGTCCATGGAACATAATAATGTGTGTGTGAGTCTATTACATGGTACAGGTGTGACACAAAATGCACGGAATGAGCACACAGTTCCAGGGGTAAAACAAGGTGAAACTATTTGGAACTAATTTGCTGGGGTAGGGAATATTGTTGGTTAGTATAATCCCCATGGGTGTGTGGTCTATATACTGAAACTACCTTGTGCATTGCTTGATCCCCATAAGGTGCCTGGGCATCCCGACTGGTCAAGTCTGTATAGGCCAGACTTGCTGAAAAGCTACATGGGACATACCGAGGTCATAGCCAGAAAGGCAGATCTATAATCTCCTGCTTCTAACTAACATAAATACACAAACCCCTGGTGGTCGTTTTGAATTACCGATGAGGATTACAAAGGGAAGTACCAGAATTATAAATAATCTTTCAGACACATCTTTTCGTTGGACTTCATAGGAGGTGAGTGACGAAACAATATACAATAGAATTAGATCTATACATAGATTCTTCACTAATATCCAACATCTCTCCCTCTGCTGAACTTTGAGACAACTTAGAGACGAGATTATAGTTGAGGTAAATGAATCGCCATGGAAACTAGGGGCAGCCAATTTGAATGTCTTTAAAACACCATAATGTCATGTCCCTATTGTCTTATAAATACATACATCTAGATAATATCCCCGGCAAGATATCAAGTAATCATTTCCTGAGTTCCTTCATAAATAGCATCGGCGGATATTGCTGCAATATCCATCGGAAACAGCAGTGTAATACAAGTAGCCCATCTCAAGAAAACACACAAATTTGTATCTACGTAAAACGTGTCTTGTCGAGATATGATGAGCTAAAATATTTCTAAAATCTAAAGCAGAGCAATCTTCGCATGCAATGTAACTGATAAGATCCACTGAAACGAAAATTCTAGAAAGAAACGTCATAAAAATGTCAAGTTTAGTTCATCATGAGAGGTGCAATTCTAATTACAAATTGTATAACTGGAAAAAAGACCAGAGTATAAGATTTCGTCGGAGTCGGTAAAAATTCATTAGTCTCAGTCATCTGGAAAACTTTTTCAGAAAATGAGCAATTTAGTCATGTGGTATACCAAATCAAAGTTAGTGGGCAATGACATATAGGTACTTCAGAAGAAAAGACCAGCGTATTTTAGTGGGGCTTTTTGTCGGTTATATTAATATTCATCAGCAAGCGTCTAACATACAAACTATCGAAATATGAAGCATAATGTCTGACTATCTGTAAGCACTGCCCATTGCCAACCTTGGAATACTGTAGTTTCATCCTGGACAGTGCCACCATACTGGATCAGAAGAGTCTACAAACTCAGCAAAATAGAGGTCTTAGGGGCTGCCTCAAGATAAGGAACCCCAGAGACATCACCCAGGAAGGTCTCCACATCCGATGCAATACTCCCATTCTGGTAAAGAGACGTGACATACAACTTTTGCTACACCTCTTTAAATTATAGAAAGTCATTAACAATGTAATCATCACAGAAAATCCTAGAACAAGGGCTGACAACAAGATAAAATTCAAAAGAGGGAGGGGTAAACTACAGGTAGTTAAATAATCACCACTTCATAGGGGAATCATACTTTGGGACTCTCTGGACAAACATACACAAGAACTCGAGTGCAGAACAAAGTTCAAGAAATCCATAGAAAAGATTGACTTCTCTGTAATAAAGCAAAGACATGCCTTGATGAGATAAGCCATGCTATCCAAATGATATTCTCATTATAGACTTAAGCATATATATATATATATATATATATATATATATATATATATATATATATATATATATATATATATATGTGTGTGTGTGTGTGTGTGTGTAAGTACAGTGCACCAGCACTGCCACACTCTAATCACAAAAAGACACACATCAAGAACGTTGACCCCCAACAGAGAAGACTCTGTGATGCTACGAAACCGGAGACCCCAGCACCCATGAAGTACATATAAGTACAGTGCACTAGCACTGCCACGATATCTTTCCTTTACCTCATAAGCCTTGTACAGTGCACAAGAATTGCCCCGCTGAGGATTTTGTTCCATTATTATGTTTCATTAATTTTCCTTCCACGCAGGTACAATGCACAAGCATTGCCTAGTACGTATTGCACACTTGCTCGTCACTCACAGCCATATTTATATTCATAGAATCATCAAAAGCAAAAGACATAAGAGTTTACCAACGCTCTTCCTCATCATTAGTCCTACTTATAATCGTGTTCAGTAAAATATAACTGCTATACCGCTTTTGCATCATCGTTGGACTGATTTAATATTAGTTCAAATATCAATGACATTAATTTACATCTGCTTCTACATATGTTGACTCTGCTCCTCTTTCATCTTTCGAAAATTGCAGTGAAAACCGTGACATTGAATGAATAAAAAAATTTACAATCTTACAAATTTTACCCAAAAACAAAGGTATACGAAGAGTTAAAAAAAATAAAAACAAACCTCCAAATAGGTTAAAAAAAACTGCTGCCATTCACCATAGACGTTTATAGATACTTAATGATAGCATCAATCGCATACAAAGTCTACATACGCCTATACTATGACCTATTATAGCATGTGCTTAATCATTAATTGAGGGAATGGTTATAGGCAATAACAAGTTCCCATATTTTTGTTTGCCTGCCACAACTAGAAGAGCGCACATTTTTATCATTCACAAAGTGTCACAGCTAGGTGGATGTGTCCTAAGTATATAAGTGCACAGATCGATTACAATCACTTAAGTCATCAATGGTGTGCATGGATGCTATGTGCACTATAGAACATTGATAACCTTCACTATTTTCATGTGCCTTTATAAGTCAACCATTGTTAAAGTCCCAGGGAGTATTTCCAAGATAAGATAATGCTTCACAAAACAATGCAATAAGAATGGCTAAATACTTGATTTTAAATATGTTTGTAAGGTTTGCTGGGAGTTATTGGAACTATTTTATTGATAGATGTTTGCTAAAATCTTTTTTCCCCTGCTATCTCAGCAACACAACCCTGAGTGTGCTCAGTGTCTCCACTGGTGTGAGAGACGTAGTTACTCCGAAAATGATATTTTTAGAAACACTGTGACTCGACGGAGCCTCTTATTCAGTTGCCACCCTCTAAAACCCATGCACTGATGCATCACACTTGGAAATCCAATAAGAAGTGTCTAATCGTCCTTTCCCAGGTACTTCATGTTCAGATGGCAACCATCTTGGTTTCAGAAGGTGCTCAAGGTGCTTCTAACTCTTAAAATCACAAAATGAACAATGCCTTTCATAATATTTGAGCTTAAAGCAGCAACTCGACCTCCTCAGACCTCCTCCAACTCTAGCATGAATTTAATATTTATAGGACCATCATTTCTCTTTCTTTAAGGCAGAGCAAACTAGCATAGCATATAAGGCCTCTCTAAAATGGGCTAAAGTACAGATATTAATCCATCTATACGGGAAGGAAAGCCATCTCTGCCAATATGACCTCTTGTGGTCGAAGATGGACCTAAAATGGCTTAGTCTTGTGTGGCTAGTACACTTAGAGCAATCAGTACACACTTATGGTGGAGGTCTACCTACAACAAATAAATAGGGAAGTATACATAATGTATAATCTGCATGAATACACATGAAAAGCCTTATGGTTGTGGATGGGAACAGTACTTTCATTATGCATATAAATAGGAGCACAGTGAGAGGTAGTTCACCTCAAGCCCAATAGGAGGCAGCATGGAGTAGGTATCCTGCAGATCGTTATGTTATCCTGTTTACAGTTGGTTGACTCCTATTCTCACAGGAGGTATTTTGCCTATTTTCATATAGAAAGAAGCACCCATATTATTTGTAAATTAACCTGTCCACATATGAGTCTGTGAAGATTGCTGACATGTTATAATCTAAAATTTGATGCTTGGAGCTCGAGTAGCTGCTTTAACAGCAACACTACACGGGGTGGCTCTGTAATTAACTAAATTGTGTGGTCATTATGACCAACCCTTGCGAATGCATTGACTCCAAAAAAGAAAATCTTTAAAGATGGCATTGCACCAAACACCGCCCAAAGAAAATTCTACCGCATTTACACATGATTAATATTGCCTGATTTCCTTTTATTCAACATACCTCATTAGATACAAAAATTTGCATCTATAGAGAAATAGATGTTAACAAACAGCATATTATAATTCACTGTGGCATGAAGAAAAAGCTGCCAGGTGCCCAGACTAGAGCAGTATCATAACCCTATACTGTATGTGTGTAGACTAGCCCTTTCACAACAAGTGTTGGTAAATTCCTGTAAAAGAGGACACCATTGTAAAGAATTGAACCAAATTTTGTACCTTTTATCAGATTGCATAAATGTAATCGTTTTCCATTTATCCTCAACACACAGTGATACAATATACATTACTTGGAAAAATAAGAATTCAACAAGCTTCCTTTCAGTTTATAAAGCGTTTTCAATGATGATCATGTGTACTATATAATACACATTTACCCATGCAGGTCGACAACCCTGCAGAGTGTCGGATGAAACTTAACCAGAACCAAATACAGGTCTATTAAAGTTCAGACAAGGCCAAGGAGCAATAATAATTGAGCGCTTCAGCTTTGATAAAGCCAAAGATGAACCTGTTGGGGGAATTTAGAAATTGGCAGTAGAAGGAGCTGCATCTGCCGTGAAAAATTCTGTGAATCTAGTGGTCATTTGCTACATTTCAAGGCATTTGGCTCACCCATTTATAATAATAAACTTAAAGGATAGGATCCTCACAACCACCAAATTTTTGATATTCCACTGAATGTGTCACTCATCACTTCCACCCCTCAGACAAGGGATGACATGTATACATGGATGATGTGCTCCCCCATTTGGAAGGAAGGCAGGTTCTAGACATGTAGGCTAGTTCACTCTACCACATACGGATGCTAACAAATGAAAGGAGGGAGGCTAAAAACTAATCAATCAAACTATTTCGGATACTGTACTGCCATATTCTGTGACGATAAAAGAAATGTAGTACAATCATTCAAAGTGTCGATGGGTAGGCAGAACATTTAGCAGAGTTGTGCTGTCTCTACGACCAAACTTTGCATCACATTATGTCAAAGAATACCCCTTCCCCCAAAGAATACCCCTAAAAAAAGTAGTCCCCCTAACAATAGGTTGGAAAAAAAGACCACGCCTAAGAATTGGTTGGAAAAAAGACCCCCTCCGATCACTCCTAGAAAATGCCCCCCTCCCCCTCTGCACACCCCCTGCCTGTATTAAATAATAAACGCTCCCTTAGAACATTGGAAATATTTACAAATAAATGTGGTTGACTTTAGATTTTTCATTTGGCGATATTGTTGGCAGTATGCAACCAAGGAAGAATACTGTGGTATATTGACAGACAGACTGTAGTTAGTTCCTTAAGCCCCCACTGGGGCTGCCTACACCAGGCTGCTACCAGACACATTTCTCACATCTTCTCAGACGGCTCAATTGAAAATTCATTGAGAATATATATATATATATATATATATATATATATATATATATATATATATATATATATATATATGTTCATGATATATGTTCATAGCAGCAAAACAGCTACCAGTATGAAGTCAGGACCTACAATAATAGAGATTCGAAATGTAGATTAGCATAATTATGAGGTACCGTAGTGGCTTGAACAAGCGCACCTGCGCTTATCAATTTCGAGGTAGAATTTACCCTGCGCTTATACAAGACCTGCGCTTATTCAAGATACAAAAATGGCCTAAATTTTGATTTCAGTACCCTCATTTAACCTGCGCTTATTCAAGACCTGCGCTTATTTGAGACCCCTGCGCTTATTCAAGCCACTACGGTATTCATTCAGGGTAAGATGCCCAGTCATTGAACGTTCCCTTAAAGCTCATCAACACAATTAATGGTTTTCCTGATAATTTCATCAGCTAAAAATGTGTGAAATCGTTTAATACATCAGCACAACAAGGGCATGCATATATTCTTACATGTGGCATAAGGGGGCTTCATAAAGTATGTACGCAGGAAGGGGGGTGGGGGGGTCTGTTTTCTGAATTTGTTTTACGTACATAAACCCTTTATTTTAATGCGTACATGAGTATGAGGGGGGTCTTGAAATTTCTGGAAAAGAATGTGCGTACATACTTTATGGAAGCCTCCCAAAGATGTAGCATTTATGTGTCTACTATTCTATGTAACAAAGGCATACATTTTATTCATGTCAATTTAGGCCCTAATTCCGGACACTTATAGTGTGTTATCAAAAAAAATTCTAAAATGACAACGAAGTATTTAATATTCAATTAAACATGAGAACAAATGCATGTCAATAAAAAATGAATTTAGGCTCTAATTTCAAACACTAGGCTCTAATCCTGGACGTCATTCAAAGTATCATGGGTTCATTCCATTTCAACACCAGTGTCCTCCATGATAAACAAACACCATCTCTGACTATCTCTGTGAAAGGTTCACTTTTAAACAGTAACATTAAACGTTCAAAAGGTGAAATCACTATCCTTATGGCAGGGTGTCTGAGCATTGCGCCTGTCCGACCACTGGACCCCCTACTCCAGTGTTACTATTATTGTTCGGGTTGTTTGGGCACAATAGAGACATTCTGAAAATACTTTTCCTAATAATAGCCAACATGGAGACAACAAGTAAATGCCACAATAAGACACGTGCATGGTATGAAGTCTCCAAGGTTTCAAAGAAACTGCATCATTTTTCCCAACCATAATTTATGTCTGTCACATGTCATTGACTAAAAGTCGATCCTGAATACTACGCCTTATTTTATATTTGATAGTCATCCAAATACACCCAATATTAAATTGATAATTATATTGAATATTCTCACCCTCGATTATAGTTCAGTTCATTCGTGAATTAGCACCCGCCACACTTCTCACATTTACAAACAAATAGATGCTGGTTATTATCCTTTAAGGGCTGCTTAGTGCTTTAAACGTATATCTGTAGTCGTCATGACGAATGCATGTGGCCCTGACGAGTCACTTACAAGGGGAAATATCAATCCAGTCAGGTGCTGCAGTCATGAATCGTGAAGTTTGAGTTGAGTTTGAGTTTTATAAAGTTTATTGACCATAGTTCGTTACAGAAAGGACGCTCTTCATAATATAGCCAGGATTTAATCAGAATATGAAATAGTGTAATTATTGAATCTAATAATAACAATTTTCAGAAATAAGCACTTCAAACTCTTAATTATCACTGCTCGATGATCTACGACGTGCGACCAGTTTCATGACAACACTTTCTGCTAGGTTTCAGAACATGCCTGCCGTCTCAAAAATTCTATCAGTTGTTGGGCAGGACGATTATACAGGAGTGTACATAGCATGATAATAACAGTGTAATAATAGTGCAATGTAAAATTTTGACTTATGGCTGGCAGCCCTCTCTGAAGGTAAGACACATTCACCACACTAGAAACAAGATTCGCTGCGCTCGCAGTGCTTAATGCTGACGCCTGGCGAATAGTCCAGGCACTATCGGAATCATACATGTGCTACGTGGCAGATCATAATTATGTGATGTCGATAAATGACGTTTTGTGGCGAACAGGGGGGGGGGGGGGGTTAGTATCATGTGTGTAGTTGTTAACGTCTTCAGTTTTGACATACCATGATATCCATAAAAAAGAAAGAATAACGTTAGGGGTGGCTTATTTTAGATTGTTAACCGTCCATGTATTTCTTTTCAATTTTAAATGTGTATTAGATAGGGACGGAGCCGAGACTGTTATTTTGGATACTAGTGACACACTAGGTGGAGCCAAGTGTGAACAGCCCGAGGCAGCCACCCTGGCCGTCTTTTATAGTTAGATACTGTTCACATGATACTGTGTGGTAATTCAAGGGGGTCCTCATTAGACAGGGAGTTGGAGTATTCCAACTCACATACCTTGTATAAATAACCCCAGCAGACATAAAGACTATTTGCAGTAGTGTACACTGCTTGTTAAAAGAACAACCCTACTTAGTTCACTCAGAAATATAGAAGGTTTCTCATTACCAAGAACAGATCATATACATAGTTATAATTAGGAGGATTTAAAAAGTAACTTACTGACGAATGCGGGTTTAGAAAATAGAGAAAGTAAGCTTTTTCATCTAAGTTCAATTCATATTCCTGTGAAGAAAATATGAAAATGTACAAATCTACCTTTAATTTAAGACAAAATGGTCCCCATTTTCATCAAGGAGCACGGCATTTAAAATCCAATATTATTTTGGGTAGCCTTACTTTTTTTCTGTTGTAAGCCAGCGCGATTCGTGGATAAACTCATTTACCGGAATGATTGTTAACATCCAATTGCACTCAAGTTCTTAGCAGGGATTACTTAGTAAGCCCCTATTAATTATAATGTATGGATATTTCTATAGCACTGTGGGGATATAATGAGTGGAACTACTGCTTAGAATATAGTGTCGCAACAAACGATTTGCAGTGATGCAAGAGGAAGATTTTTGTTTTTGATAATTTGTTGACACTACAAAAAGGCTACTAGTCTGCAGAAATAAAATATATACACATAACCCCTACAGGTATGAGATCTCTCTATATCAATGTTTGGAGGCAGAAAGATTAAGAAGCTTCTGATATAACCTGTCCACACAGGAGCTTAGCCACTGCAGGCTTGACATGGCTCTTAGCCTATGAGGGACACATAGTGATTTACTGTGCGGTGTGTTGGTCGTCATGATGCATGAAGGCGACCCTGGTGAGTCTACTCACCTGGCCTGCATTCATGCATCATGCCGATTCTATACAGGAGTGTATCTAGGTCGGTAAGGTGGATGAGTTACTCGCACTAGGGGGTTACTCGCCAAGTTTGCTTCCATCCGTCATGAAGATTAAATATAAAGTATATATGCATTCAAATAATGTAGTATGCGGTGCTTGAATGGTTAACTTCCTCCAGTTGGCACAGAGAGGACCTGCCATATAAAACATGAGCGGATTGCGCTTCTCTAACACTGGAGGAAGTCTCCTCCTGTTGCTACAATACTCAAACACAGTTTATACTCCAGCACCAAGAGGGCAGTATTAATATACACACTCAATCCATACTGGGAGTAAAACAACCAAGGCCAAAAAAAGAAAGTTTGTTTATGGTAACATGGGAAGAAAATGTAGGGTCGGTAGGTCGAATTTTTTTTTAAACATGAATGTGCTAGCCACATTCTCCACAAACCCTAAAATTGACCAAAAAAGAGTAAAATACCAAAATTTCTTCGAAAGTTCGGCCCTGTTTAGATAGGGTCGGTCGGGTGACCTGAAACAAACTTTTATTTTTGGCCCAACTTTGGCCTACCTTCCAGTGGGGTTTAGTGGTGGCCCGACCACCATAGGGATATGGGATAAGCTGGGATTATCGTCCAGTAACTGCTTAATCTTATAAGTGCTGACCTCTAGGTAACATCGTCCATGGCATGCCATTAGGGATTGCCAAATAACTTCCCATTGACCTATAGTGTATTATAATATATGTGGTCCATGGTAACAGGGCTGTTCCGTCACCAACTCGTAAAACTTCTCCCTCCCCTTTTTCACCTACCTGCTGATCTTAGATCAAAGAGCAGTGGAGGTCAGGCAGGATCAAACTTTGGATTACTGCTATGAATGACATCCCCTCCCCCTCAATCCACCCCCCCCCCCTCCTGCCCCACACACCACCACACCTCTCACACCACCGATATTCCAGGCTTTGTCAAGCTGCCATTTTTCACCGTATGTAAACCCATGTCTTCATTGACACCTCCAGGTGCGATATTAATAACAGTATGCATATCGATCTACTAACTTATACTTAATGGACGGTTGGTTTGTGGTGTATACCGTTGGTTCCTATACTGCTGCCAGTTTACCTAGCTCCTCACTCCCATAGAAATACTATATGATCCAGCAATAAGGCCTACTTTGTACCTTGAGTGGCGAATAGTTTGTGCTATACAAAAATCCCAGCAATCACATAGGCCATACATAGTGTATACATACACACACTATATCTTTGGGGTAATAATCCCAATATTGGCCAGTGCAGGTTGCTGGACCCCCCCCTCAAATCCGAAGGAGGATTATATGGTGTGGAGGCATTGCTCAGCTAGAAGCTATCTTCATACATAATTCACTGCAGCACGAGCTGGAGCTGTGAACATATGGCAGTGGTGGCCAGACAACTGCTGTGAGGCGAACTTTCACTAGTTCTCACCTAAGAGACCATTATCCCTGTGGAGTAACACCGCTATTCAAAGGATTTTCTTTGATGAGGCAACTCAAATGACGCGCTACTAAGGGTGTTCCCCATGAGAGGTAATAGGGCAGCAGTGGTTATACTTAAGGATTGCTCGATCGCGCCATCTTTATAAGCAAACAGAGTCGCTCTGGTAACGTTTTTGCTTAGGTTGAAATTGGTTGATTTTCTGACTGGAGGAGACTACGGCATTTATTTAGGAGGAGATCACTAGGACCTGCAAGTGCATGCGCCATATAGGTGTAATATTATATCTTAATTAACCCCCATTCTTGGAGCACCTCGCATGTCGCGCTACCAGCCCCTGCCCTGGCTGGAGAGCAGCTCGTTGCCAGTAGGTTATACAGCGACAGAGGACCGCTCCTACTACGGCAGTAGCCGCCCCTCGGCCCCCACCGCCGCCTTCACTCCACGCTCACACACCCGGAGCCGCACCACAGTGAGAGACTTCCCCAGCACTCAGACCTTCACCATCTACCACCACCAGGGTCTTCACCTCCGCAACATGGCCAACTGGAACATGGTGTGGTTACAACCTAAGGCAGGGCCCAAGGCCTTCGACTTTAGCCGCAGCGTTACAGGAGCACCTGAGGCTGAAGGACCAGAACCGCTGTCTGCCACCATGGAGAAACGCGTGGAGCAGTTATGCCGACCCACCCTGTCCTCCTCTATGAAGAGGGAGACCCCCTGGATGAAGAGGTACCATGTCATGTCCTACATGGACGGGGACAGGGTCTCCTGGAGCAAGCAGGAGTTGAGAAAGGACACGGACAGCCTCATGTGGAAGGACAATGGCACTATTAGATCTTCAACCAAAATATAGGAAACTTCTTAAATTAGGATTTTTAGTGAACAGTCCATCGTTGTTGAAGAATGTTTTAACATAGGAAAGGAATGTGATCCCAGGAATGTTCCTGTTAGCAGGAGTAATGTCAATCTCTACGCCTGTGGTAATGTACGTCCTCTGTGTTTAGACTCTTTGACACTATACATTGTCAAGTCATTTGCCTCGACAACTAAAATATGGATATCAATCTAATCGCGTATTATACGTGTCGGCACCAGTGCTTCGGTAAATCATACATGTGGCCTCTATTATATAACAATGCTAAAGTCGTATTTAGTTGATTGTAGCGTTCACTATACATTGCTATATATATTTAATGAACGCTGTGTGTATGCTGTTGTCTACAGAACACTGATATAAAAGTACACATTTGACCTTGGCTATCTTTTCACACAACCGTATACAGCATTGTTTATCAGTGACCTCTACGTGCATTTTAACATCTCATCATTATCATATTGTAAATATGTTACCTCATTTCAAGTTTCTACGTGCTTATTGAGAATGTTACATTTTATGTGGTTTCTGAGTTATACTGCATAAGTACAGAATACAAGAATCGTTTAATGGTACAACTTTTGTAATCATCAGAGGAAATGACTCTTCTTAGCATTATCGTATAATATTGTAGTATGCAAGATGTTGACTTTTATGCATGGTCGACGTTTATAAGATTGCAGGCTATGAACATATTATGTGAGTGAACAACGTTTTCAAGATCCCTTGTGTAATTACCACACGTACACCACCAAGCAATTCTATCAGTACATGTGTGTTATCGAGATTGACAAGAATGTACATGTATATCGAATAACAGTACATGTTAATTTTATTGTAAAAATGATGATATAATATCGCAGTTATCAACGTCAATTCTAAAAGTCTAAAATCATTGGCTCAAACGTAAGGCTATTGCCGATGTTGTAATGCATTATGTAAAATATGCAATGGTGTGATCCTTTCGATTTGAATAAACGTTAGTGCAATGTCTACTTCATTGACAAAACAACTTGGCCCAGCACCTATATAAATTTATATAAAGACACCTTGTCGGCTTATATAAATAGATCCTTCCGGTTGACCTGTCATCTCTCTATGCTTAAGAAATGACCTAGTACCATAGATTTGCATTTTAAAAATACATCAATGCATGCCTGGGTAGGGTCCATAACGAAACCGCCCAACTAAGGAATGAGCATGAAGTAAAAGAGTAGGAATTTAGATCTGCCATGATGCACTACCAGTGTAGACCAACTTCAGAGCTTATAATTGTCAGACTTGAATAATTTGTCCTTGAGGGCCCACCAACGAGGGAATATGGTCTTAAATGTGACCTATTCCAAAATGAAATAACCGTTGATGCAACACCAACAAGTTGAAATGAGCCTTCACTCAAAAAGTAAACTCGTCTCCAGACTCGTCAAAGTGACTATCATAAAATAAACAAGTCAAAAACTTGACTAAGTAACAAGAAAGCGGGTCTTGTAGCTGGAGATAGAAGACCTGCTTGGCATGTGCCAGCCCAAAACCCGACATTTACCAGCTCCAGATTCTATTTGTGGTATGGTAACCTGATAGGTTAGACAACTTTTGGCTCGTGTATTTCATGATAGTCACTTTGATGAGTCTAGAGACGAGTTTATTTTTTCAGTGTACTCTAAAATGAAGATAAATCATATACATCACCATCTGAAAGAAAACCTGATCACGATTACATAATGTCAGTACCGACAATACCCCTATTCTGGACAACTCAGAGCTGCTCAATTAAAGATTGACCTTAACTACCTCTGACTAAACTAACGCTGACTAGGCACTTTACCGAGCTGCTCCATTGCTATACTGAGCTCATACCAGGCATGTGCGTGTTAGTACCCAGTGCCAGTGCAACCAAGGGGGACTTACCACACTGAATGAGTTTAAACATTCACGAACCTACTACTGTGAAATTTACTTGGATTAGTTCCTTAAAAGGCAGTTGTAACACCTTAAATGAAGTATTCAGCAAGAGGTATTCACATTCAATGCGTCTAATGTATGTACATTATTCCTGGAAACATATCTTATTAATGGTTTCACTCGAGGATAGAATAATTCATTGACACTTTGAGTAGTCAAAGACACTTCCTGTTTCTAGAACACTATTCACACTTTCAGAATATAATAGAGCATTTAGGTACACTCTACAATAGAATGTACCATATAAAGCTTCGTCGATGATTATGAAATGTTTTAAAGTACAGTGGAGCTCACAACTCGACAGGTGCATGAGACCCAAGTTTGGAATCAAGCCAATACTATAATGAACAAGATGGATAAGTCCCTACTGAGTATTTCTAATAAGGATTTATATCAGGCCACAATCTTACCCAGGCTATAACACCTGGAGCTGCCAACAGCAGGGTTTTCCCACAGCAATTGCTGTAGCTTGTAGGGTTGTGTATACAACATCAATATATCATGCATTCGATTTAACACACACACTTGATACACAGCATGGGTATGTTACAGAGTATATAGTGTCCCTCTCAAAGTTTTAACTTAGGTTATATAGAACAACCACAACAAGAGTAAGGTTGATTATGAATCAATGTTTCTCATCGTTGGGCACCACCAACGCAGGAATATATTACCATGATTTTTATTCATTTCAAAATATAATAACCGTTCGTGAGACATATAATTCTGATACAGGTTAAAAATTAATTTATGTCAAAATAGAATAAAGTCTATGAGCCCCAACCCTGATGAGACAGTAACGGAGGGCTGTATCGGCGGTTTGAACTATACTCCCTACCAGTACCAGAGAGGTTCAATTCCCACATCCTGGTACCGCTTAACCTAGTCCCTCATAAATACCTAATGATGTCCATATTGGCTTAGTTGTAATGGCTCTAGGGCCTCAGCAAGGAAGTCGTAGTCAATTGATGGATCGTTCACCTAGAGTTACCATTGATTCGTACTGAATGTGCACTTGAAACTTTTGAATGGATTCACTTTAATATTAAAATCTGTGGAATTCTATTGTGGAATGTACAAACTCCCTGAACCCTAACAAAGTTGGCCATACAGTTACCTAACGAGGAGTGAATGGTGATCATAAGTGACTTCTGTATTTACAAAGCGCCTTGGAAATAACTATGCACTGGTACAAATGCAGACCAAACACTGTAAGGACCCACAAGTTGCATTATGTTTAAACAACTGCAGCTATATAAAACCACCGAGTGGACTCTCTGTGCTTTTAGAGTTCAGTTCCCAATGCAAACGCCAACAGTTCTACCTCTATAGAATTGTACCGTTAAAGTACAAGTAGAGGGATCAACACCTAGAAGCCACAGAGCACAGGCCTGCCTTGTATAAAGGTCCAGAAGACCATGGGGATCCATAGTTTATATGTAGGGTAATTCCACCTAGAGTCGACGATATACTTTAAATTGGACACCTGTAATTCATAGTTATTCATACATGAAATTCTCTGTATTTTTCTAGACAATTGGATTGTACTCTTATACACAAATGAAGGCCTCAAGGCATTCCTGAATATAACATAGACATTCAGGTTTACGACTCTGGGTATGTGGTCCACTCTGTGTGAATCTACCCTATGTTTAACGACCCAGGAGACCTACACTAACGCCGGACCCTGGAGGTCTAACATCAATGTCTGAAGGCAGTTACCTGTCTGGTGCTAGATCACATAATACAGAGTAAATATGACTGCATGGCACGACCCTGTGAGTTACGTTTACTGTATACATAGCCCTAAACAAGGTTCTGTCAATGGAACGGGTAACAGGCCAAGTTTATTTTGCACTTAGGCTGAAATTGTGAATCGTCTTGATAAGTTGATATGGCACAGCACGGAGCCGATGCAATGTGTAATGATAATGGCCTCATAGTTTAGATTATAATAATGTTTTATTTCCTGATGCCATGATCGGCTAGAAAAAGATTGTAAAGAAGAGCTGATGTAGACTATTATAGCTATTACCTACCAATGAAGCTATACATACAATGGTCTAGGTAAAAACAAATGGGAAAATGTCATTGTGATTATAAATATTGTTTTATGAGACAGTGATCATCTAATGTGCACCTATCGGAATATTGGAACGACGCCCTGTCACAGAACATTGATTCAAGACTGATAACTGGTCGGTCAACGTTGATCAAACAGTTGTTAATTATAAATGTTGAGTAAATTGTTTATTGGTGCCCACTGGGATACTTTACGTATGTGGACAGTTACATAATTGACATTGTGGTCTGGTTAGATGCACAATTTATGTATCCTGGCTAGACCTGTCGGTCTATTTCAAATTCTGCTTTGAGTGTGAAAATGATAATTATTAGTAATAAAGATGCAAACTATATTTTTTGAGATATTTCTGGAGTAGAATATTAGATGACCTCGTTTAAGGGGTATGCACACATTAACAGGTAAGAATTCCAACCAGTACCACTAGAATTCTGATGGTTAAAGAATGCAATCAGTGTAATCGTACCTTTATGCAAGACTTTTGAGATGTTGGTTTAGAGAAGCCGATCTGTTGTGTAGGCTTTAAGTCGTGTAATGGTCTCTAGTACATAGACCACTTTAAATTCCAATGATGCGGACACGGAAGAGCTCCATTCTGTACGTGAGTGCGTGATGAACCAGGAAGGAGGAGGTCAAAAAGGCAGTTAATGGATGATTAATGAATAATTAAGTCATCTGGTTATCTATAGGGATGGTTCATAGGGATTCACTGCAGCTCGAGGAGGTGTGATAGAAACCCAATAAGTGTCCTTTGAAAATTCATGTGTATATATATATATATATAGCATACAGCATACAGGGTTGACCACCCCCCTGGTGGGTCGAGAATTGTGTGCGTTGAGCCCATTTGTAGCATAGTATTGAGCGGGCCTTTCCGCTCAAAACAGATGGAACCGGTGTAAAATCGAGGTGAAACAGGTGAAAATTAAGACCAGCAAGAGGGGTCTACATTTTTTAATCCCCCACTCCTCGGCCAAGGAGGCCCAAAGAACGAGATCTAAGAAATCAAAAGTGGTAAACCGAAAGAGCCGCCACCTACCGGCTTTGATCTGAAGCACGGGTCCAATGGACGCCAACTGAGACATGCGGCAAGCCTCAACACTAGTTTACCATCCTATTACAAGTCCTACAAAACTGCTGCAGTAGTTCATATTTTAGAGCTGTTTCTAACTTTAGGATCCTGCAGTTATTTTCAGTTACGCCAAAAAAAGCATTGGAATTGTGAATCCCTTGCAACTATACTCATTTCGGGCAGTCATCTGAATGTTCCACAGTTCATGTCAGTTGATCCCTTTGATACATGTCGGTATTTTTCCATTGGGTTTTCAGAGTTCAAATACGTTGGAGTCATTGATTCCTACCTGCAATACTTACAGTGGCCCAGGAGGGTCAACTTTTTTTTGTAAATTTTGAAATTGCAAATTCACTTCAACTTGCAAAAAATGAAAGTGAAAACTGCAACTTCAACCACTTACTGTCACCTGTCAACTGTCAATTCAAGTAAAGCAACTTGTGACTGCTATCTTTCAACACTACATCAAACCAAAAACAATGCAAATGTCAAAGTTGAAAGTGAAAACTCCAACTTTAGTCACTTACTGTCAACTGTCAACTGTCAATTCAGGAACAACAGCTTGTGACAGGTATCTATAAGCACTGAAGTTCACTCCATGTATCCTTTGAATGCTATCAAGTCTCAATAAGTATCAATCAAGTGTCAATCATATCTCAATCAAGTGCCAATCAAGTGTCAATCAAGTGTCAATCAAGAATGCATGAATCATATGTTTTACTGACAATATGACCCACTTAACTGTGTCTCTGTGCTTAGCATCACTGCTTGGGAAAGTGGTTCATAGATTTAGGATGGTGCTTACCAGCAGTAATAGATCGAATCTAATTATGTTCTCTTGTGTGCTACTTTCCAGTTTCTTAGGCTGTAGCAATGTAATGTGTAGGGCATTCACCAGGTATGGTTACACAATCAATTATGTATATATATCATCAAATTATTGCAGGGTGTGTCCGGAATTAGGGTCTGTCCGCCTTTGGGTGCCTTTACTCTACATTGTACAGCCTCTTCCCAACAAACCTCTTGAGTTGAGGTGGTGCACTGTTTCCACAGCTATCCACCCGGGGGCACCACTGTTGACTGCTTATCGTGGCAGATCACTGGAAAGCCCAGAACGTATAGCATTCTGTGATATCAGCCACGATAGGTCTGCATGCATGCGATTTTGTATTCAGTGCATATAATTCCAAGAGTGTCATTTTATCAAGTTTTAATTCAGAGCTTCAATCTTCTATTTACATTTATTTCTAAACACGTATACATGTAACAGTTTTTTTTAAATGTAAACCTCCATCTCAACTACTTTTTATAGAATCGAAAATAAACGTTAGGCGTTCTCTTGACATTCCTGATAGAAGCTTCGCATAAAAGAATGATTGTTTTGAAGAAATCGTAGCACAAAATATGATGTTCTACCATATATACTAGCCCACCACCCCTTTTACCGCAGCGTGATAAGAGTACATTAAAAGGTGGGCTGGTGCCTAGATCCTGATTTCTGTTAATTGTAGCACAGGGTAACATTCCATCTCGTTTCTGCCTTTATTCGCGTGAGTATGTTACTGGTCACGTATAGCAAAAGAAAACAAAAGTAAAGACCATCATAGTATTATACTTATGATACTTACTAGATTCTCGTCTTTAAAGTTTGGTAGGCCTACATTATGTCAGCCCACATTATATTCATATTTGTAGAACAATTACATGAATCATTGGAAAGTTTAGTATAATATCAATATCAATTTCTCAACAGGAGCTAGGGGTGGGGGGTTCTCTACCACACGATGCAGCCACTTTGAATGATGGTTTGATCGTTGGACAGTGACGTCATTAAGAACACCATTGCTTGACAACAGTCACTTGTTGACAGTGTAACTAGGTTACTTGACAATATCACTACGGATATCAACCATCCTTAGTCTAGGGCCTAAAGCCTGCTATCTTAGAAGTAATGAAGTCTGACGCGGAGTGCATTGGCAAGTGATATATTTTATTACTGTGTGACATCTCAATGTTCATAGATGTATATCAAATATATTCACACAATCACTCGGTAACAAAAGAAAAAAAATTATTATGTAACTCAGTGTCTCTGCAAGCAGGCGTGTGCAGCGGCGGTGTGGCGGTTGTGAGGGCGAGCTCCCCCGGCCTCTGCTCTATATCCAGTGTGCCCCTGGTGAGTGAAACCAGCAGTTCAGTCCTTCCCCCACAGAGGGAGCAAAGGGGCGTGTGATGATCAACCAGTCCTTACTGAATAGTTCTCAAAGATCCACCAGGGGGAGTATTCTCTCTCTCTCCGCTTTACTCATATAATCCGCCCTGCTTCTTATATTTCCTAAAGCCTGCTATCTTAGAAGTAATGAAGTCTGACGCGGAGTGCATTGGCAAGTGATATATTTTATTACTGTGTGACATCTCAATGTTCATAGATGTATATCAAATATATTCACACAATCACTCGCCAACCCGCCAAAAAAGCAAAGACAAAAACTTCAATGAGACACAGTTCTTGTTTGGAGGATAATTCCCAACCATGTGGGTAAGATGCAGCTATTGCTCCCAACCAAGTGGGTAATGATGTAGCTATTGCTCCCAACCAAGTGGTGTAGTCAGAGTACTTAGAGTTTGAAGACAGCCGACGTCATAGCCAGGTCCAGGGTGACACGAGATTCCTCCGACCTCTCCAGATACGTCAGCACTTGAAGACTCTGCCAATCACCAATCACCTGGAGATCCCGCAGGGATATTCCAGCTTCAGCCAGGGCCGATGCCCCTCCCCTCCTCATTGAGTGGGAGGTGAAGTGTGGGAGACCCAATTCCTTTGACACCTTAGAAAGCCTGGACTGGAACCAACGGTATGTAGCCTGGACCACCCTGCCTTTAGACTCAAAAGATAACACATGGTCATTTGCTGAAACATGCCCTACCAAGGCAGACAACAGCAGTAAGTAGTGCTTCACACAATACTTTGATACAGTCATTTGTGTTAGATAGACCTTCTGGACCCTTTGCCTATACTGTATGGTCTTGGACTTCCTGACCAAGAAATGAACACCCCAGGGCTTAAAGACAACATTGCCCCAGGTCAGCGCCATACCAGGGTCAAACAAATTAAATTTCCTGAGCAGCGCCCTGAAACCAATTAGGAGCCCCACCCAGAAACACATGTCTTCAGTGGAGGAAAAATTCAATGAAGCAAAGATTAGTGACAAATGTTGAACAGTCAGTGGGTGAGCCTGAACTTTGGCATCCCCCAAATACCTTTTGATACCACTCAGGGTGGTCTTAATCCTAAAACCCTGTGGGTCTGGGTATGAAAACCCATATGTCTTATGAAGGACCCACAAGGCAGACAAATAATTGATTATGGAGGTATATGTGAGCAGGCAAGCAGAAAGGATACTCCGTGCGGGATTAGTTCCGATTTTTGCCACCAGGGGGGCGCCACTATGGCCTTAAAGGAAAGAAAAATGGTTAAAATAGCTCTAGGGTACTTTTTTCTGTAGAAAAAAATGGGACTACACAAAACATTCCATTTCTGGTGAAAAGCCTCTATATTTGGAATGTAAAAAGAACGGTTTAAGGCCTAAATGGGTGTCCTTGTTGATATGTGTTGCCATGGAAACATGGTTTTCATTCTAAATGGAAAAATTAAAGATACCCCTTGACAGAATGATTCATGGGGGTTACTATGGTCAAAACAGAATAAAATTACCATTCCTAAATCAAATTTTATGACTAAAAGAATGAAAATGTATGATATATTTCTCATTATCATCATTATGCTAATTAGATAGGGATATCTGGGAAAATATGAGACTTAGAGCTTATTGGGCTTTTTTATAGGGCAATGCCTACACATATTCAGGAAGGCATTCCTCAAAAACTAGAATTGATATCTTCAAGTGTAATATATCACTGGAAAGCTTATGACACCAATTTTAAAGTTGACTTTTTCCTTGGAGTATCCTTTTCCCTTGCCTCTACACATATGTGAACCTCTCCGCCATAAAGGCCAGATACATGGTGACCAGCCTTTCAGAAGCAGGTAGGGGTAACTCCCCCAAGTAGCGGCAGAAATCAAAGTAGTGGTTCCATTGAACCTTCCTTGTCCTGACAGTATTCTCCGCCATCCAGAATGACTGGTACTGCGCCGCCCTTTCCTCCAGGTGGATCCCTAAAAGGACAGTAAACGGCACAACTCAGGGGGAGCACTCTTCCCCTTTAACTTAGGATGGGTGACCCTAGACAAAAAATCAGGGCCCCTGTTAACATGGGTAGAGATATGATTACACACAATACTGAAGTTGTACACAAATGACATCCAAAACAATTCTCTCAACCATGCCATGCACTGAACAGATTTACTCCTGCCAGTGTACAGCATCCTGACAACCTGTGTATTATCTGATTCAATCAGAACAGTCTTACCCTTCCAATCAGCGGACCAACGGTGTGCTGACGCCACCACCGGCCACAGTTCCAACAAATTAATATCAGGGTTATTTACATACAACAACTCTTCAGGTGAATTCATAATACAATCAGTAGAAACCAGGCAACTTGCGTAATTCATAAACCGGGGTCCCCATGAACCCAGCAAGTAGTCAGCATCCCTGTTCACTGCCCCAAAACCGGACATTGAGGAGTCTGTAGCTATAGTGACTGCAGGAACCTGGCTGACAATGGCCGCCTTACCATTAAAAATCTTTACAAAGGCAGACCACCATTTGACATCATCGGCAAACCAGTCTGGTAGTCTCACCTGCTTATTGGAATCGGGTAGACTCTTTACGAGATTTATTACCCTCCTTGAAAAGGTCCTACCACCCACTACCACAGTTGCTGCATGCGCAAGGTGGCCGGCCAGGACCTGCACCTCCTTCTTTGTAGCTGTTGACTTGGTAGTGAACACGTCCACCATCTTTTGCAGCGCCACCAATTTAGTAGGGGGGAGAGACAGCTCCATAGTAGTAGTATCTATCTGTATGCCTAAATAGACCACACATTGAGAAGGCATGACAATTTTAGGATATGAAATGTAAAAACCCAAAAACCTGAGCAATCTCATTAACACTCCCAGGGCTAAGTTACATTCTGCCAAGGTGTCCCCTATAACGACAAAATCGTCTAAGTACCCATAGCAATTCATGAACCCTCTTCTTCTCATACCCCTTACTACAAAGTCAGACAGCATCTGAAAAATGTAAGGGCTAGATCTGGCCCCAAATGCCAAGCAATTATCCTTGTAATATTGAATCTCACCATCCTGTGTGGGCCACATGATACCCTGATAGTCAGTGTGTCCAGGGAACACATTCACTGACCTATAGGCTGAAGAGATGTCCACTACAGACAAAAAGGCATTAGGTTTCAAGTTATGACAAACATCCCGGACTGTAATATAGTGGAAATTTTTTTATTATGTAACTCAGTGTCTCTGCGAGCAGGCGTGTGCAGTGCCGGTGTGGCGGTTGTGAGGGCGAGCTCCCCCGGCCTCTGCTCTATATCCAGTGTGCCCCTGGTGAGTGAAACCAGCAGTTCAGTCCTTCCCCCACAGAGGGAGCAAAGGGGCGTGTGGTGATCAACCAGTCCTTACTGAATAGTTCCCAAAGATCCACCAGGGGGGTACACGGAATTTAGGCACCCGGTTTTTAGGCACCCTGCCTTCAGGCCCCCCTGACCACAGGCACCCTGCCCTAAGGCCCTCCGGATCTTAGGCCCCCGGTCTTTTGGCACCCTGGCCATAGGCCCCCTGGCTATAGGCCACAACCTCCTCACGTCCACTACCACTTCCTCACGTCCATTACCACTTCCTCACGTCCATTACCACTTCCGCACATCCACAACCCCCTCCTCACGTCCACTACCCCCTCCTCACGTCCACTACCACGTCCTCACGTCCACTACTATGTCCTCACGTCCACTACCACGTCCACAACCTCCTTCTCATGTCCACTACCATCTCCTCACGTCCACTACCACTTTCTCACGTCCACTACCCCCTCCTCACGTCCACTACCCCCTCCTCACGTCCACTACCACGTCCTCACGTCCACTACCTCCTTCTCACGTCCACTACCCCCTCCTCACGTCCACTACCCCCTCCTCACGTCCACTACCACTTCCTCACGTCCACTACCCCCTCCTCA
Source organism: Harmothoe impar (assembly GCA_947462335.1). Taxonomy (NCBI): domain Eukaryota; kingdom Metazoa; phylum Annelida; class Polychaeta; order Phyllodocida; family Polynoidae; genus Harmothoe; species Harmothoe impar. Next base: position 54,021,617 of record OX381715.1, read on the forward strand.
CGTCCATTACCCCCATACTCACGTGCACTGCCTCCTCCTCACGTCCATTACCACCTCCTCACGTCCACTACCACCCCCTTACGTCCACTACCAATTAATTAAGGTGGAAGTGGACGTGAGGAGCAGGTAGTGGACGTGAGGAGCAGGCAGTGGATTGAGGAAGGGGTAGTGGACGTGAGGAAGAGGTAGTGGACGTGAGGAAAAGGTAGTGGACGTGAGGAAAAGGTAGTGGACGTGAGGAAGAAGTAGTGGACGTAAGGAAAAGGTAATGGACGTGAGGAAGAAGTAGTGGACGTGAGGGAGAGGCTAAAAGAGGGGGTTGGACGTGAGGAAGAGGTAGTGGACGTGAGGAAGAGGTAGTGGACGTGAGGAAGGGGTAGTGGACGTGAGGAAGAGGTAGTGGACGTGAGGAAAAGGTAGTGGACGTGAGGAAAAGGTAGTGGACGTGAGGAAGAAGTAGTGGAAGTGAGGAAGGGGTAGTGGACGTGAGGAAGAAGTAGTGGACGTGAGGAAGAGGTAGTGGACGTGAGGAAGAGGTAGTGGACGTGAGACTTAAAAGAGAGGGTTGGACGTGAGATTTGTGCCTACAGACAGGGGGCCTGTAGTCAGGGTGGCCTAAAGGCAGGGGGCTGCAAAACCGGAGGGCCTGTGGGCAGGGGGCCTGTGTTCCAGGGGCCTACAGGCTGGGGGCCTACAGTCAGGAGGGCCTGTATTCCGGATACCCACCAGGGGGAGTATTCTCTCTCTCTCCGCTTTACTCATGTAATCCGCCCTGCTTCTTATATTTCCTATATTTAAGTAGTTTTGTCCTATTTTGACACACCAGGCATCAGCTGGTGCTAAATTCAAGTGACAAAATTATTGCCCGTGGTCCCAGGTTGAGAGGAACTTGTTTTAGGTTGTTAACAGCAGTAAACAGTGGTTAATTGTTGTCAGTGACCCAGTTTCATTGATAATATCAATATCAACAATGTAATCTTGAAATAGAATAATTGTAAAGTATGTTAACCTACATGTACTGTGTTTAATGTGGACCACCCCTGGGGTTTAACCCCACCAACCCTATACATAAGACGCGGAGTACCGGTCCCAGCTCCAAACTGAAGCCTGCTGGAGGGGTAGTAAGATGTACATCAGTGGGTCCTGGTGCCTCAGGTGTGGGGCCAGGTGCTTCACGCTTGGCTGCCTGCCAAATAAACCGAGGTCAAAGGTTGCTGAGACGCACCTCCCCCGACATCCTCATGTCTCCCAGCACACGCTCCCTATTAACACCCTAGGTGCTTTAAGGTATCATGTCCTGTGTTATTATGATGCACAAATGCAGCCCTTGGCAAGCCTACTTGCATCATGTCGAGCCATTGGGAGGATAACAGCCCCCTAGGGTGAACATGATGCTTGAATGCTGCACCCCACGGCTGCATTACAGCATCATGGCGATAAAGATATACCGCGCAATGCTACCATTAAAGGGTTAACCACCAGGGTCAGGTAAAGCCTACACGTAGTAGACACCAGGGAAGAGCCTTACTGTGTGTACCAAAGTATGGATCAATGGAGTCCTTTAGAACCATGTACCATCATTAAAGTGTATGGATAAAATACCACAGAAGAAAGGGATCTATTCTACGTGTTTCTGTATGAACAGTGTCAGTCTTCCGGACCACTGTGCTTTGTTCACTTGTGATCTTAGATTACACATTATATATATTATAGTGGCAGTGATGTTTAATCTAGATCTAATAATCATGATGGATAGGCTACAACGGTGCCAAGGAAGAGACAGATCTTACCTGTTGAATGGTATAATACAAACCAATATGCCCCCCCATACTATAAATATAGAATAATGATCATAACCAGAGCTTATCCATATCGATATTATTCCTTCTCTTAGACCCTACCGTCTTTTTTTCATAATCCTTGCACTTTAACCAGAGATTAAGCAGACTTTTCCCTTCGGTATATTCCCTATATATAATTTGGGGCCATATATAGTTACTGCTATAACCTATACAGACCCCGAGTTTCAATCCATGATCCAGGCTCCAGGGTAATTAATGGAGTGCTCATTATTTATCAAGATGAGGGGTGGTGTTAAAGAATGTGTCAAAAGATTTCGACCCCTCTTGACAGGGGGGGGGGATGTGTCACCTGTTTACAGTGAAAGACTCCACGCATCACTATGCTTCAAGGAGGACACGTATGTGTCCCGATTGACAACCTACCGGTGAAGAGGGTAGGGGCAAGAATTGTCTCGGAGTGATACAGAAAATAGCGTATAAGTAGCGTTGTTAAAAAATGAGCACTCCCAAAACATGTGTTGTATTGTGACTGGTTTCGTGTTAACCAGCCACCTAACACCCTCAGCCCCACACATCCCACATCGATTATATATCCCCCATACCTGTGTGCCGGGGTGCCCAGTGGAGCTTGGCAGGGATGGGGGTGGAGATGGTTGAGTGGCAAGCCGCAGCGTGCTGTGCCAGGCAAGGAGATTGTGATCCCTGGTGGAGAATGGGGGAGGGAGTGCCTAGGTGAATCATTGAGGGATTGAATGCTGGTGTAAGTCATGGTTACTGCTAGCACGGAGGAGTTAACTTAAGACAAGACATGCATTGAGGGGAGAGGCTGGGTGGAGGTAATTTATAGGTGTGTGTGTCTTAGGTGAGGTACCTGGGCCCCAGTCTGGGAAGGACTCCTCCAGTGCTGGCAGAGTGACACCCCAGGCTCCCTCACCTCTCACACACTGTTAATGCCTCCCGGGTTTACACAGGAGTTACCAAGGAAGCACACCTACAGACCTGGTAAGTTGACATATATAATATTATTTTCACCTTTTTTAATTTCCGTTACGTTCATTCAATCCAATGATAAAAACTGGCTGCGTATACAATGCAGATCGGAATGCCTTTGCTATAGTGTCTGGTCACGTATGCAGTCTTACCACCTCCTATACAGAGAACCTGACTTCGGTGAGATATGTCAGTATAGTTCTTTTAAAATAAATCTATAGGCTAGTTGACAATCAATTATTTGAAAAGAATGTGGTTCATTGTGATTACCATGATTATTTATAACATAAGGACATGGTTGTGCCGAACAGCAATGTTTTTTCAGCTCCTGTAATTTGATAAATTCAATTGTATCTTTTTTAAACAGATCTATATAGTAGTAAGCTATCATCGTAGTCCCTTAGTACTCGCTTCAGTGGTGCTGATCATTTCTTTATTGTCCATGCTGTTTACTGTACTACATTTTGCTATGTATATACTCGGGGTGATAATATTATATGTTTATTTACATGTTTAAATATAGACTTGTACCACTCTGTGAATATTGTGTATGGGCAAACATATGAGCCCATAGTAGGTATAATTGTGGCTACCAGTATGCCTGTATAGGGTGGTAGTACGTAAATATGTTGAGCTTAAACCTAGAGAAGATTCTCCTGGTAGTAAGGGTCTTTGAAGTGAATACCATCCCCTTCTTTTAGACTAAGATGTGTTCTAGGCATTGACCTACAATGAACTACGATTGATCTGCAATATGCTATGGTAACCTTTATTTCCTTAGGCAAGAAGAATTACTCATAGAAAAAATACTAAATGGTTATGAAAAGATTCAGTCTTGAATACTCCACATCTGATTCAAAACAAGTTGTCTACTTTAATGGCAGTGGACAGAAGATGCACCTTCTGTCGGAGAGCCAAAACATGTTAACACTAAACGTTTGGCAAGAAACTGGCCAGACTCAGTATGTAGAGACACCATTCCCTATTAAAGAATCCTTTTGGAGGTGCCTACCACATAGGAGACATATTTCCTGTATACTGCCAGAAACTATAAGAGAGGGGGGCTGTTCTATTGCCAATACACTGACTAAAGGTCAGACGTGGAGGTGCTGAGGGAGGAGACTTCACTCAAGTAGTTCCATTTCCTGTGGCTTTAAACACAGAGGTATTGTGGATCCCCTTTTTTTCAATTATTCAATTCGGACCATGCTATAGGACTGCTTCAATGAGTCTGACATGCATATCTGAACTACAGTGAAATCTCGTTATAAGGAGGACTGATCGAACAATGAAAGGAATTTCCTGTTATGGCTCAGTCTCATGAGTTTGTAACAGTTGAAACGTCTTTGACCGGGTGTCGTCTTTGACCGGTGTCGTCTTTGACCGGGTGTCGTTTTGACTGGGTATCTAGAAAAGATTTCTTTTTCCATTTAAAAAAATATATATATATATGTATATGATGTAATGTACTTGGTGGGACTTCTTATTGAATAATATTTTGGACAGTGCAGCTGTTAAAGTTGAAGTAAGATACCCGGTCAAAGACGACACCCGGTCAAAGACTACACCGGTCAAAGATGACACCTGGTCAAAGACGTTTCAACTGTTACAAACGTATGAGACTGAGTCTTATGATTACAAGGTACACGTATTCGTGAACATAATAAGGGACATTATTTTCACATTTAGCCCGTATATACGTGGTTTTGCTCTAATGTAGCCTCAACAGCGTCTTAGTAGGGGCAAAATACGAGGTTTCTATTGTAGTTTGAAATTAGTGAGGGAAGTTAAGTAAGGAAATTAGTGAGGGAAGTTAAGTAGGAAAGGGGTGAGACAGTTAATTTTCACGAAGAGTAGTATCTGTATATATGTTTAATCATTGTCAAAAATTAGGGGGGTGGGACTCTAGAAATTGTTGTTGTTGGATTGGATAGAGGATATTGGATAGAGACAATTAGATAGAGAGAATATTAATTTAGATCCTCCCCTCCACCTTCTAGTATAGTACAAACCGCGTACATGCAGTGGGGTTAATAGGCCCATTTTCTGGTCTCTCATTAGTTGATCAATGTAAGTATCACATGAACACGACCACAGAGCCACTGCATGCCATATAACGAATAGAAATTAACATTCCATGTCAACGTCCTCTAATAGCTGCTCATCATGCTACATACAAAACATGTCTCATGTGTCTCTTCTCTGTTGGGAAACATCATTACCAGACAAAGATAAATCATTGCTAGATTTCCAGACCTGATTACCAGGTAACATTTAGGGGGTAAAGCAAAGGGATTATACCAGAGTAAGAGAAAGTCATGAAGGTTATGTATTAAATGCTGACCTGGTAATTTATGGAATTACTAAACTCTCATACAACGCGTACTTTATTGCTAAACTTGCTGGATATTAGAATTCGTAAAATTTAGAACTAACTGAAGGAATTTAGAAATAACTGAAGGATAACACATACCCCACCGTCCAAGTGCAATGTACCCGTTAAATGTTACCGTCTGAAAATGGCACGAATGTATTTGATTACTAGCTCCAAAGGAAATCGTCTGTTTTGAAGTACTGCCATGGCAACCAATAACAAATTCAGCGATTGAACGTTGGCAGGTTACCTCGCCGTTCGTGTTAGTTGGTCACAGTAAACGCTACTCCCATGGCGTATACGATATGGGTCCCTAGGGAAGTCAGTATATATAGCTTTGCATACTTTCTTTTTTTAGCCTCTGTTCACGATGTGCAATACTTTATATCTGACGTGAAAAGCTAGTGGGTAGTTAACCATTGTTAACAGAGCATGAAATTGCTAATGCCCGGGCCTGAAACTAAGCCTAAGGAGTATGAATTGTTGTTTTTGTTGTCCGACCTAAGTATCTTGGTTTACAGGGCAGAGACCAGCGCAATAGCCTAAATTCTGGTGGATGAGTCAGGCCTTGCCACAATCCCTTTGAAACGGAGTCAGTCAATGCTGGACTCTCCCACCAGAGTCTCTCTCTTGAAGGCAGAAGTTTTAGTGATATCTATGACTCTAGAAGGAAAATCATGTTTTTATAAACATAACTATAAATTCATACACACTTTCATGCCATAGCCGCACATTAACTTTGGGAACTGATCCTGAGGTTTGATTCACATGCTTTTTGAGTATATGACGTATTTTTATTCACTTGGTGATTTTACAAAAACACGATACAATCAAATGAGGTATAGACTCCTCCAATGTATTCATATCAATATTTCTATGCAAAATACAATTTTTATCAAATCAAGTGGCTCTGTCCGGCCACACTATCAACCTTCGTTTGAAGGGCAGCGGCGAGACGTACTTTGCTCATATATTTGTCTAGAGTTTTCCTATCACTTGGCTAGGACACGTTATATCAATAGTTTCACTGTTTCACTTTCCATCTTTGAACAGGTCTGTATGTGAATAAACTATAAAATTAATAGAGCTATGAGAATAAGGCAGAAGAGCCTCCATATACTATGCGTTTTTAAAACTGGTTTTGAAAAGTAAACATAGCACCCTAGTCGACATAAACAGGCGAGACCTATTCAAATTTCTGTTTGCGGTGATCTTACGTGAGGGGACTCCAGAATCTTTGTTCCCTGTGTTTATTTATCCCTAATTCCCATGGGCTCCGCAAATAATACCATTTACCATTATTTATAAAGATGCCTTTCAATTTTTCACCTATTTTATTCATGAACTGATTACTCCTCGGTTTGCCTTTCAGCTTGTTGAGAAAGGTGACGGAAGAACGTTTGTAAAAAAACATGAAGATACTTGCCCTTGAATATGGAATACGAGTACGACTCAGTGAAGCATTTTGAAAAGATCAGCAACAACATATCTGATGACATCCAATCTCGATCCAGGGAAAGCAATCAGCAATCCTCTTCAGCTCTAGGTAAAGAGAACATGGATATCTATACAGGGTCAACCTATTTCAGGTTACTTCTCTTTCTTCTCACTATGATGCTGATCTGTGTTTCACTGCTTAGTGGGCCCACTGAGGTCGTCTACGTCGATGACGTAACCGCCGTCAGAACCTACGTCATCAAAAACTCAAGCAAGCACGCGGAGGACAAAGCCTTGACTACAGATCCAGACCTCATAACTGATTATGATCAACCAGGGGCTTTTTGGTTGCCATCACAGGAAGTCTACTTTTCCTCTGCCTTCCTGGATACCCGTTACAACGCCTCTACTGTACGCGTCATAGGGCTACAGCATAGGGCTCACAAGAGGGCGCCACGGTGTAAGTTCCGCATAGATAACCAGTCGGTGATGGTACAGGCAACGGTGGATCTTATCTTTCCTTATTGGCCAGGTAATAGTCTGTACCTGGCTGCCATATACCACTGTGACTCACCTGTGGTGCATTTTGACCTGACCTCCATCCAGATGTGTAGCCTAGACGATCTACCCTGTGTTAAGATCCCCCTCAACCACCCTAAAAGTATGGGCCATTCATCGGTGGAGAGAAAAAGGGAACTTGCCATATGTGGAAAGGCTTATGCTGGGGAGTTGGATACTAGTCGACTGATAGAATGGTTTGAAATGAATAGGTTAGCAGGGGTTAGTAGTGTGATAGTCTATGACAATGGTATCAGGGGATGGGCCAATCATGTTATAGATCACTACAAGAAGATCAAATTTGTCAAGACGGTTTCTTTCCCTCTGTTAGGACTACTACATGATCATGCCACCAAACATTTCCAAAAGCTCTCCAAGGAGGAGTACTTCTCAATAGCACAACAGGTCTACCTGGCCTCCCTGAATGACTGTATATATAGGTTCCTGCACAGATATCAGTTCTTCCTTATCATAGACTATGATGAGCTGCTCCTGCCATACAGGGATGAGTCTATCTACTTTATGGCCCTGAGGCACTCAATACATAGACCCACCTTGTCAGGGTTGACCTTCTACACAGCTTGGCACTTCTCAGACTTTGAGCCCACTGCCACTACCTCCACCATGCAAAACTCCAGCACCACGTCCAATATGGGCAGTGGCATTAATAGTGGTAAGGGTTCATACATACTGGAGCACAACAGGAGGACTAATATCATTAACAACCAGCCTAAATCTGTGGTAATGGCTGCCCCTGTGTTGTCAGTTAATTGGCACGGTGTCATCCGCAGCCACCCACGCTCAAAGACTGGGCTCAACGGTCTCATACTCCCCACTACTGACTCGGCCTATGTGCATCACTACCGAGGGCGGTGTGTGGAGAAATTCCTGATGACGGACTGTAACGTCATGCTACGTCAGGCTGACGTAGATGTCGTCGTGCCTCGCTATGGGCACCGACTGCAGACACGCGTTAAGGATGTGTATAAGGTCCTGGGCATGCGCTCTCCACATCGGTCCTTAGGGTAGAATGTGGGCATAAATTATGTTGATATTCTGTATAAAATATGAAAATGGCGCTCTTTATGTATTGAGATGGTGGATACCTACAGAAGAACCGTATCGATGTACCGTTTATATAACACTGCTACAGAAATTTAAAGAAATGATATATGAGTGTATGCAAATAGTAATCCAGTCAAGACGTCACCTTGAAATAAATATTGTTGTATTTTGTTCCATATATTTGTTGTAACTAATACGATTTTAGCATGAATATTACATCATATATAACATGAACTAGCAGGAACATATTTTCTTGCTTAGTGTCTTCCGTTACACAACAGTACAGGGGCCTGATTCAGAACGACCGCCGAATCCGACATGTAAAAAAAATCATTCAGCAGCAGCAATTGAATGCATATCAAGTGGTTGCCAAATGACAACTTTTAGGTCTTTCACAACATGAAAGTTCTAATAAGTATAATTCATAATTACCCATCAATATATAATATATATTATTATAATTATTGGCCAACCTGTTGACTTCAAACTTCTGAAAATTGTATGTGGTGAAATACTTTGATGATTTACCTGATCAACATCGTCAAAGCCAAAAATTCTCGGCACTTTTTACCCGACGGATTCGGCAGTCGTCCTGAATCGGGCCCCAGACAAAGAAGCATCCATATTCTTCGCATTTTTCTCATTGCACACGTATTATCCACTCATTGCAGTGGCGTAGGAAAAGGGGGCAGGGGGCCCAGCCCCCCCCCCTCCCCAATCACAGAAGAGGTGGGGGCTGAATATGTTTGCCCCCTCCCCCCCCCAAAAAAAAAAAGATTTTCAATATAATACACACAATCTCCAAGCCTCACATCTCCTGCATAGGGAAAAGTGGGGGCAGAGCGGCCTGGGTCCCTAAATCAGAACTAAAGGGGGCTCAAATAATACCTATCCATATAATGTCAATGCAAGTGTGTATAATTATACTACATCATACGTAAAAGCCAATGCTCAACCTTGGCTGGAGTGGGGCCCTGCCCCCCCCCCCCCCCCACCACCAATGGAGATTTGCTTCCTATACGCCACTGCATTGTGTAATAATATGTATAGGTAAATTGTTAAGGGGGTGGTTATTATATAATAAACATGGGGTGATGGTGGATTTTCCCCGCAAGCAGGTGAAAGGACAGCCCTCCCCCATTGTACCCCCTGTTAGGCTAGATAGTCTCAAAATTGCAAGATAGTCTCAAAATACTATGGTTTTGTGACAACCTTGCAACCCTCGGGCTAGATAGTCTCAAAATTGCGAGATAGTCTCAAAACACATGTCAGGCTAGATAGTCTCAACATTTTGAGAGTATCTTGCAACCCCTCAGGCTAGATAGTCTCAAAATCGCAAGATAGTCTCAAAATACTATAGTTTTGTTAGTATCTTGCAACCCTCAGGCTAGATAGTCTCAAAATTGCAAGATAGTCTCAAAATACTATAGTTTTGAGACTATCTAGCCTGAGGATTGCAAGATCTCGCAGTTTTGAGACTATTATTCTGTCCAGCTTTTGAGATTATCTGACAATTTTGAGACCACCTAGCTTGTAGGTTGTGAGATACTAACAAAGCTCTGGTACTTTGAGGCTATTTTTATAGTTTTGAGACTATCTAGCCTGAGGGTTGCGAGATACTAACAAAACTATAGTATTTTGAGACTATCTAGCCTGAGGGTTGCAAGATATTAACAAAACTGTAGTATTTTGAGACTATCTAGCTTGAGGGTTGCAAGATAGTCTCAAAATGTTATTATCTCACAGTTTGAGACTATCTGTCATGCTTTTGGGATTATCTCACAATTTTGAGACTATCTAGCCTGAGGGTTGCAAGATACTAACAAAACTATAGGTTTTTTAGACTGTCTCGCAGTTTTGAGACTATCTAGCCTGAGGGTTGCAAGATACTAACAAAACTATAATATTTTGAGACTATCTAGCCTGAGGGTTGTAAGATACTAACAAAACTGTAGTATTTTGAGACTTGAGGGTTGCAAGATAGTCTCAAAATGTTATTATCTCACAGTTTGAGACTATCTTTCATGCTTTTGGGATTATCTCACAATTTTGAGACTATCTAGCCTGAGGGTTGCAAGATACTAACAAAACTGTAGGTTTTTGAGACTATCTCGCAATTTTGAGACTATCTAGCCTGACAGTTGCAAGATAGTCTCAAATTTTTAGACTATCTTGCAGCCTTTTGAGACTATCTCGCGATTTTGAGACTATCTAGCCTGAAGGTAGCGAGATACTAACAAAACTATAGTATTTTGAGACTATCTCGCAGTTTTGAGACTATCTAGCCTAGCACCCCCTCCTCAAATACACTCCTCCCATAACCACTCTCTAACAGTGAATACGATGGAAGCTGAGTAAAAGCATGCATGATTCATTTGATGGCGAACAGCTGATATAGATAGTACCGTACTGTCCACTGGGCACACTGCTTTAGGCCAAACATAAATATCTCTGAACCAGAAAATTCTTCCCCTGAGCAATACTTAAGTCTGCAGCCCTGATGCATGTATAATGTATACATTCAGAGAACGGCATTGCTGTATAATATAGATCTAATTATTATAATTGAAATGATGATGATCGAGGACTGGAAGTCTACCTTGTCATTTACCGTTCATGTCACATAAGGTATAGAACCCAGGAGGTATTGGATCCTGGGCCTGTTTTCTCACCATGGAGGCCATATTAAGGAGTTTAGTGCTCGGTTTAGTGCTCGGTTTTCTTTGCATCAATGGACAGGAGCCAGGTAGGTGGATTTATTTTTACATAATTTTCAAAGTGTTCTGTATAAATGTGATGTTATATCCGTCTTTTACAAACAATATAAAATAAGTTGAGTTGAGCTACTCTGACTTTAATACTGCAATAATGGTCATAATTGCAGTATTACCCTAACAGAATATCAAAGAATAGGCCTACCACATAAACTATCAAGTGATTTGGTGTATTTATTGCACGATATACCAGTGGCGGCGGAACAGGAGGGGGCCTGGGGGCCCAAGTTGGGGGGGGGGGGGGGGGCTCAAGTATGTTTGGGTCCCCACAACCTTTTGGAAAACAATAACATTGTACACTCAGCCTACCCTAGAATACACCTATCACAAGGTAGAATTCCTAAAATGTTCTTGAAAGACAAGCTCAAACACCCTAAATTTAGATATAAAAATACAAATTTCTGCGGATTACACAACATGCTTCTGAATGTACTAATCTAAGAGTCAAATTCCAAAATGTCAAAGAACCAAGACCCCCATTTGTAACTCCTTCTAATCAACACCCCTTGAGTTTTGGGAGCTAGGACCCCCCCTACTTTATCCACCTTCCACCGTCCCTGAGAGAATCATTTGGCATGTAAACCACCAAACTTGCCCGCAAAAAACAGCCACTGGACCAGTCCCCATAGCAGGTAGATTGTAGCCAGGCATTGCTGCCATCTGGTGTCAAAATGAGAAACTTTAGGGGATACCAACAACACCATACATTCTTATTAGGCGGCATTAGCACTTTTACCGGTTAATAGGCTTCATACTTATGATTCTTACACAATTTCTTTATGCGCCTCCACAACAAACGCTGTTTTTTGTTCCAACATCATGTTAAAACATAATGTTATCGCTAGAGTTGCGCGGTGCTGTGTCATCTATAACTAATTGCTAAAGTCACAAAAAGGCAAGCCATCTTTAAGCTGAATGCAGTCGAATACACTGTCAATGAAGATGATTTGTATTCATATTTTCAAATTTAATCGTCAGGGCTTGCATACTTTTCATACATGGATGACTCTGACAAACCTTAATTGCAACTAAGTGGTCATTAATTACCATGTCGGCCCCTTCCCAGAAAATCGTGTTCACCTTTGGCAAGCCTCACAATTTTTGGCTTACAGGCTGCCAAATTTGGGCATGGGCAAACCTCACCAAAGTTGCCGAATTTGGTCATGGCCAAACCTCACTAAACCTGCCAGAATCTGATTTGGTCATATCCAAACCTCATCAAACTTGCCAAATTTGGTCATAGCTAAAGGTCACCAAAGTTGACAGATATATTGGCTGTGTGGCCTCATGGTTAGCATGCCTGCCTTTAGTGCCCAGTATTATCCCAGTCCAGGTTCGAATACTGGTACAGGAATTTAGTAAATAGGTGCTACATTTCTCCTTCTCAAAAAAGAGCTCTAAACCAAATATCTTCATATCTAAATGGTTGTTTATGTAACTTCTGTTAAATAACATTATATTCTGCTATAAGTGAGGCAGAGTCGTTTATTCGATTTTCCTCATGACCAAACTTGCCAAACTTGCCTCATCAAACTTGCTGAATTTGGTCATAGCAATTTCACCATGGCCATGACCAAATTTGGCATGACCGAAGTAGACCAAAGGTGACCAAAGGTGACCACGGTTTGCTGGGTTGTTCATTGTGACCATTACGTTCTCTTTCGGTCATCAATGTACCTGGGATTATTCATGCAATAATTAGTCTCTAATTAAGAATGCCGGTATGACAAGTTATGTGCCGCCTCACCCCTTAGGGGTTATATATTATGTATCATGAATATCCTCCAGTACCTGTGGCATCCTATTTCCGGGACCAGCGGCCATTGCAGATCACAAAGTAGCATGGGAATTATACAGTAATTGATATACAGAACATTAATAACAGTACCGATTGGAAACGTAGAGCATACGTACTAAATCAATACAAGTTTATGGACTATATGATATATGGAATTTCTCGCCAAAAATAAACCATGAACGTTCCTTTGAACGTTCGTGAACGTTCCTTGTTGTCACCTCATCCCTGTTTATGAAATCTCAATCTCAGCTTTAGTTTGGCAGCATACCATTAAAGCTGGTATCCCAACGGGGGTGACAGGAATGGACCCCAATCAATAATTAGCTGCAATTCCTGAATAAATATATACCTTTCTTCGCAAATGTTTATATAAGTACGGTTACTAAGAGTCCTAAAGGCTTTAATATATGGTAAGGTGTGTAATAACAACCAGATCCACAGCTTTGTTGGAGAAAGAACAAACATGGGCAACCACCTGGTGTATGCTGCCACCTCTGTAGAATTATATGCATTACTGTGTGCATGAACTACTGGATCATGTACAAACTACACGCAGCTGCAACCTAGTGGGTTATAAAAAGGCATACTAATCACTCTATTAACAACTGAACAGTTAAAATTAGTTCAGGCTAGTGTGTGGGGATTTCTTGTATAGAAATCGTTCTTAAAGAGATTCAATATATCCACATATATATATATATATATATATTTATTATGTCTTACATCATCACCATACTTATCCCCATGTCAAAAGTGGAAATTAGTCGCCGCAACAGTTGGGATACTAACCTTAACCTCGCCTACACATTGTATAGATGCTGACTTTATATCCACTCCTCTCTACCTTCCGACAGTCCAGATTGAGCAGACCTACTATGTGGGCGGTAACTTCAGAGTCAAGGGTGTAAGTGCGGAGTACTGCATCCGGTACTGCCGGAAGTTAGGTAACTGTTGGGCAGCTGACTACTTCCGGTATGGCGGCCATTGCTCCGTCCACATGGACGACTCAGTGTGCGATCCCGACAGGCGCCGCTTCTTTGAGGGGGCAGACCACTTCCGGGTTAAAGAGTGCATCCAGGATGAACCCCGAGAGGAACCTAGGAAGGAATCCCGGGAGGAACCTAGAGAGGAATCTAGGGAGGAATCTAGGGAGGAATCTAGGGAGGAACCTAGAGAGGAACCTAGAGAGGAACCAAGGAAGGAACCTAGAGAGGAACCTAGGGAGGAACCAAGGAAGGAACCTAGAGAGGAACCTAGAGAGGAACCTAGGAAGGAATCCCGGGAGCAACCTAGGGAGCAACCTAGGGAAGAACATAGGGAGGAACGTAGGGAGAATGATATACCTCATGGTAAGTTGTCAAGTCTACTGTCCATCCACCTGGTCTATCATAGCGATAACGTCTAGAAAGGTATAAAGCAATGGTCAATTGAAGTGTGCAGTTCTCTGAAATTTGACAGAGAGGTGGATAATTTTTTTTTTCTGAAATGCCATAGATAACTGTCGGTAAACCAATGTGTAGCAATCTGCCAGCTAAGAACTTATTGCAGAACTGATGTTATGCTGAGGATTATGAGATTAAAGCTCAGTTTGGGATGATGGAGCATGAGCTATACCCACACCTTCCTACAGATGTTCTGGCTTTCTGTATATAATTCCAATTTAACTGTGTTTCTAATAAAGATGATCGTGGTTTCCAATGTCTGAGGTTGAAAGTTATGATAGCGTCTACACCATACGTGATGTGACGAGTAGGGGAACAGTGAAACGTCTTTCCTAAGAAATGCTGTTAATTATATTCAAAGGCATTATGTAACCACCAAATTTACAATGACAACATGACTTGTCAACTCATAAAAATACAATTTCAACGCAAATAGATTTCCATGAATGCATCACAATGCCAATGGGCAATATTCATTAAGGTACTATGTGGTCAATAAAGTGTTAAACGTCCAAGAGAAGTGTCAAATCGTGTCTGTTATATCAATTAATCAGACCAATAGCAAACTAACAGGGACGTTCTTGTTGCAGGAAAACAGGATAGACGACAGCATCTTCAAAGGGAGCAACTTCACGACGGTAAAGTTATTTTACATGTTTAGTCAGAGCGACTGAAAGTTATCATGAATCGCATTAATGCAATTTATGCATGTTAATTGCAATTTCATTTTCAAATGTTGTTAACTCTTAAGAACCTACCCAGTGGGCACAAAATACAGTCCAACATTGAATCAACATTGAATCAACATTGAATCAATGTTGACAACAATTTATCAATGTTGATTCATTGTTCTGTGCCCACTGGGTAGTGCTTTCCGGATAAGAATGAGCACGGAAAACTTAGTTCTAAGCTATCATACAATGACAATTAACGGTCTTGAGCAAGCGTCTGCATTTACCTCAGCCAAAACACTGATAGATATCTCTATATCAGTGTTAGTGATATGGGATATAAACAAAGCAATCTAACCAATACTTTACTGAGTATAACATACTCCTCACGAGATGTTTTATGTAGGTCACCGTGTCTTTCAGATGAGCCCAGTGAAGGCTTCAAAGACGGCAAACAGGAAACTCCACATAGAGGTATACTAAAATGAGGCCTACGCCAACTTTTATCACTTATCATTAGCTGATGCAAGAATCCAATTAGAATAACAGTAACTGTTACTCATCTTGATAATCAGAATTACTAAGATAATATTATGAATAAACACGTAACATAATTTGTTATCAATTTAGACACACTGTTCATTGTGTCCACAAATGTAATCTGAGATGCATATTTATGTCCCCTGCTCATAGAGAGACGGCCTGAACGTCCTCACGTCCCTGAGAGACAGCCTGAACGTCCCCATGCACCCGACCGACAGCCTGAACGACGTCCTCATGTCCCCAACCGACAGCCTGAACGTCCCCATGCCCCAAACCGACAACCTGAACGTCCCCACGTCCCCAATAATCGGGCTGAACGTCCCCACGTCCGCGACCAGCGACAGAATGGCAGAAGAGCAGGTGTGTACATCAACCAACATACTCATTACTCTTTATAAGTAACCTATCAAACTCAGTCATACATGTATTAGTTCTGTAAATTATGTATCGAAGCTCAAAATATATGTGGAACGGTTAAAAACTAAAAGTCGTGGACCTTTGTCTATATATATTATACAGATTGATGTAGATATATTTTCAGATTGTTACAATAATAGAGCTGATAGTTAGTGTGGTGCACCTTGTTATAAATGGTGTTTTCCTTTGATCTTTTCTTTTAACTTGTAGGTGTTAAGCCACCCCGGCCAACAACACTTTTCATGGAAGAATTAGAAAAGGAGGACACTCCAGACGGTACGTGTACTAATCAGGGAATGGGAAAGGTAGACTGTCATTGGGACGTCAAGGGGTTTCAGCATATATACCAGGTAGAGAGTGTGAGACAAGGCTATGACTATCGCCGCACGCCCTTCATTCGCATTATGATCAGATATCTTCCATAGTTATTGGTACCATAGTTATTGGTGCTGGACTGAAGTAGAGGCAAGCCCCGGGGACAAACCCCAACTTCTTACGTACGCGTAAGCAGTGGCTCTACATCAGGGTAGAATATACATAATCCCTGCTCGTTGACGAAATCCAGCTTCCAGCTGTTGCCTCATAAATCTGTTATCTCTACTATTATCAGCTGAGCAGTATCTCCTTTAGGCTGTTACCTGCAGGTTTGCACTGTGTTAGAGCGATAGTTAAAATGCACCCTCCTATCCTTGTCAGCATACACATATATAATATGCCTTCACTGTGGTACCAGTAGAGTAGTCTCTTTCAGTGTAGTCTCTTTCCTCCAGGGAGGGAAAGCCACAGCTAGATATGATATCATTGTTTTGTAACTACCTCAATATGGTATAACCTAGATGTTTTCTATACAATCAGGGAGCCGATTGATACGCTAAAGCGGACGTTTATTTTGAAACAAAGATACAACCTCTAAGGGGGATGGTAAAGTCAGCTACCCCACCCCTCTGTTCTATTTTCTAGAGGAATAACTCACCACACCCCTTTTCCTCATCAAGCCCCGCGCCCATTTTCAATTTGGAACCCGTGCCCTAATCTCTTCTCAAGATTGTGTGTTACGGAGTAGACCATCAGATCCTATTATATACACCAGTACCTGTAGACAGCCTGACTGCAAGTCAAAATCTAAACAATATCCATTTGTTCAGTCCCTTTTGCAGACCTTGTGGTGGAAAATAGAACTAGAGCTCGAGTCTACCATACCATGTGCTTGGGTGGTATGCGCGCTATTTCTTCATTATGGCATTATGAGCCACACCTGGGACGTTATTAGTCACACATAAGGCATCAGTGATGGCTCCAAGGACGAAAATCCACCCATTTTCTTTTTCTGACCAGTGAACAATATGGCATCCAAGCGCTTTGATGTTTCTAATCTTATAATTACCAGTGCAGTTTTAAAGAAAATCCCGAGAGAATTTTTTTTTTAGATTTCCCCCTGTGTGCGATACTGAATAATGAACCTCTCCACAGTAAACTCCTCCAGGGTCCCACCGACGGCTGAGGTCTACCATTTCGGGTAGATTACCTTGTTGATTACCCACAGCTCCATAGCACGGCATGCGTTAGCCTACATTCCAGTCCCACACGGTGTTCCCAAAATGACGTCACCAGCAAGGACCGTGTATAGTCCATGGAGTTTCTTTTTTCACAGGTGAAATCCGCGAAACAGAAAAAGGTGCATTTTAGAGGCTGAGGTTCTGAATGTTGATAAAGCCTCCTTCAAAATTCCCTTCATGTTGTCTAAGATCAGCTATCAGCGAGAGACACATCTACGCGTACTTCTAATTGAAGACGGGCGCAGAGACTCTCAGCGCAAAAAAAAACCGCCAGAATGCATTTCCCTAATATCATACGGTGCATTGAACTTCAATTTGAATGGCCCTATATGCACGCACGCCTCATAGAAATCGATACTTGTAAACAAATAAATAACAATGAAACGTAGGTATTTAGCAAACCTAAAAAGGTTGAATATAGCCATCATCATCATTGCTGAGATGCATGAGATGGATATTGTTGCTATCCTGTGCGCTTCCCTAATACACAGCTAATCTAACAGCCCCGACTCTTATTGTCTGTAGTGGCTATCCCAAGTTGGTCATAGGGATAGTGTTCAGGCATGACCAAGTGCTATTCAAGGATGACTGAGGCAAATGAAAAGATATGATTAATGCTTTATTCAAAATGCCTAAAATGGAAAAACTAGGGTGAGTTGGTAGTCAGTGCCGACCAACCTGACAATATTAACCTTTCAAAGGCGGTCAAAATTGTTATAGCTAGCCATGATGGCGAGCATTTTTATAGGAACTTTCTATAAGAACGAGGCTTTGTTGGATCCCATAGGGTTATAATGAGTATAGTCGATGCTCGCCCTGCCATAGCAAAGAGTTGTGGCTGGGTCAGGTTACACTTTCAGCTGAGTCACGCGTGGTGGCGAGTCATGGAAGGTGCCTTCCTGCCTGAGTAATATGCTTGTAAGCATCATCACCCCTCTTTTTATAATGTATATGGGTTCCCATCCCTTCCTCGCGGGGGTAGGGGGAGGTACACAGCAATTTGATGGGGGTCGATCCCTAAAATCGACATGGCGATATGGGCATTTTGAGCCTTAATGACATTGGACTTGAGAAGTCTCAAGAGATAGTGACATGGAACATGACCATTACTTTTCTTAAAATCGACATGACGACATGAGCATTTCTTAAAATCGACAGGGTAACATGGCATTTCTTAAATTGTCATGTGACATGGGGACCCCCAGTCGAGACCCCCAATTTGCGAACTTCTCAACCCTAGCATACCAATGTCAATATATTATTTATTTATCAAAGAAATACCACTAGAAAATCTCACTCAACTAGCCTGGATGAATCCTGAAATATTATGCTGCGTTTGTCTCTAGGCTAGATTCACCCAGAGACGGACACACACCTTAAGTCGGACACTTTTACCATTAAAATCCGTAATATATCGTAAATGCTATGCCCTATATGTAAGTATTACAGTAACATGTTGGTGTTCTTCTTACTAACCAATGACATTGCATATATACAAACATATTCTATCTGTGTCTGATGAGGCCATGAAGTTGGTCTGTTTCGTGGTGAGGATCTGTTGCAGAGTGTGTATCATTACCATGTACCTCAAGTCGGACAGGGTGCTGTCATGGTAAATTTTGCTATTATATCTACACTCTGGTGATACATATCCGGACCTAAATAATAAGATATATGTATTCTTAGGTTTATGATATAAAAAAGGTACAAATAATTGGTAGGAAATTCTCTTTTAAGACCTTCTAAATATATGACATGATTACACCATGAGCCGGACGAGCACTAGGCACTGGCTCTTTCTCATTGCTACAAATACAGAACAAGTAATGCTATAACTGCTCCAGTGAATATTATTAATTCTACATAACTCGAAATACATTATCAAATGGCACTGACCAAAACATATCAATTTTGGTCAGTATAAAGGAAGAATGTATGGTTTCTCTGTATGGGGCAGATTAAATGTGATTAAAACTATATTTCAGATGTAAATATGCTTAGTACTTTCAGAAATATCCACACCCTGGATAAATTAGGTCATGCCAACTGTAATAGTTAAACAAATCAGTTAATATGACTAGTATAAAAGTGAAGAAACCTAAAGTGTCCGACATTAGGTGAAAAAGAGACAACTAATTTCCTAACTTTGCTGAGGCATATTGTATCTAAAATCTTTAAAGAATGTGCATTTTATTGGCTGGCTACGATATTTTAACACTCCTCTTTGTATATGTATCATAAAAATAGTTCTCTGTGGCATATTAACATATCTGTAGCTCAGAGAAAAGGGGTCAAGTTTGCACTGCCAACGAGCGTCCGAAAGTGGTGAATCTACCCTCTTCCAATCATAGTTGTCTCAGATCCAGCTACACAGCCAAGCACGCTGGTAAATAAAAGGAGCCCCTGTGGGGCCTTTATCCCACAAAATGTCCTTTATCCCACAAAAGACTATAGTTTTGTTAGATAAAGGCTGACCACGGGCCTTTATCCCACAAAATTGGCGTTAAAGCACAAAAGCCTTTATCCCACATAAAAAATGCCTTTATCCCACAAAAGCCTTTTTATCACAAAACCTATGTAATAATCATCTCAACTGGCCTCTATATCACAAAACCTATGTAATGATGATATCAACCCGCCTTTATCTCACAAAACCTATGTAATGTTCATATCAACTGGCCTTTATATCACAAAACCTATATATACCCAATTTCCCTCAAATAACTACTCTCCTCACATACCAACTTGCCTTTATATCACAAAACCCATATATATTGGTCTCAAATACTGAATTTCCCTGGAATATCAACTATTCAACTCATATATCAACTTGCCTTTATATCACAAAAGCTATATATATATATACTACTCTAACATGTCAAATTGCCTTAATAACTCCTCTGGCCTCTATATAACAAAACCTACATAACCAGCCTTTATCTCACAAAAGCTATATAATAATCATTTCAACTGGCCTTTATATCACAAAACCTATATATAATGGTTCGATATACTGAATCAAACTATATATACTACTCCAATGTATCAAATTGCTCTTGAATTTTCTTCTGGGCGCTATCTCACAAAAGCTATATAATAATCATTTCAACTGGCCTTTATATCACAAAACCTATGTTATTATCATGCCAACTTGCCTTTATGTCACAAAACCTATGTACTGGCCTCATATACTGAACTACCCCCAAATATAAGCTATTTTTCTTACATTTCAACTAGCCTTCATATCACAAAACATATATATACTACTCCAATGTATCAAATTGCTCTTGAATTTCTCCTGGGCTCTATATCACAAAGCCTCTGTAATAATCATACCAACTGGCCTTTATATCACAAAACCTATATACTGGTCTCATATACTGAACTACCCCCAAATATAAGCTATTTTTCTTACATTTCACATAGCCTTTATATCACAAAACCTATATATGCTACTCCAATGTATCAAATTGCTCTTGAATTTATTCTGGGCTCTATATCACAAAGCCTCTGTAATAATCATTTCAACTGGCCTTTATATCACAAAACCTATGTACTTATCATATCATCTTGCCTTTATATCACAAAACCTATATACTGGTGTGGTGGTTTGTAGTTAACTCTAGGTTAAGGAACAACGATCACGGCAGTTTCCAGGTGCGAGAATATATCGGTCTTTATTCACAAGAATAACAACTCCAGTTCCTTTACTAGGGAACAATCAGTGTAGAATCAATACACACAGGTAAATCAGGTTTCTCTATAAATAGAGGAAACGATCAGTATACAACTCTTAGCATACAACTCTGTCCGCACGGTTGGACATGTGAAGTCTCTCGTCAGTCGGGCCTGCACTGACTCCCTTCCAGGTAAACACACGGGTCTTATATAACACCGGCTCTTAGGTCACGTGGCCAGGTGGGTGGGTCGGCCGCCCACCTGAGAGCGGCACACGGTTACCTGAAGAGGACCTGCGCCCTCTCCCGGGAACTGTGTGCACTAGCTCCAGGTGGAGAAGCCGAGTAAACAGACGTTACAAGGAAATACCGTGTATGAGATTAATATGTAATATCATGCCCCTACACTGGTCTCATATACTGAACTACCGTAAAACCTCGCGTATAAGCCTAACTCGCGTATAAGCCGCACCCCGAGTTTGGTGTGATCCTATAAGCCGCAGAGGCCATCTGAAATTTGTTAATTTGGTGCTGTAGTATACTTATAAAAACTCTCGTATAATCCGCACCCTGTATAGGCATGTTTGGTATCAAAACAAAGCTGATTCTGACTCGCGTACAAGCCAAGGCTTATACGCGAGGTTTTAAGGTACCCCCAAATATAAGCTTTTTTCTGATATATCAACTTGCCTTTATATCACAAAAGCTATATATACTACTCTAACATGTCAAATTGCCCTAATATCCCCTCTTGCCTTTATATCACAAAAGCTATATAACCAGCCTTTATCTCACAAAAGCTATATAATAATCATTTTAACTGGCCTATATATCACAAAACCTATGTTATTATCATGCCAACTTGCCTTTATGTCACAAAACCTATGTACTGGCCTCATATACTGAACTACCCCCAAATATAAGCTATTTTTCTTACATTTCAACTAGCCTTCATATCACAAAACCTATATATACTACTCCAATGTATCAAATTGCTCTTGAATTTCTTCTGGGCTCTTTATCTCAAAGCCTCTGTAATAATCATACCATGGGCAACTGTCCTTTATATCAGAAAACCTATGTAATAATCATATTAACTTGACTTTATGTCACAAAACCTATATACTGGCCTCATATACTGAACTACCCCCAAATATAAGCAATTTTCCTTACATTTCAACTAGCCTTTATATCACAAAACCTATATATACTATTCCAAGGTATCAAATTGCTCTTGAATTTATTCTGGGCTCTATATCACAAAGCCTCTGTAATAATCATGCCAACTGGCCTTTATATCACAAAACCTATGTATGATATAAAGGCAAGATGATATGATTATTACATAGATAAAGGCTGGTTTAATATGTAGGTTTTGTTATATAGAGGCAAGACGGGATATTAGGGCAATTTGACATGTTAGAGTAGTATATATAGCTTTTGTGATATAAAGGCAAGTTGATATATGAGAAAAAAAGCTTATATTTGGGGGTGGTTCAGTATATGAGGCCAGTATATAGGTTTTGTGACATAAAGGCAAGTTGACATGATAATAACATAGGTTTTGTGATATAAAGGCCAGTTGAAATGATTATTATATAGCTTTTGTGAGATAAAGGCTGGTTATGTAGGTTTTGTTATATAGAGGCAAGAGGGGATATTAGGGCAATTTGGCAGGTTAGAGTAGTATATATAGCTTTTGTGATATAAAGGCAAGTTGATATTTGAGAAAAAAAAGCTTATATTTGGGGGTAGTTCAGTATATGAGGCCAGTATATAGGTTTTGTGACATAAAGGCAAGTTGACATGATTATTACATAGGTTTTGTGATATAAAGGCCAGTCGGTATGATTATCACAGAGGCTTTGTGATATAGCGCCCAGAAGAAAATTCAAGAGCAATTTGATACATTGGAGTAGTATATATAGGTTAATTCAGTATATCCAACCATTATATATAGGTTTTGTGATATAAAGGCCAGTTGAAATGATTATTATATAGCTTTTGTGAGATAAAGGCTAGTTATGTAGGTTTTGTTATATAGAGGCCAGAGGAGTTATTAGGGCAATTTGACATGTTAGAGTAGTATATATAGCTTTTGTGATATAAAGGCAAGTTGATATATGAGTTGAATAGTTGATATTCCAGGGAAATTCAGTATTTGAGACCAATATATATGGGTTTTGTGATATAAAGGCATGTTGGTATGTGAGGAGAGTAGTTGTTATTTGAGGGAAATTGGGTATATATAGGTTTTGTGATATAAAGGCCAGTTGATATGAACATTACATAGGTTTTGTGAGATAAAGGCCATTTGATATTATATTTACATAGGTTTTGTGATATAGAGGCCAGTTGAGATGATTATTACATAGGTTTTGTGATATAAAGGCTTTTGTGGGATAAAGACATTTTTTATGTGGGATAAAGGCTTTTGTGCTTTAACGCCAATTTTGTGGGATAAAGGCCCGTGGTCAGCCTTTATCTAACAAAACTATAGTCTTTTGTGGGATAAAGGACATTTTGTGGGATAAAGGCCCCACAGCCCCCCCCCCCCCCCCGACCTCTCCCACAACCCCTCTCAATGTTTCACCAAGACTCAAACTGATGGGAACCGCATGGGGTATTCTGTGTAGACCTACACTCACTGCCCCAGCCTACTCCCCTCAGTACTCTCCACGGCTTGATGTCGGTAACATGGCATACCAACCAATGCAGCTACCAAACGGTGCCACCGTGTGTTTTCCGCCCTTACCAGAGTCCATACCAGTCGGATCTACCTGCGTCTTTTTACCACCTGGAGAAGTAGCTCCTGAGGGTGCACCTACATTTCAAGCAAAGTTTTTGAACATCTCCAGCCCTCTCGAACCGCCCATCACCATGACTGTCGTGGTAATTCCACCAGGGTCTAGGAACACCCGTAGTCGCACAGCATAGAAACATTCAAAAAGGTAAAGGGGGTAGGCGATGCTCAAGATGTTGAAGCATTTACTGTCGGATATAGATAAGTTGTCAATATTGACGAGAATGGATACCTCGACAGGAATAACTGAGTACATGTATGTATTTCTTGAATTCGACATGGGATATGATGGGTTCTTAGAGGCGACATCACGTACATGGAAATACATTGTTTTAGTGACAGGCGACATGTACATTTCTCAAATTTAACATGGAACATGGGAGCCATACTCTCGACATCCCTCCCCCCCCCTCCCCATATTCAGTGCTATAATACTCTTCTGCTCTTGTCGGTGTGTGTATGCTTGCCATTCTTTTACATGTATTACAAAATGTATATATCTGTATCATATTTGATACTTGCAGGGTCCCACAGAGAAATGCCACCTCAGCAACATCAGGACCCGGAGCATCATGAGGAGATCGGTATGTGCACCATGTAAACCTTAATATAGGTCCCTACATAACAAGTAACCAGAACCATGTCATGTCACATGTTTCCAGGGACTTCATACAATCTACGCGTACAGTACCTGGTGGCTAAAAACGAAACTTCCCACAACCATGATAGTTGCAGATTTCCGTTAATTATATTACATATCAGGATCACCTTTATCTACCATTCTGATTCAAGTGCCATACTTTGACATTCCATATATCCTGATCACTATATTTCCTATTTGCCATGTCCATAGGTTCATAAAATAAATAGATTATAAATCATTTTGATGAATTCAGGATAATTTTATTTAGCCCCTGACCCCCTATTTTCTTGTATTTAGCATGTTTCTGATAATCATATAAATGCATGCCTTCATTTTCATTGAGATATTATTAGGGAATTTGTTGCCCAATGTGACGTTTATAGTTGAAGTAGTGCTTTGTGCACAGAAACAAAGTTGTCAGGGGTGGCAGAATTCTTACAAAACGATAATAGTTTGAGACTATCTCACAGTTGTGAGACTATCTATGCTGAGGGTTTCACGATTGTCACAAAGTCACTTTAGTATTTAGAGACTATCTCGCAGTTTGGAGATTATTTAGCCTGAGGGTTGCGAGATATTACCAAAACCATAGTGTTTTAAAACTATCTCGCAGTTCTGAGACTATGTAGCCTAACAAGCCGCCCTTTCCTTGGACAATGTAGTACGTGTTCCCTCCTATCGCAACCAAGGCTTCTGCTGTGTCTATTTGTCATCGGGTTCCCATCTGAGAATGCTATCAGTGGGGCCATGTTGTCACCAGCCGATACGGCCAGGCCTTTACAGGGCAAGGTTTCTGACTTGTTTATACGGGCCAGGGTAATTTATTGGTCTGGTTCCCCATTTCCTGCTTGGTGTTAGCATGAATCTAAATAACATATTGACGTCCATGGTTTTATACTACTTGATAAATAAGCTTAGCCCCATTATGGTCCTACAAACACCCGGGTACAAACACCACCCTTTGTCAACTGCTTGAAGCTGTCAAACTAATCTACAGATTGAGCTAACAGATTACTCTGCCTCGGAAGCCCTCAAACACACAAAAAAAGAGTCTTTTAGGTCCTGTGGTAAAGCCTTACCACTGGGTGGGACATTGCAAATATGAGTTTGGCGAAAGGGCCATCGTCAGGCTGAGGCTAACTTATTTTCTCCTTGTATCCTAGTGGAGAAGATGTCCACGGGGGGAGTTGCATTGGGGGAGATATCTGGACAAAGAGAGGTGACTGTAAGGGGGGGGGGACGATATCCTACAATCGACATCAATAAGTGTTGCAGGTATACCTCCCATATGAATATTCATGGTTTAGCGTGAACGACTCGAATTATGCCATTGTTGTGAACCTCTCCATGTATAAATGCACTATTTGTTACAGAGAGTGTCATTGCTGTGAACCTCTCCATGTATAAATGCACTATTTGTTACAGAGAGTGCCATTGTTGTGAACCTCTCCATGTATAAATGCACTATTTGTTACAGAGAGTGCCATTGCTGTGAACCTCTCCATGTATAAATGCACTATTTGTTACAGAGAGTGCCATTGTTGTGAACCTCTCCATGTATAAATGCACTATTTGTTACAGAGAGACAACATCCAAGACATCACGGACGGCAACACGACCTCCGCCAGCCGAGATACTACCACAAAGGTATGTGTTCCAGGGGAGAGGGGAGGAGGAGGGGGGGGGGTAAAAGTGAGTAGACGTGTCCCTCTATGAAGACAGACTTGTGCAAGGACAATGGTAATTATCTCCAGCTAGCGCCTTGGACAATTACCCTGCCCTCGGCGTATTACTTTTATACAGCGACTCACTTGTACCATATCTACTAGATACTAGCAATAAATACAATGCTATCATTTTTCAGATTGGTGCCCAGCTATTGTCTAATCGCAAACACTGTAAGAAGAACACAAACCCTGTGTATATAATTATGGTCGCCGGAGCTAACAAAACATGTATCTCTATACTGTATTGCAGATAAGCAGTTGGCTGAGCTGAGGGCCCGCATCGATGCTAAGGCCTACACCCACGACTGTTTCCTGCATATCTATGAGAGCAGCTACGCCTATGGTGGTTTCATCACGCATAAAAACATCTCACTGTCTGCGTGAGTATAGTGCTGGAAGCATGATGTTCATAAAGAAAATACACATAGAGCAGACCTTGACAGGGAATATATACCGCTTTAGAATATTAGAAAAGTGCTATGTGTGAAGCATTCACCTACAAAACCGTAGTTATTTATTGCATGGACAGTGTATGTAGTCTGTGGAATCTTGGTTGATACAATAGACGAGCATTGAACTAGTATAACCCTAATCGATTGCATATTATCGAACCTTATTTCTACTGTAAACCTTTTGTTCGGCTTATATTTAAACACTTATAATTTAGAAGGCACAAATAACCAGACACTACAGAGATTTAATGCAGTATGCACTTTGTCGTCATATGATAAATGCATGAATCCATCCCTGGCGTCTGTTAGTTTGCTATTAGTCTGATTAATTGATACAATACATGTAAGGTGCAACCTGTATCAGGACAAACGATCTGAGAATATTTCAGTATAAATAAGACAAATTATTCCAGTCAGTGCCGCTTATGACCACACAATGCTTTGATGCAGTATTCACTTTGTCGTCATGATGCATGAAAGCAGCCCTGGTGAGTAGCTCGCCAGTAGTGCATTCATGCATCTTGCGTAACTTACATGGTTGATACATTCCCAACGGGTCGGCATGATGTATAAATGCAGCCATAGCAAGCAGACTCTCTTATGCTGAATGCACCATGACGATGGATACTGAAGATACTTCCAAGGCAACCACTCCTATGTCTATTTCCTCCAATTTCTAGGTGTGCCGATGCATGTACTGCTCACCCCTACTGTAACTCACTCAACTTCAAGAAGGAGGGAGGTCTGTGCGCCTTCCTCAGTACAGCTCAGAGCGTGGACCACCTCGTGTCATCATACTGCTGCCACCATGTCTCGGTAAGCATGACTTTGGAAGTAGAACTAGCAAACTTTAAGCAATGTTCTCAGTGATTACTCCAGAAACTAGGAATATCGTGAAATTGTTGAGTATTCCTGTGAAAAAAAACAGTTTTCTGAAATCAGACAGTCATCCAGGCCACTTGAGTCAAGGAAAGCTTCATGATCATAAACATGCAAAAATCTAGAAATAATATGAATTAAAAAAAAAAATCATGAAAATGAAAGTGAGGAAAATACTACGGTCGGCCCTATTATGAAGCTTTAAAAAAAATTTGGTCTGACTAATGTACGGTTAACACTTATAAAATGATACATAATTATCAGGAATACTGACTTTTGAGCTGTAGCCAGTCAATAAGGTACTTGATGCTTTGGGTCTAAATCTCAGTAATCTTCATTGACTTTCATATTCATTATATTGGTTCCATTTGAAATACGTCTGAGATTATTGGATAATTAGAGAACATGGTTAACAAGTCTTCAACCCTTTAGATACATTACGTTTCACTCACACTGTTGTTAATGTCGCCATACTTTCACCAACAACCAGGTCTCGTGTTATAACGATACCAAAGAGGTAACGACTACTACTGGACCTCTCACTTCCACCTCAAGTCCAGTCAGCCAAACTCCAGCGGTAGATCTGCCAAATGTGACACCCTTACCAAGCCAGGATAACACCTCTCCGTCCCACCAATCCTACCCTAGTCAGGGAGACAGCTACCCATCCTACCCCAGCCAAGGAGACGCCTATCCATCTTACCCCTACCACCTAAACACGGGCCCTTCGTACAATACCAGATCACCCGATTTTGTATTTCCCAGTCCCACCCCATTCCCAAAGCAGCAACCCCAGCCGGACACGGAACCAATGATAGATGGTGGTATGTTATAAGGTTTCCCTTTCTTATCATGGTATTAATTAATCAGGTTTTCCAGGTATTAAATTAAACCATTGTGCACCATCTTCAAAGGTGAAATAATAATCTTGGCACAAATAAAAGCAGGGTCTATTATGTTACAAGCTGGCTGGCATAGATATGTATAGACATGTTTTACTCATTGTCATTTATATGATTGTTGGTTGTTCCAACATTGCTTTAGGTAGTGTGAAAAGTGAAGAAAAAAAGGGTAAATGGGAGGGCCGTCGATGTCAAAATCTGTAGCCCAGGGTAGCCAAAACTGATTTGTTCTAAACTTATAAATGCGTATCCCTAGCATTACAAAAGGAAATACATGTATATATGGTCAAGGGTAAACACTTAATACCCCTTTTTTTGCAGTTTGTCCATTCTTGGAGCAAATGGGAACCTCCAGAGAGGGAGGCCGCATTCAGGATGCACTGACTGACATTTCGAGTGCTGACGCATGCGTTGAATACTGCCGGGGTATGAATGTGGAAAACGGCCCTGTGGTATGCTTTGCAGTGGACTGGAACTCAGAAAGTGGAGACTGCTTCATGTTTGACACTCCTGACGATACGTCCATGATGAATTTCACTGACCGCTATATTGTGCACTTCCAGTACAACCCATGTGAGTATAACAATAGCAGTTTTAGATATTCCTACCTGTTGATAGCTCTTTCTTTTCCTGAAGTGCACCGGGGTGTAGACTTTTTTGTTACCCCATATAGCTGATATCTGTAGAAAATAACTCACACATGGTTCTATATTTATGCCCGAGATATAATACGTAACACATTACAATACCATAATCTAATTGTATTAAAATAGAATGTTTCATTTAGATTTTTGATAATATAAGTTCAGACTACCTGCCTTAATTTCACCTCTGATTCCCCAGGTGAGTCTATTCGTGACATACAGTGCGTTGTCCATGGACCCGCCAGCTTCTCACAGAATACTGTGGTCCTGGGAAATCTAGGGGCCAACATCCCCCACGCCATAGAGGCTTGTGACACCTACTGCTACTACAAATATAGCTTCTCTGGTAAGTGCTCACATCGTGGTGGGTGCGCAGTACTCACATTATTCTAGACCTATATATGGAAGAAATCCAGCATAATCTGTAGCCAAACCCAACAGACAGTGGGTTTTTTTCAGATGATATAAATGTCATACACATAGTTGGATTATCTCAGCATAAGGTGGTTATTCCTCATGATTACAGGTACATATGCATTTACTGGTACCCTTGGGTATATATTTTGCCATTTTTATGTATGCACAGATTCTATAAGGAGTGTAGGGGTCGGATTCCCTGTGCCTTGGTGATAAGCCTTCAATATCACTTTGGTAGTCTGGCTCCCCTCTGTACCATACCGATCCAGTAACGTACGAAGCAGTCAGATTGTCAGACGGAGAAGTAGCTCAGTTGGTAGAGCAGCAGGTTACGTGATCTGAGGGTCGTGGGTTTGAGTCCTGCTTTCCCCAGATGATTTTTCTGCGACCGTTACAGGAGTTTAAAAAGTCATCTATATCTTATCTCTTAGTTCTTACCCCCTCAATTAACACTTTTTTCTAACGTATAATTAATTGTAATAAAATCGGTTTAAATGTGATCACTTTTAACAGCCACCACTAACGCCCAGGGTGGCTTGGACAACTTGGTGGAGACCCTGGAGAGGGGCTGTGGAGCCGATGCTGATGACTACATGCGCTGGAGGCAGTGTGTCAGCCCCCCTCCTACCGCCACCTCTATCTCCACCATGTGCCACTGCCAAGGGGACGTGTGTAACAATGTAGGCTATGCCGCACTCTACCGTAAGTAGTTATTTTGAATACCCTATCACTTGAATGCTTTCAGGTTCGGTCCATATGGGCCCTGTGGACCTGCTGACCGGCCTTCGGCTGTGTTGGTTTTAAAACTATATATATATCTACTATATATCTTGAATGCTTTGGCGAAAAATATAAATGGAATGAAATATGATTATTATGGAAAGTGTGAGTTAATTACGAACAACTGGTAAAGTAGCAATTATACCTTATCTCGCCACGGTTCGACCTCATAGCAAAGTGAGCCATCAATAATGATCATAATTTGCATATAATTTATGGTGTATAAAAAATATGTTATTAGTCATTATATTCGATTTTGCATTAGCATTATCTCCTTTTGCAAGCTGATTCAAAACGAACTGGCATTATTAGGATAAGATGCTACATCGACCGTAATAGCACTATATTACCTTGAACCTACTCCATGCAATAACATTGGCTGGTTCACCAATAGTTGGACAGGATCAAAATAGTTATTGAAGCTTAATTTAGACTCTAGCAGTAGTCCAGCATTGCTACAATCGATGGATGCACATTGACTGATTGGTGGACTCCCCCTTCAGGGGAAAGGCAATGCTAGGCTCTGGAGGGAGAGATAATCTCTGGAGTACGAGTCAATCTTGTAGGGAAAAAGTGTAGGGATGGTGACATTAGCTGATTCTCACCTTTCTCTGTGTTATATAAAAATGAAGATCCTATCTCCAAACATTTAATGGACGATTTCATTTGAATACTAATTATGATATTTTTGCTCCCATACTAAAGAGCTCTATGCCTACTACCCGCTGGACTATGACACGTTTGATCTTTCTGGATACAATCGGCATGGTTACGGTTACGCCAAGTGTGATATCAAGTACACCAACCTGGAGAAGAGGTCTCTCCGGGCTGCCGGTGTGTTTGATGGTACCTGCGCAGTCGTCGTGAAGGGTATGCAACTCGTGCATGTATCAGATGTCCAAGATGATGGTAGGTATATGTAGGTGCAACTACACCCCTAGGAATTTATAGAGTGAATGCATGTTATATTGTCAGTTTGGTGAGCTTTATTAATTCCTCATTATCCCCAATGCCATATGATGGTTTTGCTTCCTGATGCAATGATTAGTTATTCGATGAATACTTAATCATATACAGTCTACCACTATCGATAAGATCGCGGAAACTAACGTCTCGGATCACTATTCACATTGCAACTGGATGGCCATGATTAGAAGACAACCACTTGTAAAGTAACGTAACGGTATACATATTCCTCACTAGAGGGATACCAGTGGAGCCACAGAGTGGGAGGACTTAGAACTAGTGGTCGGCGGGGGTGGTTGTTGAGATGTCCGAAAAGTTGGGGGAGAGTGGAGCAATAATTACACTGGGCCTCTACATGTGGATATTGTGAATCGGTTGAACCTGGACACTCCTTTTGTTACTTGTTCATGATAGGGTAGAAGCTAGCATGATTGACCCATGATTAACAGTACCTAAGTTCAAATCCCTCCCAAGCTATGCCTGCTAGTGTGGAATACCATTTGGTTGAGGTTAGGGGGCGGGGTGCTTGATTGAAAACATTGGCATGATACCTATCAGGCTGATTGTTTAAAGCCTCCACCTGTGTCTCACCATACACTGCATTACATGATGTACCTGGAACACTTTACAACTCTTGTGCCACTAACGTGCATGAGGTAACTCCGCTACTGTCCATCCACCATGCAGGACTTCATCCCTATAATTCTATAATTATCTATATGTTGTACATATAAATGTACAGTTCAGATTTTTCAACATGTGAAAATCGCAGTGTGAACCGTGATTACTGTTTGAATAAAATCTTATCTTATCTTATCATACAGGCGACCTAAAGGTGGCCTCGGCCGTGTGTCTCTGGCTGAACAGGATGGAGGGAGAAGAAGGCACCATGACCATCCTCTCTAATGGCAAGTCAATGGAGGTTCACAGGTTAGTTTAGTCAACTGATCAATCATCTAGTTGTGTACCCATACTTAACTTAAATAGTGTATAATAATGTTACGTGTAAAACAACATTTAACATAATTTTATAATGAGTTGCACATTTACGTTATTATAGTCCATGTTATGAGATATGTCCTTAATAGTTGACAAAGTATACACTTCTTCTATCATTATCATCATAGCGATTTGGATCCAAACGATGACACGAGTCATACGATCACCGTTTCCATCACACTTGGCAACCAGGAATACAAAACCATTTCTCCTGCAGTAAGATCGATATTTTGGATAGTCCATTGAACTTAATATCAGCACAGTGTATGAAGACAGAGAGAGTGTATCATGAATATGTTTTTATTGATATTACAACATATCTAGAGAAAGACTATAAAGTTGTTAGGTCCATCAATATACTGTGCTGATGAAGCGATATATCATCATCATCAACAGCAAGGAGGGTCTAAACCACCGTATTCTAATATATTAACTGTTTTAAGTAGATATATAGACAAATGCCAACGCCCATTGATACCATCTCTGGTGTATTTGACAAGTGGGGGCTGGGGGCCATATCCCACAATGCCACAGGCTGAGTGGGATATGCCCCAGTCCCCACGAGTGAAATACATCAGAGATGGTATCAATGTAGTTGGCATTTGTGTTTACTTTTTATTTGAAGCCATTTTATGAAGAAAAAACAATATTTTCCTAGCCCATTGAATACGACCACATTGTATTCAATGGGGGCATTGAATACGGCCCTTCAATGCTAAAGCATAGGAAGTCTTGTATTTAAAAAAAGTTATCCTATTCTTTGAACTTGACATCTCCCTGTTATTCCAACTTTGACATGTGCAGTACCCTACTGGAGCTTGGCAGTTTGTCTGTATGAACATTGAAGACGGTGCTTCCCCCAGCATGCACCTCTACGTGGGTGAAGACTCACTCTCAGGAGGCCCTATTCTTGTAGCCGAGACGGATCTTCCACCAGTCCCAAAATGTAGGTAGAACTATGAGATTAATCAGTAGACACAACAATGATATTGCTATGAGTTATTATTGCTGTAGCTCAGGCACTGCCCTATATATAGCAGTACTGTCACCTTGAACGATTTAACGGTAAAGTCCGAGGACAGTGGCGAACTACATGTATATTGACAGCATTAATTAATAAGCATGTGATTTGGGATAGGAATGAATAGTGACGCCTTGTGCATCACCAAACTCAGAAGCTACCCTGAATTAGCTACTTTGTCAGCATTTTCATTCAAACTATTACTACAAATTCTCCTCCTATATTGAATTTGAAACTTGCCATTTCAGATATTGACTTGTCAGCGTATAACCTGATTATCGGCGCTGGTCAAGAACTCGTCTTCCCTTTCAAGGGCATCCTTGACGAGGTAGGTCTGTGAATGATATTAAGAAATGTATGAAGATTGATCCAGCGTATACATTATACTATAATCCTTAGAACGTGGGCATAAATCATCCCAATAATAATACTTGTATATATTGGCCCTATAGCTATAGATCTATTAAAAGTGGTGCAAATCCGATTACCTTCCACCTCCACCAAATCATTATCCTTAGTATACTTTTGTCCTATGGGTCAAACTGGGTCATCAGAGAGTGACTAATGCCCCAAGATATGATCCTACAAAAGGTGATGATGTAATGTATCATTTAGTTCCATATTGGTTATTTCAGTTGCGCTTCTACCAGGGTGAGCTGACATCAGAAGATATCAAAGCACTGATGCTGCAGTACAACTACAACTAAGACCACATGCAGCCACTCATGTGAATAGACACCACGCTCCCAAAGGAGAAGAAGAAACGTGAAGGATACATGTATATAATACCTTGTAATAGCCTTCTATGAGTTGACCAAAGCTGAGGAAATCAGTAGTCATCCTTTATGATATAATGATGTGCATTATCTATTGCTCGGTGGTATTTTAAAAAGGTTATTCTGCTTGATGCATGGGCTCATGGAGTAAGTAGCATTAAACGATTTATGAAGTTGTGTGTCTAATGGAGTAGATTAAAACCATCAGTAAACATTAGTGACTACAATTGTACCTGGAGATAAATTAGAGAAGGTATCGGGTGGGCCTTCTACATATATCCTAATGAAACGATGTAATCTATGTTAAGCAAGGATGAACAAGGAACAACAGCTTTTGATACAATTATTTATCGTTTTTCTACCTTAGGGCCATGACAAATCATGCAAGTGATGCAAATAAATATTGATTTGCAATGAAGTCTACATTGAGTTATGTTTAAGAAGGACACTACATTTCTATTCAGAAACCATAGAAGTATGGCAAACATGTTATACTATGTGCGTTAGCAACTGCTTTTCAGATACTCTTACTCTTATTCAGATACAATCCTACGTAACTTTGTTTTTACAAAAGATATCAGCTACAGGGTATCCCTATCAGACCTAAATGATTTCAACATATTATTATTACCTTTCTCACGATAAACCACGTACATTATACCATTCGTGTCACCTAAGTGAACTGTATGAAAGTGATTCCAGATAGGCCTTATCTTCTTCATGTTTAGAATGTCGCTTTCATCCAGTAATTTATATTGCTGTGAGAAGACAACTAAAACGCTGACGAGAGCCGAATTTAGATATTCTTTGAAGCTGCATTATCACCAAGATTGTATAGGTCATTTTAACCCCCCCCCCCTGCGCCCTTATATATAGGGCCGGGTACCTACCACGTCTCCACTCCAACTGTTGCTGGAGGGGTACCAAGATCTGCGCCCTTTGAGTACTATTCTAATATACTAACGGGTGAAGTGTGCGTGGTGAGAGTGAGGCTTTAAGGCCTATTTATGGCTCTGGCTCTGACTCTGGCAATGGCAAACGGAGATCACGAAGGGCGAGCAGCTCATGGTAGGACAGGGCTTTGTCATAGCAGAATACCTGGAAATAGGGATACATAGCGGTGTCACAGCAAGGGTTGAGTTTGGTAATTTTATGCCATATATTTAGGTACTAATGTGTAATATGGCATGTCTTTCAATCACCTAGATATAGCATTCATCCGGCAATAATACATTAGGAACATATTCTATAAATTCCCTTTACATATTATCATGATCACTAAAAGAGAGCATACTATTACAAAATTGGATCTAAATGTTAAGAACCAAATTACAAACTGAGGGATTCTATGAATATCATTAGCTTATACTTACGTCGTCGATATGGCCCTTGAAGAAGTAGGGCTTGTCAATCCCAGGGATAATCTCTGCTTGCTTACCGATGTAGAGACCCCGATTAGTCATTGTCAGTTCTATAAAGTTTAATAGTATTTAGTTTAATTCAAACTAAAACTGAAACTAAACAGTATTAACTATTGGAACATTGTCGCAACTTTGTTAAATATCAAACACTTTCTATTTTAGCCATACCTGCACTAGAGTTAGAAAAATGTTCAGAGGACATCCTCGAATCCAAGTATATATCATTTTAAAGCCCTAGGAATATAAACTAGATTATCAGAAACTCACCATCAAGAGCCGTTACTCCTGTCAACTCCAGGCTTGCTTCGGGCATGATGTTTTCCAAGTCATTGACATCAAGAGCAAGAAGGGGTGGGTCCCTCAAACCATCCAGGGTGAAGGCGATGAAGAACCACTCGTCAACAGGCGCCTACAACAAGACAAATTCCTCAACAGTTGGATAGTCTTAACCATTGTCCATTGGGGCCCAGTGGACAGTGGCCACCAGCAATATGGGGCAAGGAAAGGATGGTTTCTTTCAGGCTCATATTGAGTGGAAACTGTGGAAAAAGAAATATGCCTTGATAGTCCGTCGGATTTGAGATCCGACCACCTTTTGCCTGCAATGGCATAGGTCGGACTATCAAGACCTGACTGTATGATACATCACAGGGAGACTAATTCAATACAACAGCGGTTACATGATGTACTGAACCCTTGCGATAATGTACTAGGACGCGCTTTAATATGGTGAGGATTTAACTCCAGCGCTTATACAAGACAGTCGCTAATTAAAAGTCCTAATTTAGTATTGAAGACGCTCATATAACTCTGGTGCTCTTTCAATACCGAATACTACATCTCGCCAGTATGGTGTATAGAATTAGACTTGAAACGAAATACAAGCTCATAACAATATAATTATATGCACTTACCGGGGCCATGATTTCATACTGAACATTCTTGACGATGATGGAGGTTTTGATGGTCTGTTTCGGGCTCCATGGATCTGACGTGTCCATGTCGCTCAGGATCTGGATGCTGGACAGATCTCGTGCAAATGTAGAGAGTACTGTCATGCTGCCTGTAGTGTCCTGGGGCCTGAGGAGCCACATGGCCACCGTGAAGGAGAGCAGGGGGGTGCCATCAGGGCCGATGTGTTCGGAGTGCACCAGGTGCCACCCAGGGAAGTGAATATAGGACGAGATTCCTGGAGAGAAAATTACACATAAGCTATGGGGCAGTGGCATGTATGATTCTTTATACAGGAAATGTAGAATACAGAAGCAAATACAGAAGTGGAAATGTTAACGGGAGCGGGGACATTTAATAAATTTAGAAAATGATTAGGCCAAAAGAATGTGTTTCAGCTTACATGGTCTCTAAGGTAGGTATAGGTCGGATTTACCTATTTATTTTTGCTTTTACTACACCTGCCTCAAGGGCACCCAGGAATTAACCCAAAACTTCAGAATTGGATTAGAATTCTCGGGGTCTGTCCTATTTTTTGGGCCTCATTCCCTCTACATGTGATGTTGCATAATTATCAGCTTTTACATTTTTCAACTGGCGAGAACTATTTCAACGAAAAGAACCTTTTTGTTTTATCATATTATGTCAGTTTGTCATTTATTATGGGGTCTTACCATCAAACGATGCAGAGAATGCTCTAATTGCAGTGACTGGGTCATAGTGGATGTTGAAAGGACGACCGTCACGTCTGAAGCCAGACTCGTCCTTGGCGTGACGGTTGAATGAGTAGTGGCAGGTCAGATCTGTGTCAGCAGATTGAGAACTCAATGAATATCCCAGCTAACAGAAAAACGTTATCTGACGTTACAATAACGTTTTCTAAAGGTTTGGTAAACGTTATAGAATGACGGAAATATGACGTTATCTGACGTTAAAACGTTGACTCAAAATAACGTTATAATAACGTTATACAAAAACGTTTGAATGTGTAACGTTATGACAATGTTATTTTACGTTTTTTTGGGTTTTGAAAAGATCTAAAACTCAAATTCCTGGGGCACTAATTTAACTTCTGAATGTGGATATAAAGTAACATCTCATTTGCTGTAAAACCTCCGAGGCATAGCCGAGGAGGTTTTACAGCAAATACTACAGGTCCAAGGAGGTTTTCTAGCTTATGCTCCATCCACGATAATGTATGTACACGAATAAACACATTTTATAAAGAAAAATGCTAGGTGTATTAGGCACTAGCGAGATACTAGTGGCGTCACCTAGTGTTCCTCTGGTACCAACTGTATCACCCTAGTCACCAGCAACCAGCTCAAGCAAATCTCATGTCCTAGATTAGGGTACAAACAGGGTTTGAGTATTGTGAGTGGGTTGTACCTGGGCATTCCTTATATCACCTGTCCCTCATAGGGTAGTGGTTAGCATGATGGATTCATGATGCAGAGGTCCTAAGGTCAAATCCCTGTTAAGTCATATCTTGGTGACCATACCATGCATTTATATTCTTATATATCAAATATATTTTGCTTTGATAGGCGGAAGTGAGTAACAACCTTGAAATTATATCAAAGAAATATCAATAGTATTTGGACACAATTTGTATTCCTATTTCTTCAAAGGAACTATATGTATGAATAAGAAAAGATATGACTTGACAGGGATTTGACCTTAGGTCCTCTGCATCATGAATCCACTATGCTAACCATTACTCTATGAGGGACAGGTGACATAAGGAATGTCCAGGTACAACCCATTCACAATATTTACAACCTGCCTGACCCCTAATCTGTGACACAGGCTCTGCCTGAGCTGGTAGCTGGAGAGCAGAGGGAATACAGAAGGGTACAATTGCAAATGGCGCAGTACACTGGACATCTAGCTAAGGCGGAATAGGGTGGGATTCGAACCTGCTGCACTGGCCAGATCAAGTATACCGAATTTCCTTGTGTATAAGCCCGGGCTTATACAAGTGGCAAATTGACCAGGCTTATGCACGGGGCAGGTTTATACATGGGGCAGGCTTATATTTCTATACCTGAAGATAATTTTCTTGCCAATTTGATCGTTATTTTCTTTAAAATGGTTGTATGTATGGAAGAGATACATAGGGGTTGCATAGCTAAAAGAATTATGTGAATACCCCTAGTAGAAGCGGAGTTGTGGCCTAAAATATGTTTTTTATGAATGGACATTACAGCCCCCAGGCTTATACCCAGGCCAGGCTTATACAACACTATGTCAACTTTTCCCTAGGTTTATACACGGAGCAGGCTTATACACAGGGCCCAGCTTATACACGGGGAAATATGGTATGCACCTTTAGTAAACGTTCTAAATCACCCAGGATATGTACAGGTGCCGTGGCTTAGTGGTCAAGGCGCTGGTACATGGATTCACCCCTTGTGGGTTCGAGTCACAAGAGTCCTCTTTTTTTTTGTTTGAAACAAATTTATTCATTTTCATGATATTCGATAAATTTGTATCTTGCCATCAAACAACATTAGTTTGCCCTAACAATGTCCTATCAATTTAAGAGTAATAGTCAGCAAATCAAATGACATGAATACATATATCATTCTGTTCAACTGATTTCATAGTGTGATGGTTATGGCGTCTGCCTTGTGACCTGAAGGAGCGGGGTTCTAGTCCCATCCATGCCAAATTGCCTACAGTTTTATCAACCCCACTCATACACTGTAGGGTAGATCGCCCTAAAGAGGGCTCATCATTTATGAATGACCCAGGGTCTCCTGTATATCAGGCTAATGCTTTACCTATACTCTACTGAGGATCTGGTAGAAGACTGCCTGCAAACTATTCTGATGTACCTCATTGAGATTGTGTGTACCATTTACTTTTCCTCATTTCACACATGTGCACCAAAAACCTTTATAATATGCATGGAACCATAATGTTTCAAATATTGCCCTTGCCCCTTTCTAATGTTTGGTAAAACGCAACCACACCCTAATCTCTCCATGATAACCTCTAGAAATGTTAGATAACGTTAAATAACGTTGTGCATACAAACGTTTATATGTACAACCATATAAGAACGTAAAATAACGTTTTACATATAACGTAATATAACGTTGTACATGAGAACGTTTCAAAACGTAAAAATACGTTTTTTGTTGACTGGGATACCACAGGGGAAAATACCAGGGATCAATCTAGCAGAATCATAGATATCAGGTATGTCACACCCCTACTCCTCAGAATTCCTTCAATGGCACAACTGTTCCAAATTGGGAATACACAAAAGCGAACACAATATTCCAAATCTTGTGAAATGCCATATATTGTAAATTATGATACTTCAATGTAAAATGTGATACGGGGAGAACTCTCCTAGCATCGAGATGTATTTTGCCTCAAGAAACAATTAAACTCATACGTAATGCCAAAATTTGAGGAAGGTGTTGAGAAGTAATCTGCACTATGGATATGAAGGTGATCCAACTGCTAGAAAAATCATCTCAGTGATATATTTCTTAAAACATATAACGTTTATCCAAGTTCTAAATAGTAATTCTGATGTTTTCTAACAAAAATTAGAATAAGATGTTAAGAACTAGTCAACTTACGATCAAACAAGAATGTGTTGACAGCATTGCAGCGGTCCCAGCCACAGCTGCAGTTCTTGTCGATGATGAAAGGGTCTCCAGAACTAACGCAGGAACGCCAAGACGGACCGGAACCCAGGGAAGTGTTACATCCACGAGACAGGGAGAAGAAGCCAAAGTCTGGGTCTGCAAAAGTTGTTTATATTATATCTATAACCACACATTCCATTTTAATGTAGTACGCTTATTATCGTTATAATGCATAAATGCATCGCTGGTGAGTTTGCGCAACCAGGGCCACATTTGTGCATCATGTGAGACCCTTCAGAATTGAAGCAACCTGATGTATGGATGCAGAACTATCGTTGGAGGGATTCAATCATACATCATGACCTCAAATAAAGTTAAAGTACATTGCAACTGAGCACAAGGAAAAAATCAGAAGTTGCGCATGCACTTAAGTACAACAATAACAATTCAGACCGTATTCTCTAGCATCAACATGGCACAATGACCAGGTCAGGGGGTGCTATGGCTGGTAGGTGTACTCACCATGGTCCAGGTTCTGGTAGCACACACCCTCACAGGGCACAATGACCAGGTCAGGGGGTGCTATGGGTGGCATGGCCGACACGATGACATTGTGCTCATTAGGGTTTGCCAAGAAGAGCAGGGGTCCATGCTGGTAGCAGGTGCGTTTCAGCAAGTCCTCACCTAGGTATGAACAAATAAATGATACAATACTCTGAATTCCGCCTGATTATCCGCAAATGCATGTTTCTATGTAAATTTAGGTTATTCAAATTAGTCTTTTGGTAAAACTAAGAATGCTCAGGATTATGGCAGATCAGATCAGAATTTCAGAAATATCTTTATATGCAATTGTGCTTGTCAATTTTGTTGGGAAGCACTGACAAAAGCACGGCAAAAGCTGACAAAATGTACTCTCTCAAAAGAGTTAGTCAAATAAAATA
The DNA here is from genome assembly GCA_947462335.1 of Harmothoe impar. Classification (NCBI taxonomy): domain Eukaryota; kingdom Metazoa; phylum Annelida; class Polychaeta; order Phyllodocida; family Polynoidae; genus Harmothoe; species Harmothoe impar. The sequence continues at coordinate 54,062,654 of OX381715.1, forward strand.
AAAACTGTATGGAATATATTAAAAATGCACCAACAGTGTAATCTGGAGTAGTGGTCGCAGCAGGGTCTCTTGCCCCTGGCCAGGTTCTGGGGGTCGGGGGTGGAGAAGGTGTAACAGACACTGACGTCGTTGTCGTAATCTATCCCCGTACAGTTCTCTCCCAGTTCCAGACAGTACTGTTTGCACGCCTCGGACGTGTTGGATGGCAGAGACAGTATCGGGTTGCCACCTGGACGTCCGGACTCAGGGAATTTGATGAATGGTCCAGGGCATCCTGTGAGATGATGGGATTGGGATGTATGATTTTATCCAGTGCTCAATGCCAAGTATAATTATATCTTCAGTTTCGAAATGGACTTTTGTTTTAGTTTTCAGATTCATTATATATATATGCCTATTCCTTCTGAGTTCTTGTATGATAGTTGTAAGAAGAAGGTCATTTGAAACTAAAATACGCAAGCTACGGTATTGACTGAGGACCATCTTAAGGTGTGCCCCCAAAAAGATAGGCAATATCAACCCTGTTCTTTAAAGAAAACAATCACATCACCAGTACATTAAAGAAACCATGAAAAAAGAATACATCAATATAGTCCTGAATTGCAATAAAATTGAATCACAGAACTACCTCACCAGAATCGGGTATCTTTCGGTCGCTGATGACGAAGGGCTTGGTGGTGACTCCGGAGGGTGGGGTGGTAGCGGGAGTTGCCTTGGGGACGGGTTTGGTGTACCTGGAGCGGGTGGCTCCACCTGTGGGACCCGGGCGGGAGGTGCTGGAGGTGATGGCTGGCGGGCTGGTGGTGGTGGTCTGTACGGAGGTGGTTGTCCTGCTGGCATCGTCACACTCGATCTGGTTAGTAGTGAAGCATGAATGTTTGCATTTAAGCAAATTTAGGATGCGCTAAAGGAGCACTTTGAGCAGCTTTTAGTTTAGTAATGTTGAGTAAATGTCACTGAAATGTCATATCAGGGTTTAAGTGGCTTTATGTGGCTTTTACTAGGACCGAATAGGCTTGAAGTGTTCCTTCAAACCTTCATGAAATACTAAAGCATTTGATATGTTGAAGGTCAATTGCAGGACATGGAACCATGTAATCTTCTTAAAGTGGCATTCTCACCAAGCATATCCCACTCACAATTCTAGTACTGTTCTAGTGTATTATGTGGTAAAGTGCGAGTGGTGAGAATGCCCAGTTAACAGTTAAAGAATGAGAAAAGTCAGCTGATACCAACTCCTCAAAATACCACAGTCTAGTGGAACTCGTGAATCACTAGAATCCTTGCATGTAAATTATGCAGTAAAATCAAATTTTCTACTCACTACGGCATGAGCACAGCAGCCATCCTCTTGTTGTTCATAGTCAGAGCCGGCAGTGTCGGCACTGCCGAAATGGAAACAGGCTTGGAATTTGAAGTTAAAGTCCACTGCAGTACAATCAGTGTGTAGGGCACAGCTGTCCAGGCAGTCCAGGAAGGTGCGGGGCCCACTGATGTAGGAACCATCCTTAACATGGGCGTCATCGTGTACCCGCCACTGTACGATGTGTCCGGGACAGGGGTCATCGCTGAAGAAACTCTTGCCGCCCACCGTTCTTGAATTCCGACCTGTACGTAGTTAGAAAGTAGACCTCTCCCAGTATATTTAGACTAACACAATACTTTCAGAGTAAAACCACGTTGCAAACCATAATACAAAGGTATGATTGTAGGTATAGGAATACATTTCATGATGAATGTCTCTTAACTGTGTGAGCAACAATAACACACAAAAAATATGGACGCTCATACCGAACATTTTCCGTTGCAGTGGGCACGTTCCTCTGATCCAAATTGCCTTGGCGTTCAGGTGTGTAGGCATTCGTCGGTGGCTTGTAGGATCACAGGTAGCGATACTATCATACAGGAGTTGACACTCTCCCCTCCGAGCCATCAAACCTCCAACATAGTTTACGCCCCAACACTCAGCCCTTCTTTTACAGAGACCAATGCATAAGTCCTCTGTGATGCCCTTTCGATGTGCCACACCACGTTTGTAGGCAATGTTCTCGAAGGTCGCTAGATGAGATTAAGTGGAGAGCAATTATTATTGGTTAATGATGGTTCTCTGAGAATGGCAGTGTGAACCACTCACAATATGAGGTATATCTTATCTGGCTTCCATTTAGGCTGGAAGCATGAATGTAAAATCTTGTGAGAGCTACATCAAATTACGCTGCTGAGGCCACTCCAAAGAAAGCAGACTTATTTAATTGTGCGCATCACAAAAACATTTCTCTTGGGAATTTTTTCTTTTCTTTGAACATAGAAAACAATAACATAATGATACAAATGGACAAATTAACATGGGAATGTTTCATATCAACTTGAAATTTACAGTGTCAGCAATATAATGTGCCTACATTTCCCAACCAATCAGGCGCTCAGTAATATGAGAAAGAAAAGACTTGATTATCACTATCGCAGTCCGACCTTATTTCTCTGGTTGCTAGCCACGCACTTCTAAAAAATATTTGAGACAAGTAAACTTCCAATGACCGTATTCTCATCCTAACACGATTATATTAGATTGTTCCCCGTCTGTGGTAAGTGTTACATCTGTCACGATTTCAATATGCATACCTTGATCAACAAGAATATCCCGTTTGAGGACGCTTGTCTGAGATGGACAAATAGATGTCCTAACTGGATGAGGCTCATGAAAACGGGGCCTCCACCTGATAGCTAAACTCCACTTCCTGATATTCCAAACTCGGGTACTAAGCCTACTGCCTATATAATTATACTGAGCTGATTCCTAGCCCTTGACGACTATATAGATGGAGAGAGGTACATCACAACAAAATCATAATGTCATTATGATTTTGTAAGACTGTTTCTTCAAAACTAATCAGATCAAAAGGCCAGTCTATCTGGATGGTGCGTCATGGCAACTCGGACCTTTCCGCTTATACTAACATTGCATCGCAAAAATCAGCGCAAAATTGTAGTGCCTTTATACTCACAGGTCTGGGGAGTTTGGGCTATAATATTTTGTTCAAAAAGTGATTAGCACAGCCTCCCCCAGTTGCCTGGCCTTTCTAGAAAATTGTTGTTTTCAAACTGCATATGAGTTTGAAAAGCAAAAGTAAGAATTCAGTACTTACTAGCCTCCAGTGCAGCCTCTGTGATGATAACAGACAATAATAGGCACAGGCCCTTGTAGACCATTGGACCCGCCATAGCTACGTCCTAAGCTAAACCGCAGCTGCAACTAAAAAAGGGTCCTGGTCATCCAGATGAAACACCTTTAAAACCCAGAGAGGGTTTTCAACATATGGTGCTACTCACCACCGCTGGAGGCACCACTGGCATCCTCTGGGCATGCGCACAGGTACCAAGTCCAAACCAGGGAGGGATGCAGGTAATGCCCATATAAGGAAGAGGCAATATATATTCTTGTCAGGATGGGAAAGTCAAGCCAACATGGATATAGCCCGGGGCTGTGGATTCCTGGATGGTTTCCACGGTGGTGAATCACACTAACACTGTGTAGACACTGTGTATAACTGATGGTAATGGCTACTGGTTGGGGCCAAGATATGGGTGGGTTTTGCAAACACTGGATGACTGGTTGATCCTCATTCTCTGAACCAAATCATTTGTTAATAGACTTTCGTGTATGGAGGTATTGCAGATGTATGTTATACATGTTATAATTGCCAGATGACAATAGCAGGAACTACAATTGTTTCGGAAATGTTTCTGCATTTTTGCAAATGATGTCGCCATTAAGAATATTGTCAAACACATGTCTGATCAGCAGAGTATTGCACTGTCAGTCCTTTACAGATGCAAAACACCCTCTATTATTATTGTTGATTTCTTTGGATCTCTTCCCTAAACCACGATCGATTTCAGCTTTGCCCTTTAAACTAGTGACTTTATTAATGGAACAAAACAGAATAATAGAATAATAGAAACCTAGTGACAGCACACATCTTCAAAGAGATACAACATGTCAAAACATATCAAAACAATGGCATGGGAGAAATGATACAACCTGTTTCTCTGCGGTTTCTTATTCATTTATGTCATTCCTATAAGGAGGGCAGTGATACAGGCCCTAAGGGTATGATGGAGAGAGGGGCTAGCCCCAGGCTATGCCTGACTGTACATCGCCCAGGGACACAGCCCCTACCTGTTATAGCCATTGTTACCTACCATCAAGTTGCCCCCACAATACTGGCCCGCCCCCAAGCGGTGACCTACACCACACCCTGGGGGCAAGGTAGAGAACTAAACCCAGCCCCGGGACGTATAGCCCCTGGGGCCCAGCCCACATTCCCTCACGCGGCCACCATCTTGTTTTCTCAACTCTCTAGACGTAGCCCGCGGCCATCTTGGATCCTCTGCCTGCGTCTCCCAGCATTCCGTGCACTTAACAGCCCATTTGGCTCTGTGCCCAAGCTGGGGGACGTCCAGAAGGAGATGTGCTGTTTGCTGGTCTCCCAGGTGGCTGTGTTTGGATGACGTCATGGGACAGTGAGGAGGTTTCAGGCCCACTGCTTAGCACATCTTTGTGGCCCCTTATCAATAGGTCTTAGGCCGTCAGTTGATTAGGTGAGCTTTGGTCTCACAGGTGGCCATACAGCATGGGGAACTCGTCAATATTGTGCGTGGCATTGTTTTCGTTTTTGCTGAATTTGCTGATACATCAAACAGGTGAGTGATAATTGGTATATGAAATATATCCTCTTGGTCATTTTCTTTTCTCCAATGTTTAGCTTTTTTGCAGCGAAAATCACATTTTGTTTATAATTTACTAGAAAGATATAACGGCTCCGGGTTAGGTGCCCACACCCGTCCTGGCTTTCTGGCTGTACACCCGGATACGAGTTTATTGGTGTTGTTGTCATCCAGCTATTTTGTTTGTTTTTTTGTCTGATGTTTTAATTCATTATGTTTTTCTTTCTTCGTGTGGGATGGGGGAGGGGATCCATAATATGAAACCACTTATAACTGCCTTTAGACTAAAGCTGATACACCAATAGCCGATGGAGTGGATGTAACGGGTCGGATATTTTATTTTAAATGGTTGTACTTGGGTAAATGATATGATTATCAATAGGAATGCATCAAACCTAGACAGCACATATCTGCGGATTACTTTTAAATTACCATAATTTTTGTATTATTTACCCAAAGAAAACAAAAGATTCAGCAAAGGAAACCCCTTCCATCGGCTGGTAGACGAGCTGCTTGATTCACCATACTAATCTTCTCCCATAAATTGATAATCACTGTTTTTTAGATGGCGGTCCTCTCACATTAAGGAACCTCTGTCAGCTTTACGGTAAGGGTGGGGTGGCTGACCCTACACCATCACAGACCTTGGACCAGTGCAAGACACGTTGTGCTGGACTGCCTGACTGTGTGGAGACCATCTTCATCAGTATCTTTGACTGCTGCCTGAAATACGACCATGTGTACACCTATTCCTTTGCCTGTCGCGGCCTCTCGCACCTGCCCTCCAGTGGTTGTAAGAAGGATATAGGAGGTGAGTACCTTACTGTTATTTTCCATTGAATACGGCAGCGCGATATGTCGAACCAAGAAACCCCTATTTGTCAACCCATTAAAACCCCACATTCCATTTTGGTTTGTTAATTCATTTATAATTCAATAAAGGTAACAAATGAATATGATCCCTCATGCTCGTATTGACTGGTTATATCACTTGTTTAAAGTAGGCCACATTCAACTTGACATGTGGCTTCATGGAATACAGCTAACGTCCATCTCCTGAAATACTCAGTCAACAAACTAGAACTTGTCTATGTACTTATCTAGCTCTTCTTCTAAGGTTATACTTTCAGACATGGGCTGTTCTATGGTTCACACACATTTCTCAGATGTGAAATGCTTCATTAATTCACAACATTTGGATCTGAATATTAATTTTAATGAATTCTCCTAACAAACACATTAAGTCTCATTGATAACGACCCACGAACCCCCTCATTGCATGCAGATTGGAACTTATACAGAAATAGTCCAGTAAATGCAATGTGAATGTCATAACGATTCCCTTAATATATAACATCATAACTAGACCATATATTTCCATGACATCATATGAGGAACCAACTGGACCTAATATTATGGGAAGTGTTGTGAGGCCCCTATCCCTCAAAAGACCCCTAACCCTCAAATATTTGTGAGATAGGGGCCATTTGAGACTTAGGGCCCACCTCAGGTCCCTATATAGCAAAAAGTCCCTATCCCACAAAATGTTGAGACATAGGGACCACATTTAAACAGCCCCTATCTCACAAATATTTGTAGGATAGGGGCCATTTGAGGGATAGGGACATGTCAGGCCCCTATCCTACAAACAATCCCTAAGTATCAAAAGCCCTATCCATCTAAAACCTTTGTAATAGTTTCTATGACTGTTTCTTGCTTCTGCAGCAAGGAAGTAGGCCTCAAGGGTGCCTTCTGGGGTCTATATCTATAGCCTGCAGACTGACACCTGTTATCACTTTGTACGCTTTAAACCATGATGAGATATATTTTCCAACCTAAAACAGTTATGTGTGTCTCACAAAGTAATTTATGATTCTTTTTTTTATTATTATCCCAGATTTTATGACAATATTACATTTTCTCCACTACAGCACACATAACTGATGTAAGAATGTTAGCAGGTATCTCCTCCTTGCTGTGTACAGCTTGTTGATATCAACCAGATGGCCTGTCACTTGGGGTGGGGACATCATATCAGGAGATTCACAGGACAATTATCTTTCAAATAGTATACATTAAAATGCAGGAGTTTGAGGTTATATTCCTGGATTTGTTGGTCACGCATTATCAAAATGGAAAAAATATTTGTGGCTTTGGGACTTCACATGGGCCCTATGTCTCAAAACTTTTTGAGGGATAGGGGCTGTTTGGCACATAGGGACTTCACCTGGTCCCTATCCCTCAAACGGACCAATTTTGAGGGATAGGGGCCTTTTGAGGGATAGGGGCCTCACAAGTGTCACTTTAAGCGACATCAGCAGTATTCGCTTTTAGCAAATACAATTCAAGTTATTGCTGATCACCATTATACCTTCTATCACCTCAACAAATGCTGACAGACCCGGACATCCCCAAACTCTTCAGCCTCTTCACACGACCTACCAGGAAGACGACCCCTGGTATCACCACCACAACCACCACTACTACCACCCCTGCCCCTGTGGTAGTGGAGGAGGAGGAGGCAGATAACACTACAGCCATCATGACCACTGAGGGAGCCGATGATGCTGCTGTAGAGGATGAAGGGATCCCAGATCCAGAATGTGAGTGTCTTTACTTTGTTGGCAATGATTCTTGATTGTTCGAATGCAGGGGCTTTCTATATTTCATGAGTCAGAAATGACAAAAAAAAGTCCCATTTTGGTCCCTATTGCGTATCACAACAAAATGTCAGTACACTCAATTCATCTTTATATAAATACAACTTTATTACATTGAAAGACTAGTATCTTAGATCCCATTATCCACTCGAGAGAAAGCTTAACTCCCAGGGGTCAGTCTTTATTGACCATGGAACACAACCTGGAGTTAATGTTACAAACTTTCTGTCAAAAATACTAAACAATGTGTAAAACTGTTAAAAAACACCACAGTGACTTTTATCTGTTACGCAATCTGCCACAATATGTATGATTAGGCATGCCACGTTTGAAAACCATAGACCATGTGTATATTCGAATATGGAGGACCCGCCTAAGAGTATCATGATAGGAATCAATAATAATGGTTGGCTATGTGTAATAGCATTATAAGGAAGGGATCCGCCGTACGTCATTGTATGATGGTGTACGACATAATTATTATGTGTTACATGAATAACGCCTCTACGTTGCCTGTACAGGTCGAAGACAGTACTCCTTATGTAATCACGGACAAAGCGTGAAGGCTATTCTCTAATTTGCGGAGTTTCAGTGATTCCTTACTATAGTGCTATTCGGACAAACTAAATGCTGTTTACCTACACTTTAGATATTCACCGAATTTGTCTCATGTAGTCCCAGAGCGTTGTGAGGAGCGCGTGATAACTGGAGAGGGCGAGTCCTGGTCCGAACTAATGACCATGTTGAAGAATGAATCGGCCAACTACTTCTGCCACAAGGCCTGCAAGGTCCCACCACGACCCAGGTTCTACTGGCTCAAGAACTACTTCTCACTACCAGTGGAAGAGGTTAGTCTCCAGGCCCAACTATAAGATTATCATTTCTCACGATAAGGCATTTATATCAACTATATTGTATGATAATAGTATACAGCACTGTATTTTGGGCATGCAAAGATAAAGCTATTCCAGGGGCCTTCTTATAAATTGACTTCTATAAAATATATATCAGAAGAACAAGTCAACCTATTAAGTAACCCTTCTGCTTCAATGCGTAACGCCCTTGGTCTTCATTGTGGATGAATGCAGCCTTGTTAAGTAGCTCACCAATGCTGCATTGAAGCATCATCTGCCTCTCATTCGGGCATAATACTCTCTCAAAGGGTCGGTGTGATGCGTGAATGCAACCCTGGCGAGTAACTCGCCTGGGCATCATGACGACCAGGGGTGTGACACATTAAAAAAGACGTTGCGGCACTTATAGGCTTAAATCATTTGAATGCTGATGTTCGATGATGTTTTACATTTGTAGGAGCCGGGTGAATGTAAGGCATGGGGCCACTACGACTCATCCCTGTGTGCCTCCTTCTTAGAAAATGCCTTCAGACAGACACGGATCATGTCAGATGAACAGTTTATACTGACTGTCTGCAGCTTGCCACCAGAGGATGAATCCACTACAGGTAAGCATTTGAGTTAGTTCCTCCCCAGCTAGCAAAAATACGTTACTTTACGTCGAAATGACCTTTTAACGTTATTTAACGTTTTGCCATCATAGAGAAACGTTTTATAACGTTTTATAACGAGGGTATGGTAGATTTCCGCACAAGCACCTTGATGTCTCCCCCCCCCTTTTCTTTGGAGTGGTCACTATTTCTCCGACCCTTTGCTTTGAAACTATATCAATTTGCAGGCTTTTCCGTTGAAAAGCGATGACTATTTTGCCCAAGCCCCACCCTAAATCTACCACCTCTCTGTGGTAGTAACTACTCCTCTTTTCTATGACCTTGTTCTTTTTCTGGCTTGAAAAACACACCATGCCACTTCTTTTTGTAGATTAACTGTGAGTTTTTTTTCAAACACCAATCACGAACAAAATCCACTTTTTCGATCTTTGATCTAAGTTCTCGAATCATGGTATACTGTTAACGATTTTTGAGATTGTTAGCTAAGCATTTCTCAAGATGGTTTCATCACTGATGTCTCATTTATTTCAACATGCTCATCTCATCTCATCAGACCTAGAAATAATCAATTGTTGAATATACAATACACATCAAAATGTACAAAATATGTGATCATATATAATAGCTAAGTCAGACCTGGACAATATGTATCATATTTAGAAATGACGTTGTGACAGAGGTCCTAGCGGGAGTAGGGCAATGCGCCCGTGCCAGGTTTAGGTACATCTACATTCTTATTTCGATGTAACTGTATCTATTAAACCCAATAAAACATTAAAAAAAATCTAGCCTAAGGGTTGCAAGGTTGTCACAAAACCATAGTACTTTGAGACTATCTCGCAGTTTTGAGACTATCTAGCCTAACAAACACACCTGTATCTATAGATTGCTGGTACAACCACGTCATTTATGCACAATGATACTGTAGATTCTACTGCTCCCCTACACTAACTATTAAAGTGGCATAAGCACTAAGCGTATCTCATTCCCATTCCTGCAGTACTGGGATGATTATAGTGATATTCCCCTTTAATAGTGTATCTCCGATGCGGACCTAATGTTTATCTCTATTTATCTTTGTGACAGACTCGGGCGTGACAGGTGCAACAACAGCAGCAGCAGGTTCCTAATGTTGGCAAAAAGGCAATATAGAACAAGTCATACTCTGATACCGATATTCTGATTCATGCCCCCCCCCCAATAAAATTTTGAAAATGAAGAAGACAAATGATGAAATTTGATGTATTTTGATCTTCTTGTCTGACACATAAAATGTAAATAGAGTTCTCATTGGATCTGGACGAATCACAAGAATGACAAATTTGAAGAAAAATAAATCTGAGAAATCTCAGGGATTTATCTGCCCTCCGATGAAAATTTAGAAAATTCACAAAGTAAAATTGTCAGATTTAACAGGTGCGACACAAAGTGTTGCAAGAATTTTTTTTTGATTTTAGAGGTAATTTGCTGCATTTCTTGAGGCATTTTTGAGGCATTTCTACAGAAAAAGTAAAGAGTTAAAGTATTCAGCGTCAGGTCGCAACAAATCACGCCCCCGCTAAGTTATTTGCAACCACTATCTGTGTCATAACCACTATCTGTGTCAATAACATATAGAGGTTGACCATCCAACCGCTATCTGTGTCAAAAAAACGCTATGTGTCAAATTAAGTGTATCAAGAAGGTGTTATCTGTGTCAAGCATATCTGGTATTTCTCCTTACACTAAGTGTGTCAAAAATGGTTTGGAAGTGACTTTGTAAGACATTGGGTTTGTGGATGTGTAACACCTGTAGGGAGTTTGGGACAGAAGCCTAGGAGGGCCAGATCTAAAAAACTTGAAAAATTAAAAATAAGCTTGAAAAAGTTAACTTTCTTCGAAATGGCCAAATTTGCGAGAAAATGGAAAAAAACAAACATGAAAAAGTAAATTTCCCTTAAAATAAGCAATTTTAGGAGAAAAAGGATAAAAAATCATAAAAATTTCCTGAGAAAAACTTCAAAATCTTAAAAAAGTCAACACCTTCTAAAAATGGCCAAATTGGCAAGAAAAGGGGAAATAATCACCAAAAAATCAATTTCTCTGAAAATAGCAAATTTGGGGAGAACCAAGTAAAAAAACATGGAAAATGCAAAAAGGACATGCTAAAAATGCACATTTCCAAAAAAACGGCTGCTGTACGGCCACTGAATTGTAAAATCTTAAAAAAAGAAAAATGTCCATGTAAATGGCCAAATTTGCGGTGGGGGGGGGGGGGAAATCACAAAGAAGTCGAATTTTAGTGTGGGCATGCCAAAATTGTCTGGCCTCACACACCCCAATAGTGATCCACTTTTATTCTGTCTACCCCTCCCTCAAGGGGTATGAATTTGCTGCCCCCCGATAAACAATGACCCCCCCTCCAGTGTCCCACATGGTAATTGGTGTGTACATGCTTGGTATGAGTCTTTGATAGAAATTGCTCATATGACACAGATAGCGTCTATTGACACAGATAGAGGTTGGATGTGCCTATAGACCATGAAACACAGTGTAGAAGAAGTTGACACAGATAGCGGTCATTACTACAGATAGCGGTTAGATGGTTACTACAGTTAGCGTTTTTTTGACACAGATAGTGGTTGGATGGTCAACCTCTATATGCTATTGACACAGATAGCGGTTATGACACAGATCTATAGTGGTTGTGCACCCTCAAGAGGGTCAATTTATTTGACACCCCCCCCCCCCCCTACACTCACCAAGCCCCCCCCCCTCTGTTGTTAAAAAATGAACACTCCCTAATCCCCAAGAAAATTCTTATCCTTCAGGCGATTATATAAGTACATGTGGACAAGTTTTCCAATTGTTATCAGTTGGAGATTTCCACATTTTGGGATGCGGATTTACTCTGGCCTTTTCCCAAGAGTCTGGGAACACTGTTAGACTAGATAGTCTCAAAATTGCAAGATAGTCTCAAAATCCTGACAGAATCTGATAGTCTCAAAACTGTGAGATAGTCTCAAAATACTATAGGCCTGGGAGAATTGGGACAAAGGAGAACTGGGACACTGTGTATTCTGCCCATAACCAATAACTGTAATGCATAACCACCGATGCTATTTTTTGGGCCAATAATATATAAGTTTTTTAGGATAAAAAATAATTCTGTGATGTTATTATACTTAGACCTATAACAGATTATAACATTTTTAGGAAAAAAAGTTTTTTTTTCAGGTCTCGGACGATTCAATTTACATAGTGTTACCTTTTGATGAGAAAATAGTTTTGTGTTGCATTATGTAGCATTGATAGATGGCAAAATGACCAGCTACTTACAAAAACACAGTTAAGCATTTTTGAACTGTATTAACATTTTGCTTAAAAATCTCAACCTTGGGAGAACTGGGACACTCATTGCAGGGAGAACTGGGACACTCTTGGCTATAAGGGAGAACTGGGACACTCCGGGTGAAGATTTATTGTGCTTTAATTATTTTTCTCTCAGACCTATGACTGAAGCTAATATGTTACATATGATCATATTGAATGTAAAGTAAAGCAAAATGATGTTTCATTGGTTAATAATCACACTATTTACACTGTCCCAGTTCTCCCTGGGGTGTCCCAGTTCTCCCCAGGTAGTGTCCAAGTTCTCCTCGAAGTGTCCCAGTTCTCCCTAGAATTTCTCAAAATTTCAAAAGGCCATAGACGGGAATCATGGCAGGCTAGGATGAAGCTAAATAGCCCAAATGAATGGTTTATTGGTAGCCTTTCTTCATGAAACAAGGGCATTTGGTTCTGATTTTAATTTGGTGTCCCAATTCTCCCAGGGCTCCCCTACTTTTGTTAGTATCTTGCAACCATCAAGCTAGATACTCTCAAAATTGGTAGATAATCTCCAAATTCAAAAAACTGAGAGATAGTTCCAAAATATTATAGTTTTGAGTCTATCTAGTCGAGGGTTGCGAGATACATGTAATAACAACAACTATAGTATTTTGAGACTATCTTGCAGTTTTGAGACTATCTAGCCTGAGGGTTGCAAGGTTGTCACAAAACCATATTATTTTGAGACTATCTCGCAATTTTGAGACTATCTAGCCTAACAAAGACACCTGCATCTATAGATTGCTGGTACAACCATGTCATTTATGCACAATGATACTGTAAATTCTACTGCTCCCCTTCACTAACCAGCTAACTATTAAAGTGGCATAAGCACCAAGCGTATCTCATTCCCATTCCTGTAGTACTGGGATGATTATAGTGATATTCCTCTTTAATAGTGTATCTCCAATGCGGACCTAATGTTTATCTCTATTTATCTTTGTGACAGACTCGGGCGTGACAGGTGCAACAACAGCAGCAGCAGGTTCCTAATGTTGGCAAAAAGGCAATATAGAACAAGTCATACTCCGATACCGATATTCTGATTCATGCCCCCCAATAAAATTTTGAAAATGAAGAAGGCAAATGATGAAATTTGATGTATTTTGATCTTCTTGTCAGACAGATAAAAGGTAAATAGAGTTCTCATTGGATCTGGACGAATCACAAGAATGACAAATTTGAAGAAAAATAAATCTGAGAAATCTCAGGGATTTGTCTGCCCTCCGATGAAAATTATGAAAATTCACAAAGTAAAATTGTCAGATTTAGTAGGTGCAACACAAAGTGTTGCAAGATTTTTTTTTGATTTTAGAGGTAGTTTGCTGCATTTTAAGACATTTCTACAGAAAAAGTGAAGAGTTAAAGTATTCAGCCTCACGTCGCAACAAATCGCGCCCCCGCTAAGTTATTTTACGCCCCCCCTCAAGAGGGTCAAGTTATTTGACACCCCCCCTAAACTCACCAACCCCCCCTCTCTGTTGTTAAAAAATGAACACTCCCTAATCCCCAAGAAATTTTTTTATGCCGAAGTGGTGGCGTAGCCACCTGGTGGTGCCGCCAGGCACCACCAGGACGAGGTATATGATGTTTGCACTCTGCCAGAAGTCAGAACGGGCGCCGCCATCTTGGATTGTGCCGCCATCTTGGATTAAGGTGTCACAACACAAATTTATGCTATGTGATAACAATAATATAAATCAACCTTTGATAGTTCCTGAGGTTGATTATAATCATACCTACCCCCCCTAATATGGACCCAAGGAATTCAATGGTTCTATCGGTTTGTTGCATATACAGCTGGTTGCCTAGCAATGGCTATTCTAATTGTTTATCTGCGTAGCAACACACATTTCCATGGTCCCGGAGTTAATTATAATCATACCTACCCCCCTTAATATGGATGCAAGGAATGCAATGGTTCTATCCGTTTGTTGCTAATACAGCTGGTTGCCTAGCAACGGCTATTCTAATTGTTATCTGCCTAGCAACACACATTTCCATGGTCCTGAAGTTGATTATAATCATACCTACCCCCCCTAATATGGACCCAAGGAATTCAATGGTTCTATCGGTTTGTTGTTTATACAGCTGGTTGCCTAGCAACGGCTATTCTAATTGTTTATCTGCCTAGCAACACACATTTCCATGGTCCTAAGGTTGATTATAATCATACCTACCCCCCCTAATATGGACCCAAGGAATTCAATGGTTTTATCTGTTTGTTGCTTATACAGCTGGTTGCCTAGCAACGGCTATTCTAATTGTTTATCTGCCTAGCAACACACATTTCTATGGTCCTAAGGTTGATTATAATCATACCTACCCCCCCTAATATGGACCCAAGGAATTCAATGATTCTATTGGTTTGTTGCTAATACAGCTGGTTGCCTAGCAACGGCTATTCTAATTGTTTATCTGCCTAACAACACACATTTCCATGGTCCTAAGGTTGATTATAATCATACCTACCCTCCCTAATATGGACCCAAGGAATTCAATGATTCTATTGGTTTGTTGCTAATACAGCTGGTTGCCTAGCAACGGCTATTCTAATTGTTTATCTGCCTAGCAACACACATTTCCATGGTCCTAAGGTTGATTATAATCATACCTACCCCCCTAATAGAGACCCAAGGAATTCAATGGTTCTATTAGTTTGTTGCTAATCCAGCTGGTTGCCTAGCAACATCTATTGTAATTTTTTATCTGCCTAGCAACACACATTTCCTTACCCCCTAACATGGACCCAAGGAATTCATAGGAAATGCCATATTTGAAGTCATATCATCCTTCCCCCTGATAACCCCTTCCCGGCCCTGCTTTTTTGGTGTCTTGAATTTGTGCCCTTCAAACATACCAACCATGTAGACATTATGTTTCTTCGAATGCAAGAATTGCGGTTGTTGACGCGTATAAAAATGCCTGAGGCATTTTTTTACGCGGCAACAACCGCAATTCTTGTTATCCTCCAGGCGATTATATAAGTACATGTGGACAAGTTTTCCAATTGTTATCAGTTGGAGATTTCCACATTTTGGGATGCGGATTTACTCTGGCCTTTTTCCAAGAGTCTGGGAACACTGTTAGGCTAGATAGTCAAAATAGCAAGATAGTCCCGAAATCCTGACAAAACCTTATAGGCTCAAAACTGTGAGATAGTCTCAAAATACTTTACTTTTGTTAGTATCTTGCAACCATCAGGCTAGATACTCTCAAAATTGGTAGATAATCTCCAAATTCTAACAGTTAGTCTCAAAACTGCGAGATAGTTTCAAAATATTATAGTTTTCAGTCTATCTAGCCTGAGGGTTGCGAGATACATGTACTAACAACAACTATAGTATTTTGAGACTATCTTGCAGTTTTGAGACTATCTAGCTTGAGGGTTGCAAGGTTGTCACAAAACCATAGTATTTTGAGACTATCTCGCAATTTTGAGACTATCTAGCCTAACAAACACACCTGCATCTATAGATTGCTGGTACAACCGCGCCATTTATGCACAATGATACCGTAGATTCTACTGCTCCCCTACACTAACTATTAAAGTGGCATAAGCACCAAGCGTATCTCATTCTTATTCCTGTAGTACTGGGATGATAATAGTGATATTCCCCTTTGATAGTGTATCTCTGATGCCGACCTAATGTGTATCTCTATTTATCTTTGTGACAGACTCGGGCGTGACAGATGCAACAACAACACCATTTGACCCGCCATGGGGTTAAAGTTGAAATAATCTGGGTTTATTTCAAATAAACCCAGTTTATTTCAAAATAAATAGTGTTTTTTTTCAAATAAGCCGGGTTTATCTAAATAAACCCAGTTTATGTTGAAATAAACTGGGTTATGCAAAATCCACTCCCATTTCTAAAATAAACCGGGTTTATTTCAAATAGGACGGGTTTCTTAATGAAACTCCTGCTGTTATGAAATAAACCCAGTTCATTTAAATAGACTGGGTTTATTTGAAATAAACACAGTTTATTCCCAAACCCCACATTTTTCGATATAAACCCAGTTTATCTCAAATAAACCCAGTATATTTTGAAAAAACACCAGTTCATCCCCCTTGGAACCTGCTGTGAAACACGAGAGAATGCTAGCGATATCTGCGATATCAGTATCTGAACATTTATCAGGTAATTTTATCAATATTCAGACATCCACTGTGCGATTTCTCCATCTGAGCATCAGTATCAATTTATATATAATCATGCACTGTCATTATCAGCGATAATCAATAAATTATGTAAATAATAACATACCATTCCCAAATAATTTGTAGCATGAATACAATATTCAAATGGTGTTGGATATAACGTGGGCTGTTTATATAATCGGTGATACCTGGATACAGACTTCATCCAGTGTACGATTAAGATGGGTGTGTATTTGGAACGAATATTGTTTCACAGGCATCTGAAAATGTATTGTACCCATCTGATTCAGACTAAAATATAATATCATATTGGTATAATATTATATTCTTCAACAAGATTGGATGAATGGACATTCTAAGCTGTCCCTTGACATCACATATTGATGTTTATCATTTGCAAACACGTTTTTCTCTGGTTGTGGTTTAATAAATATGTATTGAAAAACACATAATTTTTCCATGTTTTGTGCTAAGTATTACCGTAAAACCTCGCGTATAAGCCTAACTCGCGTATAAGCCGCACCCCGACTTTGGCCCGATCCTATAAGCCGCAGAGGCCCTCCGAATCACCCCAGGGAAAAACTCGCGTATTAGCCGCACCCCAACTTTGGCTGACCCCACCTCCTCTTATTTGCATCACGCATCCACCCAGCATCCACCACACATCTGTACTGTCCGGTGCACCCAGCCCCCCCCCCCGCCCCTCCTCACAGCTTTCTTTCTGAAGGCCGGTGAGCGTGTGTGTGTGGGGGGGGGGGGGGTAGATAATTACAAATACAGTTCAGAAAGCTGTCAACACCAGCATCTCCCCCACCCCCTCCCCCATTAGGCTACAAGTACAATGTCTCATGGATCTAATTATAACCATAGATATGAAGGATTATATCTATGTTATAACATGGCGGAGCAATAATGTGTACCATCAAAAGAGAAATACGGTTCTGTCTGCCCACTTACTTAGTTAGCTGTCACCTTATGAGTGTTCACGGCTTTCTTAACAACCCCCCCCCCCCCACAGTAGTACAGGTATGTGGCGGTCACTATTAGGATGCTGGCAGGGATTGGCGGTAGTCTCCGTTGAGGTGCTAAGATACACCCCCCCCCCGACCCCAGCTTTCTCTATAGCTATTACTGTATTAGGGTCATATTATTGATTATTCTATGGTGATTTGGAAATTATACTGTTGAAAAACTCGCGTATAAGCCGCACCCTGACTTTGGGCCGATCCTATAAGCCGCACCGGCGATCTGACTCGCGTACTAGCCGCGGCTTCTACGCGAGGTTTTACGGTAAGTTGAGTTATTGTTAATTACATGATGCGAAGGGTATAGGCCAAGGGGCATGAACCGGTCACCCCTGCTCATTCCCCGGCAAAATAGGATGAGCTAGTTCAAGTACTGGGGATACCCAAGCCAACCCTTTTCTATTCGCTTGAGTATGCATAAGGCCGCCGCCCACTGGGCACAGAACATTGAATCAAGATTGACAATCGGTTGTCAATGTTGATTCAATGCTGATTCAACGTTGAACTGAATTTTGTGCCCATTGGGTAACACAGCCTCGCACTAATTTACTGGATAGTACCTTCCAGTAAGTAGTATAATAAAAGTAGGTGTCCTTGGGATAGGTACTGTAAACCCCCCACCACCCTTAGATATAGGATTGAGTACCTGTCCCGGCTCAACTCCTACTATCGATGGAGAGGCACCGATATTTCGGTCTCTAAGCAACAACAAAAAGTATCGCTGAACCTACAATGCCAATTCATTTAAAAGTTCCATGTGAACCCCGAGCGAAATCCGCAGGGCTTCCCGATCAGAACCAAGTTCAGGCCCATAACCTGTTTTAATTATATAATACGTGGCAACATTAAGTCTCAAGCACAACACATTTAAGAAAAGCTAGAACATTCTGTGCCCCCCAAGCCCATATTAAAACTGAAACTGTAGCTATCTACCAACAGTTATTGTGTCACGCGTGTGATAAGAGCAACCAATGAGAAAACTAGAATAAAGAATTATTGGTGTACACTTGTCACCAGGTTGTGTGTCCACTTTACGACAAAGAAAGTGGACGATTTCACCTGTTTGACGTCCAGTAGTAACATGTGCTATTTTGATGATTATTTCCCAGATATCTTCCACTTTCATTTTAGTTATCAACTGAATAATTCTATCACAAATGTGTGTTTAATAGCAGTCAGATAATTTTGTTCATCTACTTTCGAGTAAAATCTCGTGGAGTCCGCAGCACTTGAAATGTTAATGGTAAGAGATTCAATGAAAACCCGAACTAACATGTCCCCACAATATAACACATTTTATTATACAAAAGCAAACATGAAAGGCTAGGTATGCCCGAATCAATGTGAATATAGTATGTTAATGAAATGTATGATAACTTGGAAGAAGCCCTGTAGATGTAGAACAATGGATCTGGATCTGTTGGTTTTCGTCCAGTTTTTGAAATCATTCTTGTAGTCTGTAAGAAAACAGAAACTTCTTTAAAACAAAAGATGCATTCTCCAGACTTCTTTTCAAAATCACCTAAAAAGGTATAGTCATGACTAATGGCCATACAACAATGAGGAATGGCATATATCACAAAAAGAGGCACGTTCCACAACGTTTCAGAACGTTTCTTATGGCTCCTTATTATGGCCAAACATTGTAGCTTTATAACATTGAAAACGTTACTTTGACGTAGAATAATGTATTTTTGTTAGCTGGGTTATGGTGGATAGGGTATTCAGAAAGGTCGGCATCATTGTATCATCATTGTATTATCATTGTACTTGTATAATTAAAAATACCCCATTTGAGAAAGGACTGTAACCCTATAGTTATTACCATTTAGATCTAATAGTACAAGCCATCGTTCATCTGAAGAAGGGCCTGGATGTCAGCCTTACTCAAGGCCGATGCAAATATTCTCACCTAAAACAAAACAGCCAAATATGACATTAAAAAATGATACTGGAATGTTCCTGTTATTGAGTTTCATCGGAAGAAGATACTGTAAAATGATTAGAGGTTCTATCATAACAATATAATTGCCATGTATCTATGTATTTCTTTTTGATGCGTATGTAATAATTACTGAATATTAGAAAATGAAAAATAAAAAAACGTGAGATTAATACCACTTACATCGTCGATGAATCCCACAAACGCTTTTCCCATAACACACCCTATTGTGACTGGTTGCCTTCGAACCAATACTCTGCCTGAAATTCAATGTACTTCATTGAGAAAAGAAATCACAACACCGCCTGACCGTATCCATTCTATTAAATCATCTATAGACGTAATGTCTCTAAGGCTTCTGAGCATGCACACACTATAAGCCGTGTTTCTCTTATGGTATAGTACAGAACAAGAATAAATGACAATCACAATATTTTCAAAATATAACTTTGATTGAATAATGATGAAATTTCAACAGATAATTTCCTAATGTCATATCCACAATTTCAACTCTGGTATATGTATCCAAGTACATCACTGAATTAGTCTCACCATAATCACTTTGCATGTTGCCCGGCACTTCATTACCATCCAGATAGGCCCTGACGATGGGGAACTGGAGAGTGTCAGGGTTATAGGTGGAGTCATAAGTCATCACCAGAAGATGCCATTCGTGCGGTTCGGCAGCTATGTGTGGGAAATCTGTGTTATCAGCCAGCTGGGCTTCAGTCACGAGATTCGCTTTGACTGCTCTTGATGTTTCATTGCTGCAGGAGGAAAGATGAATAGACTGATGCATTACTTACTGTTTTATATATTACGAAGTACCGTTTTAATTTACTCTGGTTTGCAAATATTACCACCCAGAGAGCGCATGCATTCCAAAATATTGCTGAACGACGGACACAGATAAATGTGTTATTTAGACTAAATGATAATATTACAATATTGTATACCATTGAGGATGATCCCACGAAGCAGAACCGAGGAATATGACAAAGGTGAACAATTCATGTGCTCCTTTGTAAATATGACGTAATCATCAGCTATTCTGGTTAGTTTGATACTTGTAATTTGATGACTTTATAGACCATGAGCTTCTTGGGAAGGTTATCTAACAGGAGATAAGGGACTGTCATCTGTTTAAATCAATGGGACTGCTGTGTTAACCATGAGATAAATCACCTACCTTGTCATAAAGCACAACGTTGGGGTTACATTCGGATCATTACTGTTCCCAACAATACCTTGCCAAGCAGGTGTGCTATGTTCAGCATGCTTAAACCTAAAACAGAATGAGACATTAACCAATGATATTTAGCCATAATGCTATTGGTTATTTCGGCTACTAGTCACTTTAATGCTGGGAGACTATTTCAATATCTAGTCATAGCGATTGATTGACAATCCTCCATACCATGGCATTTGCTCAACACCCACCGATCTCTCAATTAATCGTAGACCTCTCCTTATATGTTCACTACTATTATCTATATGAGGTTCAAGACTGAATATGGTTTGCAAGCGAACGTTCACAAATGACGTCACCGGGTAGGGATTAGGAGGAAGGGTCTTGGGGTTTAGTGACGAAAAGTGACCATAGAAACCATAGACTAATTTGCCCAAAACAGTGACAGGGGATGCGTGGGTCTTGTAAAAGCTCCCATAGGTGACGTCATCTGTGAACATCTGTGAAAATATATCCTGTATTATGTTATAGGTATAGATACTTATATTAACTCGATTGTCGCTATTACACAATATTTCCATATATATTAGTCAGACAGGCATCAAAGAAGGCCCAAACGGCAGGGCAGTGTTGGCCGTAGTTCGGTTACCAGCTGTAGATTATTGAATCTACTATGCTGATATTCCCTTAATAAAAATCTATTTAAAAAAATCCTATTTAAAAAAATCTTACCAGACAGAGATTGTGACCATTGCGGTGAACTCATTATTCAGGTCGACATTGCCGTACGCTGCAGAAGCCAACTGTGACACTTCAAGGCACTGGTTACCATCAAACACCATGGAACAGTTAATGGCCTTCTCCAGACAAGACACCCCGGGCATGTCATAGCCCAAAGCCACATCGCCATCTCTGTAGAGCCCGGAGGCGTCCTTGGCATCGTGATCCAGGGGCAGGTGCAGCATGACAGCTAAAGAAGGCAATGGTGTCATCAATATGCCTGTGTCCACTAGGATTTATCAGATTGTTTTGGCGCCGAAAAACACGGTTTTGTCGGCGCTATAACGTGTTTGTCGGCGACAAAACAGTCTGATAATTCCTAGTGGACACAGGCCTCATGTCATCTATTGATATGATATATTATAGACAAAGGTGCACAGGTTTTAGTTTGTTGACTGGATATTTCCAGAGTTGAACGTCGGCCGTATTCTAAGACGCCATAGGCTTAATACGGCTGATGTTCAACAAGCGTCAATAGACTAAAACCAGTTCTCCTCTGTGTGGTTAATTTTATCTTTCATTTAGAAAATGAAAAAATATTAACAAACAACTGTGGAATACTGGCGTGGGTTATTCAACGGGGAGGCAAAATACAGGGTTCCTTATTTAAATCCATGTTGCTGCCGTATTCTGTGATATATAAATACAAGAGGTTTAGGACCCCTCTGAATAGAGGGTGCAGCGAACACACAAGTAATTAAAAGCATTGTATCACATTTCGCGGCAGATGGAAATATCTTTAGAAATTATCTTTTTTTTTACAAAAAAAACTACACTCAACGATTTCCCTGATGGACACTCATCAGTTTACTATACTAAAACTTGACAACTGATGTCATGATACATGGATAGTGATGGAATTGAAACTTTTTTATATCCAAAAGTAGGGGGGTAGATCTGTTCATGCCTTGTACATGCTTTCCATGATCCTACTTACATGTGAGGGCGCCGATGCTGAGTCCATTACACCTGTCGGTAGCACAGAAACAGGTGAGGCCAGTTAGTTGGCCGTCCACTTCACAGCCCACATTGTATGGGGGACTGGCCGCATGGCAACCACGCTCAAATACTGCAGATGGACAACATGGCATAGCATTTAGCAGTCAAACATTTTATCAGCACTGATACATTTAACAAAGGGAAAAGAGTACATTGTCGTGTACAGTTGTACTGTGTAATCACCTTGTCCACTGTGGCACTAAAAAGAGCTAAATTAACAATGATGAATCCACCAACATTCTCTTCCCAAACAATCTTTATCAGGCTCACATATATGAATTAGAGATTATCAACCTCACCATAAGGGCTCTTTTGATAATGAAAAATACACAAAAAACATAATACTTTTTTTTTCACCTTTTCTTGTTGCCCAGAGTTGTGGATTGCGGCGTCGTTGCTTCACACCTTTTGTGCCCCCTCAATGTTAGATAGTTGGCATACTTTCTTATATACTTTGGGCACCATGGCAATTCATTGGGTTCAACAACAAAGCTGATGTCATAGTCATATGGGGAAACCTTGACCCATGGGGTCACACATAAATTAATGTGTTTTGGCTACTTGCTAGACTTTGACAGATATTTCTAAGAACCTCTCTTGTAATCCAGATGTATTTTATACCCTGCGGGTATCGCACTGAGTCGTGTGCCAAAGTTAAACTCATTCAGACCATTAATAATGATACTTTGTTGGCCAACTGCTGGCTTTGGTGTCCTATATTTAATATCAGTATCAATGTTTTACTTTGAGTTCATGAACAATTAGCTAAGGTAAATGGTGGATGATGTATACTTATGCAATATAGTCCCAACAGAGCCGCGATCATCCCATTTTCATTTTTCAGACCTGGGAATCATATAAATGTCTCTGCCAAAGCAATCTGTAATTTCCAAATGGTTTGATGGCATTGTCCCTGTGAACTGTTTATTTTCCGGTCCTAATCACTGACTGGTTAAGAGAAATCTGACTAGAGGTTGAATTCATGCTGGAGCATCAAGAGTCATTGAAATAAGCCGACCCACATGAACATATATGCAATTATCCATAATGCCTTATACTTACCACTGTAGGAATTGAAGATCTTTTCACGGACAAAGCAGACTCCCTGGCAGGGGATCTGTGGTGTACTGGGGTCTACATTGGAACTGTTGTAGCTGATCTGGGACCAACACTTTAATGGTGCTGTGATATAAAAAAAAAGGTATTAGGCGTTATTATGGCAATAATCATTATCTTGGTATTGTAGTGTAAATTTTAGGATGGGATTTAAGGACCGTAGCAAAATTGACCATTAAATAACATAAGTATTACTTGGACAGTTATTGGCTTGCACAGAATATGCATCTAAATTTTGTTACATAAATCGTAAAAATAACCCTGATTTACTTAATGTTATAAATGATCAATTAGTATACCAATGCACACCTAAGGCACCAGCCAAATCTATATTACTCGCAGATATCTAACGAGAGATAAACCGAGTCCTTACGCTGGCAATGTAACTTGCGGATGTGCCAGACGCTATCTGCTGGTTTCATTGCATCATCTTCAATCACCCTATGGTAGTAGCACAGTTTGAGGACTTCGTCAAAGTCCACTCCTTTACAGTAACCCACGTTCAAGCACCAGCCTTTACACCTCTCTATATCCTCTATGTGCTTAAGCAGGACTCCTCCCGCGTGTGACATGTTCTCGATCTTCTTAAGTCCATATGGGCAGCCTGTTGGAAGTTGAATGTGTGAAGTGAAGTAGAGCCATATCGAAAAAGGTGTCTAGTACATGAGTATTACTTCGGTAATTTACACACCAATATATTTGTGAACTACGAGTATAGAAATTACAAACGTGTACAAACAAAATTCTTTAGATATTTTCCTTTTAATGACGGATAATAGCTATTAAAGTGGCTTGATACGTGTTGTAATACACTAGTCTGATATGTGATGCAAGGTTTATGATGAGGTATAGGTGTGAGCCTACCAGAATCAGGAATGGTAGTAGTGGTTGCCCGTGGAGTGGCTGGAGTAGTATATGAGCTGTCACTACTATCGTAAGGATCTCCCTCTCCACCCTGGAGTCAGTACCACAATGGACACATTATGCAGTGTCCAGTATCTACAAATTATCTCATAGTCCATTTGATTTCCTATTGCACGTATCTTAAATAATATTATATTGAAGACTCGTTATAACATATTGCATTTCTGTAATAATTATTATGATTCACAAAAAAAAATAGCGAGCTGTTTTTACCCTCCTACGTTGGTGTAAAGGTAGGTTTTCAGGTGATAAATAAATTGTAAATTAATACATAATTCATTGCCATTTTCTGGCGTGGGTAAATAGATAATACATTTGTAGCATCACCAATAAACTTAATCGTATTAATTGCCTAGGCCAAATTAAAAAAAAGTTTTGTTTCAGGTAACATGGGATGAAACTCTAGGGTCGGTAGGTCGGATTTTCTTTTTTTTTAACTTTTTTTATTTACATAACCCTAAAATTGACCCAAAAAAGTATGAAAATGGAAAGATTTTTTTCAAAATTTTTGAAAACCTAAAATTTACCCCCAAAAAGTGTAAAAATATTAAATTTCTTCAAAATTGCATAAAAAAACGTAGGGTCGGCCCTGTTTTACATAGGGTCGGTCGGGTGACCTGAAACAAACCTTTTTTTTTGGCCCTATTTGATATATTACGTAGTAATACATAAGAATCATCAGCATACCTCCTTCCCCTCTACATTTAAGTCTGTGTTGCCTGCAGATCTTGCTGCAGTGTTGGAGTCCTCAGGACTGGGGGTGGTGGCTGACTGGCCGTCATCCTCACCTATCTTTACCTCCCGGTGCTTGTAGCCAAACTTAAGGGCACATGCCTTCTTGACGAAGTAGTTAACACCAGTCTCAGCCTGCAGGGTAGGTACCTCGCTGTGAAGGGTGAAGCAAAGGTAACTTATAAAAATATGTTGGCCTACCTCATGATTTATGTAGTAAAGGTATGTATTCAACGCAGGATAGTTATCAACATTATGTATGTCAGAAAAAGAAAGATTTGAATCAGCTACTAAAGGGTCTAACTCTTCCTTTACCAGGTCATTTTGGGGTGTTTTTTGACTATAGATGATGGCATGAGCATTCCAAAACTTTTGAAATTATGTGAATATTCAAACTATAAGTTGAGTAATTATACTGTAAACTAAGGATGTTGACTTTAAACAGAGGTACCCTAGTTTTCTATTTCTATTTAAATAAGCAAAATATGGCTCTATCAAAATAGCAATTATATATCAAAAAGTGTATTTTGAACAAATATTCAAACTGCAATATTTCAGGATTCCCTACACCAATTGAGATGGAATAAATACCATGTTGTAGTTTTTTTTAAGGTATTTTCAGATTTAGTATGTGGAATGGTCATGACGGCCATATTTGATGTGGTTACCATGGCAACCAATAATTCACAAAATCACTATTTCTAGGATATCTGTTGCTATGGCAACGGATATTTTGATCAAAATTACACCAAAAATAATGGGAAATATTAGTACCATCTTTTTAATCGTGAAAAACCCTCTGAAGTAGGTATATTATTCTACATTTTTAATGATTTTTACCTGAAAAATCGATTAAATATGGCCAAAATCGGGTTGATTGTCCCTCAAGTTGGCAAGCCAACCATATGAAGGGAAATACTACCAGAGACAAATGGTTTGGGATCCCTAGAAACCACATACCAAATATTACCAATCCAAAAAATCTAAGCTTTGAAGCAATTTTTGAGAAGATGGCAGGGGGCTCAAAATCGGCCAAAAATCGGCCAAAAATTGGTCAAAAGGCGCGATCGATAAAGGAAGAGCTAAGGGGTGGATAAAGGATCAGTTTCTGTTCAAACAGGTCAAACTGGGGTAAATATTGTTGACTAAAGCTACGTGTTTGACTTACCATACATTCTTTCTGACTAACTGTCTGTACCACATTTATACATGGAAATTGACCTTCTGGAGCTTGACACTTTGGTTAGATCCCAAGCTTCGTGCTGTGGTAACTCCTGCAGATCAACACACTAGTGATACTATTTTGAAGCTCTTTTAATACCCTTTAAACGCCGCATGGTGCATTACTGCGTATGACCTTGGTCTTCATGATGCATGAATGCAACCCTGCAGTGTAACTTGCCAGTGCTACATTCAAGCCTATGAGGTCGTTACACCCCCGAAGGGTCGGCATGATGCTTGAATGCAGCCCTGCTGAGTTACACCAGCGCTGCATCTATGCATCATGCCGACAAAGCACTATGAGTGGAGACTTCAACAGCAATGAACAAATTCTCAACTTCAGAGTAAAGTTCAACTGACTTTTTGGGGAGGAAGATGCGGCACTCGGAGGAGGCAGGCCTGAAGGTGTAGGCCAGGCAGTGCACCATGTTGAGGCAGTCCTTAGAGCACAGCTCGTCCGTCAGGGCGTCCTTCACCAGCTTACCACCCGTCCTCCCAGTGGCAGGGATCAGGCGGAACTGCTCCTCACACTCTGTGTAAAGAACAAGAAAGGAGGGTGAGGAGAGGGGTGATTTATTCATATATGCATTTATACACGAATATAATAGACAATATACAAAGGCCCATTACAAGAGGGTATTTTTGTACTGTTTTTCCCAGGGTGACACGGCTTCAGCTTTGGCTTCTTGGGATATATAGACAAAGACCCATGGCCAAAGGATATTTTGGTATCGTTCCCCCCGAGGTGGGGCTGGGGCCGTACCCCACGAAGCTGCTGGCTGAGTGGGATGTAGCCCCACCCCCACCAAGGGGGGGACGATACCAAAAATGCCCTGGCTATGGGCCTTTGCCTTTATTTCATGGTTTTTACTCTTCAAATTTAATTGCATATAAATGGCCATAATAATTTGAACAAATGATGAGCCATGGGGAGCATAGGATACAGGATTTCTAATACTTAAGTTTAGTGGTCATCGTATCCACATGGAATAAGGTCTCAGTCTCACCGAGGGGGAACGGTACAAAATTACTCTTGCCATGGGGCTTTGCCTCCATTTCATGTTTTCTACAATTCAAATGTGCTAAATTGCATATAAATGACCATAACAATTTGAAAAAATGATGACGTCACAGGTCATAAGATACGGGGACATTGTATCCCATGGGAAGCATGCGTGGGATATGGAAATTTTAGTACTTAAGCATAGTGGTAGTCATATCCACCATCAAATAAAGGTATATAACCCCACAAAAAGAAGGAGAGGGGTTTTCCATCACCTAACCTATCTTTGCAAACTGGGTAGACCTAAATTGTTCTTCGGAAGAAATAAGGTGTGCTCCAGGTAATAATAGTAAAAACTAAGCTAAGTAGGTCAAAATTAATGTTTTAACACAGCCTGGAAAGTTGCTATGGACCATGGCGTTCTTGACTTGTGCAAATCGACTATAAATCGGTGAAATGGGATTTCACAATGTCTTACATAAAGAAAAGATATTCATTTGTGACTTCTCTCTTGGGCCCTAACAGTATGTTCTCTTATATATCGATTGTGTTAAGTTCTCTGATATCATCATATCATATATGTTAATATGGTATATTTATAAATAGACTATTGTTATATTTCTAGAACGAGCTTTCTGACTTTCATCTAGGACTTTTCACACGATTCTCATTATAGTACAAAACGTCCCATCATAATAAGTATTCATGATGGTTCATTGTTCTCAGTTGCAGTTGACCTCTGGTCTAGACCATACAAATTCAAAGCATCACCCTTTTTTGTTATAGCAGACACGTTAAAGTCCTTCACCTACGTGCTGTACATATGATAGGTGGTAATGTTCATATGAACTGTATCATATGAACTGAGCTCTGGGCAGACTTTACAAGGGATTGAGAGACTGTGTGTGCAGGGTGTGTGTAGGGGGCGGGAACTTGGTGGATCTTAGAGTGACAACGTACAGTTCTCACCCCACCCCCCTCCCCCTTCGACCACCCCCGTCTTGAGATTCATGAATGATATCAGACTTCCAGCCCTTCCAGCACATGGTCGTATATTTACTGTACAATGAGAAGAGGGTATATTTCTTCGGGACCCCACTCTAGAAGGGTAAATCTAAACTGTTGAAGCCCCCCCCCCTCTTTTCTTATAATGACTACTCACCAAGAACACTTTATGACCTACCTTTATTTTTATATTGAAGACGCACATGTGTCTGATGCTACGGCCATGTTTATATATGCATGAACACCTTTATCATATTCAGGACCTAATGTGACCTCGTTTTATGTTGGATATGTTGTCCCTTGTTTGAACCTTAAAACCGTGGCTATACTGTGACTACCATTTTTAACAATAACTTTAAAGGGTCCGATCATACGTTACACCCAGGTCTCTATTTTTCGTCATTATAAGTGCTTGATTTGTCCTTCCATCAAAATATCCCATCATCACATTACATTTAGCAGTTTTGAAGCACTTTGGTGTTTACTGAACCCTCCCTAGATTTCAAATCCCCCCCTTCCCCCAGTAGACATTGTGTACTACCTACCATCATAAGATATCTCTGGATTGTCATTAGCTTCTTCTCCTGCGTCGTCTGACTTTATACACATGCAGGGGGCGAACACCTTTCCGGGCACCTTACACATGTAGCGGTTGTCGAGGCACTCCATGGCCATGGCATTGCCCGTCCGATAACAGAAATAGAACTTATTAGCCGAGGACTTCTTCCATAGGTAGTCCCCGGTCTTCTTACATTCTGGAAAAAAATAAGGAGATCACAAAAATAAGAAAAATAAGATGATTTTCCAAACTTTTGTGTACCAGTCAAGAGTTATTTGGACTTGTTTCACGGCACCATTAAATCTTTTCAGCAGGCATCATAGTCAAAATGGAAAGCTGTTAGAGGCTGCTTCTGTGAACTTTATCCCTTACATGCTCAGAAATATTTAACCAAAGGAAAATGCAGATCTGTAACATGATTTGTGTACCACGTGACAACTGACTCTACAACAGTTGAATTTGTTGTCCTCAAACAGGGTTCTTGTTTCCTGAACGCTGTTGCAATACCCTTTCTCTTTCTGGGCCCCCGTACGAAAAGAGGGTCATCTCAGTAACCAGAGCAACCAGAAACATTCCATTTGTTAAACTTATAAAACTGTGTACGATATTTGCTGTATTATTACTCACAGAAGAATCCTATATTGTGTTGCCATGGCAACAATAGAATTCTTGTATGAGATCCCCAAGAAGGGAATGATATTATACAACCTATTTAAGTAATTGAATTCAGTAAAATAGTTTGATGGACACTTACCATATTAACTGTATCAAAATATCTATGATGGCAACTTAAGTTACAAATAATAGTTTTCCCAAACTGTTCATGTATATTGGATAGCAAATGTAAGGCCATTTATGAAAAGCTGAGGTCATCCTGGGGACATAATTATCTATTTCTCCCAGTGAGACACACTCTTTACTCATATTGAATGTTCAAAATATGCAATTTTATGCCATTTCATGTCACTTGCCTTCTAAGGCAACACAATACCATACTATACACTTTAGTACAACCCAATACAGCAACATAAAGTAAGGTCCTAAGCCCTGCTTGACCACAATTAAATACTTGTTGTAATATATTTAAAGAAGAGCCATGTTTAACTGTGAAAGCTGGCAATGCGGTGCATGCAGCATGATTCATGGTTCGATCATGACATTCCCCTCGGGCCCAGTCACACGATCCATTATGTGGACCGTGATATCAAACATTCCTAGTTTTAACATGCAAACAGGTAGGAAACACGTCCACCACCGCCAGGTACGTGACGAATTAAGTGTGCACGTTACAGTCAGATCCTACCAGTAATGCATTGCTTAGATACTTACTGATATATCACATTAAAGTACAAAATTGTATTATGAAAGAATGTGATCTCGCTAACTTTTTTAAGCTACCCCAACCGATTATCAAAATATAGTTCTTAAAATTGAATTTTAGATAAAGAAAAACAAAAAACTGTTCGATGACATGTAAAGTTCGTCCTACATCAATAATTATGATATACTGTGTTATTGTGCGACCGAGTACAGTCATGATCATGATCAAATGTACACCATGACGCTTTATCGCACAATATAACACATATATATGTGTGATGATGTAGTACGTAACACAGCTCACACAGTTGACACCGTTCTGGCATATTATATGCCAACACATAGTATCATACTAATGTCAGCTAGGAGACATTAAACGGACACCTTTAAACGGTTTGCAGCAGCTACTGTTTGGACCTTATTTTATGACATGGTGGTGGATTATTCCTTTTGACATGTGTTAAATGTGCTCATATTGTCTTCTCTGCACTTATACTGTGCTAGTTATATATATAGTACCTATTAATATGCTACCGTGATGTCTGATGAATTATTCTGAGAATTGGTTAATGAGCACCGTCAGTTAGCAGTACATTTGCATTAATAGACACTGTTTAAACAAACTTGATTTGAATTATTTCTAAGCGTATGCACACCTTGATTAAAACCTTGAAATAATATATTTCCCTCTTGAATAAATTATTATGCTTAAGACATAATTTTAAAGTCCCACAATATGGCAATTTTTCATATGTTATAAAAGGAAGGAAATATGATATCTAAATCTATCTATGTCTATATATGTGTGATACATATTAACTAGCACAGGATATAGTAATATATAATAATGATACACTTCCGATGAGACCATAAAATATGACCATTTCTCTGAGGTCGTTAAATCTAGCTGACCGGGATGGCCTCATTCCATGTCACTTACAATGGGAACTGCCGTTATCAATGGAGTTTAATGACTGTTACATGGACATATTTGTATCATTTACAGGAAAACCAGAGAGGACCTAATACCTAAAGAATGGCATGCGCTGACGGATACAGTGCAACTAGTGTAATACTGACATCTAATCCCAATGTATTCCATACTTTACACACCTGATAGTTGATAGTGTATGCCCTATGAGATGATTTGTCTAGACCATCAAGAGAGCGGCATTTAGGGAGTTTACACATAACTGTATTAGATTAACATTAATATTTATACTATTTACCCGTTCACTAAGTGAACGGTGCTTTCCTATAGACACCCTTACTGTTAACGTTCAAGCAGTAACTATTTTGAGTATTTTTCCCTTCTTCTTCTAACAATTGATTGGTGTACTTACCATCTAACTTTTGACATGATGCTTGTAGAACCAGAAAGGCACATAATAAAAGTCCAATCAGCAAATGGCGACTGCTTCCCTCCATAGTTACTGTTCTTGCTCCGGAACAGTTGACAAGAAGAAGAAGAACTACTCTATAGTGTCCAGACTCTGTCCCACCTCACACCCACATGGCTAGTAGGCGGACTGAAACCTCGGCCAACTCTCACGGGAGTGACGTGTGGACGAGATGTGACGTCACAGACGTAGCGGACATGGTCATGGCGTGTGCTACGGTGTATTTAGTGGGAGTCACAATCAGAACAATAAATGCAGCACAACCATCATGTAGCCTAAGGCGGTGTTGGGTGGCTAGGCCGATGGGGAGGAAGGACAGGAGGGGAGGAGGGGAGGGGGGGGGGGGGGTCCTATGTCCTCAGGAATGCTAGTGCACAGTATGACGCCTGCGGCCATGGGACCTTGTCATGACGGGCATATGGGCCGCCATGATATAGGTATCATGGATGTTCTGGTGGCGACGCCTACTGTCACTGTGGTGAGTTACATGGCACAGGTATCCCTACACCCATAGCGCACAAGGTGTAAACCACCACTGGTCACGTGTATACATACATTTATATGAACAGGATTGGGCTAGCGTCACTTTAGATATGCATCTATCATAATGCTGTGTATCTATGTCGGTATCGGTATGTTGGAAATTGTTCCTTTTTCATTAGCCCTAGTTGAATCGTTAAAAATAAGCTGGATGATACTAATATGGAATCTTAGTATCTCATCATACGTATACTGCTCAGTGTATGTGGCTTACTGGGGGCGTGGTGTGAGTAATGTATAATGTACAATAGAGAAACACTAGCGACGGAGGTTATTTGACAGAATGGTGTAGTTGAAATAGCATTAGAATATAATTAAGGGAAAGGCAAATAGATAATATCATTATTATTTCATTCTTCAGAGATTTCAGAGAAAGGCAAATAAATGATATAATTATAATTTTATCCTTCATAGACAAACAACAGACTTGAATATTGTGTATGGCCTACCCTGGGACTAGTATAACCCTACAACTAGGAGTGGTGGTATGGGTTAGTTAATGCACGTGTACCTGTGACCATCTAGGTGCTGGAGGGGCCTGGAGGGCTGCCAGATGATCCATGGATATGCCCTGGAGGCATCCCTCACTGGAGCTCCAGGCGGACAAAGGCCTGGAGGATAGAATGGCAGTACCCTACCTGTGACCAGACTAGTTGATGATAGGTGTGGGTCAACGTCATGTCATGTTACTTTGTAGCACTATGTGGGTTGCCAAGTTCGCACTGACCCCCAGCGTAGAGGATCCGGAAGGGTTGTGTAATTAACAGTTAAACTAGAACAATTTCTGGGTGATTTGGGCATTGTGCCCCGGTTAGGGCAACTGTTAGATGGAGCTGATGATACATTATGCGATGTTATTCAACGGTTTTGTACACTGTGATAAATAAACCCCCCAAAAACGGTGAAACCTTGGCAGCTACCAGTGCTAACCCTCCAAAGGTTAATTTTAGGTTCACCCTATATTTTTGATGCACCATGTATTAAAAAGGACTATTTCCTATGGTCTCTGTCAGCTACTACACTGTTCTAGCTAGTGGTAAGAAGATAAACCAGACTGTACATGGCATCACTGCAGTGTCTGCACTTCAATGTTGCAAACGCAATGCTGTATACAGTTTCAGGCTACAGAGGGGAAGAAGAGGAGTTGGGAAGGACTGATATTGGAAGCAGCATCACCTGAGTGTGTGAGCCAGTGGGACTGACCCTGGGAACCATCGGCGTGAGTGTTTGGGAACTAGTAGGAACTATGAGTGGGAACCAGTAGTAGCTGGCAACTTGTAAGAACAGGCCATGGGAACCAGAAGGAGGGCGATAAGGACAGTACAGTATTAACTGGGTACTTCCCTACTTGCTCACTCCACAGTCTCTTTCTCTGTGCTTCCCCCTAACTCGATCCTTAAACTATGGAAAATACTAAATTTACATTGAAAATTACGGGAAGAAGGCTAGCCTTTTTTTTGGGGGGGCGCTTGGAATATTTATCATATTGATCAGTTCCACACAGGGAGAAGTAAAGGCTTCGCCATGACTCTTTTACCATAGTCAACTCTAGTTAACTCTGGTAGCAGAGTCATGATGACTCTGGTGGAGGGGTCACAGCTACTCCAGTCATACCCCTTGATCCTTGTACAAATTGACTCTCCCTCTTGACTCTATCAGTGCAGAGTCAAGCGCAGTTGACTCTGCCAACAACAGAGTCATTTGTAGTTTGACCCTTCATGAACAGTCAAATAAAAAATGTGTTGACTCTGATAGTAGTTGCATATGAAACCACCTGGTGGGGCAACCAACTCTAATTTGGTATCGGTGGCAACCACAAGGCAGAGCCACTATCTATATTTTAGATAATTGTTACATGCCACACAGTTTTGATTTTTTATAGATAGGTCCACTATGTGTAAATAGTGTGATTAAGGGATGTCAATGGATAAGCTTTCCAGTTAACTTACCTGAATCAAATATGATGACAAACTGTACAATACATTCCAAGAACATCTACAGTATAGAGCTTAGTCACCATATTTGTGGGTATGGGAAATGAAGATAAGGCTGGGCACTAACTGTGTGAGATATATTGTGTGGCACTGCTTACTACTTCATATAGATCTGATATTGGCATTTAAAATGTGTATAAATGGCCAATGGTCTGTAGAATGTAGTGTGAGTCAGATATAACTTATCCCTTTCACACAGCGGGAAGTGGTAGACATTACAAAATGTCTTGTTATTGACCTGTCTTGGGCAATAACCTCACTTCCCTCACTTCCCTCAGAGGCCTCACCTGGCCTCACCTGGCCTGTCCACTAATTATATACACCTGTTGCCCCCACTCTACCCTGGTATAAATACACAATCCACCTCAGGTGACCTGACCTGTATGCACTCATGTATTCGATTTTGACCCCCCCCTCTTTTGATGGGTCAACTGCTGATGACTCTTCAGGAACGGAGAGTCAAACTCATTTGACTCTCCCCTACAGGTGTCACGTGGGAGACAAACTGTGACTCTGGCTCTCAGAGTCGTGGCGACTCCTTTACTTTTCTGTGTGCATGAATTTACTCTCTCACTGCCAGCAGTGTGCTAAAACGACCATAGCATCAGTTCTTAATCTACTGAGGATCTCTATTTATGAAGAATGCGTTGTAAGGTCACTTTTAGTGTCTATTAAAGGGAATGGTTTACCATGCCCCTTATTTTCATCAATTGAAAAGGACCTTTGAGGAACGGGTTACATGTAGAATGTAAATCCCTGGGGCACCAGAATTAAACCATTTATTACACATAATGTCACAATTTGGTACATGCTTAGGGTGGGTTCAACTCAATTTGTATTTATCCATGCATGATAAGCTCTGTTTTATCTATTGATGTTGAAGAGTAACACAAATAAATATACTAATAGGCACAAATGGAGAACTTAGCAAGCTCAAAATAAATATGCAAGTTTCGACTCTAGGTTAATCTACCTTGGGGGACAAGTAATAACTGTGACTGATCGTGGGTAGGTAATGAAATATCAGTAAACAAGTGGATAGCTATCTATTAAGTGTTTCTCTAATTGCATTATTCGACTAGTAATATATAAGTTGTAATATATGTATATAAAAAGGATGTGGGTGAAACCTGAGTGAAACACCCCACAGCCCTAGGTCCCGACATGTCATTGTATCAATCTGCCAATAACTCGTTCTGTATTAGTAGGAACAGAGGAAGCACTGTGCAGTTCTTGCCTGATGCCCAACGTTCATACAGTCTGGAGAAAGGAGCGTACCTATTCAGTCAAACGCTCATTTATTGATTCCAGTAAATGTAAAGTTACGACATACGTTAGGTATTGCAATACCAAGAAGAAATACGGTGTATTTGCTGCAAAACGTTCGGTAAGTAATATTTTCTTCTGGACCTCAACTCACTTAAACCTGTTAGGGGCAGTCCATAAATGACATCATGCATTTTTGGACCATTTTGACACCCCCCCCCCTTCTTCCCTTGTCATGTTTCGTTGTGTCAGCCTAGATTCCCAGTGCTGCCTAGGGTTGGCAAATCAGCTTGCACAAGTATAAACACATATATGGGCCCCATTAAGCAATGTTGACTGGGCTTGACATATTTAAAGTTCTTTGCCTTATCAAACGGCATTATGAAGAGAGATGGCCCTGAATAGGGTAACAGGTCTTTTCCACAATTTTGTGGGAGTGTCCACCTTTTAACAATTTTCAGAAGTGGGGGTGATGGTGGTTTTGATGCATCGAATATCTTTCCCCCACCTTTAGGCCTAAAGGCCTCTTAAATAATTCTGCCATTTTTGTACCCCAGCCCTTAACTCTTCTATTTCCCATTCCATCTTTGACAGAGTAATAAGTTAACTGGTGCATTGGGTGATTTTCGAGAAAAACTTAATAGACTATTGGCAATAAGAGTCTTATTGGGCCCAATTACACCATTTCCAAATAATATAACTTTGGAGGTGGAGGTATGTGTGTGGGGGGGGGGGCACTCTCTTTTTCCAGTCAACACCAAATACTGTACTGAGAAGGTAAGGTATGTCAGGATATCCAAATATTGTCAGAGAATATAAAGCCATTCCCTGACTGACATTTTGTTTTGCTATAGGGTTGATTCAGGTAAAGTGGGATACCTAAGCCATACTCACACTTCATGTACCATTCACACTTTTGATACGAATAGTTGAAAATGTCAAACACATCAAATGGGTTTAGTATTTATTCCTTTAAACAAAAATATCTTAAAAAAACAAAAACAAAAAACTTAACCAATGTAGCCTAAATAGCCCATTTCTTAGAGATGCCATTTCAAAATTGAAGCGTCCCACTTTACTTGTATTTTTTATAAAGTGGGACACTTGCTTCATGTGAAGTGGTACAATTGTAACAGGAGGGGTTTCTGAATGCCCTCATGACTGTCCGCTCCTTTCTATGTAAGGGGTGGGCACTGGCTACTCACCCCCAGACAGCTTCCAGACAGCTTCGAGACAGCTTCCAGACACACAACAGACATACAACAGACTGCTCAGGATTGAACAGGTTTCTCCATTACTTTTGGTGGGTGACTTTAGCAGTTTAGGGACCAATATTTACATTGCTGACTTGTGACTATCATTGTATTCAAAGTGTGTACCGTTTCGGAACAATGTATAGTTCCTAATCATAATTTACTGTGTCTAGTTTTGTCTTGAGATATACACAATAGCCATTTTAGGACCTCACTCCTCCCCAGCCTGCAGGCTGTGCTAAGTCCCTCTAAGGGCAAACTTCTGTCCATCTGACGTCTGAATTATTGTGAAGTAGCATATTAATAAGCCCATAGCCCATAACTTTTACACAGTTGATAAGAATTGATCCCCATGTTACACTATACTGCATCATGTCACACATATGATTAACAATCATTAAAGAAATCTCATGATAATTATCTAAATTTTGATGGAAGTCAATGGCTCGCTTATCTATATAATGACTATGAGTGAAGTCACTAGATAAACCACAATCTGGAGCACTAACAAAAGCCTATTCTGGCTATAATACTTGAATTTGGTATTATTTACACAACTAGTTATTATAATGATATTTTCCATGATATTTCTCAGGGCTAGGCAGCTATTGCCATGTCACCCAAATGGGGTGACACAGGCTGGTGGATTGGCAATAAGCCCCCCAGATTTACCTCTCATTCTTCAGCTTTCTAAAACTGAAAGAGTTTTGCAAATGGTCCAACTAGAACTATAGCTATGATACATTCTTTATGCATCAGAATATTTTTTTTAACTGCAATTGTTTGATTACAACAAGTTTCCGCATTTCCTTTCCCTCATCTTTATCTACCAGGTATTTACCCATTGTGTTTCCTCCTCAATTGTGAGCAGGCAAGCAGAAAGGGTAATCCAAGGGGAAATCAAAGATCGAAATTTGTGTTGTGATCTTTAAAGTGGTGTATCACATCCTTAGCTATTCCACATAGGGAGGATGTACTGGCCCCCTGAAGATGGGGGTATTCAAAAATAACAAAACCATGAATTTGCAATACCACATACTAAAACCACAATAATCATAAGATATATGTAAAATGTATGTAAAGTATTTTGTCAAACTTCATGAAATGAATAGCTCAGAGCATTTTGCCTTTTCCCCAGGGATTACCCTTTCTGTCTGCCTGCTCACAATTGCTTCTCATTCTATTAAGGAGGGTTGATCCCATTGAACAAAGTCATCAGATTCCCACTATTTATTTTCTGTGGGAGCTCCAAATCATTTGAAAAGGGAAAATAGAATAAAAATAGGGGGGCAAAACTACTGTAAGGTTGTTAGGGCATAAGGTCAAGTGCCCATGAGTCGGCCACTTGGACTTGTGTTCCACCTATGAGGTATTTTGGGAACCATGATGTAGCATGTTAACCAGTACCTAAAACCTTGCGCATTAGCCACACCTAGACTTTGGGCTAATCCTATAAGCCGCACCAGTGATCTCGTTATGGCCACTTTAGTACTGTAGTTTACATCTAGAAACTTGCATATAAGCCGCACCCCGACTCCTATAAGCCATACCAGCGATCTGACTTGCATACTAGCCATGGCTTATACGCGAGGTTTTATGGTATGGGTCTCCAACAGATGGTCAAACTTTTTTTTTCTTAAGTCCTAGGCATCATAAAAAATGAAGTCCCCACTTTCACTTCTAAGACATTGTGGCCTTATTTGCTTTAAATGAAAAAAGGTATGAAGTTTGTCAGCATCAGTACCATTAGTCAACTACTTTGGTACCTTGAGTCAACCACTTTGGCCCATTGGCATGCCCCATTCAGCGGGTTACTAGACTGCGTGCTCACACATGAATTTCTTAAATTTCAATTTATTTTTCCTGTTTATGTAACAATCTAAAATATAAATGGGTTCTTTAAACATTTCATACCAAAGAACATCAAAAAGAGCATGGACACCTGTAGTCATTAAGCAGAAAGCCCTAAGTTGGGGAGGTTGGCCCGGAATTTTCATTATTGGTTGAAAAGTACAGCAAAAGGTGATGAACATGGTAGATTAATCATCTGCTGGAGAGAGGAAGAATTAAATCGCCAAAATTGTTCAGTAGCAGAAAGCTGAATCTACCTCTATTCTGCCAGGGAAAATAGAGTAAGTAGTAATTCAACAACTTTTTTTTTATGGCTGCAACTTGGCACTTAAAACAGTGCAAAGTGGTTGACTCAAGGTACATGGCCGACTCAAGGACATGTTACCCTAGTAGTCTTCCACTTGCCCCCCAGACAACCTCTAGTGTCAGAATAGGGTTTGAAGCAAAACAATCTATAAATGGAGACTTCTATACTTTCCCTCCAGACAACCTCCAGAGACATAATGGGGCTTGGAGTATACAATTCTATAAATGGAGACTCTGGTAACACTGACTGGGATATTTACCTTGATAATTATAGAGGTAGGAGAAATAACAGCATCAGCAACTAGAGGTATCTATTAAGTGTTTCTCTAATTGCATTATTCGACTAGTAATATATAAGTTGTAATATATGTATATAAAAAGGATGTGGGTGAAACCTGAGTGAAACACCCCACAGCCCTAGGTCCCGACATGTCATTGTATCAATCTGCCAATAACTCGTTCTGTATTAGTAGGAACAGAGGAAGCACTGTGCAGTTCTTGCCTGATGCCCAACGTTCATACAGTCTGGAGAAAGGAGCGTACCTATTCAGTCAAACGCTCATTTATTGATTCCAGTAAATGTAAAGTTACGACATACGTTAGGTATTGCAATACCAAGAAGAAATACGGTGTATTTGCTGCAAAACGTTCGGTAAGTAATATTTTCTTCTGGACCTCAACTCACTTAAACCTGTTAGGGGCAGTCCATAAATGACATCATGCATTTTTGGACCATTTTGACACCCCCCCCCCTTCTTCCCTTGTCATGTTTCGTTGTGTCAGCCTAGATTCCCAGTGCTGCCTAGGGTTGGCAAATCAGCTTGCACAAGTATAAACACATATATGGGCCCCATTAAGCAATGTTGACTGGGCTTGACATATTTAAAGTTCTTTGCCTTATCAAACGGCATTATGAAGAGAGATGGCCCTGAATAGGGTAACAGGTCTTTTCCACAATTTTGTGGGAGTGTCCACCTTTTAACAATTTTCAGAAGTGGGGGTGATGGTGGTTTTGATGCATCGAATATCTTTCCCCCACCTTTAGGCCTAAAGGCCTCTTAAATAATTCTGCCATTTTTGTACCCCAGCCCTTAACTCTTCTATTTCCCATTCCATCTTTGACAGAGTAATAAGTTAACTGGTGCATTGGGTGATTTTCGAGAAAAACTTAATAGACTATTGGCAATAAGAGTCTTATTGGGCCCAATTACACCATTTCCAAATAATATAACTTTGGAGGTGGAGG
Source organism: Harmothoe impar (assembly GCA_947462335.1). Lineage (NCBI taxonomy): Eukaryota > Metazoa > Annelida > Polychaeta > Phyllodocida > Polynoidae > Harmothoe > Harmothoe impar. Next base: position 54,102,712 of record OX381715.1, read on the forward strand.
TATGTGTGTGGGGGGGGGGGGGGGCACTCTCTTTTTCCAGTCAACACCAAATACTGTACTGAGAAGGTAAGGTATGTCAGGATATCCAAATATTGTCAGAGAATATAAAGCCATTCCCTGACTGACATTTTGTTTTGCTATAGGGTTGATTCAGGTAAAGTGGGATACCTAAGCCATACTCACACTTCATGTACCATTCACACTTTTGATACGAATAGTTGAAAATGTCAAACACATCAAATGGGTTTAGTATTTATTCCTTTAAACAAAAATATCTTAAAAAAACAAAAACAAAAAACTTAACCAATGTAGCCTAAATAGCCCATTTCTTAGAGATGCCATTTCAAAATTGAAGCGTCCCACTTTACTTGTATTTTTTATAAAGTGGGACACTTGCTTCATGTGAAGTGGTACAATTGTAACAGGAGGGGTTTCTGAATGCCCTCATGACTGTCCGCTCCTTTCTATGTAAGGGGTGGGCACTGGCTACTCACCCCCAGACAGCTTCCAGACAGCTTCGAGACAGCTTCCAGACACACAACAGACATACAACAGACTGCTCAGGATTGAACAGGTTTCTCCATTACTTTTGGTGGGTGACTTTAGCAGTTTAGGGACCAATATTTACATTGCTGACTTGTGACTATCATTGTATTCAAAGTGTGTACCGTTTCGGAACAATGTATAGTTCCTAATCATAATTTACTGTGTCTAGTTTTGTCTTGAGATATACACAATAGCCATTTTAGGACCTCACTCCTCCCCAGCCTGCAGGCTGTGCTAAGTCCCTCTAAGGGCAAACTTCTGTCCATCTGACGTCTGAATTATTGTGAAGTAGCATATTAATAAGCCCATAGCCCATAACTTTTACACAGTTGATAAGAATTGATCCCCATGTTACACTATACTGCATCATGTCACACATATGATTAACAATCATTAAAGAAATCTCATGATAATTATCTAAATTTTGATGGAAGTCAATGGCTCGCTTATCTATATAATGACTATGAGTGAAGTCACTAGATAAACCACAATCTGGAGCACTAACAAAAGCCTATTCTGGCTATAATACTTGAATTTGGTATTATTTACACAACTAGTTATTATAATGATATTTTCCATGATATTTCTCAGGGCTAGGCAGCTATTGCCATGTCACCCAAATGGGGTGACACAGGCTGGTGGATTGGCAATAAGCCCCCCAGATTTACCTCTCATTCTTCAGCTTTCTAAAACTGAAAGAGTTTTGCAAATGGTCCAACTAGAACTATAGCTATGATACATTCTTTATGCATCAGAATATTTTTTTTAACTGCAATTGTTTGATTACAACAAGTTTCCGCATTTCCTTTCCCTCATCTTTATCTACCAGGTATTTACCCATTGTGTTTCCTCCTCAATTGTGAGCAGGCAAGCAGAAAGGGTAATCCAAGGGGAAATCAAAGATCGAAATTTGTGTTGTGATCTTTAAAGTGGTGTATCACATCCTTAGCTATTCCACATAGGGAGGATGTACTGGCCCCCTGAAGATGGGGGTATTCAAAAATAACAAAACCATGAATTTGCAATACCACATACTAAAACCACAATAATCATAAGATATATGTAAAATGTATGTAAAGTATTTTGTCAAACTTCATGAAATGAATAGCTCAGAGCATTTTGCCTTTTCCCCAGGGATTACCCTTTCTGTCTGCCTGCTCACAATTGCTTCTCATTCTATTAAGGAGGGTTGATCCCATTGAACAAAGTCATCAGATTCCCACTATTTATTTTCTGTGGGAGCTCCAAATCATTTGAAAAGGGAAAATAGAATAAAAATAGGGGGGCAAAACTACTGTAAGGTTGTTAGGGCATAAGGTCAAGTGCCCATGAGTCGGCCACTTGGACTTGTGTTCCACCTATGAGGTATTTTGGGAACCATGATGTAGCATGTTAACCAGTACCTAAAACCTTGCGCATTAGCCACACCTAGACTTTGGGCTAATCCTATAAGCCGCACCAGTGATCTCGTTATGGCCACTTTAGTACTGTAGTTTACATCTAGAAACTTGCATATAAGCCGCACCCCGACTCCTATAAGCCATACCAGCGATCTGACTTGCATACTAGCCATGGCTTATACGCGAGGTTTTATGGTATGGGTCTCCAACAGATGGTCAAACTTTTTTTTTCTTAAGTCCTAGGCATCATAAAAAATGAAGTCCCCACTTTCACTTCTAAGACATTGTGGCCTTATTTGCTTTAAATGAAAAAAGGTATGAAGTTTGTCAGCATCAGTACCATTAGTCAACTACTTTGGTACCTTGAGTCAACCACTTTGGCCCATTGGCATGCCCCATTCAGCGGGTTACTAGACTGCGTGCTCACACATGAATTTCTTAAATTTCAATTTATTTTTCCTGTTTATGTAACAATCTAAAATATAAATGGGTTCTTTAAACATTTCATACCAAAGAACATCAAAAAGAGCATGGACACCTGTAGTCATTAAGCAGAAAGCCCTAAGTTGGGGAGGTTGGCCCGGAATTTTCATTATTGGTTGAAAAGTACAGCAAAAGGTGATGAACATGGTAGATTAATCATCTGCTGGAGAGAGGAAGAATTAAATCGCCAAAATTGTTCAGTAGCAGAAAGCTGGATCTACCTCTATTCTGCCAGGGAAAATAGAGTAAGTAGTAATTCAACAACTTTTTTTTTATGGCTGCAACTTGGCACTTAAAACAGTGCAAAGTGGTTGACTCAAGGTACATGGCCGACTCAAGGACATGTTACCCTAGTAGTCTTCCACTTGCCCCCCAGACAACCTCTAGTGTCAGAATAGGGTTTGAAGCAAAACAATCTATAAATGGAGACTTCTATACTTTCCCTCCAGACAACCTCCAGAGACATAATGGGGCTTGGAGTATACAATTCTATAAATGGAGACTCTGGTAACACTGACTGGGATATTTACCTTGATAATTATAGAGGTAGGAGAAATAACAGCATCAGCAACTAGAGGTTGACTGAAGTAGCTGGGTGTAGTACAGTGGCCTAGAAGGTTAGTGTAATTTGGTTTTTCAAATGCATAAGTAAACATTTAAAAACCAAAACCAAAAGTGATTTATGTAAAAGAGGGTGCTTTAACCAAATTGGCCTCCACTACAATGGTGTCATGATAGGAATAGCATAGGTGTACACACATGGTCACTATAGAAAAGGGGTCCCTGCCCCCTTATCCCCATCGGCAAAAATAATTTGGGCAAAAAAGGAGGCATCCCATAAATGGGTGTCTGTTTCTGGAAAAAAAAGTCTATCTACAATGGTCGGGGCTAGATACAGCCAAATGATTGTATGCTAAAATGCATCAGTATGCACCAGTTTGACTGAGTAATAAGTAAACTGATGCATTGGGTGCTTTTCGAGAAAGACTTAATAGACTAACACCCTGACCTGCAGTTCAGAATTTTCTAAAGACATGACAAATATTGTATTTGTATCTGCATGACTCATAGAGAAGGGGCAAAATACAGTTCCCTCTATGGGCAATAAGAGTCTCATTGGGCCCATTTACACCATTTCCAAAAATTGTCAGAGAATATAAAGCCATTCCTCTGTTTTCTATTTTTTTCACTTTTTATCAAACATGACGTCATGCACCACCTGACCCCCCTCCCCCCTGTCATGTTTCTTCATGGTCCTTGGTACCCCCCTCCCCACTACAGCATGACGTCATTTATGGGCAGCTCCTTATCAGTCTATACAAAATCCTGCTGGACACCGGCTATAGCAGGCAAAATGTCTGTCGGTCCAACAGATATGTGGCCACTGCCGGTGACTATCATAAAATAAATGAGTCAAAAGTTGTCTAACCTATCAGGTTACCATCCCACAAATAGAATCTGGAGCTGGCAAATGTCGGGTTTTGGGCTGGCACATGCCAAGTGGGTCTTCTATCTCCGGCTATAAGACCCACTTCCTTGTCATTTAGACGAGTTTTTGACTCGTTTATTTTATGACCATCACTTTGAAGAGTCTGGAGACAAGTTTACTTTTTAAGTGAACAGTGTATATTTTTACATTAGTGAAGCATCATCTAATTAGGATTGTTTTTTAATATATTCTAGATCATATAAGATGGGATTCCGAATATCACCAGAGAGGAAGGCTGCACTTCTGTGTGTTGTGGTAAACCTTATGGAGACACTCAGCGGATCATGTGCACAAGGCCTACAGGATCATATTCCACCATTCCAGCTCAACGTCTTCCGTTATTCTACCCAGTTTCTGATATGTGCCGTATTGGTGTGCATCTTGGGCTTGAGGTTGAAGATGGACTATCCAGAGGTCATCCCGACACTAATGGTGTGTCTCTGCATTATGCTGTACAACTTGGGACTATACACGGCAGCAGCATGGCTACCACTGGGAATACTTACAGTCCTACTGAACGTTACACAAACCATTGCTGCAATTGTATTTCAGTTGGTTCTTCTTGATGGAAGTGTCCCTGTCCTGAAAGTGGCCATATTGCCTTTTACGTTCTTAGGATTGTTTCTGATGGTGCAGCCAAGTTTATGGTCGGAACATGTAGTACTTACAACACATTATCTTCAAGGAATCATGTTGGTGACTATGGCAGGGATATCACTGACCCTTGCAGCAACTGTAATAAAGAGAAAATGCCAGAATATCAATGTTATTGTACTTGGGTTTTGGTATACAATCACAGGGACAATAGCATCCATTCTATTGTCAATATACCTCGAGCGATGTCAAACCACTCTGACATTAAGACAAGGATTATTCCTACTTGGACATAGTATAGGAGCAGCTACTGCTGGAATGGTGGCTTTATTCTATTACAAACATATTCAACTTATTACTTGGGCAGTCATCAATAGCTCAAGAATTGTGCTTAATTTCGTTTTACAGTACACTATCATGAGTGCTTTTGTGCAAGTAACTGGAAGTGTTCAGGTATATATTGGGATGGCCATTACTCTTATTGGGATTATATATGTTGTGGGTTATGACCTTTCCACAGAGGGCATAAATGATACCCTGTAGGAATCTTGCATATTATATTTTTGAAATACAAGACTTCCTATGCTTTAGCATTGAAGGGCCGTATTCAATGCCCCCATTGAATACAATGTAGCTGTATTCAATGGGCCCGGAAAATATTGTTTTTTATCACCCTTGATGATGCAGGGATTAATCATGGGGTAAAACAGTCTAGGCCCATAAGCGATCTCAGCAATCCTCTCGTTCCCAAACCCTTCCGAAGGAAGGCTCTGGTGACAGCCAGTATAACCTTGAACTTGGGATTTTGCTGGGTTTTGGCAATCCCTGCTGGTAGCTTGGAACCAGTGGACAGGAACCAGAATGTATGATGGTAGTTTTCCCTGTATTTCCCATCATACTTTCTGGTTCCATTTCTGGGGGCTGTTCGCTGGTTCCAAGCTAACTACAGGGACTGCCTAAACCCAGCAAAATCCGAGTTCAAGGTCATACTGGTTGTCCCCAGAGCCTTCCTTCGGAAGGATTTGGAAACGAGAGTATCTCAGCAATAGCAGTGACCTCACAGGTTGGATGGATCTGGACATCTAAAGAACTCTATTCATAGACATGATCCAACTATGATACATCTACCCTCTAGCCTGTGCAGCCCTTCAGGACTAATGTCCCCATTTGGTGAGATAAATCTATTTACTTTATGTTCATGTTTATGAATTGTGCTTAATTTCGTTTTACAGTACACTATCATGAGTGCTTTTGTGCAAGTAACTGGAAGTGTTCAGGTATATATTGGGATGGCCATTACTCTTATTGGGATTATATATGTTGTGGGTTATGACCTTTCCACAGAGGGCATAAATGATACCCTGTAGGAATCTTGCATATTATATTTTTGAAATACAAGACTTCCTATGCTTTAGCATTGAAGGGCCGTATTCAATGCCCCCATTGAATACAATGTAGCTGTATTCAATGGGCCCGGAAAATATTGTTTTTTATCACCCTTGATGATGCAGGGATTAATCATGGGGTAAAACAGTCTAGGCCCATAAGCGATCTCAGCAATCCTCTCGTTCCCAAACCCTTCCGAAGGAAGGCTCTGGTGACAGCCAGTATAACCTTGAACTTGGGATTTTGCTGGGTTTTGGCAATCCCTGCTGGTAGCTTGGAACCAGTGGACAGGAACCAGAATGTATGATGGTAGTTTTCCCTGTATTTCCCATCATACTTTCTGGTTCCATTTCTGGGGGCTGTTCGCTGGTTCCAAGCTAACTACAGGGACTGCCTAAACCCAGCAAAATCCGAGTTCAAGGTCATACTGGTTGTCCCCAGAGCCTTCCTTCGGAAGGATTTGGAAACGAGAGTATCTCAGCAATAGCAGTGACCTCACAGGTTGGATGGATCTGGACATCTAAAGAACTCTATTCATAGACATGATCCAACTATGATACATCTACCCTCTAGCCTGTGCAGCCCTTCAGGACTAATGTCCCCATTTGGTGAGATAAATCTATTTACTTTATGTTCATGTTTATGAATTGTGCTTAATTTCGTTTTACAGTACACTATCATGAGTGCTTTTGTGCAAGTAACTGGAAGTGTTCAGGTATATATTGGGATGGCCATTACTCTTATTGGGATTATATATGTTGTGGGTTATGACCTTTCCACAGAGGGCATAAATGATACCCTGTAGGAATCTTGCATATTATATTTTTGAAATACAAGACTTCCTATGCTTTAGCATTGAAGGGCCGTATTCAATGCCCCCATTGAATACAATGTAGCTGTATTCAATGGGCCCGGAAAATATTGTTTTTTATCACCCTTGATGATGCAGGGATTAATCATGGGGTAAAACAGTGCAGCCCTTCAGGACTAATGTCCCCATTTGGTGAGATAAATCTATTTATTTTATGTTTATGTTTACATGTGTTTACGTTCCGTGGTCACCCTAATTGCTCATTGATGATAAATAAAGCTATTCAGCTGTGTGCCTTTTGGCTTGACTTCTCTCTGATGTGTTGATAGACTTTTATGACTAGATTTGACTTAACTCGTTGTTGGAATTTCAGGCATATATATGGTCACTAGCATATTTGATTGTTTGAAGCACCGTTGCATATAAAATCAATAGTCCGCATCAATACCATCTGATTGGTCCATGCATATGACCTAGTTGCTAGGCACTGACTTGATTATTAGATCCCAACAAATTATACCATGGATGATTTAGCACCTGTCTATTGTTTTCTTTATACATTTTATTGCTATATGGACAGATGGGGAAAATTCTGCCTTTCATACCTTGAAGGGAGAAAATAGGGTGAAGGGGTTTCTTCCCTTGATTTTCGGTTGTTATACATTGATTTTCGGTACAATTAGAAAATCCAATTTGCTGATATCTTACCATAATTTGCTGAAAATGATTAACCTATCTATAGGTACACAATATAGTCAGCTAGTTGTATGTGAATGGGCTTGTGTAACATTCTTGTATTTCTCGAGATATAATGATTTAAATGTCAAAATATAGCCTAAATAAGGTACATTTATATGTGGACTCCCCTCCCCTCTCCCTTACCACCACACCTGGATAAGATACTGCACTGGGAGATTCCCCCTTGGAGGGGCGGAGCAGTGGCAGCCCTTATCTCTCCCGACGGCCCTTATCTCTGTAGAGATAAGGGCAGGGCGCCGACCAAGGGGCAGGCTTAAGTAAGGGAAGATCTCCCCTTGCTGGGAGAACCTCCCCTATAGGCTGATATGCCTGTAATGGCGAATGTCCGGGATTGGCCAGGCCTGATGGAAATAAGGTTTCTTGCACCATCTTGGCTCGAGTCTGAGGACTGTACGTGTAGAGGATGTTTGCCAATAAAGTATGATTAAACTCAAACTCAAAACCATGGGCTTCAGTAGATAAGCCTGCTATTATACCTTCTAATAACACACTCTAGGCTATTTTCTAATTTTTTTATTTAGTTGTATTTATCGTTCATAACACTTGAAGTTAAATAATAACATTCTTGGTGAAGTACCCTTTCATTTCCTGCGAAGTATCACTATCAAATCAGATCGTATACATCAGAACGAGTGTCAGAACAAAATGTTGATATACAATATTACATTTTTTACTCGTATTTTGAGGCCTAATACGCAGGCTTGTTCTGAGTTCAATAGCAGCCATTACATAATTAGGTGTTTTCCTTTGAGAACTGGTTAGAAGCTAGTTTTGTCTTTATAATATTTCTATCCAGAAAGGTATTATTCCATGACACTCTAAATCCTGCAAGGTACATATTCACTACGTCCTGATTCCCTATCAAATAATTTATCATTACAAATATTTGCAAAATATATCCATATATTTACATTGAGTTCCTTTGTGACATTTCTCCATTTTCCTCTTGGAAATTCCCCGCCGATCCATACCAGGACACTCTCCCGCCTCTAACACAATATCATGGGGCTAATTCATGCAAGTGAAAGGAGTAAAAACAAAATTCACACCATAAAATTGGCTGAAAGGAGCAACCAACAATCATGTCATGGCCTTCAAATATTTTCCTTTCTGCTTTTCTGTTGCAGCTCACAATGGACTTTTTTTAGAATGATCCTTTACATAGCTCTTATGGAGGTAGAATAAGAAAATGTCAATATGTAAGGAAATACTATCAACAAAATTGGGTGGGATTGTTAATTGATTCGCCTTTGATCCAAGTGGTGTCAATTATGTACTGCATCAATATGTTTGGGGAACACTCTGAAGAAATAATAATCTCACATTGGCTTCAGAGAAGAATGTTTTTATGAATTTAATACAATGTAATTTTTACTCTGAGAGATGGTCAATATCCCCATATTTATATCCTCAGGCGTTATGAATTAGCCCCCAGCCCCTCTCCCTCAGCATGCAGGGTCACCCCCACTCACACTACAGTATTCTGTTTGGCAATCAAGGTGTGAGATACAAATTAGGCAGAAAATATTAAGATTGAGTGCACACCAGCGGAGCTAGGTAGTACAACTAGTGCCAGCTATTAGTGCACAGGGTTGTCAGAGCGTGAATTCTTGACCTACAATTCTATAGCACTCTACTATGCTGGTGGATAACTAGTATACAAGCCCCCTGTGTCACAGTGTGCCAGTACGTACTGTACTCCTTGTGGCCTCTGCTTGTTGTACCAATACAGCCCCTACAGGTTGTCTCCCCATTCACCATGTTGATACTAGGTCTTGTGGACCTGCCGTGGTGGGCCATACTGCTCATGCTTCTCGTTGGCTTTTGGCTGTAAGTATCTGCACCGATAATTATACCTGTATATGTCTATCTATAGTAGACCAGCCTGTGGACTACCTGTATGGAGTAGGGACGAGAGGGTTTGAAAGACGACTGGACTCCCTGGACCAGAACATCATAATCTATTTTCGTATACAACTCTAGAGTCTCTATTAATAGTAGTATTGAACAGACCCTTTGGTTCATACAGATGCTATGCTATACATATACTAGCGGAACCACTGTGGACACTTCAATCCCCCAGTTAGGCATACATGTGACAGTATTCTAATCCATGATAGTAACACTGTTGATATACTGACCGACAGCAGAAACCAGGACAAGATTGGCATATATTGAGATCAGCAACTGCTCCCCTCTAGTGACCGTTGCTGGAATCAAAACCAGTAAACCTGTAAGAACGCCCTCTAGATGCAACCTGTTGGACTCTCCGGTCTATATATAAATTGTATGAGGCATGTGAGACAGTAATTGTCAGGATAAAAATGTGCAAAAGCTGTATTGGAAATAACTGCTTGTCTATACTCTTTCCGATCTTACCATTGCAGATATGAAACGCGAGATTTTGATTTCTTCAAAAAACAAGGAATACCCACATTAAAGTTATACCCTGTTATTGGATCATTTTTATCTTCCTTACGAAAGGTAAATTTATGAACGTAATACAGTCTCATGATAATAATGATAATATGGTACTTCTTTTTCATTCCATTTTAAAATTGCCACCACCCACATATTATTATTATTTAAGTGCTTGGATGCAAGTAGGGTACGAATATTACATCTTCTCCCAGGCGGTCCCATTTATCGGCTGATTTTCATAGGTAAAATGGCATCGCTACAATCAACATTAAGATATATCTGGAAAATGATCAATAGTTTTGTGCTCTGAAAGCGCACATTTTGCGACACTGTTGAAAAGACTAGATGCTCCTTGAACACATGTAAACCAAGGTGGTAGGGTAGAATAATGCACTTCACACCTTGTTTATATTGCATACCGTGGTTTAAAACAGTTATGGAAGGGTATTGGAATTAACCTCAGCTTGCTGGAAGGGCGACTTCGGCTTCGCCCTCGTCTGGCCCCACAAGCAAGCTGTGGTTAATTCTACATACCTTTTCATAACCATAGTCTATCTATTACATACCGACCCTATCCTCTAAAACATCATTTCAGGGTTTCATAAAGAGCGACTTGGACAACTATGAACGTTTCCAGGATAAAGGGATGTGGTGGTAAGACAATATCCAGACTCCTACCTAATCAGTATGGCTGTACGTATTATCTGACAGTCTTATAATATAAAACCTTATAACCTCTATAATGGTAATAACTATACATGCACTATAATTATAGAGGGTGGTGTGTCTAAAAGGGAAACTTCCTTACTTTAGGCACAGTATAGCCTTTAGAAAACCTACCCCATCTATGTGTACGTACTTTGTGATTTGACTCTTTAAGGGCGGCATGATGCCTTAATGCATCATGCCCTTGGTCGTCATGATGCATGAATGCAGCACTGGCGAGAATTCGCCAGTGCTGCATTCAAGCATCGTGCCAACCTCATGAGACACTCCAGAAGAGTTGGCATGATGCACTAATGCAGCACCAGCGAGTCACTCGCCTGGGCAACATTGGTGCAACATGACGAGAAATGTCATTTTTTTGTGACATCCGTCCTTACAAATTAAGGGGTTATAACCTGGTGGAGCCCTAACAACATTGGCTTGACAGACAGGATGCAGTGACAATTTTGTTGATATTTTTTATTCATTTATAGTGAATTCATGGGCAGCCTACCTTCACTTGTTGTCTATGAGGAGAAGATGATGGCTGAGGTTATGGTGAAGGAATTCGCGTCCTTTCCCAACCACTTTGTAAGTGTTTGCCTTGAATTGATTCTTCCATCATAACAACCAGGCCCATATTTATGAATTATAATTCAAAAAATGCCTTGAATATTGCAATATAAATACAGGCCTTAGCATTTCTAGTCTAAATCAATCTTATGCTTACATTTCAATGTCGGAATCAACAAAACAATACACCTGAGTTATGATTATCTTCAAAACAGATACGGTGCAGCCATGGCATTGACTGATACCTAGTTTTATTAGAAAGAAATCTATAGACAAATGTCAACGCCCATTGATACCGTGTTGGGGCTGGGGCCATATACCACAAAGCTGCAGGCTAACTGGGATACGCCCTAGTCCCCACAAGTGAAATAAATTACAGACGGTATCAATGTTGTTGGTATTTCTGTTTATTTTTTGTTTGAAGCCATTTAATGAAGGAAAGACAAACTTTTCCTAGCCCATTGAATATGGCCAGATTGTATTGAATGGGGCCATTGCATAGGGCGCTTCAGTGCTTAAAGCATTGGACATCTTGTATTGAAAAAAACAGTACATACTATGCCCGACACGGTTTCCCATGCAAGGAAAGATCATGTATTGTATTTACATAATCTTATTTATGTCTAGAGTTTCTCTGACCCTGGGGGCATAAGTGACCGGATGCTGATCAATATGAAGGATGACAAATGGAAACAAGTCAGGAATGAAATCACTCCTACATTTACTTCAGGAAAACTAAAAAAGGTAGAGTTTCCTATTGGTTTATAAGCATACAAATACAACATAAAATCATGCAGATACAATATAATATGCTCTTCTAGATATCCTCCATGAATAGTAAAATGAGCTGCATGCTCTTTGCACATGCAGGAAAGTATATGAAGGAAAGGGTGAAACTCTTCTCTTTGTAAGCATTCTAATAATTCAGAGAATACGATAGTCCGCACGACAAATTGTTGGAGATCGCAATAAGGTAAACCTCAAAAAGTCGTATGATGGTTTCATGAACAACATTTGAATCTAGACTGAAAGTCAAGCCCGCTTTGAAGAAAGTAATTGAAAAAAAGGTGTCGACTCTGTCTATATCGTACGTTTATCGAGAAAGCAATTGTTCAGTAGTAGTATGATATCATTGGCTGCCGGTCAAAAACTATTCATATTTGATCCTGCACATATTGAGAATAAATTGTATATGTTGGAAATAGAAAAGGGCTCTTATAAACAGTCATATACACAGATTATGTGATTTTATAAGACGACAAGTTCATATGTTTTAGGCACTGTGCTACTTACATCTTGTTGGCTATCTATGATGGTGAATTGTAATACTTTGTTACAAGTGGCTATGTAGGAAGACATGACTTGCTTATGGATATACGCCAATAAACACAGCCATACACTCAAACTCATTAAATCTAGACTTTCCCAAAGCCATTGCCAATTTCCCACCAACTAAATGACTTTGTAAAATAAAAAAGTACCCTTACCAAAGACACCATCTGCTGCCATATCCGACCCAATTATGTTACACGACTTCTAAATCCTGGATTGTCTCGCCCCATTTGCCGAGACTCATTAATGCTTAAAACATTAGCAGCCCTACAAAAATGATGCCCCATGTCCGGGTGCACAGATAATCCTTTCCGCTTGGCTGCTGATTATTTTCTTAGTAAAACAGAAAATATTGCTCCTATCTTTTTTTTGGAAAAGGTGAGAAGGAAGTAGTATTTTAGATGAATAGATTTGTAATTAGATGAGTAGCCAAGCAGAAAGAAGGATGTGCGTCCAGCATCCTTTATGGTTGGTGGCAACATGACATGTATACGTCCAACATATTTATTCCCTATTGAAATAGCAAGGAATCATTGAGGGCGTGTTACAGTGAACGTATCTAATGACAACCCTTTTATTATAGATGAATGCTGAGATTAACCGCTGTGCTAAAACGTTTGCTGAACATCTGGTCGTAAACGCCAATGCAGGCAATGAGGTGGAAGCCAAAAAGTGAGTGATGTAGATCTACTCAAGGCAGTATCATAGTATAATTGTTCAGAAGAGCATTAGATAAATTACATTGGTTGTAATCAGTAAATTGGCAACATAACATACCTAATTACTGCATGTATTGCAATCATGATATTCAAGTCAACCATTCTGCCGAGATTGGATTACTGCTCCTATCTTTTAGATGTGATGTCAAAAGAGACAAAGAGAGGACCCCAATCTATGCAGAATAGCATATTGAGACGCTGCTTGTTGATTGATGATGTACTTGATAAATCAACAGATAGCTTACATGTTCTTTGTGGAACTGCCAAAGGAGTTACTAGGAAAGAAATTTTACTTTCTGCTATGTATTCTAAGTCTATGAAGACTGTGGCTGTGTCCAGGGAGCCTAGAACCACGGGGGAGCATAAAAATAACTTCAAAGTTATCAGACCTATACTACAGAGTTATAAGAAAAGCCCCTTCTACAGTGGTGCTCTACTGTGGAATGATCAGAGTGAAGAAACTCAGGCAATGGCAGATAATTTCTCTTTTTAAACATGTAGTAAAAAGGTTCTGGGCCCCAACATGGAAGGGATGTGCAATAAGCTTCCTAATCTCAGGAGGAATCGGAAGCTAGAGCATGCGCTGTAAAACAGCCCTGTCTCTACTATTACATATTTCCTATGAGAAAAAAGGAGAAAGAATCTGAGAGAAAAGAAGCAGTTAGTAATGCGTGAGAGGTGCATTTTTGTCTGCGGTGTTCATATAAACCTTGTTAATGTCTGATGTGTGTGGCTTATTGTGTGATGAAAGCTTTAATAACTACTCTGTTTTCTACTCAACATTATTATACAATGCTTAAGCAACACTATGATAAACTTTTTCTTTCCTTTTTACCACTTTGTCATCTGTATTATATTCATCCTTGAGAAATTGATATAGTTAAAAACTTGGCTAAATTATTTGTTTTTACATCATGAAGGAGGTCCCTCATCAGCAATGATTGGCTAGACCATGGCATTAATGTGTTTACATGTTATGAACAATAAATAAAATAAAGAACTCCCTAAAGAAGTGCCTATATTTGAGCTCTAGCAAGAACCTAGTTTGTCACGTGTTATGCACATCTTGCCAGGTACAGTGGGGCCTTCAGCCTTGATGTCATATCCACAACTGCCTTCGGCATGCAAGTTGACTCACAGACAGAGAACGACAACATTTTCGTCCAACAAGCCAAGAAGGCTGCGATGCTTAAATTGGACAACCCAAAGTTTCTCTTTCCAAGTGAGTTTTTTTTTATATCGGTGTCTCGTAGCTTTTGCAACATACTCTATCATTGATGTTTTTTTTCAAATTATGTATGGTTCATTATGGTAAAAGTACTGATGAGGGGGAGGGGGAATCAAGCGTGCGCCCTTCCTCACTTAAAACCTTATTGACGACTTTATGTCTTCAAATTGACAATACCTAAATTGACAATCTTAGGTTGTCAACTTGACGCCTTAGGTTGTCACATCTGATCCATTTAGACCCAAGGTTGTCATAACGATAATCTTAGATCATCCCATTGTTTGTGACTACCTTGAATTGTCAAAATGATGACCTTACGCTGTCGATTTAGGAATTGTCAATTTGATGACCTATACTCGTCAGTAATAACAACCTTTAAGTCCGGATATATGCCTTAGGTTGTCTCCATGATGACCCAAACTGGTCATACATTGGGGCACAGGGAGTAAAGGGGTCTTTATACACCAGGAGCCATCATTTTCACCAACTGACAGCCTATTTATGTTGTTGTACTTAGTTTAATCAAGAAAACACCGGCGCTGTAGGCCGGATGCCCCTATGTGGGTGTCAACTTATTAGAGGTTACATTCATACATCATCCTTTATAGGACACTACCGCCCCCTGCCATCATTTCTTACGACAACCTAGGTCATCACTACTGGTCAACAAGCCTCCATTCCCCTGGGTTTTCAGTGCCTTTTCCTGTACATTTCCATGTAAATTGTTCCAATACCCTCAGTAAATTGCCTCTAAATCAATTAGCACACTCTCTTCCCAAAATCCTCGATCCGGCCCGGATACAAGTAGTTTTCTAAATGTAGCTGTACGAAGATACTTTATATCACCAGACATAAAACTTGGATATGATACAATTCTACCAATTATTCTACTAATTATACTTTCAAAATGTTTGCTTACAGTTTTCTTTCCGGAATTAACTAAGATACTTCGGAAGATTGGACTATCGTTTGAACCACTATCACAGGAATCCCAAAAGTTCTTCTCCGACTTGACAAAACAAGCTATAGAGGTTAGGAAATCAGAAGAAGACCAGGTAAGGAAATGTCTTTCTTTTCAATTTTTTCCCCATGATTTTCATCCTTCTCTCCAGGCACTCTAAGAGAATATGATACATGGCTTCCGTGCATGTACTTCTTGTGGGTGACAGATACCAACATAATTATGCTGACATTTTCTTATCATCAATACATACCTATATCTTAAAGACAATTTCTATATTTTCAGTCACGGAATGACTTCCTTCAATTAATGATCAACGCTCAAAGAGGGGAGAATATTCAAGAAGATGATGAGAAAACTGGAGTTGATATTAAGGGTAAGACGTCCCGCGTGTCTTTGTTCATACGTTATCAATACTAGGTCTTCACTATTTCTAATATATTATATCAATCCCTGCCATGTAATACTAATAAGTTATAGGTTCAAATAGCCTATTTATTGCTCCACTTCCATGTGGCCATAAGCGTGGTTTATTGCATTTGTCTTTCTTGACTGTCATTTCGATTATAAACGTCCGTGTATGCCAAGCAGAGATTGATATATGATTATACGTATGTTAATAGACCCTATACATCAGACTCCCAAACTGTTTTACCTACAACACCATACTCATTCGATTTGTGAATTGTCTTATATTACGGCTGGGGCAGGGATATCTATAGATGACTTGTGAAGATGATACATGTAATAATGAAACTTAATATCATGGATCGTTGGAGTCCCTATGTACAGCATTATCTCACTGATTAATCAACAAAATCGTTCTTTCATGTTATAATTCATTCGTCTAGGACTAACAACCGATGAGATCTTGTCGAATGCAGTCTTGTTTTTTGTCGCTGGTTACGATACAACGGCGACTGTCCTGAGTTTACTCATGTACTGTTTGGCCACAAACCCTGACTGTCAGTCTAAACTGGTAGAGGAAATCGACACAATTACTGGAGACATGGTAAGGAATTGAAATCAAATTCATGACTATGACATTTTGAGGTTAAATCCAAGTAGAGATTTTACATCGTTTCCATCATATAACTTTATCCATATTAATGCAACTATAAACTGTGTGCGCAGTTGGCGCAGTTGGATAGAAGACCATGTTGGCATATCCGCAGTGGCGGATCCAGGATTGTCTAGAAGGGGGGGCCCAAACCCCAAGATGGCATGTCCCCCAAGAAAATTGTGATGGTATAGAGTTGAAATTGTTTATCATGCATTTTAGGACAGAATATTTTCCTCTTTTTTTTGGGGGGGGGGGGGGCCAAGGCCCGTCGGGCCACCCCCCTGTATCCGCCAATGTATCCTCAGAACTAACACAGTATTCTGATAGCACAGATTAAATGTATTGATTAAGGCCTGAGGCTTGTACGTATGTGTCTCCGTCTATCTGTCTGTTTCTCCCTCTCTATTTCTTTCTCTTCTCTGTCTGTCTCTCTCTCTGTTTTTCTATTTCTCTGTCATCCTTTCTCTCTGCCTCCCTATGGCCATGTTTTATTCTATCGTCGCAATGATAACTTTGCCATCTGTCATCTTAGGAAGTTGTGGACTACAACGTAGTACAACAGATGCCTTATCTTGACCAATGTATCAATGAGGCCCTCAGGATGTACCCTCCAGCTATGAGGTGTGTGTTCTAAAGTTCTGCTAGTCATTATTTGCAATTGATTGACTTCTGAGGATCTCTAATGACTCATCAGTTAGGTTTACATTTGACATTTAGCAAATGTTCACTCAAGCAAAATGCTATAGGCAGGATGCCACACAGCTAGACGATTGAGACTTCTATAATTACCTTTTGTAGTCAACACTATTATTTTTTACTATATTTTGATACCAACAGCTATGCTAACCTCATTACCTTTATATAGCATCGTATATATAGCTTACAGTAATTACTGGACATCGATTCTCTCTCTTTGTAGCTCTATAGTGATCGATGCCCAGTTTTATACTTCAGACCAGTGGCTCATTTTGGCTGTTTTTTGCCTCACAGATTGCTTCTAGGGCAAAATCCTGACTAGGTGCCAATATATTCTCTATGCCAATGTGTAATATGAGGGTAGAAAACACTGGAACCTCAGTTAGAAAAAATCCTACTGAACAGTTTTTGAGAAAATTAGGGTTTTGTTGCATATTTTTGGTGTTTTTAGTACATTTTCTACATAAACCGTGAACGCCAGCATTTCTCACTTTTCAGGTGTTTAGAATCAGAATTTGACTTTTTTTTATTCGCAGTAGGATTTCTGAGTATCGAGCCATTCTAGAAAAGCTATTCTTTGGAAAAAAAACTTAGTATTTCTTGATGATTTTCGTTGCACAAATTTAGGGTTGTAATATAAAAACTGAATTGTTATCCAATCAAAGTGTTTATGCACTGTTGATGGTCACCCCCTCCCACCCACTTCACTCTGCATTGAAGGAGAACAGGCAGGGGAGGTTCATGTGTCCGTATATAGCTGTTGACCTGGGTGCTGGGTGCATTTTTTAATCTATGGGGTGCCAACTGTTCATGAAAGAAAAATCAAATAGAATATTTTATTTTTTTTAGTATCAGATTAATGCAACTACAATTCGTAATTTAGCACTTAAAGCATTGTATTTGCATTAATATGAATAGTAGCCACCTTATGGGGTGCCAACTATTCATGAAAGAAAAATCTAAAAGAATTTGTTTTTTATTAGCATTAAATTGATGCAACTACAATTCGAGATTGCATTTTAAGCATCTTAAATCAATGGTAGTCATCTCTATATATATGGGGTGCCAACTGTTCATGAATTTAAAAAAAGAATAGAATTAGTTTTTTTATTAGTATCAGATTAATGCAACTACAATTTGTGATTGCACTTAAAGCATTGTGGCATGCAATGACTGGTAGCCACCTTGAATGTATGGGGTGCCAACTGTTCATGAAAGAAAGAAAAGAAAGTATTTTTTTTCAAGAATCAAATTAATGCAACTGCAATTCAAGATTGCATTTAAGCATTATGGCATTCAATGACTGGTGGCCATCTTGAACCTATGGGGTGCCAACTCTTCATGAAAAGAACAACTATTAAAATTGGATTTTTTTAACAGTATAAAATTTATGCAACTACATTTCAAGATTGCATTTAAAGCATTGTGGCATTCAATGAATGGTGGCCATCCTAAACCTATGGGGTGCCAACTGTGTTTGAAAAAGGTATCAAATAGAAATTTTCTTATATGAATTATACAAATTAATGCAACTATAATTCTTCATTGAACTGAAAGCATTGTGGCATTTAGTAAATGGTAGCCATCTTGAATGGGTTGAATGAAGGAAAAATCAAATAGGATTTGTTTTTTTGATAGTATCAAATTAATGCAACTACAAGTCAAGATTGCATTTCAAGCATCGGGAAATTCAATGAGTGATAGCCATCTTGAATCTATGGGATGCCAACTGTTTATGAAAGAAAAATGGAATAGATTTTTTTTTTATTAGTATCAAATTACTGCAACTGCAATTCGAGATTACATTGAAAGCATGGTGGCATTCAATGAATGGTTGCAATCTTGAATCTTTAAATGAACATACACACAGACATATTCATAGGCATGAACATGGTGTTCTCCTTCATATAGATATTCATGGATTTCTACTTCTACTAAATATAGATTTCTGTTGGAAGGATTCTGTTACATGGATGTCGATGTCCAGTTTTAGATATATATCCATATAGTGCATTGGAGTGCTATAATGTTGGACTGCTGTATATTTTAATATATACATCAGGGTTATCAATTTGTTGTAAGCATCCGAACATGAACTATCATAGTGTTCTCATTCTGAACACCTATTGGATAAAACGATACAAAATGACGCCAAATGTTATAATATCCTTTCTAGGACAAACCGTATTGCAAAAGAAGATATAACACTGCAGGGAGTATTCATCAAGAAGGGCGTGCTTGTCCAATTCCCTGTGTATGCAATTCACCATGATCCTAGGATATGGCCTGACCCAGAGAGATATAATCCGGAGAGGTGGGTCTTTTTACCATTGTGTTCTATGTGATGGCTTTTATCACGAGGTGGAAACTGATAACACTGCTACTCCC
This sequence comes from Harmothoe impar, assembly GCA_947462335.1. Lineage (NCBI taxonomy): Eukaryota > Metazoa > Annelida > Polychaeta > Phyllodocida > Polynoidae > Harmothoe > Harmothoe impar. The sequence continues at coordinate 54,122,266 of OX381715.1, forward strand.
TGCTAGCTGTGAATGTATGAATATTTTGATGATGATATTTCATCACAGGAAATGACGCTGTGTATGCTGGAATCCTGCTAAATTATAGTAAATGAGAATGTTTACACTATGAAAAGACCAAGGTATAAATAGTTATCAAACTTTATCAAACACATAACACATTATTTGTTCATGGCTCCCATTATTTTCATGCACAGGTTTTCCCCTGAGAATAAGAAGGACCGAAGCCCTTACCACTTTCTGCCTTTTGGGTACGGTCCTAGGGTCTGTATAGGATCTCGAATGGCTCTGCTTGAGCTAAAGATTGCCACAGTGCACATGCTGAAGAAGGTCACTCTAAAGATCTGCCCAAGGACCCAGGTATTTAAGTTTAATCAATAGAGGAAACTGTGTTTTTAATGTAGCCAGCATAGCCTTTTGGCAGTTTAGCCAATAGCAGTATAATGTTATGATACTGATGAGCATTATTGATGTTTGGAGTCTTTAAATTACTGACCGACTCTACATATTATGACACCCTTTGCAAAAACAATGTTTGACTCTATTCGAGCAGTCATTCCTTCTGCCAACAGTGTTTATTTTGAGAGATATTGTACGCACTATAATGTACTGTCTATGCAGAGTGAACGGCAATGCTATGCAAGTTTAACAACATATTCGTTTAATGAAATAAATGTTAATCCTCCTCATTCATAGATCTACTTCAGGCAAAATCATATTACAAGGCCATAAGTTTTAAGTGGGTTATATTGTGCAGCTGCTGATTAGATTAGTCGCCTTCCCTTTCCATTCTAAGTGTTCTTTTATGATTCGATCTTAATTTCATATACATTTTTGACTCTCTAGATCCCCCTTGAATTCGCTATGAACGTGCTGCTGGAACCAAAGCATGGTATCTGGCTAAAGCTTGACCCGAGGGACGGATGAAGAGTGGCTTTATGGCTGGATACTATGATACAGAGACCTTGAGACTTCACAGATACGCCAGTTTTATCACGTGTGGCACACCCTACCACAATATACCACCAATATACCAGGGCACGCAGCACCCTCCTGATCTTTATACACATGGCAAATGTAACTGCCTCACGGCTTATGCATCCCATCACCAAATAGTAAAGACACGATTATGGTATAAAGGTGTACCCTCATCACCCCATAATACGGACACTTGGCACTTATAATTATCACAGGTATGTAATTTCCTCTGTAGCAGGACAATGGGCTTAGGAGCATAAGTATAGTGTGTCCAACCCATGTACCAAAATGCAGTCCCTTCTCAGACTATACTGGGTAGAATGGGGTATAAAGATGTCATGATGTGCGTGTCATATATGTCATGATGTGGGTGTCATAAATATACTAAAATGGGAGGAATGGGTATGTCATGATATGGATGTTTCTTGTTGGGTGTACGAGTATAGTTGGTGACAACCATCAAGTATAGTGATTGCCAGGTACTTATACCCAGTCAACATTACTTAATGGGGCCATGTGTTTTTACCTGGGCAAGCTGATTTGCCCACCCTGGGTTTTGGCCCCTTTTGTTCATGGCTACCAGTGGGAGCCCAGATGGGTCAGCCCAGATTCAAAGTGCCCAGCCCTTGCCCAGATTTAGCACACACTATAAACATGTACACTAAATGGTAATTTCTTGAGTGAAATCAGATGTCAGTATGTTTCGAAATATATACAATGTATTTATGAAAAGAAATGTTTTCTTGGGCTGACACATCTGGGCTCCCACTGGTAGCCCTGGACAAAAAGGACTATAACGCAGATATCGGCAAGTCCAGCCGACCCAAGTAAAACACATATGGGCCCCAGGGACCAATGCTGACAGGGATAACGTTATCTTACACACGATTGCAATGTGGAAAGCAATTAGTGTAGGTGGCATCACTGCCAGCACACCTGCCATCCTGTCAGTTGGCATAACATGTGGATGTTTTGGGCCATTTCCAGCCTTCAGCTTATGATTAAATCTCAAACTAATACTTGTCAGCTCAGCGTGCTACGATCCGGACAATCACATCAGCACTAATGGAATTAAATAAAGATAACTCCTCTTTTTGTTAAATATGTTTATTGATCACAACTCGTGTAGCTTGGGAACACGTTCTACAAAACGGCAAGGAAGTATGTGCAAATACATTACAGAAAACTCAATTCATTAGAGAATCTTCGTATGCACGTTTTTAGGTAGTTAAGTTTTACACAGTAGATTAACCCTTTAAGGCCTAGTGCCACCTATAATCGATACCATGGCAGCCCTAGTGTCGACTATACCATAGTCAATGACATGGCAGGCCTAGCGTAGACTACAGTCGGTGTCATTTAAATAGATATACTATAGGAATTGAAATCAGGTCCTTCCTTCTGTGAACTAATGGTTTTCAGAGGTCATTTCTATGGCAAGGCAAGTCATTTTTTACCAGGATCTAAAGGGTTAAACAATCAATGTACTCGTTGAGGATAATTTAGATCCGCTCATATAAATGAGATTTTGAAATAAAAGGTGAATCTGGAACAGCCATATGCGTCATGCTTCTTGTGTCTTTTTTTAAATAATATCCCTAGACCTCTACATTCAATATGGTGACATAGGCATTTCTTTAAATAGATAAAGGGACATGGGCATTTCTTTAAAGTAATAGACATGGGACATGACCATCCTACTTCCTAGTGATATGGGGCATGTCATAAATTTGAGATGCGACATTGGACTTTCACTAGAATACATCATCTCAATTCTAGACATCTCAATGCTAGACATCTAATATTTTCTTTAACCTCCCTGAACAGAAATCATTTAAGAGACAAAAATTGATGTCCACATTAAAAAAAATGCTGAGACTCATCTCCCTCCTTACGGCACAACTATTACTGGATTTATCTGGATACCTAATGATGAAATTACAATTTTCCAACGACTTATTCTTCTTTGAAGAAGTAAATTATAGGTTGCGTCTAACAGCGGTTAAATAAAAAGCAGCTCAAGTTGTGGATTATATTCTAGTGTTATACATAGTAATAAATAAGACAGTATCACTGCATGTTTTACTATAAAGGTGTAGAGAGTGTATAGATTAGATTATATTTTTATTTGGCAAAAATATCTCATGCAATAGGCGGGAGTTTTTCAAAGATGCGGGTCCGAATAGTTGAGTCAATAGGTAAATCTCAATTAAACCCAAAACCAGATTTAATTATAACGTGAAGATTACCAGACCTCAGCCCATTCCGACTTTTGCCGGGCAGCTGTAAGACTTGTGTCATTAATTCGATGAGAATTATAAAAAGGCAACAAGCCAACAGCCACCCCGTAGGCACGGTTACAATTAAAACCAGTCACTGTGTTTTCAAATCCAATTACGCTTCGCATCATTATAAGTTGTTAGCAATTAGGAGAACTCCGTAAACTGAACTAGTGAACTCTTTGAACTGGCTGCGTGCTTAAAGGGCATATATAAGGGACTGACGTAACATGAAATGGAAACTTTAATTAGCTCAATGACAAGACAATAACAGCCAAATGAGTGGGTCGCATGAGAATGCTAATTATCAAAATGGTCAAACGTTTTCAAACATTTCGTCACAGCTTTTGAACTAAAAATTCTATTTCTATTTTGATGGTCGGATCCCAACAAGTATTTTATGAGGAGGTGGAATGGGACAGGGTAATTAAACCTTTTTTTTAAAGTGTAGTGCCCTTTTTCATATTATCCAGCCTGTTTATGTTTAAGAGGTAGGTTTAGTATGTACCAGTCTAATTAGATCCACAATTGCGTCCACCTCATTGTGTCGATACATCTACATATATGGCTGCCATAGGTATACTAGAAATTCCAGACAGCACTATAACGTAAATTAATTTTCTATTCTGCAGTTCCACCTTGTGCATAGTGGAGTGAATTATTTTAGTTATCCTGTCAGCGGAAGTTGATTGAGGCAGTTCTTACTGGCGCTGCTGGGGGAATAGTTCGCTTTACCTGATGTCATTGACATAATGGTATCCTCAGCTAGAAAGGGTGCCTCATAATTAGATTGCCTCGAGCACCTCTCATCCCAACCCATGCAGGGATATTGCCTGAGCTGACTGAAGCCTCATCCTGGGATAATTCCATGTCTCTCTCCAGTGGTGCGTCAGAATAGTGCCGCCAGGTGTCATCTTAGTGCCTTCACCATGAATACATGATTGCCAGAGTATACTCAGCTTCCTAGCTTCTATATTGTCTTTTAACTGACTCTCCCAAGTACAGTTTCTAATACCAAGTACATTATGAAATTATGTTACGTACAAAGATGGTATTGATAAATTGTTTTTGAATGATAATGTAAGCTACATGAGCTTTAAGGATATTTAAATGCCAAGATGATTTCGGTATGAAAATGACCTACAGGCATAACTTATAAATGCTTGTGCCATCAAACGAACCATATTACGATACTGGTGTGTTATAGAAATACTTAGTGCGACCATTCGTATCTCCTTACTCTTAACTTAACAATAGACATAACATCCCACTCTGGGAATGGGACTGTCACATTACCATGTCATGGGCAGGAATTACACAGGTGGTTATTTTGAGTAAGGTAACAGCATTACCTACTTGAATATTTGGATAAGGTAAACTATATAATACTGAGACAGGTGTCTCTTAGAAGCAGAAGTAGATAGGAAAGGATACAGACAGAACACCACCATGATCATGAAGCACATTGCCACCATGTACACACACAGAAAAGTGAGAGTCATTGTCGCTAAAACTACCCTCACCTGAGGGTAAGGTACTGCCTGACCCTCAGGTGAGGGTAGTTTTAGCGACAATGACTCTCACTTTTCTGAGGGTGTAGCCTCCACTCACATGGAGAGCTGCTCGGGACGACCTGCCGACAGCCCTCAGCCTGGGAGTCAATGAAGACTCCACACAAGTGAGATCCCATCCAGCATAAAAGGTCATGAGAGCTCATCATAGAGACAATACTCTTCAGGACAATATAGGTCTATTACAGCAGGAATTGTGGCTCTGAACTTATAGTTAGACACTATACAGTGGGTGTATATTGGAAACACTTCAGGTTGAAAACGGTTTACAATTGTTGTACTTCAGCACTGATATTCCTAGGCTCCCTATACGCCCAACCTCTCAGTCACTAGTGCCCAACCTAGTTAGTCATTTTTTGGCTCCCTATACGCCCAACCTAGGTCAGTTATTATTGTCAGGTTGGTCAGTACTGACCGACCCACCTTAGTCTTTTTATTTCCAGGGGGAGCCACTGAGTGGTCATGACAGGTGGCCCCAACTAGTGGTATACAAATACAACACACCAATGATGAAGCTAGGTTAGCCACTACTGACTGACCCCTCGGTCATTTTTGAATATAACTTTGCCATTATGACTAACACTCATATGACCAACCTAGGATAGTCTGTACTGACTAACCCTTTCAATCTATGGATTTTCAGTGAGGTTAGGTTTATTAAAACTACCTCTATAACAGCCAAGTAGTTTCTATCTATAATCTATCACCTGTAACAGAATGCTATTATATTACCAGGAGGAGGGTGGTGTGAACCCTCTGACATGGGTCCCCAGTCTGCTGGGGAGAGTAGAGGCCATATCCTTCTATCCCTAGAGTTGAGAGGAGCATTGACATCACAATCACCACCTTAGAACAGTAGACTAGGGTAGACTGACCTAAAGGTAACCACGTACCATGAGATGTCCACCTTAATTTTGTAGTCATTCATGCATGATAAGTCCTGTCTTTGTGTGTCATAGTACATTTTAAGTGATACTTTTTCAGCAAAGGACAAATAAAGACAATACCATACATAAATGACTACATAATTAAGGTGAACCCCAGCTAGAAAAATACTATAGTAAGTACTATAGTTTACTATAGTAAACTACAGTTAACTACAGTATACTATAGAATATTATAGTTTACTATAGTATAGTGGGGCATCCTGTACTGTAGTTTACTATAATATACCATAGTATACTATAGTTTTTCCTGAAACAGACTCAGATGGTATCATGCTATATCATATCTTACTATAGTTCACCGTAGTAAACTATAGTATACTATAATATTCCTGTCACATCTTGACACTATAGTAAACTATAGTACTTTTTACTCTAGTTTACTGTAGTTTACTATTGTATACTATAGTATCTGCCATACACTGTCACACTATGGTAAACTAACGTATTTCTTTACTATAGTTTACTATAGTATACTCTAGTTTACTCTAGTTTACTACATTGTGTATAGTATTTTCCACACATCTTGATACAAATGTAAACTACAGTATAGCTTACCATAGTAAACTATAGCATTTCCCGCACACCTTGACACTAAAGTAAACTACAGTAAAGCTTACTATAGTTAACTATAGTAGAGCTTGCTATAATTTACTATAGTATTTCCTGTACACCTTGAAACTGTGGTAAACTGTAGTACACCCATATTCATCTACCTCCTAGACAAATAAAGGAAGATATAATAGTTGAATCAAGTGTTTTAAGGATTATTTGTAAAAGTCAATAGTTTTAAACCAGTTATGTTATGGGGTATGTAGGCTCCAGGGTAGATCTTGCGCACCTTGAGACTATAGCAAACAGTAGTATAATTTACTATAGTTTATTCTGCAGTTATTCGCACACCTTAATTGATCCTATAGTCAATTGTAGTATATTTCACTATAGTTTACTATGGTTTCCCGCACACTTGGACCCTATAGTCAATTGTAGTATATTTCACTATAGTTTACTATAGTTTCCCGAATACTTGGACCCTATAGTCAATTGTAGTATATTTCACTATAGTTTACTATAGTTTCCCGCACACTTGGACCTATAGTCAATTGTTGTATATTTCACTATAGTTTACTATAGTTTCCCGCACACTTGGACCCTATAGTTAATTGTAATATATTTCACTATAGTTTACTATAGTTTCCCGCACACTTGGGCCCTATAGTCAATTGTAGTATATTTCACTATAGTTTACTATAGTTTCCTACACACTTGGACCCTATGGTCAATCGTAGTATATTTCACTATAGTTTACTATGGTTTCCCGCACACTTGGACCCTATAGTCAATTGTAGTATATTTCACTATAGTTTACTATAGTTTCCCGAACACTTGGACCCTATAGTCAATTGTAGTATATTTCACTTTAGTTTACTATAGTTTCCCGCACACTTGGACCCTATAGTCAATTGTAGTATATTTCACTATAGTTTACTATAGTTTCCCGCACACTTGGACCCTATAGTCAATTGTAGTATATTTCACTATAGTTTACTATAGTTTCCCGGACACCTTGACCCTATAGGTAACTGTAGCATATTTTACCATGGTTTACTATATTATTTCCATGATACTATAGTAGTACATGTAATTTTTAAATAACTTCAAATGATCATACCCCCCCCCCTGTTTGATATTATGCCCAGGAGCATAGATCTCATAGTTTCATTTAAATTGCTTATAATTGCCACAGAAGGAAAAGAAAAATATGCCCTTCAATGTAGCAAAGCATGGGACTATTTTCTAATTTCATTGACAACGAATTCTCAATGATTAAACAATAATTATTTTAGTTGGTAACCACCCCCCCCCCATATGTTCACATATCCCCCACCTGTTACACACCCCACACAGGTGCAACCCATGAAACAATAGGCCCCTAAGACAATAGCCATACCCTCATACAGGTAGAGGTGTTAGATAAGGGTTATTTTTAAACAGGGTGACCAGTACACCACAAGGCAGCAGACTGACAACATGTACATAAGGGTACCTACATGTAATATACCCAATGTAAGTATAAAAGAAAAGTATATTTAATATGTATACAGTCATGTATTAAGGATATTACTGGAAATAAGAATAAAAACTTTATTGAATGGTGTAATATTATCATTGGTTGGAATATGCACAATATATATACAGTAGATTATCAGTACACATGTATAACATTCCACATGAAACTCATAATTGGTCAAAATAAACCTCATTAATGGAATCTATAGCTATTTCTACATCTAGACATGTACGATTTGTTTAGATTTGAGATTTTTTAAATTCATTTATGTACAAGTTTACATGTTTTTTAGGTCGTCCAGGGGTCTAGGAGGGCATGGAAAGTCTCTGGGAGGGGCGGGGAGCCTCTGGGAGGGCTGGGGAGACTCTAGGAGGGACAATGCATGTAGAATATATTTTTTTGGTAATGCATTGATACCACCATGCTTGCAAAGGATGAATCCCACAATGGTGAAATGATGATGATGAATAAAGATGAATAAAATATGGCACCTGTCCCAGCACCAACCCATAATCTGTATACAGAAGTATATTACAGTATACTGTAATATACCCCAGTCAATACTGCCGTTTACTGTAGCAAATTTACTGAAGTAAACTATAGTGGGTGAAAACACTATAGTAAATTAACTATAGTATACTACAGTATACTGTGATATCCCACAGTAAATACTGTAATTTACTGTAGTAAATTTACTATAGTAAACTATAGTATACTGCAGCGTGTATATAGTAAACAATATAGTAAATTTATTACAGTATACTATAGTGTTTACCATAGTAAACCACAGTATACTGTAATATACCACAGTAAACACTGTAGTTTACTGTAGTAAATTTACTATAGTAAACTGTAGTATACTGTAGTGCGCGAAAACACTACAGTAAATTCACTGTAGTTTACTATAGTGTTAACTATAGTTTTACTATAGTATTTTTCTACCTGGGACATCTCATGGTACATGGTCACCTTTAGGTCAGTCTACCCTAGTATGAAAACGATAGTAATAGAACCCACTTGCATGGTCATAAAAATGATAAGTATATGAATGGGTTTACATCATATATTATTTGCTGTCCACAGTGAAGGTCCTACATGTCCTACCCACCTATAGGTAGACATGGGGAACCCTGATAGCTGAGGGTGCTGTGTGTCATGTTGCTACAGGTATACATGTATGTATATATATATATATATATATATATATATATATATATATATATATATATATATATAGCTATAAGACATTGCCAGACCTGTGCATGGGCAGGGTGATGAGTCATGTCATTGGGACAGAACACGTTCCCTTTCAATGTAAAGATTAACACTTTGTGGAACGCTGTTTTTTTAAATTCGGAAAGGTCAATCACTTTCATATTTGGTTTGGGTATTGGTTATAGGTTGTAAATCAATTATATAAATTCTCAAAGAATTTCCATACGATTTTTAAGGTACAATGAATCAACCTTAAACCATGACTATCAGTAAATAAAAGTCATTAGGAAAGTACCTGGATGTTGTATTTTAAGCAGTTTAGTTCCTTTTTCTACTCACTGATTTGATGACTTACAGGAATGTAATACACATCACCCATGGGAGTATAATCCATGCAGTCTTGGCCCTATCCACAATTACTCTTTTGATTTTCGTTTCCTTAGAATAATAAGGCAGCCCGTTTGGGCTCAGTCTAGCGCCCAGTGACCAAATTATAATGACAGGCTCAAGATGGGCTCTTGTCAATTTTCTCGATAAGGGCTATCCAATTAGACCCTAGAGCCTCAGCATCAGGCAGTGACACTCATATAGACTACATCATGTTGCCATCATAATGTAAACCAGCCAAACCAAGCTAAAATGGAATAAGCCCAATGTGGAGTAATAAAAAGTGGAAAAAGCATATATCAGAATCACACAGGTCTACCAAGAGCAGATGTGGTTAGTTAAATCATATTATATTGTAGCTGGTAAGCTAGCATTTGGCAACAAAGAGACAACAACACAAGCGAGCAAGTATAGTGTTCAAGAGGTGTTCCAACATATCAAAGTACAAAGAGGCTTGCTACCAGGATATCTAAGTCTTGTATTCGCTACCGTTGGAAACCTCATTAGTGTAAGGTTTTTCAACTATCATGAGATCTAACCTAGTGTAAATTAGCACCGTCTAATCTAGACTGACTAAATATGAGAACAGTCCTCCTTATACAGTGATTTATATGGTCCATATCTAACCACCACTGGTGTGACCAAGTGGTTGGTACCCACTAGGCGGTATCCTGAATGTGCAACCTTTATGTAATATTGAAAACAGCTTAATCTTGGTACAAAACCAGGAATGTCAGTACATGATAACGACTTAATGTTGCTATATAATTAACCTTTTCGGTATATGATAATGACTGAACGTTGATATAATTATAACAAATATTGTCGGTATACTCATCATAAGAGTATAATTACGACCTGTTATAATAATTATAAGGCTAGCAAGATTGTGACTTGGTTATATTTAATGATATAAAAAGCCATAAGGTCTAGAGTTTGCAGTGTCCCCGCTGTCCTCTTTTTATTTGGTTAGGCAAAGTATGCCCATCCATGCTAGTCTGTCTGTTCATGTGGATAAGTCAGGTTGAGTTTCTACCTTCCTAATTAAATCTGAATCTGCAATGGCATCCACCACATAAGATTGTATGGCTGGTGTAGGAACTAGAGACTCCAACAGTGCTAAGATGCTAATTGATTTAATATTCTATACAAACTACCCCGCAGCTTCACCAAATTATCTCTACCTTGTGCAGACTGCAATGATTTTTCATTGTTATCCTGTCAGCGGAAGTTGAGTGAGGCAGTTCCTACTGGTATGCTGAGGGGGGGGGGGATAGTTCTCTTTACCTGATGTCATTGACATAATGGCATCCTCAGGTAGAGAGGGTGCCTCATAATTAGATTGCCTCGAGCACCTCTCATCCCAGCCCATGCGGGGATATTGCCTGAGCTGACTGAAGCCTCATCCTGGGATAATTCCATGTCTCTCTCCAGTGGTGCGTCAGAATAGTGCCGCCAGGTGTCATCTTAGTGACTTCTCCATGAATACATGATTGCCAGAGTGCTGCGCTGACTATCAGCAGTAATTTCCTACTACTGCCCAATGGTCTTGATGGCATTCTGCTGTTTCTGTTGTTTCTGTTCATCTAGAATGGGTGATCACTGAGTAAATTGCTGTAGTATAATGGTGTTATTCATAGTGTGAGTCTGAGTTGTGAGTTTATTTGGTAGAGAATCACGTACAAGACACCACTTCTAGTACCCCGCTGACAGTCGGAATCATCACAAGTTCAAATCTGTGTCAACCGGCCAGATGTGGATATCAACTGTAATTGGATATTACTGGTGGACAGGTATTGTTTTTCACTGATACTGAAGGAACACGAAGAGAAGGTATCACAGGTGGAGCTCGGAGATCTTTTAAGTAGGAATGTGTAATAGGAGATGGCTAATAGCTGAGAAAATTGTTACCTCAAATGGATGACCTTAAAACAAGTATGCCTAGTCCATGTTCTTGGGGAGGTGACATTAACACACTCCCACATAGTTTAAACATAGAAAACAAAAAGTGGAAATTCAAGGCCAACCTCAATTGTGATATTTATCATGAATGTAATTCATTTAAAATACCAAACCCGTGGTAAACATGTTCGTGAAATACTAACTTAACTGGCCTTTCAAGGTAACGAACTGGATTTCCAAGGTAATACGCTGGTTTATTAAGGTGATGAACTTTATATCCTCAGGGTCGTTTAATTTTGGTGTCTGATATCCAGTACTCATGAATAAATGGAGTGCGAGTGAAGATCCAAGGCATGTCGGTGTGTCAAATTTGTATAAGCCAATCAGTACCAGTACACAGAGGCAAATATCAGAGTCACCCAATGTCGCAAATACTACTCTCAGACAAGGGTCAGGCACTGCTTGACTATAATAGATGGGTCAAGGGCCATTCTAGTGAGGGTCAGGCTAGGCTGGACATTCAATAACAGGCTGGACCTTGGCAAACTTGCTTGAAAGTCTGGCCATGCTGGATCCTCATGCCATAGTCTGGCAATGCTGGACTCTTGCAGGCTGATAGAGACTCTCCCAAGAGTCCAGCATTGCCAGACTATGGCATGAGGATCCAGCATGGCCAGACTTTCAAGCAAGTTTGCCAAGGTCCAGCCTATTATTGAATGTCCAGCCTAGCCTGACCCTCACTAGAATGGCCATTGACCCATCTATTATAGTCCAGCAGTGCCTGACCCTTGTCTGAGAGTAGTATTGGCGACATTGGGTGACTCTGATATTTGCCTCTGTGTAGAGTCAGTTAATGCTGGCTTATAAATTATTATATACATTGTATTTTGTGTACTACTCAATGCAATAAACATCTTTAATTTAACAAAAGCAGCAAATGATAGGTCATTAGCATGATTCATTATTAATATCCCAGCAAATTAGCTGAGTTGGTGTTTGTCATCATACACTATAGGACAAGAAACGATACATAATATATTATTCACACAGTCATATTCACACATATTTACACAGCATCATGTACCATGGCGCAAAAATATTTTGGACCATAATAGTTATGGTTCACTTTTTTCTCTTATTTTACCAAATAATTTTCTATTTGTAATACTCAATATATTGAGCAGAAGTTCCAATATGGCATCATAGGCTGTGTCTCAGGAGATGGGGCCAATGTTATAGTCTTTGACCGGGTACCATCTTTGACCTGGTGCCATCTTTGGCTGGGTGCTATCTTTGACCGGCTTAATTCAAACAGTTTATTTAGGGCAGATGAAGATAGAAATGGGTCGAAAGGGTTAATGGGCGTTATAATAGTTAATAGCCCATTTATATTTTCATCTGTCCCAAATAAACCCTTGAAGGCTAGTGGGAACGCAGTAAGAAAGATTATACTGGAGAACAAAGAACTGTCATAAAGACAGGATATTTATATAGAATCATTAAAACACATGGTGCTGAACAGTGTGAAATTCCGTATATTACTTAGTTATTGGTTCGTGTAAACATTATGCATTTATGAGCGTGATATTATAATGTTAGGCTGAATAATATAGATAATTTGGTTAAAGACCACGTATGAATTTGAATTCCGCTCACATGTCCTAATAAACCAGCCCATGGATATTAAGGCCTGATTATGGTGTCCACGCAACGTTTTGAAGCCCACTATGTAAGACCAGCCCAAATGTAGACTTATCACTTTAGTGCCACTTAATCTTTCGTGTTTTATGAGCTAACTGCCAAGCTCACCATGGCATGTCTTCCCCTCCCGTAAACACGAAGTGGGCTCCATTGTGATCCTGTCAGCCAAAATCGATTAAGGTAGTTCCCGCTAGTGGGTGTGTTCTCTTTCTTTTGTGGTTCCCTCCCAAGGAGGAGGGGGTCACTCAGGTCTGAGATGGGTACCCACCTCCAAACAACCCACACAAGCGGTAGCGGGGGTCTCAAAATTAATTCTCGAGGAGGGGCCAGTAGTTGGGTCTCAATAAGGTGTGTAAATGATTAAGTGTAAAGCAATCAATTATCATTGAGGTCTACTGTACTATTTGCATCAGAAAGGTAGTATTACAGGGGCCCCTGCAATAACAGGGGCAGTGGCTATTATTTGCAGGGAACCAGGTGGCGGTCCTCTAAATTTATGAGGTGTGGTGGGTCTGTGGCTCATGTTTTTAGGCGGGCAATAGTTTAGCACTCGATAGGCACCGTCGCTGAGTGAGTACCCCCCCCCCCCCGGAGCTTCCCTCTGACATATGCGGTCTTCAGGTATACAGGGTGTGTTAAGCCCTTATCCTACTAAATTGCCCGTATCCTACAAAAATTTAGAGTTTTGTAGGATGAGGGCAATCAGTCAATCCCTTATGCTACAAAATTGCCCTTATCCTACAGAACATATATAAGAGAGGGATTGTAAAATAAGGGCCTAATAAGTCAGGCCTAATAAATGCACCACGCCCAGAAAACCCTTATTTTCATATATTTCACAAGGAAATCTAATAAACCTTAGATTTTGGAGCTATCCTGGTGGAAATTTTGGATTTTGTCAGAACTGCAATTTTAACTCAATGATTGCATTCGATACCCCAGAAAACCTTAATTTCCATATATCAAACAGGGGATTGAGAAAAAAAAACAAGTTTTTAGTGGCCATTTTGGTGGCCATTTTGGATTACAAAAGGAAATCAAAAGAAAGCTTAATCCTACAGCAAACCTGTAGGCCCTATGCCTCTAGGCTAGACCCAGTAACAAATGAATTAAAGCCTCAGGCACATTTTTGTAGAATAAGGGCAATTTTGTCGGATAAGGGCCTGACTGATTGCCCTTATCCTACAAAATTCATAGGTTGTGTAGGACAAGGGCACTTTTTTTGTAGGATAAGGGCTGATTTTGTAGGATAAGGGCCTGACTGACAGCCCTATATACTACAAAGCTATACATTTTTGGTACGATAAGGGCAATTTTTAGGATAAGGGCTTTACAGGTGTTTTGTAGGATAAGGGCAAACAGGGTGCCTCCTAATTATCTCCGATTTCTTTGAGCAGATGGTATCTGATGTTTGAATGGAATACATTAACCAAAGCCTCTCTTTCTGTCTATGGCGTCGCCGGAATAGTCCTCCCAGGTGTCATCTTCGTGCCTTTTTCATAAATGATGTCTGCCCTATTACCAGTAATTAACATGCTGCTGTTTTTGTAATCGTCTTTTGTCCTGTGTTATCTCCGCTTGGAGCCATTTTCCTTCAGCCAATTTGGATGTGCAATCAGCATGAACAGCATCCTATTGGCAGATAGACCTACGACCAACTATGGGCAGAGTGCGGTTTTGTTGTGGCTGTACCTGTCGATAGGATGCTTTACCAACCGATAGCACTTCCAAATCAGCTGATGGAAAAAGAGCCTTAAAGGCCCAACCTTCACTGGCCCTCCGCCGAGGTTTGGAGTTAGTGGAGCGAGTACCAGGATTGTTAATAGTGAGGCTACTGAATAACTTACAGTAATATAGTACATATCACCCATAGAAGTACTTATATTTCTAAGATATTATTGGCAATTTCTCTTTTCATTTTCATTTCCTTGATGCATTTGCATTCAACATTCCTAAAGCGTAAAGTTGCCATGACAAAATCAGTTTTGCCATTCACAGGGACCAACATCTAACTGACAGCTTCAGAACTCAGGCATGGAATGGTATTGGTTGTACAGGTTGATGAGGTAAGTAAAAAGAGAAGCCTACGGCTTCGTAGGTTTGGCTTTGAAGTCTATGGTGAATAATCTCTATGGTAGCCACGTGTGATTAGATTGTTCGCAGAAGTCATCTCCTGAAAAACAGGAAGTCTCCTCAAATGCTTCACCTTAGATGACTTGCAGGCCATGTTCCTAAGAAGCTGACGTCCCTGCCCCCACACATACTGTGTTTAGCTATTTTTATCTCCCATACTGAAACAGGTATCGCGTCATTATAAGTCTTACGTGTTGACAGTTTTGGCAGCAAAGGAAGGAATAAATCTATACAGCTATAGCGAATAGGATGCATTAGACATCTAATAGGCATACCTTGGAACAGGAAACCGTTTATTTGATGCCACAAACGGTTCTAGGACAAGTACCCCCTGGACATCTATCCCCGGACATCTATCAGGGTTCGCGCTAGCCACTCGCCAAATCGCCAATGGCGAATTCAAGTTGAATTTGGCTAATGCCCCCCACTGAGAATTCGCCAAATTGGCTAATTGTGGCTGTTGGACAGTTTTTACCTATTCACTGTGCACATGTTATATACCATTGAAAAGGGAAAATTCAGGGGAAGCCAGCCAGTTTGATTATATTCTGATGTATTAAACCTAATCATGAATATTCTTAAAGTAAAGTAAAATCATTATTAAAGGACAATAAAATTGTTAGCAGGTTTCCCACCTACTGTCCAGGGTAACACACAATTGGAAATGTGAGTGTCTACCCCTGATGATGCCATAGTTTATGATAAAAGAAAGGGGAAATCTGATCTATTGTACAAGCCCTAAGTTCATGTCAGAGGGAGGGTTGGTAACATAAATGATGGACAAGATAAGCTTTAATTATATATTTTCAGGACCACTGCATATCATATGAATTTGATATTTTGATCCATTGAAAATATACCCTTCTCTCTTGAGATCACCGCCCCCTCCCCGTCAATGGAAAACGCTATAATACCCTTTTTCAATATTATGAAAGGTGCAAAATTCATGATATGACTTAATATCAAAAACGGTTTGGCTAATCAATGTTGAATTTGGCTAATAAAAATAGGTACAAATTCGCAAAATTGGCTAAAAGAATCCAAGCCCTGGCGCTAACCCAGTCTACCCCCTGCCATGTACCCCCATGGCCATCTACCCCCTAGGACATCTACCCCCCTGGACTTTTACCCCCTAGTACTTTTACCCCCTAGGACATCTACCCCCTAGGACATCTACCCCCTTAGACTTCTACCCCTGGGGGACATCTACCCCCTCCACATGATATGACTCAAACATATGCATTGCATGTGGAGGGGGTGAATGCCCTAGGGGGGTAGAAGTCCTATAGGGGGGTACATCTCAGGGGGTACATGTCTGGGCAGGGGGGTACTTGTCCTGATACTGGCACAAGCACGTGTGTAACATGATACGCTGATTCAGCACCTAGATGCGAACAATGATTATGACAAGGACGTTCTTCAGTTGAAAGCTCGAAGCTAGCCTGCAAAATGTCACAACCATTTAAAAATTACGAAATCACCTTTTAGAGGACCAACGATAAAGGAAGTTCTTCCTAAACAAGTAGCGCAGAATTGAATTCGATAGTCCAACGAAGAGCACCTACAAATGATTATGAATACAATAGAAATCAGGAGTTTTGGATCCTTTATTTCTGAAACTCCTTGATCTACTAGGTAGGATCGGGTAGCCTGGAACAGTTATTTTATTCTCTTGTCCATAGAGTTCTCTTATAACGTTCCCTTTTACTAATATGATCTCAGCGAATATATCAATTGCAATGTAAATTTTACATATTATCTACACAATTATGCATTACTGTAAATGCATCACGCAAATTCAACTTCATATTTATAAATTGGTCAGTTATCTATGTGAGAGTTGGTCAATATACATATTTAAAAAAGAAAATCTATAATGAACTACTCATAAATGTAATATTTTCATGGTTGTGTTCCAGTAAAGATGTTAATGATGCCCAATTGTGTTTTTGTCTAAGTTATTAACTGCACCATGTTTCCAAACAAAGAATATGCGAGTGCATACAAGTCACGACCTCATTGGCCTGCGAGGTTTTTAAAGGTTAGAGTATTTTCTCACTAAATGACAATCAGATAACACATGCCTACTGAAGGGACCATTGATTACAACTCGGAGCTCCAGCTGTGTGACCTTATGCTTCCCTTTGTTTTCCTTTATTACTGGCAAAAAACAAACAATGCTGAGGCCAAAGAAGGTTTGGTTCAGGTAACATGGGAGAAAAATGTAGGGTCGGTAGGTCGGATTTAACTGAATCTACTAGCCAACTTTTTTGAATAACCTAAAATTGACCACAAAAGGGTAAAAATTGAAACATTTCTTCAAAATTGCATTAAAAAACGGAAGGTCGGCCCAGAATATCAACATGTCATGTTCTCACTGCAAATCCTTCAATTCATACTCTTTTCTGAAAATATTCGATTTATTTACATTTTAAATTGACATTATATGCGTTTTTGTAAAAGTGGGTTTCATCTGGGTTGGAAATGGGCAAACTTGGCAAAGGTATCCCTGGGTTTTCCATGGGCTCAGCATGGGCAGCCAGATAGGGCCCAGGTGGGCTGAGCCCATGTACTGAACTTAGTTGTTAATGGATTTCTTGCATTGCAGATATTTTAATTTATCCTCACTTGTCCCTTTTTTCTAGAAAATGCAAGTTCAAATTATTTTTCTCATGCAATGTTGTCTACCTGGGTTTCACCTGGGCTAGAGCTGGGCTAAGTGGGCTGAGATCTGCATGGGTTTTCCATGGGCTTGGTGTGGGCTGCCAGGTGGGCCCCATGTGGGCCAACCCACCAACTTTACTTTCTGGGCTAATTCTACCAACACAACTTTCATGATTATGTTTCAAAGACCTTTCCCCAAAAGAGTGGGTTTCACCTGGGCTAGGCCTGGGCTAAGTGGGCAAGTATTGTTCCTGAGCTTACCACTAGATGTCATCATTGAGAGTACATGGGATTTGATATCCTATAGGCATTTTCTTGTCTTTATTGCAATGAGCCATAAATTCACAATTCCTTTAAAACCATTGAAATGATACAGTTTTTACATTACGTTCATATTATATGAAATTGTCCACACAAGTTTGCATACGAATAGAGAAATGAGGAGCATTCTGATACTGACACCTTTCCCCAGGATATGATCATAGTACATAATCCCAGGGCTCCCTCAGGTATCACTATCAGACTTACAGGAACTCTGACTGTGTCACCCAATGTGATCAGAGTTGTAGTTAGTCAAAGGATGCATTTTGCTTCTCCTCCTTAAATAAAGGGAAGAGATGACACTAAATGCAGATAAATTAATTGACCCACTTGAATACTTGTTGGTAACTTCTCTTAATATGTATGCTCATCAACTACATAACAACTAAGCTTATAGCTAAAGAAAATGTTGTGTCTGTCCCCCCAGCCCCCAGCCTACCCCCACCCCCAATTACGTGTTCTCCAAATAAAGGAGCCCACCTGGGTCCCACTTAGATCTGAACAGGGCCAGCCCACTTCAAACCTGGGCAAGCCCTTCTGGGCCCCACCTGATAGCCCTGGTCAAAACGAAGCGGGCCCCAGATGGGCAGCCCATCTGGGCCCCATAAGGCAGCCCATCTGTGACCCATCTAGGGCCCACTAGGGTGTGTTGGCTGGGGGGTGACCTGAAACAAACCTTTTTTTGGCCTAATGTGAACACTCTGTAGTTTAGATTGACGTCTACATTGTGAATACAGTGTAGTTTAGATTGACAGTCTTCCTTGTGAATACTACGTAGTCTAGATTGACGTCTATCCCTGAGAAGATTATGAGAAATTTGTTATCAAAACTCAGTCATGAATCATGCACTTTTATACCAGTACAGGCACCATTTTTTATATAGTTTGGTTGCAAGTGTTTGTGAAAAAGTAACCACCCCCTTTTAGGAATAAACCCCCTCTTCGCAACCAATTGTTTTAAAAAAAAGGTTTAGTAACACATCTTATTTCAAATAAAACGCTCCTCCGATAGTACCTGCGATCTATAAGTTACAACCTGGGGCCACGAGCGGTCGATGGTGGTGGTGAAAAACTGATCGTACCTGATTCTGCCACTTGTGGAACACCTCCGAGGTAAGGTAACAGGGCACGAAAGGGAGTTTGGGAAGTCAATAAAAAAATACTTTGAAGCTGTCGTGCAAAGTTAGTTCTCGAATTTCACCTGCTTCAATGACTGATGCATTTCCTAATAAAGGCTTCCCTATGATGAAACGGGAGAAAATGTCACATGAATAACCCACCGTTTTAGCCAGTAATTGTACACCGTGAAAAGTACAGATAACAATAATAAGCACATTCCCAATTCGTCTTTCTGTCTTTATGTAAAGTGGCACAATCACCGAGCGTATCCCGCTCATAGTTCCAGTACTGTTCTAGTCTACTATGTGATTAAGTGCGAGTGTTGAGAATGCCCCTTTAATGCATTTGTAGAAACCGCGGAGGCCATTTACAGACATGAAGATCTGGACACAGTTGTAAGCCAAGGAGACAGGATACCCCATGAGGAAATGAGTTGCAGCCTATACCAGTAGTATTCCTCTAGAAGAGGATACACCCCAGAGGACTTGTAACATTAGACGTGGCTGTACAGGTATACCTCACAATGTTACCCTCTCTGAAGACTCAACAGAGGCAGTTGTACACAACAAGCAGGACAACAACAGGTGCACGATAGTCACAGAGGGATTGTGAGGCCTCTATCCCTCAAAAGGCCCCTATCCCTCAAAATTGGTTCATTTGAGATATAGGGACCAGGCAAAGTCCCTAGGTGATAAACGGCCCCTATCTCTCAATTTGAGATATAGGGCATATGTGAATTTCCTAAGCAACAAATATGTTTGGCATGTCCCTATCCCTCAAAGCCCCTATCCCTCAAAAAATGTCAAAAATGTCCCAATATATAGACCTTTTATCCAAAGCAGGATCTATTTTCATTGATACAATGAAGCCAAAATGGATTATTAAATAGCAGAATAGGTAATAATGAATAGATTTTCTAAAAGTATAGAATTGTATGATGTTTCCCATTTGAATGTGCAAAATTAGGTTCTCCAAGTAGCAATAAACTGTAGAGCACATTTAAATCGCTTTCGAATTGCCTTTAGATGGGCTTCAAGGTCAATGTGTCCCTAGATCAGATAAGTGTGACTTGTCTAATCTGCATAACTCTGATGATTTTACTTCATGCTTGTCCATAACTGGATAAGAAGATTATGATTCAGCCTTGGGTGCATTAATTAGCAGCACCTGGAATTTCCTAGTCAAGACGGTTGATATCTGCGTTAATTTGTAGAATGTAGGGGTGATGTTGGGGAGGGCTTAATATTTTCATTCTCTCAGAGGGAGGTGGGGGTTGGATTTTTCTTCTTTTTTTGGAGGGGGGGGGGGTATTATTGGATTGCTCTGAAACCCATATTTTTCCCAGGTGGTGCCACATGACCAAATTGGGAAACCCGGCCAAAACCCAAGCTAAGCCCAAATTGGTTAGCCCACATGGGGCCACAGTTAAAACCAATGACCAAACCCACTGGGCTCAAGCGGGGCAGCCCACACAGGGCCATATCGGGAGCCTGATGTGGCCCCACATGGGGCCACACTACGTTTGCTACTTGGGTTGACTTTGGCAGGTAGTAGGCTAAGGATAGTAGGTGGGAATCAGTTTGCTGCATGCACTCAACGTTTTAAAATTTGGATTGTGATTTGTTGGGGTCTTCTGGGTTTCATAACGTCGCCATTGCTATTGCAAAGTGGACAGTATTGATGTCATACAGTGTTAGCGGGAAGTCTCATATCGATATTGTGTCTGAACTCAATGGTGCTTCTCACCTCTTATGTAATACGATAGATAAGATAAGCTAAGATAGGATGCGATATGTCTGGAGGTTTATACATATCAATGATAAGCTGCTCGTACCTCACTCTTTTATCTGGAAATCGGTTTATTTACGAGGATTTATATTTACGAAAAGTATGTTTCAAAAACTTGAGAAGCCACTAAATTGAATATCATACCCTCTGTATTATAATAAATGTGTTAATTCGTGGGAAGGATGCGCCACTACCAAGTGGAAGCACCTGGGATGTCGCGTCACCACACCGTCACGTCACGTCACCATTATTCTGTGGTGTGGTTTGGCGTAGTATCATGGTATGGCAGGTGGAGACACTTGCCTGCTGCACCTTACCACCATGGTTCTTCCAGTGGCGCCGCTGCCAGCAAGCATATATAAGGAGGAGCGCAAGGCTTCTACCTCAATTTCTTCCGAGGACAAGCTCCAATTCAACCCCACTAATGCCCAGCACTTTACATACTCTGAACCTTTCGTAAAGCTTTGTTGTGGCAAGCTCTGGCCAATATGAGAACACCTCATAAGGCTGTGCTTGTACATAGTTATTATTCGAATCTGACATATGTATTTATACTCTATGGACTTTGAAACGCTTTGATTGAATAAAACCTTTTGTATTCAAACTGAATTGGAACCTGTGTTCATCGTTTACTTTCAGGACCCTTACAGTTTTAGAATTGGAATATTTGTTCTCATAGCTAGGCTTACTATCAAACTGCATTGATTCGGACTTAAACAAAACTCGAAGGCACAGTGTAAGTCAAGTTTCACAACAGGTTTATTGTACATTCACCACGTGCTGGTCATTATGTATCTGCTCATTAATACTTGGGAACCATGTTTATTCTGGCCACTTTTGGACCATACATGATATGCTAGGAATTTCCTTGTCAACAAGTACTGAGCACATGGAAATAGATTTACTGTCAAACATAGGCAAACACAGAGTATCTATGTATTGGTACACATTCTGTACACATGCATATACTCAGAGACTAAGGGATGGAACCATTGAGTTCTGATGTATTGCAAAATACCCCCGCAAACCGCTTTAGACGGAAATAGTTCCAGCGAAATGTCTTTCTGTGCCATTCACGCTCATTCTTCTTACCAATCACGATTCTTTTTCCGCCCAAACACCTCTGTTGATATATGTATAGATACACAATGTATTTTTATATTTACAGGTATTAGTACAATTTGGGCCCTACTACCTTAGCAAAAAACAATTGGGTTATAGTACAGTAATCATTCAAATGTGTGGGAGCTGCCTGGGCATCTCAGGGATGGGAATACATTAATTATGGTACACATAATTCCATACTGTCCAAAACCGGTTGGAAATATACGCATTAGATCCAATTTGGTCAGGTGTGACGTTATATGAACATTCAGGGTCTCATCTTGGAGACAATGTGTAATATTGTATTATATTAGCGTATAACATATTTCAGCACCTCTTCATAATTCACAATCTCAATGTGGGGAGGGAGCCGGGGTTTCAACTGATAATGTGCCCTTCTGTTTAATCAAAGTGCCGTCCAGGCCTGAAGGGTAACTTTTTCTACCGCATCTAGACCTGTTAGAGATTACCTTGATTGAACACTTACGAACAGCACTTCGGCCGAAAGACATCTTACGTTGGGCAAATCTTGTTGCAGTAAAAAGATAGATGATATTTCTAGAAAAGTAAAATATACCTGGACATGTTGGGAATACGCCTAATAAGTGGCATAGTCACTATCAGCCTTGTGCCTGCTCTAGACCAAATTAAAAGAGAAATACCACCTCAGTGGATGGTACAAAATTCGCATCAAAACTCAAGAACCACATCGGTTGTGTAACAAATAAATACATTTATATCATTTGGTGCAACAGTGTAATGAATCAGATAATTCAATTTGAACTAATACTACAGTAAACAGCTCTATTGTATTGCAGGGGCGGACACATTTTTATTAAGAGACTAAATCGTAGAAATAATTCAAACACATAATATACATGAGAGTAAACTCTGTAGGGGAGGGTATGGCATCTTTTCAACCCACGTTACTACTGAACTCAAATCATGCCATATCACTTGTAGAATACAACCATGGGCACTTTTGAGATCGCATATACATGTGTTTTACCCCTACAATAACGTGTACTCAATGACTGCAGGACAACCATATCATATATAGGCCACATAACGGTCATCATTAACAAGTGTATCAGGCTAACAACAGCTGCCACTGTTATACTGTTCTACAGTTTATTACCCTACTACCGTAGCACTTATAATATGCACCTTCATCAACTCTCTCACCACAAGCACACCCAAAACAGTTCGCTTTCCTATGACATTGCCAACCCCAAACACCTTAGTCTTTCGCGTACTCTCTTAAGTGTAATTCATTCCTGTAATCAGTGAACTTCCTTGCCTCCAGCATGAACCTTCATACTTCTAATCTAAACTATATATATATATATTCAACTCAGTGAATACATATGCTACTATTCTATGTTGGGAAGTAAGGTGGGGAGAGGGGGTTATGCTAAGATACTGATTGTTGACGAGTGCTTTATTTCACAGGGTTTAGGCACATTCCCTATGCCCATCTCTAATATATACACATGTTCTGGGCAGGAGTTCTACACGCGTCCTGGGCAAGAGTGTTGGACTTGACGAGATCACATCATGTTACATCATATAATGAAAACATATAAGTAAAATCCACCTTAATATTACTCCCTAGATTAACAACATCAGCAGGCAACCATTTAACCACACATTGCTCCCCACCACCGGACCATTAAGATACACCTTAATATCTTTATCGGATTATTCTGTACAAAAATAGCAACGGGCTAGTCTAGATGGTGGCGACAGCATTTCAGACTGACTCAGAGAGAGGGAGAGAGTGATGCTTCCGACCTTTCCTTTCGTCCCAACGTTTCCAACATTAGGTTGTGATATTCGCCAATCGTATTTAAATGTTCATTGACAACCCCTTATATACTAAACAGATCAACACAGACTTTCAGATATCATTTTGAATATACACAGTATGGCATGCTATCAATTTTCAAGCATAATCATTATAGAACCTCTAAAACTTGCTAAAGAAGTCTACGGAGTAAGAATGTTAAAATGGGCAGCTTTTGCCCACAGCCATTAATATAATAATTGCTCCCTCTATATTGAACAAGTACTACTGGTCATTATTATCAATTCCTGGTTAGCTCTAAAAGGAAAGTACTGCAAGATAAGTACCTTGCAGAAGCACACTTGGTATTATTATGAACACAGGATATCGTCCCTGAAAGGCCAACACATTGATTGTCCTAATTGGTGACAGAAATCTCAAGCCTATCACAAAAGACTTATATTCTATATGACCCACTATCATTTTACTTTAAGTTATTCTCTGGACGGTAAATTCATTTCATTGAGTTCCATTTTAATAGTAGCAGTTATGTGGTTTAGTGTGTTTTCACATGGACAAGGGAGACCCCTTTACTCTATAAGGTGCTAAGCTAAGCATTTCTCGCCAAGACTCGTCAAGGGGATAAGGTTCAAAATTCAGCTACCAGTACTGATATAATTTCACTAGATTATTTACATCTAGATCTACAATCTACCATTTTCTAGGAATAGTATTACTAAACATTCAAAATGTTAGGTAATTGATAGGAATACTGACGAGGGGGTGGTTAGTGTTGAAATAGAGAAAGAAATGTAGACTATCCAACAATGTAATTCTGATTCTAGATCTACATAATACGAGAGAATGCTGGTCGTGACACTATCATGACATTGATGCCAATCCAATTTGTTCGAGGCGTGACTCCCATACTAAATGGCCACAGCCATCCAATGTCATTTAATAGTGCCAACTGCAATAGTGCTAATCTTAGTTGCGCCATCTATGACAATAACAACAATGTATCTGGAGGAGGCACTATTAAGAGGCAGTTTGTCTTAAGGTCATCCAATAAGTTGTATAACAATGTATCATAAATAGAACAATAATGGCAACATCTTAAAGCCATACATTTTTCATCTTCTAGCTAACCGTCCTACCGTTATATTCAGATGTAATTTTGACCTTCCAAACTTCCGTTTCCTTCATTCTATACCAATCTAATCTTCTCAAAAACTTGATATGACTAGCTGGTGTAGAGAAGGAAATTAACAGCTGAGCATCCCAAACTAGAGATGCATATCTAAACACCATTGTAAACAACAATAATGAAGTACCTCGACTGTGGTAGAGATAATGTAGCTCCATCTGCAAGAATGCATATTGCTTTGATTATACATTCTAAAAGGTCCCCTTCTGTATGGCATAACAACCATCAGTGTAATTCCTCCAACCTGACACCTTACAGACGCCGCACAGCTTCTTATGTGCTCAGTGATCGACCTTCTTTGAATGGAACACCATCAACATATCAAATTGGTACGATTAAGGTTTATAGTTTTGACACATTTAATCAAATATCGTCGTGTTCCAAACCAGAGATGATTCAGATAATGTTCATGGAGGAACTAGCCTCCCCCCCCCCGACTACACTACCCAACCTATAGAATATACAATCCATTGTCTGACCATAATTAATATCGAATTGTGTAGGTTGTGCAGGCTGAAAGAATGTTGGATGATACCAACAGCGTGAGTGAGTCAATAGAGCATAATAGGGTAGACTCACCTTCAAGTCGGACAAATACCTTGAGACGGACATTCGATTCTGTGGTTACTAGCCCAAACATACATACGTTATATAACGCTATATATATATATATATATATATATATATATATATATATATATATATATATATATATATATATATATGTGTGTGTGTGTGTGTGTGTGTATACATTTCTCTGAGCCTCCTTACTGCAGCATAACTTTATATAAAATTTTAAAACGTTATTTTGACGTAAAACAACGTATTCTTTTGTTATCTGGGAAAGCATAATTAAGCTCTTTCCTTATGAATAATGGTAAAATTAAGCATTATTCTTTCCAAAATAAAGACACTAGGAGTCGTTTTCGTGCATAAATAACCTCAGATGTCACTGTCCGTTTCAGGGTATGTGTCCGACTCATGGTGAATCTACCCTACGTGAATTTAAGCACCAGTTGGTCTCATTGTTCAGATAATGTAGTTATATAATTAATAACACGCGATAACTCCAGTCCTGAAACTGTTCCCTCCACATGTACGACAATAAACAACGTGTGGGGGCTACATGTGTGCACATTAAATGTATGTTTAACGATGTTTAAGCATGGGTAGGTCAATAAGGCATATATGTGAGACTATGCACAAATTGTTAATATAAGCAAACATGTAGCATACTGTATACCAGCAAAGCTTTTTTTTAAACCTGATAAGCTATACTGGTTCATTTGGTGAATAATACGTGGTATTAGTACATGCTGAAAGCCCTTAGCCCTGCAGATAATTTCCTGTCCTGTGCCTCGGTACATGGGCAGATTACATTTGTTCACACCATAAGTGCTTTAATGAAGTATGCTGTTTTGTCATCATCATGATGCATCAATGCAACCTTGACTAGTACATCCCAAGTACTGCATCTGTTACAAGCCCACAGGGGCTGACTGATACACTCCCTAATGGGTCAACATGATGCACTAATGCAGTAGCTGCAGTTTCCTTGCTAACGCTGCATTGATGCATCTGGACGTCAAATAAGCATGAACATTGAGGCATACCACCATGACTAAGAAGTTATAATGTGCGGAATGATACTTCTACAGAAATCAAGGATCAACAGGTTATTGCGTAGGTCTACTGTCGAACATCTTGTGGAACAAATTAACATTGATAATTTAAATGATTTTAGGAATCTCATGAATGATCTTTGTTCCAGGTTTGAAACACCACTAGCAATTCATTACAAAACCGTCTAGTAACGTGCACACTGCTTGTTACATGTATATAATTATGTGACATGTACTGGGAAAAGGGACCATAGTGCTTTCACAGATCGTGTCACATATAATGATATGCACATGTAAGATAAACATCTTTAACGAGGAAAACATCTACTATGTGATTTTGGAAAGAAGGGACAGGATAACTCATTTTACAACTAGAATGTATGTATATACCTAAATACCCCTTATACTTTTATCATTACTTTTATGTGTATCTATAATACAATATGCACTGTATTCACCCACGTCCTATCGATTTATCTACTACACACCTTTTTGGCCGAATTTCAAAATACAATTTACGTGCATGAAGGGGGAATATGGCAGTTTTAAAGCAGCATTCTCACCGAGCGTCTCCCATTCACAATTTCTAGCACTGTTTTAGTCGACTACATGGTTAAGTGTGATTGGTGATATTGCCCCTTTAAGATAGTCATGGTTCAGTTGTAGAGGTATTGTTCATTGTGGGCTCCCGGCACAATAACCCTGTCATTGTTGATACCCCTAACAAATTACAGGTCCCCAAGAAATAATCCATCGATTTTAAAGATTACGACTCTTTATATAAATTGATGTTATCGGTTCCTGCTATCTCGTCATATGGTTTGTATCTTGTGCACTTTGACAACCTCACGATGTAGGCATAAACAGATTATAGAGACTTATTATGTTGCCCTAATACATATCAGAGAGAAAACCACTCCATTTCAATTCTACCATTGACAAATATGCTACATGATTCAACTACTGTAATCCACTACGATACTAAACTACTTTAACACAGGGGTCTTATATAATTTATTATATCAACATCTAAAATAGTGACCACCCAAGATATAAGTACACTGTAGTGCTTTTATGGTCGTGGGCCCAACCTTTTGCAAGCCGCCTTTCCTCTGTGTTTTTTCCATCGTCAATGGCGTCCCCTTACACGTCGCTACCAGTTTCTGACATCGTAATATACGATTTTCTCAGAATCTGTTTCTGGGGTGGTACGGTCAGTATATAGGTCTCATAGCAAGCACTGTACTGATATTCAGACATGCTTTTCTGAGTGAGGTCACATATAAGCCTGGGCATCATAACCGGCGTAAGAACTTTGATAGTTTGGCTCTAGCCATTATCCATGGGCATCACTTCCAATGCGAATCTGACGTACATTGTACTTATTCCATAAGGTATTGGGCAGATGCAACAACGCCACTATAGTTCCAAGCACTTCCATCATGAGTAATCCTATGTCAATGCCATAGAAGTAGTTATGGAGAAGAAGATACTACTCAAGCTTGTGTTGAGTTTGTGTCGTTAATCCTGAGTGTAACAAGTTGTGGTGTAGCAGATTAAATATATAACAAAGTAGAAGAGGATCACCCTACAGAGGATAATGTCGTCATGTGCAGTCACCTGAGTAGATTTGAACGTTGAAGAATAGAATTCCTTTTTTGTGGTGTTCAACATATTCTAGTTACGGTTACAAGTATACCATTGTTTGCGCCGGATCAGTATGTATATGGCATATACATAAATAGCGGGTTGATATCCATCATTGTTTCCTGAAATTGAGCAGTTTATAATGATATTCGGGCTTAGTTACTTTAAACTAGACATGCCTAATCATTCTCCCGGATGGGCCAACCATTGGACATAAATGCTATGACACTTGTGTCAAAACATCGTTCAGCATAGTCTCATGTGTGTCTGGCAGTTGCTTGCCTCAATAATATGGTACCGTCCCTGTGCACTCTCCTCATAATTAGTGTATACTATATTAGTTAATTAATGTTACACAATTATACATGTACTGCAAATGTCACTGCAAGTGTTTTTAAAGGTGCCCACAACCAAATATTACCGTCTGTATAGTGAAGCCCTACTGTGGGCATTCCGCGGCTACCATTGTATAAATGTGTTGTTTAGATATTATATTCCTGAGGTTCCGTGTAGTTTCCAAAATATGAGTTTGAGGACACGCATATATGAGACAGCATCCGTATCTAGTTCAGAAACTGCACATGGCAGATTATTTTGGGGTTAATCAACTTTGTTTCCAGTGAATTCTAGATGCCTCTGTTTGTAGCCAAAAAAAATTTAGATGACATCGAAGTATTCGCTGAGCAGTGGGGGCAATGAACCCTTTTCAACTTTCAGCGAAAACAAGACTTCGGCATGATCAATGCTGGCCTCACGAAGGTCGGTTAGCATCATGAGGAGTTTGGCAAAATGACATGACGTTTTGGCTCGTCTGTGCTTCACGTACTCCTGTAATGCCCTGGCGTATTTCTCCTGGAAGTGTTCCACCAGTTGTGGGTTCTTCAGTCCAACACGATCTGTCAATACAGAAAATGCCATCATTGGTAATGTTTATTAAGTGCAGTTAATCAGAACGTACTGGGTTTATTTTGTATACAAGTGAAGAGGAATGTACAGAATCAGTAGATTATTATGTGTGGCTTATACATTTTGGTTATATGCTGACGTGCATGCTTTTTGACTCAAAACAGGTGAATTATTTTTAGCCCGATCGTCTAACCACATTTTGCCGCCGCCCTGCTGGGGTTTGCATGTTATACCACCCCCCCCCCCCCACTTCTCCCACCACCATCATCCAAATATTCATGTATAGAAAATAGAAAAGAATCGACCACCCCACCCCCTGTTATTAAGAAAAAAATAAGTGATCCCTTATACAAAACAAATAAACATTATTAAAAGCACAATAAGGACAATTCGTACCAGAGAATATACATATGGCAGTAATCATGGAGTATTCGGCGTTGTCCACCGACATGACTCCCATCTTCTTGCAGAACAGGAACAGGCTCTCTACGTAGTCGTTTAGCCCCGCCATCCGCATGTTGTCGCGGGTGTAAGGCATACCGTTTGCAAAGATGATGGTATCAGTCTCAATGTCATACCTTCGGGCACTACGTAGCATCATCACCTCGGAAGCAGAGCCCTGTATTGAAACAGATGGTGTCAGTGACTTAAACGATAGGACAGGCTTCTAGACATACCCAGTGGAAAGATCAAGTAATCTGGAAGTGTAGCAAAGGGGTTACAAGTGGTTCCCTCTTGTTTTAACATGTAAATGATATTTAACTGATGTACTTCTTTACTGATTACGTGCATAAGGCATGAAAGTAGGACAGCCTGCCCAAATATGGAATAAACACCTCCCTTTTTCTTGGAATGAATATATTTTTATGATGGAATGGATATGTTCATAGACCTGTACAGTATACTCTTGTAAAGTTCCAGGATCATTTTAATGTATGCAGAGGAAAGAGGATTAATCATCGTACCGACCCTACAGGGTTGATACACTCCTGTGGGCTCGGCATGGTATCAGTGCCGAAAAGTTTTTCGCTCGCGCTGCGCACCTTAGTGCATCATGGCAACAGATGTCGCTTCAATGTGACATCCAGCAAGTGCTCAGGCCAAAAAAAAAGAAGATTTGTTTCAGGTAACATGTGCAGAAAATGTAGGGTCGGTAGGTCGGATTTTTTTTTTTTTTTTTAACATGAAAGTACTAGCCCGCCGGTCCGAAGACCCTAGAATTGACCAAAAAAGGGTATAAATAAGGAAATTTCTTCAGAATTGCATAAAAAAAACGTAGGGTCGGCCCTGTTTTGATAGGGTCGGTCGGGTGACCTGAAACAAACCTTCTTTTTTTTGGCCTCACTACTACATTATAAATGCTAGCCTCACCTTCAATAGCGTGATCTGATCTTCTCGGTCACAATCCTGAAATCCCGGCAGATTCTTTGCAAACTCTACGACGAGCTGAGTGACTAGTATCGTCATCTCGGCCATCTGTTTGTAGATTGTCTCGTTGAGCTGTTTAGGACGGCCAATATCACTCACACGCACCCTCTGTAAGCAATACTACGGAATAAGAAACACCCAAAGTGAAGTGAGTCACCCAGGCCCGCTGACTGGACAGCTAGTATAAGGACATCACTGATACCACAATGTGCTGTATGGCCTAGCTATTCCTAATTCTAATCAGCTAACAATCGTGCTGAACAAGTCGGCTCAAGCTCACAAGAATAACCTAAAACATGTAGAACATAATATTTTCAACATATTTGTATCATTTTTCCATTGCAATAGAACATATACTTATAGGTACTTAAGTTTATTATGATTGTATCTGTGGGTTTATTCGACACATAAAATATAAGCTTTGTGGCATGGATACGTGATATACTAGTATACGTTATGTTATCCTCATGAACTTGACTTGGTTGTTATTGATGATAACTTAGTTCCAACAGGTTACGAAATATGATATCATGTGATGTATCAACTAGAGTTGACATGAAAAGTGATGCATCTTCGTTATCTGAATATGCTTCAATATAATTACAACTCTATGGCCTTGGTCCTGGATACTTTATTAGTTACATTGACTGGGGAGTTATCAAGTGTATGTCAATTGTGGACAAATCTTTGGATTAAATAAGATACGAGTGTCACTCCAAGAAAAGCTACCAGGGACTTATAATTATGTAATGAATATATCAAAACTTAATAACACTTATCATAGACAACGAGATAATTATAAGCTAGACAACTGTAGAGACCATCAGTATACATACCGTCACTTGGGCGACATCTTCGTCCTTGGGCAACTCAAACATATCCTGGTACTTGACCAGTGAATATATCATTTCCCTGTGGGTCTCATTCAGTTTGGACATGTGGTCCTCATCCCAGCCATCTGGGTCCTGAGAGCCAGCCTCCGAGGGCCCTACCGAGGGTGGCTGAACCGTTCCAGGTTCACTCACCTCGGAGACCGGAGGACTCGGGGCCTCAGGGATCAAAGTCTTCTTACGCTGGAGTTTGATCTTGCGGCGAACATCGCGGGCTCTGCATTGTTCATCGGAGAGAAGACCTGAAGGAATATATTGTTGACATGGTTAGATGTTATATCTCTATATCTCTATATCTTTATATCTGAGTTGTGGGTCATCAGGATGACTAATTGATTTTTACAGTATCTATGGGAATAATTATCTTGAAATTGTTGAACATTATTGTTGGAAAGCAATTTATTGAGGTCAGACAATTAGTTAAGTGTGGCAGCTTGTTCTTCCTGACCTGACCAGAAAGTGGTTAAATCTAGAAAATTATGAATATTTTATTTTTTTCAAAGAAATTAAAAGGTCCCCGAAATCGGAAGGAAATATTTGGGTGGGCCCTTTTTTGAACCTAGGGTCGAATTGCCTGAAACACGCCTTTTTTAGCCTAGTATTAAAATGATCTAGTATCCATTCAGTTGATACTCATGATTAAGGATCACAATGGATTCTGCTATATTAAAGAAATGTTAAATTTCTGCACGGGCAATGCAGCGCACGGTTTCTTTATCCATTGGCTGACAATTCTATTCCTGCAGCGGGATGAACATATCATTGTCACATATATATGAACGTCGACTCTATATGGGTTTTCAAGGAATGCCTCACAAATAGGGCTGGCGGGGAAGCAGGGTAGGCAGGTGGACAGATAATCAATATAGACTGATGATCTGCGAGTGCCAATCTGCTCAGGTGACAAGCAGCTGGATAAGTTCAGCTATAGGTCGCAATTGAGGTGGATTGCTACCTGTTGAAAATGAACCTATAGGCAGGTCTCTGCGTATACAGCTTAAAAGTATCAGAATGAGCCCATATTACATGTGCTGATACATATCAGACTTTTAATATTTGATATATTTGTAACCGATAATATTTCCTATTTTTGACATGAATATTATTAGTGCATTGGCATTATTTACTAGTGAATCTTCTCAGAAATACTATAGAGCTTATCATGTTGCTTAAAACGACCCAGGTTATGTAAATAGGACGTTTTAGAGCGAGCTTTTGATGATATTACCCATCACAATGCTCTAAATGATATAGTATGTTTTTGAATCATTTTGTATTTTCAAAGGCCCAAAACGCTAGAATTATACAGGGACCACCCATCAAAATCATTTTCATTTTTAGGAAATTATGTTAACATTTTTTTGAGAGAGTTCTGTGCATAACAGTTGATATGAAATGAGATAATAGGAGTTTTCACTATTTTTTAGAAATAAATGAAATAAATGACATCACATTATCTAAATTCAATATAAAAAAAAATAGCTCTGTGTGATTTAAACTGCCTCTAGAAAATAATTGAGAAATTCTGTTAACTTTGAATAAAAGGGTAGCGACCCACCTTAAACCTGCCATATTGCTTAAGATATATAGATTTTCCAATTTCTACACAGCTATAGTAAGTCCTCTCGTTGGAATGTATTGATAATGTACTTTATATCCCTGATAAAATCTCAAGCTATTCCTGTACGCTTTAACCATGCTAAATCCAAGGGAAGTAACATAGGAAAAATAGATTGCTGGAAGCATTCTATTCATGTGAACCGGCAACAGCTCAGTATAGTGCCATCTGGAGTTTTAGAATATATCTTTCCTTCAGTGCATTGGTGATGTAAAGGCAGATCTTAGGAGTGTGAGTAATAACCAGTTTGCACTGAGGGGCCCTCGGTTTTAAAACAATCCATTTTCCCATGTTGCAGTCAATACAAAATCTTTTTCACCATGCAGGGCATTCAGTCCTGCAGCTTTTGCAGGCCTGGCTAAAGTATCACAGGCCTTGAGTACCACATTTGAATCTAAAAATCAGGTATAAAGCAAGTGTTTTCACTGATAATGAAAATAAACAGGGCTTCCCTTATGTTCCAATCATAATATATAAGTTATCTCAATATCTAGATCTTAAAGAAAAAATTTAAACATAATGTATGCCTTCTGTTTTATGCTCTAGTTACCTAAATAAGGGTCTAATTTAAAAGCCGTAGGATCTAGCATGTAGTCAAAAATCTGCAGATTTCAGCAAGTCATTTTGAATTTGAGATGTTACTGGTAGACTCCAACAAGGGGAATGAATATAGATATGCAGAAAGTGAAAATTCTATTTCCAGTTATCGTAGCAGCTTTAACAACAAGGTTTACCGTGACAGTGAAGCCAGATACACCAGAACATTGTAATTAGCCTATTGCCGAGTCCTTGGCAGGAACTAAATCTGGCAGACTACGTACAATCAATGTCAGGGGATGGTGGGTTGTTGATATAAATTACCCTGGGTTACCTGTTGAAAACTGCTTCTCATAGCATATACATACGCCTTTAACTGAAATCTTGGAAACATGAAAAGAACTTCTGGTATTACAGCTAAAGTACATATTGCAGTAGGCTAATTATTTAATATGCTCCCACTGAGATGGTATCCTTAACCCTTTAAGGGCCGCATAGTGCTTCAATTGATTATGTAATCTATA
The DNA here is from genome assembly GCA_947462335.1 of Harmothoe impar. NCBI lineage: Eukaryota > Metazoa > Annelida > Polychaeta > Phyllodocida > Polynoidae > Harmothoe > Harmothoe impar. Next base: position 54,156,607 of record OX381715.1, read on the forward strand.
GTCATGATACGTGAATGAAGCCATGGCAAGAAACTTGCCAATGCTGCATTGAAGCACCATGCCGACCCTATAGCGTTAATCTCCTTGTGAAGCGTCGGCATGCTATATGAAAGCAGCCGGGTCAAACTCATGACTTTGCAACAATTAAAAGTGAAAAAAATGTAAATAAAAAATATTTTTATTCTGATTTTTTCGCCATTGCATTAGAAAATAAAGGTCTTTGGGAACATGCACATAAAATTTTGTGATATAGCTATGATTATTTCTAACTGCATTGTAGCCATGAAAATACCATGTAAAATCATGATTTTTCATGGCTTCAACAAAATCGGACATTTTTCATATAAAAAGGCTGGTTGCTAAGCAACCATTCAAGATAGAGAAAAATGGATAGTCTCATTGGATTCATTGACATCGATTTAGGGGGGGTAGGTACTCTTAGAATTATTATGAGATAAATATGAACGACATTATGAGCTGCCATATCTTAAAATCTTCTGAGCTAAATATGGCGCCATATAGCGCCATATGGCGTAACGGACGCGTAACGGACATGTAACGGACGCCTTAACATGGTCGTTTTGTGACATTGACTTTAAACTGTTGAAAATAGGTGATAGAATTCGAATATTTACATGCAAATGGTGTCTATTTATATCAGAAAAAAATTTCCAATCGTTCTGGGCCATTTTCAATTATGCATTATTATGTTGTATATTTTTAAATGTTTATACAAAAAATAAAATAACAGCTTTTTTATTTCTTTGAATTATAATGGATTTTTCTGGAAAACGTGGAAAAACTGAAAAAATACCACAAATGTTCTAAAATTACATTCCTGAAAAGGGAAGGTTACAAACTTTGTTCCAAGAAATGAATATGTATTATAACTTAGGTAATTCTAATAAAATATTTGAGGTGAAAAAAATAATCCGCTTTGTGACATCTGGGTATAGCTATTCTGTGGTGTTCTCATGAGCCTGAGCCAGCCAGGGCGAGTCTGCAGACTCATCGATTTATGACAACAGAGTACATAAAAACACTCTGCGTCGCTCAAAATGTCAATTGAACGTCAGTAGAAATAAACTCGTCTCCAGACTCGTCAAAGTGACTATCATAAAATAAACGAGTCAAAAACTTGTCTAAGTGACAAGAAAGCGGGTCTTTTAGCTGGAGATAGAAGACCTGCTTGGCATGTACCAGCCCAAAACCTGACATTTGCCAGCTCCAGATTCTATTTGTGGGATGGTAACCTGATAGGTTAGACAACTTTTGACTCGTTTATTTAATGATAGTCACTTTGAAGAGTCTGGAGACAAGTTTATTTTTTCAGTGTGGCACTTACATTCTTCCTTCATGCCGACCTCCTTACAGCGGCGTAGACGGCAGGACTGACAGCGGCGCCGCATCCACATGTCCATCTCACAGTTGCCGCCATACTTACACTGGTACTTGGCAGCACGAGTGACGCTGCGGCGGAAGAAGCCTGCAACACAATAAGTGAAACTAAGTTAATATGAGCCCTGAATAATGAAGGTCAATTCAGCTGAAACAGCTGGTTCCTTGCAACAAATGTACAATTTGTAAGAACTTTAGTTCATAATAAAAGGGAGTGTTCCTCTGAAACGGGGATGAACGATTTTATCTGAATTTCAATTGCTGTGCATGGGAAAGCATTATGGATAGTAAGAGCCAGAGGAACTCTCTCCCGCCCTTTTAAAATGTGGATGTGACATGAAACCTAGGACATGAATTGTAGTAATAGTAATATTAGAAAAGTGTTACATCAGGAGTCAAGTTATTATATCCACACATGGAGAGAATCGAATCAGACCACACCCATGAGATATATTCGTGCGGTATCACATGACCAATTCTATGATTATTAGGTTCAGGATATTTTATACGATTTCACTCTGGGCAATTGCCTTACATTGCCTCAGTTTAAACTGGTGTACACGGGGGTGTTAGTATGATATTATCAATTGACATTCCTGGAAAAAGTAAATCGAGCTTTCACCAACGCCCCTAAGCGATGATAATGTACTCTAACTGCTGGTGCTACCCTAGGGCAATACATCCAGCATTGTAAGTCCTGCCCGAAATTAGTAAGTTAGGAGTACATGTGTAACGATTTAATTACACACATAAAGTAAATGTGTCAACTGTGTCTCCCACGTGGCTCTGATAAAATAGAGAGTCAAACTGCTAATGGTTCTGCTTATATGAGGGGTCAACTTGAGTTGACTCTGTACGATCAGTGTCAACTCAAGTTGACCCTTCATATCAGCAGAGTCATTAGTAGTTTGACTCTCTATTTTATTAGAGCCACGTAGGAGACACAGTTGACACCTTTACATTTCTGTGTGTAGACCTGAAAATGTACACCTTGTTGACAAGGGAAGACACATGGGTCTGATATCTGGTATATAGGTGTAGCAGTCATTTGATGATGGTGGTTCAAGGACGGTAGGTGCTACCTGAGTGTGTGTTATACCACCAACCTCATAAAATGGCGATCACGACCTCCCGAAAGCAATCAGTAGTTACTCGAACCGGTTACATTGTTTATATTACAAATGTTCACGATTTTACAATCTAAAGCTAATTAAACCGAACCATAAAGGATAAAAGAAGCCCCTCCATCTGAGACATACAGAACGATACAGACACTTTAATTGGAAACGCATGGACACAGCTCCTATGAATATCAAAATAGTTCTTGGGAGACCTTGGAACAGGATCGAAATACCAGATAACAAGGGTCTATGGGCAACTAAATCATCTTTAGGAGCGGCACGGTACCAGGTGCATCAGCTTGCTCTCGAGATGGACATGTCTTAAGAAAATCGATGGGGCCTTTGTTTGAACCTTCAACATAATATATCATCATATAGTTAAAAAGTTGTCTATTTCGTGAATACTACGCAGCTCTCGTTTGAGGTTTGATGCGCATTGATATGTGCCAAAACAGGGAAAATGGTAGATTAGGGGAAATAGCCACAAATGTTCTCAACATTACATTTCAGGAGATATTAAAAGAGGAGTAAATAGCTAAGAGAATATGCGTCTGAGGATTTTGATGTTATTATGAAGATTCGACTTTTATTTTATGTTATATGAAACATAAAAACCCAAATTTAGCACATTAAATTTTGTTGATGTGTGCTTGCCATATGGAGACCATTCTCTTAGAATGAATAACTTTAATGATAATCTAGTCAATCCTAGGAACCAGTAAACAGGATTCCAGAACTGATAAGAAAGTAGCATTATTCCTTCTAGATCCAGATCCATACACTGTAATGAGGAATCTAAGTCTGGTTATGCGTAGGTAATATTCTAGATTCAAAGATGATGAGAGTGAAAGGCCATTTAATGACGCTAAGGTAAGGCTGCATTAAGGGTAATGACTTGAAGGTGAGGCTGAAAGGCTGTAACCTATGGTGGATGGTTCAAGACCAATGACTTGAAGGTGAGACTAAATGGCTGTAACCTATATAAGGTTGATGGCTCAAGGGCAATGACTTGAAGGTGAGGGTGAAAGGCAATGACCTCAAGGAGAGGGTGAAGGGCAATGAACTCAAGGTGAGGGCGAAAGGCAATGACCTGAAGGAGAGGGTGAAGGGCAATGACCTCAAGGAGAGGGTGAAGGGCAATGACCTCAAGGAGAGGGTGAATGGCAATGACCTCAAGGAGAGGGTGAAAGGCAATGACCTGAAGGAGAGGGTGAAGGGCAATGACCTCAAGGAGAGGGTGAATGGCAATGACCTCAAGGAGAGAGTGAAAGGCAATGACCTATTTTTGATGCTGAAAAACAATAACCTCAAGTCACGGTTAGTGTGAAGGACAATGATGTAAAGGTGGGGGTGAAGGGCTATGGCCTATGGTTGATGGCTCAAAGGTAATGACTTGAAGGTGAGTGCAACGGGCTGTAACCTATAGCTGATGGCTCGAGAGCAATGACTTGAAGATGAGGGTGAAGGCCAATGACCCAGAAGAGGGGGTCCTGAAGGAGAGAGAGGGTGTAAGTAGGTATCCCAGGTCATTTTCAGATATCATAGTTGCACATGTGGACACTAGTCAGATGGATAGACCATGTAAAGAGGTGAAAACAGTTTAAATATCATAGAAATCGGGCCAGCGGTTTAGATTTGCCAGCCATTTGAAAATGTAAAACTGTGGTTTGGACTTAGCCAATTTTAGACCGTAGTCTCACATAGATTACACAGGTATATTTCAAGTGTTCTGAGGTCCCTGAAAAAATAAATAGATCCTAGAAACTGCTTGACCCCTGGACTCAGTATAAATCTCCTTCATTCAAGAAAGACTCAATAATCCAAGACTTGAACCTTCAATTTTACAGACCCTCAAAATCCCAACATATTACATTTCTTCTCATACATCTTGCCGAAAAGTGGCTGAATATCACAAGTTTTATGGCCTCTCATTTCTCCAATGTTTCAGATATCCCATTGGTTCTAGAGTTATCCTCTGTACAGGTAATGGAGACTGTGCCAATTTCTTTCCTGATCTGAATAACCAAGGATGACTTCAGAATTCTCATTTAAAAATGAGGAAAACACTTATTTTCCCTATGTCCTCGAACAGTGAAAATGACCAAACTTTAAATCAACACTGCACAACAGCTGTTTCATTTATCAAGGCGATATCTGTCATGGGCATAGGTTAATGTGGTATATATCAGGTCCAGACAATGTTTATCTGTTAAAAATATATCAGGATACTAAGAAATTTGATAAAATTCATGAAATTCTCTGAAATAGCAGCAAAAAGCCCAGATTTGGGGCCACTTTATGGCATCTTAGAACACAGTTTCTCCTTGACCACTGAAATCCACTTTTGATATCAACTCATTTGTGCTATTCCTATAACATAACAACAGAATTGTGTAACTATTAGGCCTATTACATAATGATATGTATACCCTGATATTGTGGTTTTCTATGCTGGCTACAAATGGGCTTAAAATTGGTATACAAATGTCTAATTGAATTCTTTTGTATGAAATGTTGAGTATGAGTCTCCTGAGGGGTCATATCTATTGATATTACATGTATATAACATATATAGAGCCAATATGTGAGGACATGTGCCTTCAGACCTGGACTCTAGTGCATGGGTTAGGCTCTATTCTTTACTCTCGCTCTTAGGCTGTTAAGTGTATCAACTATGTAGTTAGTATATCTCATAGAGCAAAGAGATACCTTTCAAATCATCCCTAACGGGTGTACCTAACATTTCTAAAAATTGCCAAAAAGTGCCAGAAATTGCCCCAAAAAATGTATTTCTTTAATTAAAAAATACTTCCAATAGGCCTACCCCCACTTGTAATACCTCAAAATTAAGCCTGAAGTGTCCTGCTTCCAGTGGTAAAGAACCCAAGACTGTATATCTTATGGTGTGGAAGCGAAAGCAGTATCCATTACAGGGTGGAAGGGGGTTGGGGGATATATTGTACTTTCGCTCTTACGCCATTAGTTATATCAACTAGGTAGTTAGTACATCTGATAGAGCAGAGAAATACCTTTCAAATGACCCCAAACATGTGTATATAATGTTTCGAAAAAGTCCCAAAAATTGCCTGAAAATTCTTATTTTTTTATTGAAAAATACTTCTAATAGGCCGATTCACACTTGTAATACCTTAAATTAAAGCTCAGCGTGCCCTGCATACAGTGGTAAGACTCCTGGGGCTGTATCTGTAATGGCGTGGGAGCGAAATCAGTATATAGACAGTGTGTCCCCCAGAGCTGCATAGCTACTCACTGCTAGATGGTCCCGTTTTCCAAATGTTACCTAACTTCAGAGCATCAGCAAGGGTACTCAGCATCATGATACATCTATTTTGAGGCATCAGGGCTATGCAGATGCATTAGAGCATTTATCAGCATACTTTAAATAGGTGATACCCCAAACAGTATGGATGGGAGAGGATTGTTAAAAGTATGTGTTTTGGTGAATTCTTACGCAAGGACACGGCCAGTAGCTGCCTATTGGGATACCTAGTGTAAGTGCAACAACCTAAAGGGGAGAGCTATACGATAACCACCTGAATATGAGGGATACGGGCAATCGTCTAATTAGATGCTAATTAATGCTAACAGTAAAAGGCAATGACTTGAGGTGAGGGTAAAGGCAATGACCTTAAATGAGGAGCAGGGTCATGAAGGACAGAGGAGAGCGGGGTTAAGTGCAACAACCTGAAGGGGAGACTGATGTTATAAGCACTTGGAGGTGAAGGTCATGGACAACGGTCTATAGCTGAGGGTTTTAAGGGCAATCACCTAAAGGCGAGGGTAAGGGCAATGACCTCAAGGTGCGAGGTGGAGCTCAAGGAGTGAGAGGATGAAGGCAGTGGACTGCGGTTATTGGGTAGGTGTAATGGCTAGCGCGTGTGGTTGCATGACAGGAAGGGGTAGGGACAATTATCTGAATGTGTCACAAAGGCTTTACCCAGAAGAAGACCCTTACAATGTTTCTACCTTCTCAGAACCTTTTGTACAATCTCATTAATAAAACAGTCACTCCCCAACTTGCTCACACACTCCTACTCCCCTGAGCTGCTCGTCTTGGCATTGTTGCAGAGCACCATATGGGTGAGACATCAAAGGCAACCTCTGCTTACCTTTGCAACCCTCACAGCTGAGGGCGTTGTAGTGGTATCCGGAGGCTCTGTCCCCACAGATGGTACAGATTTCCTCGTCCATGGGCTTGCTGCCCGCTCCTGTGATGGCCTTCTTGAATGTGTCTGTATCTTGACCTTCGGAGGAATAGGTTCCAATAGGACTAGAGGTCGGGGTCTCGGCTGTTTCAGGAAGGAAGGAGTCACCCCATTGTGCAACATCTTTAGACGTATAGGTCTGCAAGGGAAAGGATATACACATATACACATGGTAATTATAATGAACCTCAAGTGGAATCACGTATTGGCTGGCTATATTGTTATCATAAGTACCCGTTAATTCCCACGCGAGAATTGTAACCTGAATATGATTGTCTCAAAGCCCAGCTGCGAGTTATACAAGCTAGGGGTTTTGGAAGTACGGCATTAAGATAGTAAAAGTACAGGGGTGGGTTATACACGATTGCAAGGTTGGGGTGCGGGTTATGAACGAGATACGTGTCATACACAGGGATTCACAGTGCTATATTGAATAGTATAGTTATCATAACTAAAATAGTGCTAGAGAATAATATTCATATTATGATAAATGTAAATTATGCTAAGATAGGATCATTGGTAGCCGAGTGATATTGGCAACATATTATCAGATTGATACGGCCTGTAATTTAATTACAAAATAACTATACGTAATAATAACCATTACAATTGATGAGGACATTGAGAAATAATAATCATATAGATTGATTAATTCACTGTATAAATCAAAGAAACCCTTCTCACCTCACTACCGTGTTCATGGGACCACATATCTGCTACTAGAGGTTCGTTGGACTTAGATATCATGTTGAGCACCATGGCTGGCTCTGGATGATATTCAGCATCTGAAAGATAAAAGTGTATCGTAATTATCAAATATCAAGAGACATGCAGCTACCATGATGTTGGTAAGATAGAATCCCAGTAAGACTTGGGTTATAATGTACAAGCTGTAAATATCAAAGTCAAAGCTGCACGTGGGGTATATAAGGGCCATGCCGCCGTTGGTAGTCCATTCAGCGTTTAACTGTAGGTGTAGCAAGAGTTGGGCATTTAAACCGTGTACCATTATATCATGTTCTCTCCTTTATGGGCCTCGACCACTAGAAATTTTGAATGGTGATATAGTCTTTTCTCAAACCCACCAGGGTACTTGAGACCGGGGATATGAAATATGGACATTTCTTAAGTCGAAAGGGGACATGTGGTAAGCCAGCTAGGTTTATTTTTCTGTCAGCAAAGTATCAAAACCGTATTGAAAGGTTTCATTGTAATCAATCGCTGTGTCAACTCAAAACCCATGGGCACTCCCAATGTAGGGCTTTGGTTCCCACTTTGTATAAGTTGCATTAGGTTATCCAGCCGAGAAACATGATAAAACTGTTCCACTGTTATTGCATAGTCCCTGCAGGCATACTGAGCGGTTCATTTGACAGAATGGACTGATGTGCAATGTATTAAACACAGACTGAAATATAAATGGATTTACATGGGGTCCCAAGCAGCAAAGTCTCTCAATAGTCACATATTTCTCACTATTACGGAATGTGTGTGTAATCATATATGTATACTAGTATATATATCTCTATTGACACATATAGACATTTATATCTAATATGCCAAATTTATGGTAGGATGAACAAGTTGGCATTTTGGCAGGGTGACCAGTTTGGCACCCTTTCATCTGAGTTACACTGTTAGAAGTAAATGTAGCTGAGCAGTAGAACCTACTGCATCCTTTTACAGTATATACTACAGTGTTAGTGTATATGCACAGTAGAATATACTGTAGGTTTAGAGTATAAAAGGACGTATTTTCGGTTTCACTATTTGCAATGTACCTGAGTAGGCTTATATTGAGTTCAGGAATGTGCGGCATTGAATATAATAAAGGAGCAGGTACGGAGGGGAGGGGGTGCTAGATATATTAGAATGGCTGGACCTGGCTTATACATACCGCGCTTATATATAGAAACTATTCTAGCAACTCCATGTGCACTGCCATGCCCCCTGGGATTGTTGCAGTCACCAGACTCACATACTGCAGGCTTGTGGTTTGGTTTTGTAGATGTAAACGCGTAGTATTGTATATCATTCGATTTTGAAGGATCTAGTATAATTCAAATATAACGATGCGACACACTGATCAGCAATTGTTAAGCTTGACGATTTTTTCATAATTATTTGCTGTTGTCATTTCCGAGGGCTGTCGGAATCATTATTGCATATGGATATAATGAATTGATAATAATAAAACCTTTTTGAACTTGATGACATTCCAGTTCTCACGAAAGAACGTGTGTCAACTGACAGGTACAGATCCCGGGAACAAGTTAGCCCCCGTTTGTTAGCACCCCCTTGGGGTAACCACCACGCGCCAACTTTTAGTCTGGCGGTAGAGTGAAGAACCTTCAGGTCCAGGCCTAACCACAAGAGATCCAGTATTCAGAATTCAGCTTAGTAGAGTTAATCATCGGTTATCAAGGTGTGAAATGCTTCGTCTTAGACCTCCACCGTGGGTCAAACTACTATTTAACTCCTCTGTGGTGTTTTGCACAGCAAATAACTATATCCTTGGCCTTTAGAAATGCTATGATGAAGATCTCTGTTGATGATCGTTGCTCGTGTATTTCTCACTAAATGGCATATCTACCCTAGTGTGTAGCTTAATAACGATTGCTTTTAAAGAATGCATTGCTATCTTTAATTTTGTTTTCTTATAGACAATGTCGTTATAATTTTGCTGTGTAACAGCCCACTAGTATAAGATGCGTCTACCGTTATTTTCAACAACGCTCGTTCTGTAAGGATCGAGAGAAGGCTGTGCTATTATTGACTAGCCATGCCCTTCAGCTGTTTGGCTTATTAGTGTGTACCAATGCGTTACTGTATTTCTGGAGACCTTCCCAGATATTATGCTTATTACAGATAATGTCAGTGATCACTCACCACTCAGCGATATCGGTATATGGACGCTACCTAATCATCACAACGCTACCCAGCATTTTTACAGAGCAATTTGGGCCATATATTCTTTGCCCCGCCCCCTCCTCCTCCCCTACTACATGTACAACGACCCCCCCCCCCCCCCCTCCCAGTCTTTCTCCTGGCAAAGTTGTCCCCGTCAACTGGCTGTTCCTATAATGAGTCCCTACAGATTGGGTGTGTTTGCTGGCTGTACAGCAGAATCCTTTCACTCCGTCTCCTAGGACATGTCCTTGGTCATGTCCGTTGAGGCACACATTGCCGCACGTAACCCGGGTAGTGTCCCCTCGCGGCCTTCAAAGGTAATCGACCGAGAGATAACCCTTCCATAAAGGAATCTGTTCTTATATTATAGTACAGCATATTGCTCCAGGGATGGCCAGCTGGTGGGCAACAGTAATGTAACAATCTGTTTATGTACTACATTGCATTAGTGTGTAGGCCTAAGTTATACATACTTAACTGCAATAGACAAGTGCAATATGTTATATGAACTAATATGCTATAAAAACTGCCCAATTCCTGGACAGGTCCCATTCCGGACGATTTCACATCCCAAAGAAGTTTCCTCCTACTTTCCAGCAACTATTTTACTATAATTCGCTATCTGTTATGGTTATTGTAATTAAATTGTTACATTGCTCCCAGTGAGTTATTGAGGGATATTGGCATAATTATGTGCTGCCCTCTGTGAGCAATTCCTGGAGCTAAGGTAGCAAAACCCATTGAATTTTGTCTGGGAATTGGGCCAAACTAAAAATCACTCTCCGAGAATTGGGCAGGGTACTATGGCTGTTTCTAATAAGGTCTAGCCAATAATTAAATACAGATAAAATCACAGTAAACATCCTACAAACTGTTTTTACACATCTAGTCCTTAAAACTACAATAATTGAGGTAATGCTGTCTCCACATGTACGAGTTGTTTTTAAAAAGTGGAGACTGTCCGGGAACTGGACAAGGTGTCCGAGAATTGAGCAACCTGACACAGGACTCCCTATAACATATACAAATAATAGGGTCTAGCTAATGCCCCTTTTTAAGATTGTTCTAAGGGGCACTGTTATGGTATTCTGTAGATGTTTAACATCAAAAATCGAGGCAGGCAACCTCAGGATTGAGGGGAAAAGCAAACTGTTCAAGAATTAGGCAGGTTATACCTATGTGGATCATTTTCAGTTCAAAACTCGTATAAGTTCCAATAACCTGGACACCCACGCTTCTATCAGTACTGTAGGGTATACTGAATCAAAGTTCCAAGGGCACACTGATAAAACCCACCAATCTCAGGCACGTAGATCGTGTCGATCCTGGAGGTCCTAACCTTACAATTAGTACAGTATCACCTGATGGTATATTGTAGATTCCTAATACTTAAACACCTACCCCCTTTGCATGTGATCCGATAGCAGATTATAATCTGGGTGGTAGAAATGCTCGTCTAATTCTCTTAATGTCACCTAGGTATGAGCAGTCTAGTTCGGGAGAGCGGCCTATCTAACCCATATCAACCTGTTATATAATCTTCACTGGGCCCCTGTATCTCCCTTGTCTCAGTGTCCTGGTTACCACAGACGCTCTCGGTGTCAGGTATCATGTCCCCATTTTGGACAGTAGATTTACGGTCATGAACTACACTGTGGACACTATACAGTTTCACATGTCCATAGGCTAAAGGTGAGACTCCACTAGCCGATTTTATTCACAAATCGGGGCTATTCTCACGAATCAGACTCAATTGTCTACCATAGCAATTACATGCATTAAACAGGGGGGTACTATACACCATGCAACAGGTCTATGTTTGTAAATAATGTTTATGTTTATAAACAAGTGGAAAATAGAATTGCCAAGGCTATGTAAGACGCTTTAGGTCCCGATTTATGTCCCGATTTTGTAACCCCGGGTTTGTAACCAAGGCCGATTTTGGCTCCAGATCCCATATCTAACAGGTTTGATTTTCATTGGTCTGATCTGCAGGCCGATATATATATACAATTTATACAGAAAATGGATGAATTAATCGGCCAGATAGATTTCTGAAGGCTTTGTTTATACCTGAGCAAACTGTATAGACATGTACAATCGGATAGTGAGAATTGCCCAAAAAATCGGGTAGTGGAGTCCCAGCTATAGCTTCCAATATGGACCATCAAGGTATAAGTGCACGGTAGCCATCTGAAGTGTACCGCCGATAAAGCTATGTACACTGTTAGACTACCGCACTGTTTGCTCTACCTGCCAATGTATACATCTACTCAATGCAGTATCGCAAAGCGTTATTATATTGTAAGGTTAATAATGGCCACTGTCCATATACGGCCATTATGTACACGTGGCATATACAATATTAACCTAATTAATGCCATCTCCTCCAGGGGACGGCTCGTATGATAAAAAGGAGTCCAATTCACATCACACAATTAAGAAGTACGCGATGTGTACACAGAGAATTCCTTAATCGCAGCTAGTTAACGTACCTGCTGAATCTCATCGTATGGCCAGTTTCTAGATTCCAGGAATCATATCACCTAAAGTGTCACTGCCCTAAAGGGCCACTACCCTTATCTATGACCAAGTTGGCTGGTGGTCAGTTAATGGTGGGCCGACCTACACTGATATTCTTTATACTAGAAACCTTTGTCAGTACTGACCAACCCACCTTAGTCTTTTCATTTCTCCGAGCGGTGAGAGTATCAGGGTTGGTCATCTTGACCAACCTTGTAAGTCAATATGACAAACCTAGTTAGCCATATTTTGTTTGGAAACAGGGATGCAATTGTATATATCCTCCATGAAAAATACTATTTACCCACACCTAACAGCCTCTTATAAAGTACATCAAATGCTTCACATAACGATAATGTACAACTAATGAGCTAAGTTACGTACTCTAGGATTTATGCAATGTAGTATTTGTAGAAGTGGGGTTATATGCATATTTAGTTGCCACAGAACAGCTGTTATTTTCCTAGAGCAGAATCCGTCAGGATTATTAATTCATATGGTATATTTCTGATAAATCTAATGTCAGTTCGAAATTCAAAACATCAAATGTTTAAACTAATAGAAAACTGCGATTATTTCAACATGTATAGATCGCTTTAATGTGTACACCCTCAGGAAAAGTCTTCCTATATAGGCATTAGCCATCTGGTAAATGAATTACCGGGGAGTTAAACTGACCAACTTCCAGGTAACACACCAGATGGCAACATTGAATTCTACTAGTCATTTATGAATATCAGTCCATCATTTGACTAATCTATTGGTCATCTAGACCAATATCCCTATGACTAACCTGGGTTAGCCAATACAGACTAACGTAGCACACCTATAGAATATCAGTGTAGTAGTCATGATCCGCCCCTATCACGAGGGCAAGTGCACGAATGCTTTAATATACAGTTATGTGGGCTTATTATGTAATATTGGACTACCGTATCCGCCCGTTTTAGCGCAGGTACTCAAACTAGCGCATGTCCCGTTTTAGCGCAGGGTGGAAGAGAGTACCAAAATTACATTAAGCACTAAAACTGGATCTCAAATAAGCGCATGTCCTGTATAAGCGCCTAGATTTAGGTAAATGACATTTAATGGCAAGACGGTAGTAGCAGAAAAAAGTGGCTCAGTAAAGCCATAAGGAACATGCCAATGTTGGGTACTAGTCATATTAATGTCTATGTTTGGTTGCCTGATACATATTAACAGTTTACTGATTGAGACATGGTCTATCAGTACTGAAAGCCGCCTCTGTAAGAAACCCCAGGCAACCCATTTCAGTATGAAAACACAGCCCTAGATTTAGGAAGCAACACTGCTGCTATTTGATATTTTAAACATGGCTATTACCTAAAGTAAAATTGAATGTATGTATAAACCCAGGCATATATATAGGCACTTTGTGTGGACATGATGTGGAAAGAAAACTTGCTTAATGATAATGGAACCATACACCCAACATTGGCACGTTAATAAGATATAGATGCAAATAAATCAATATGATGTATTATTGATTTGATTATGACTATGTATATTAGATTCCCTGGATGACTTTATCGAGAAAGACAATCATTCTTAATCATATGCTCTATACAATATAAGTATACGACCTTCATAGATATTGATTCTGTGTGTATAGTGAACAAACACTGAAATCTATGGACAATCTAACAATATCTGATGGGAACCGTAGCAAAGGATGTAGACTCCCAACCTCAGATGATCCATTCACAAATGATGTTACCAAGGTTAGGACCCTTTCCCAGGCATCCACTCCCTTGTCACATCTGCAGCTTCCGGGCATTTTTTATGTATACACAGGTATAGACCCGGCGTTATAATCTTTCACAGAACTCAAATACTCTGCCCATTAGAATATTGTATGAGGAGTGGATGACCTTTAATACTATTGAGAACCTGGTCTACACAAGAGGGAGGTCCACTACCGTTATACTAACGCTGCACAGCTAGGTGTAGCCAGACATACCCAGGTAAGTATTACTCTCGTTCCCAAATCCTTCTGAAGGAAGGCTCTGGTAACAGTCATATGGCCTTGAACTTTTCACAGTCACAGTCATATGGCCTTGATTTTTTGCTGGGTTTGGGCAGTCCCTATGGTTAGTTTGGAACCAGCAAACAGGAACCAGAAAGTATGATCATAAAACTACCATCACACATTCTAGTTCCTGTCCACTGGTACCAAGCTACCAGTAGGGAATGCCTAAACCAAGCAAAACCCCAAGTTCAAGGCCATATGGCTGTTACCAGAGGCTTCCTTCGGAAGGATTTGGGAACGAGAGTAGGTAAGCATGGGCACAGTTGCGAGGCCCCTAAGCTTCAAAAGGCCCCCAGTCCTCACTAAATGTGTAAGATAGAGACCTCTTGAGATGAAGGGGCAACCTGAAATCCCTTTATGGCAAATGGTCCCTATCTCACAATCCTTTGAGATATAGGGACTGCATTCAGCCCTTAATTAACTCACAAAGAATTGTGAGATAGGGCCCTTTTGAGAAATAGGGACATGTAAGGCCCCTGTTTTACAAAAGATCCCCATGTATCGATTTCCCTATCCAGCAAAAGCCTTTGCAAGTACATTTTAGGAATAATTCATACTTCTAGACAAAGACAGCAGGCCTGACAAGAGGTCATTTATGGTTACCAAAATTAAATTAACCTCCTGGGTATATAGCATACTAGTATTGTATAATCTATACGCATTCTTTCATCTTCCAGAGATGCCACTCCGTCATCGACAAAAGTTAGGAAATCTTACAATTTTTGTCAATTTTCTGTAGGAAAATAACATAATTCAATACAGAAATTCTAGCAAAAAATTCTGCGCCTTTTGTGGTAAAATTCAAGCGGATTTAAGGTAGTACCTAGGCCCACTAGATCTAGGGCTGGACTTTTGTCATACTATTGTTAGAGCTAGGTCTGTTTACCTAGGGAGTTAGGGACATCAACGAAATATTTGTGATTTCGGGACTTTATAATTATAAGCCCTTTCTTTCAAATCATATGGAGCGATAGTCACTGTTTAGCACATAGGGATTTCACATGGTCTAAGCCTCACAGGGGGCCCTCACCTCTGTACTGGAGCTAGGTGCCTGGCCCGATGCCTGGGTACACAGTCTCAGGCCCCGATAATAGTAGAGTCTGGGCAAAAATCATATAAAAACGTGTTGGACTAACCTGTCTCCAGGACTTGATCATTCAAACTCTGTACACAACCTGACAATAAGTAACAAGCTAAATATGGCAGTTCCACCAGTCCCATTTGGAGTCCTTGGCCTTGTGGCGGAAAAAGATATTGGTCGAGCCAGTCTGGGGTACAGGGCCCGGTACAGGGTCACACGAGTGTGCTCTCCACCCCGCTACTATAAAACATGAGAGATCAATGTATAGGATCATGCAACCTTGAAAGGAGCTCCTTGCAGCTACAGTATAAGGCTGGGGTGGTGGTAGTGGTTGGAGGTCAGATTCATTAGATGGGTGTGTATAGCTGCAGTGTGGTATCGATTTGCTGAATTACTATTGATCTCTATGACATTGCTATAGTGTAGAGGAGGTAAGTATATAGACTGCCCCTCACGCAGGGCACTGTATATAATGTATTCTGAAGGATGACTGATTTGTCTTGTCATATGAAAATAACTATGCTACCTAATGGCTACCATCCACAGAGCATATAAATCGGCTGTTTGTGGACGAAATTCCCATGTATATTGCCTATATACCATACGGTTGATTTATGCTCTGTGGACTATGGCCACCAGTTTATATTATTGTCTATCTTGGGGATGGCATATCATTGGATCTGTGCATGAGTATAAGCGAGATTTATGGCCACCGTCCACAGAGCATAAATCAGCCGTATACGGCCATTGTATGAGTAATTTACATCGGAAATGTATGGCTATTTTGATCATATACGACCGATTTATGCTTTGCAGACAATGGCCTTTAGAATCATCTCCACCTGAATTCGGCTTAGATTGCGATATGGTATAAGATAATGACTTAGGTAGAGGGAGGTTGTGTTTATCAACACACCGCCTATGCTAAAATGCAAACCGTTTACTGGGGAACATCGGCCGATTGAGTAGGTATATTCAGCCGATAAAGGGCCAGTGGCCATTATTGAGTCCACCATTTTGCTTGCATGACAGTTATACATGATACCCTTTTGCCATTCGTCAAAGTGACACTTGTAAACCCAACCCTAAATTGTTTCTAGGTTTTGGCAGTGTGTCTAAAGGCATGGTCACTGATGGGAAGCGTCCAAGAAGTCCCACCATATTGCTCACGCCCTATTCACTGGGGCCTAGAGGACGAGAAGCAATGCCAAAAGCACTACTAAAATTGGAAAGGTTCGGATCAAGGTAGTGGTTACTAAAGCCTTCATATGAGATATTCACTAGAATCAAAACCTCGGTTATGTCAAGGTGTGCAATATAGCCAATATATGAATTTCTTTGTCTTACCCCTCCACCATGGTCTAAGTGATGATAATACCCTTGGGAGGTGGTTATAGAGCGAATGGACAACGACCACTGGGGAACCTCGGCCGATTAGGGCTATATAGTCAATTGGCCATATAAAGGGCTATTTCTTTTGTCAGGTTCCCTTTTCTTCCAGCAGGATCTGTAACCATGCACAGGCCCAGAACTTTGGGCCCAACAGTTATAACCAACTGCTGCATGAGGACTCATGCATTTATTTCAGTCATTCTATTGTATTTGAGAACTGCTTCTGACTATTATGTATAATTCAGGGAAAATATCAAAAACCCCTAAGGGGATTGAACTCGAGCTGAAGCAATGCCAACGACAACTACCATGTGCTCTAGCACCATGACCATGCTAAGCTAGTTCCCCTTGAAAGATATTTATGGCCACCGTCGACAGAGGGCATATAAGCAAATGCAGCTGTCCCTCTGTGTTGATATAACACATGCAACAAATGACCACCGTCTACTGGGGAAAATCGGCCAATTGAGTAGGTACATTCAGCCAATTAGGGCCCAGTGGACGGTGGCCATTATTGAGTCCACCATTTTGCTTGCATGACAGTTATACATTATACCCTTGGGCCATTCGTCAAAGTGACACTTGTAAACCCAAAACCCTAAACTGTTTCTAGGTTTTGGCAGTGTTTCTAAAGGTATGGTGGAAGCGTCCAAGAAGTCCCACCATATTCCTCACGCCCTATTCACTGGGGCCTAGAGGACGAGAAGCACTGCCAAAGGCACTGCCAAAATCGGAAAAGTTCGGATCAAGGTAGTGGTTACTAAAGTCTTCATATGAGATATGCACTATAGCATCAAAACCTCGGTTATGCCAGGGGATGCAATATAGCCAATATATGAATTTCTTTGTCTTGCCCCTCCACCATGGTCTAAGTGATGATAATACCCTTGGGAGGTGGTTATAGAGCTAATGGATAACGACCACTGGCGAACCTCGGCCGTTTAGGGCTATATAGTCAATTGGCCATATAAAGGGCTATTTCTTTTGTCAGGTTCCTTTTTCTTCCAGCAGGATCTGTAACCACAGGCTCAGAACTTTGGGCCCAACAGTTATAACCAACTGCTGCATGAGGACTATTATGTATAATTCAGGGAAAATTCCAAAACCCCTAAGGCGGCTGAACTTGAGCTGGAGCAATGCCAAAGACAACTACCCTATGCTCTAGCACCATGACCATGCTATTAGCTAGCTGCTCTTTAAAGATATTTATGGCCACCGTCGACGGAGGGCATATAAGTCCGCCACATATATATGGCTAATATTGCCATACATTTCCTATGTAAATTGCATATATGTATATATACAATGGCCGTATGTGGCCAATTTATGCTCTGTGGACGATGGCCATTATATGATTGTAAAAGAATCTAGTCAAGCATTACAAGACCATGCTAAAATTAAAATGATTAATGCCTGACGGTCATGGCAGGTGCTGCCCACGTATAAAATACATTCGTTTTTAGACTACCACTGTGAATTAATCATTCAAATAAGCTTACCACACAGTGTTGCTTATGTATTTTATAAAAGGCTACCAGACCTTACTCATTCTCTTATAAGAATTACATCAAAGAAAGAACAAGGCACATGTATACCTCGGATGGGGGTGTGCCTCTATTGATTGAAACACACCAGCATTCAGTCTTTTTTTGTAAATCGACCTTCCTACCCTATTTCTTTGGCCATGTCACCTTTAGAAAAACAACATTCTTTTCTTGGTCCTAAAACTCGGGTGTATCCGAAGCGTTAGCTGGATCTCTCCATGCAACCCTTAACCTAACAATCCTATATGCAGTGCCACAGTTCACAGGGTACCTATTGGAGGGGAAGAGCCTCCTGTCTGACGGATGTAATACAAGGACAGGTTACGTGATCCCTAACCTGTTTGCGGTCCACATCGTTATAAGAACCACTGCCGCAAGGCTCTGTATTAGGGCCTCTACTCTTCATTATTTATATAAATAGTGTAGTGTCATGTCTTCAACACGCCGCCTACTATATGTATGCGGACGATTTGGCTATTGCGGTAGGTAATAAGGATCCTGTAATGGCACAGAGACTATTACAGGAGGACCTGGATAGAGTGTCGGCATGGTGTAGAGACTATAAACTGACAGTCAATTCAGATAAAACTCATGTTCTCTGGGTTAGGTCTGGGGAGGACAAAATGAATTATGGAACTTTTGGAATCTATCTGTCAGGTAGGAAGCTGCACACTGTTGACACCTTTAACTATCTAGGCGTGAAAATTGACAGTAATCTGTCCTTCTCTGTACATTGTACCAAAGTCAGTGGTGCTGGTAGAGATAAGCTAAAGTCCTTGCGTAGACTAAAAAAGTTTATGGACTTTGACCTGTCACTCCTCCTATACAAGCAGATGATTCTGCCTTGTTTGGAGTATTGTGATTTTGTACTAGAGGGCGGTCCTGCGGATACTGTAAGGTACTTGCAAACTCTGCAGAATCACTGCTTAAGATGCTGCATGGGTATCAAGGATCCCAGGGCTGTTCCTACTGATGAAATACACTCAACCTGTACTATGAAACGACTGGTGGAGCGTAGGGAGGTGAATATACTAGGTCTAGTCTACAAGCACAGTAGAAAGATTGATACCCTTATTGTGCCGACAAGGGTACTAAGGAGTAATGCAAAGGTGCTAATCAGACTCCAGAGACCGAGAGGTCAGTTATATAGAGATAGCCCTCTATATAGAGGTGTTGTCCTGTGGGATAGGCTTCTCCCCTCGGTGCAGGAGTCTGACTCGCTTGATATCTTCATGAGTAAGGTTAAAGCGCGCTAGATGACATGCGTTGTCTGTGTGATATGCTCATTAAGCTGATATTGGGTGCTATTTACTGAAGCTAATTATAATCTGGATGTTCATTATTGACATGTGCTATGCTGTCTGTCTGTATTATGGTTGCATATGAATCGAATGAACTGAATACATAGAATTGCTATTATATGTTACTTATAAGTAATTGCGTTGAGTAAATTCTAGTTTGGATATTTTTGTCGCCTATCCCGACGCTGTAAATTCTGAGTCTATTGAAGAGTATCAGATGTTGCTATTATTTAGAAGATGTCTCAGACTTGTTTCCTATCCCCTTATTATTAGTACATATACCATACAAGGCGTTACACTGTTTTTCTTGAGAAACATAGTCTGTATGTGACCGTACATTGCTAAATCCACTACTTTTCGCTGCCTATTAACTGTATGTGTGTTTTCTGTGTACTGCGTTAAGCGAAATGACCAGTACTTGTGGTTGTGGTCTACTACTGATTTGTGAATATTGGCTCTTTTTGAGAGACGTGATGTGTATCATGGAATTGTGGTCAATAAAAAAGTTACCAAACTCAAACTCAAAAACTCCCTGTCACCTGTCATCATAGCTAGAGCACGAGACCCTTCAAGCATTGCTGAGAATATGGTTACTATGGTTACCATATGGGTAGGGCAGGGCTTATTATATTAAAGGCAATGCAATAGGTAAATAAAACACGATCAGTATAAGAGGATTTGGTCATACATGCACCATGATTACAATCTACCGAATGAGGGTAGCACACAGTTGACATGTGTATTCTTATACTACCTTTTTAATGATTCTAATAAATCGAAACTATACCAGTGTTCATAATCCAAGTCATACCAGACGTGAAGCAATACAAAGGTGTAAGACTATCTCAAGGCTCTCATGATCAGGTCATTAGAGTAAAAACTAAATAAATATAGAAACATTCACAAGTCACCTATCTTGGGACTATTCTACAGAAGCACCCCCCCCCCCCCCATGTCAGAATTTTCGGCAAATTGATCTATAGAGATGTCTAGCCTGGGTCACGTTTCATCACTGAACTGAATCATGACCACCCCCCGCCCCACCCCCTAGCCGGTGACGTGATCTGAGAACGTTCTTTATGTTGTTATCATTATAGTGCTTATCGTAATAAAAATGAAGCCTTCTGAAGGTATTCATTTGCAAGCATTGGTACAATGTAACTCTTATGGGTCTCATAATGCTTTTAATGCACTACTGTATTTGTATAATGCACTTTAATGCACCTTGTCACACTTGTCGCCATAATGCATGCTTGGATGCAACCCTGGCATCATTCAGGCACCATGACGACCCTAGGGCGTCGATACACTCCTCACGGTTCGGCATCTTGCATACCCTGATATTTAAGGGAGAAGATCATTAGGCACCCCTGATAAAGGATTGGTAATTTGTTAACAACAGCAGGAGATGGCAAGCAAATTGAATGACTCTTGGAGGGGGCGAGGGGGGGGGGGGGTGAAATACATGCCTAATCAGCGACAGAAACGCACAATATCAATTGATGAAGGGGCCCGTGGGTATCAAAATACAATACAAATACAATACGTCTTGAACGTGGAGGGGGGGGGGGGTATAGTGAGCAAAACGCCCGCTTGAACCAGATACCTATAAATCCGGGAGATCAAAGTGTAGGATAAATATATATATAGGTCTCCACGTCATTAATCTGGGTCAAAAGAGTTAAATATTGTTTACGTTAAGGGCTGTCCGACATACCGATGATTAATCTATAAATTAGTTTACTATACTATAAATCACTTGTAGCATACTTTGATATGGGTAATCTAAGGACAACGCATAATATTTTCAAAAACGGCCAGGATTCATGGTATGGTATAGCATACAGTCTATGAATTTATCATGTTGGGTAATACTTTAAGGCAGAAGTGAGATATTACATAATATGTCCACTGTGGTCTAGATTCAAAGCAACGTTTGGAAATTGAATTTACATTCAAATAGTCATTGCCCGTAATATGCATGGTCCTGGACTGACAACACTTCATACTCAAAAGAGTCTGACTTTTAGGTGAGAGTGGTTTTAGCGACAATGACGCTGACTTTTCTGAGTGTGTATCTGGGGAACTTGTAAACAAAAGTAAGATGACAATATGGATAATGAGATGATTTTGTGGTATTATATTATATCATAGTGTTTCACCCTTTTAAATATCATATTTAGATGCGGTTCCCGTCGAATCCAGGTTCATTAAAGCAGCTATGCATATCATGAGAAAAATAATCTAGCTCTGCGTCCATGGCATCAATCTAGGCTATAATATACTGCCAGTAATACGCCTGGTAATCCCAGATGTTATGATTACTATTCCTGGAATATTCATCATGAGAAATGCCATCTGAACTGGGGGCAGACGGGCAGGTTCCAACCGACGTATAATAAATTGGCCGATTAGATTCAGTCGAGATAATGGAAATGAGATATATGAGCAGTGGGTGGGACATGGGGGGGATTATTATATGTACACCTTTGCTTAGTCTCATCCAAGGACAGGATTTATACATTGCTATGATCATGTCTATAGAGTGATGTATATGTAAGGTATAGTTTCATCCCATGATGAGCTCTCGTTACATTTCTTATTCTAGACTCCCTTCATCAGCTCATGAATCAGAGTGATGGAGATTCAGTTACTGTTCACTAATTGAAACCATCATCAGCAATAAGTACCATCAGTAAAGAAGTGAAAAAGAGAGCACGTGTGTTTTATCTGACTTGTTGTTAGGTACCTGCATGGAAGCAGCTGTCTTAACAGGAAGAGACAAAAAGCATGACAGGCTTTAGAATAATTTAAAATCCATTATGTACATATTCACTTCTACACCTGCGTGCTTTATAAGTAGTAGTTCCCGTACAAACAGTTTACATAGCCGTGCACAGATGTGTCGAATGTGCCAACGGCAGTTTCCAGTCGCGTAGTCATAAAATAATAAAATGGGGAGGGACACTTAAAATGGAAGATGTAAATTAGGTCATCCCTCTTTTTTAGCCGTGGGGAATGGCATCACATATCATCACATGTTACATGAAAATCAATGCTTTTACACTTCACATAAAATACCCAAGTATAGCTGTACCATAAACATTGACGCCCATAAAGATGGTCTATATTGTAAGATAGATTAGATAGTACTAAAGACGTCCAAGGTCACAGGGATGCATGAGGACACGCTCACAGTATTGAATAGATGAGGCAGCAACAGCGGCATTGCATGCTAACCACCTACTAGGGAGAGCCACTGATCTGAGCCGTCTTGTCTACATCTTTGACGTACTAACAACTGATATCCTGTCGTAATCGTAATTACTTCCCGTTGCCTTGGTAACGTTCTGCTTAATACTACTGGAGGAGCGGCAGGTGGGTGCATGCAGGTGTGCTCTCTGTGTAGGACACAGGAGATGGGGATGACTCTAATCAGCCCCTGTTATCTGCAGGGCCTCAGGACAAGACCTTAGCATTCAACAGCGGAGATAAGGCCAAAAATAAAATTTGTGTTCAGGTAACATACCCCCCCTCCTAAAAGGGTAGGTAAGTCGATTTTTTTAAGCATATATTTTTTAGATTATGAGACGAAATTCCTCCCTTTTTCGCATAATTTCAGTAAAAAAAACTGAATTTCAGTACAAAAGATTTTTTTTCGGTTGAGACAAACACGAAAATGCCTTCCGAATTTGGGTAGGGTCAAATAAATAGGGTCGCTAGGAATAACTGAACACAACTCTTTTTTTTGGCCTAAGACTGAGCTCAGGTCAAAGGCCAAAGGAAAATGGGAGAGTTTGATCTTTTTTCCTGCCCTCTAAAAGACAATACTTTTATCGTAATTGTGCCAAATTTTCAATAACTCAAACTTTACTTTTGTTGGTTTGTGAGGAGTGTACTTTCTTTCTTTCATCTTTTCAGAATTCTTTTAAATTTAAATGCAAAACGTTTTGAAACGTCATCTCGAAAATTCAAATTATGGTACAGACAAAAAACGAAAGAGGGTCGTTCGGGATACCCAAATATAGCTTCTATGTTTTGCCTTAACCTTCACCTGTTGTGTGGGTGTGTCGACTGCACGTGCCCCAGTCTTGTGTAATTCTAACTTATTAGTCAGAGAGATGAAGGAGACCCGCAGAGCAGGTACATCTTGTCATCTTAAATCATTAAGGGCCGAATTTACCTTGGTCGTAATGATGCTTAATTGAAGCTGTGGCGACTCCACTGATCACCAGGGCCGCATTCATGCATCGTGCCGACCCTTCAGGAGTGTATCAATTAGTGGTTAAGGGCCTGATCGCTGAGCTGGCTTGGCAAGGGGATTATTAAAATCAGTACCCTGCTAAAACCGTCCAATGCAAGTATTTGCTGATGATATCATATCCATTTCATTTTCATCAAGATTTAATTTGCTCTTTAAATACAGGCATAAATACGTGGCTGTACAGTGCATGTTCCCATTATGGGCCCGCATTTAATAATAATGACCTGTTTCAAATGCTCTATTTCTTTTTATACTACAGAATTCCCCGGTGCCATCAACGTGTTTAGACTGTCTAGTAATGTCAACGCACCCTCCGGCAATGCCGCTAATGGCAACCGTCCACTGGGGAACTTCGGTTGAGTAAGCCCATACGTTTCCTATATAACTTCGGCCGATTAGAGCCCAGTGGACGGTGGCCATAACTAGCCTTGATTTATTTTATCGTACATGGATAATATCGATCTAGTACATTATAATGATGAGCTGTGTCTCACCACTTTGAGACAATGTGAAGGTCTTTGACCGGGTGCCATCTTTGACTGGGTGCCATCTTTGACTGGTTACCATAAAAAATAAGATTTAAAACAATTAATTTCTTCTTTGATATGTAAGGGATAAAATAAAGAAAGTGGAATAGCCATACATTTCCTATATAACTTATATATACGTAGTAGCATTCTGTACCCAAACTTGTGCAAACTTCTTTATGTTCTACTCTTTTTCAAACTGCTATTCAGCTTTGGCCATCTGTGATTTTGGCACCAAAAGTAATTTCTGTATTTTGTTCTCAACACATGGAGTGCTCGACCCCCATTATCATATTGTGCTAACTCAGCTACAGTGTCACACCCGCTCCATCGGAGAAATGTCAACCTGGCCGTCCTTTGTCAGACTAGTGGCATGTCCTTATTAACCTGAGTGACCTTTGAGGGCCCCTGAGGAGCCCCTACCTGCACACATGACTCACAAATGACCAAGACACCTGGGACCCTGTACCCGTATAGGACAAACACTGCCGGGAACACTGGACAGCATCCACAGTAAAACAATACTTAAGGTGGCCAATGTCTAAGAGCTAAATTGATTCGTGTAACAGTTGTGAAAAGAGGTAAATGGCCTCTTTTAAAAAGGCACTTAAAAAATATAAGAACTCTTTTAGCCAGCACCGTCAGAATTAAACGGAATAAGGGTAGCAGATGGGACCTGGATCGTTAGCATTAATTATTGTCCTTTTTTTACCCTAGGTACTAAAGGGTATTTGCTTAAATCGTTTAAAATATAAAAGTGTCATTTGATATGCAATGGTTTTCATTTTAAGTCCAACATTGAAGTGTGCAAAAACTTGCTACTGGTGGCCGGCTAATTGCAATTGGAGATCCGTCAGTTTCCACTGTGCCAAATTGAGTGACGAAAGACGAATAAAATCCAAAAGCTCCGCTCCGATTCTGTGAGACCTTTGTGACCAAGATAGCTCGTTGTAATAAGGTGCAGTAAAGGTGGCATTCCAGCATGGGTGTTGAAATGAAAAGTTGGTATACATATAGTTCCAACTGCATCATTTCATTTCCACATATCCAATTCGTCAAAATAATTTTCATAAATAAGCTATCATCCTTAATCATTATAATGGCCACCGTCCACTGGGGAACTTCGGCAGACTAAGCCCATACATTTTATATACTAGTAGGTATAACTCCGGCCGATTAGAGCCCGGTGGACGGTGGTCTTGAGAAGAAGAAATATTAGAACTATATATATGATCTTGGTGACATAATGTCGAAATGGTCATGATAAATTATAGGACACATAATTTTAATTACCCCCATTTTCGTTAGGAGGCAAGTGCTCGGCACCCACGCATTCAGATACATGCAGTAAGAAAACTCGAACATCTGTCAAAACTAATTAGTTCTTCGAATAGAGTCCATGTTGACCTTAATATATATGTGCAAACACTGAAGAATGGAATGATAAGTACAAATATATATAGCTATCGTGACTAGAACCGATTAGCATTAGGTACAATGGCAAAGGAGCCCAGTCCCGCATCATATACCTACACTGTAAATAGTGAAAGAAAAATACTTCATTTATACAGTAACCCATAGTACTGCCCATGTACACTGATACAGTCGTAATATATATGTAGAACTAAAGTAGATGCCATTGCTCAGATACTTTAACTTCTAACACAGTAACAGTGTATACAAGCCTTCCTCCCTGGCGACTAGTTGGTTAGGGAAGCATTCAGACCTAACAATCATTTAATGAATAATTTATTTTCTCTGTGGTCTTTTGTCATAGCACAAATAATGGCATAGCGGTTGTATGGCAATGTTAATTCTAGCTGAGGCCAAGGGGTCCCATTCCCATGCATATTGGATACACAGGGAGGGGCACCAGAAACAGATCCCTGCCTTTACACAACGCTTGATTGAATTCCTGCTGAACAGCGACTGGCCTGAGATGCCATAGGCAATTGGTAAAGCAATATGTGTGCCCCGACCAGATTCCATGAGCGCTGCAGTGTCTAGAAAGCCTCCAATCAAATGGGAATGTTTGCCTTATATCTGGGTTAGTGCTCTAAGTTCACAGGTAATAGGCCGTTCAGGCCGCCCTGCCACCGCACAGACAATCAGCTATTAGCCATTCATGATCACTTCACAGAAATCGCTAAGTTATGTCTAATTAACTCAAATAAAAACAAAGCTGTGCATAGCAATGGAAAGCTATGGTTTCAATCTGCATAATCTGTAATTTCTGCAAGGATTTGTGCATTTTTGCTAGTCGTTTTATATGTAGGAGTAAGTAGGAATTAGGGAGTGTGTGCTGCCTGTGTAGGCCCACATAGAGTGGCAGTAGTAATTGATAACTCTCTAGAAGCACTCTGCACTAGAATGGATTTCCAGGAGAGGCTATTTGGGTAGTCAGTTTAGAAATGATCACATTGTAATGGCATGGTATAGGGAACGTTACATATGTCACATATACTTGATTGTTTCTATTTATATGGGAGGTGCGGTGGGCAAACAAACCATTGGAGTGTGACCCCTAGGTAACTGACCCATGTATCAGTCTGTTGTGGCGTATATCAATAGCCAGATATGTATTTTCTGAGGCAAATATAATCATATACATATAATGTATAATCTTGTAAGGTGAAAGATTCAGATTACTATATCCCATGGGCATTAAAAGTGAAGTCTAGAATAATGGCCCTGGTGTGTGGCTATCATGGTGAGGTTACCTGACCACGTTTAGGGTGTGTTTGCCCACACTGTGACGTAGCAGAAGCGTATATGTAACCTTCCCTATAGACCTACATTTTAATCAGACTGTCAGACCCAGATCTACAGCCCAAAATGTTCTAAAAAACATAGAATCACTTTCCAAATAGGGGAGCCTAAATATGTAGGTATATACATTAAAACCCCATTTATGTTTACTATTTATTGCCTGAATCCCAAAATGATAGAACAATAAATAGCCACCGGATTTACACATATATGTGGATCTACCTTTGCTGAGAACTAGCACATTCCCTATGTAAGGCACCCTCCACTCACCTGGATCCCCACCACTTACTCTCTTATTTAATATCTCGTCTATAGGGCCTTAGCAAGATGATCAGTGGATAGCGCCATTCCCACTGGTACTAGGTCTATTCCCAGTACTCACAGCAACCAGCTTGGTCAAATCTCGTGGCCGAGATTAGGGTACAAACAGGGCTCAGGTATTGTGAGTAGGTTGTACCTGGACACTCCTAATGTTACCTGTGTCCAGTATAGTGTAGTGGTTAGCACTGTGGACTCATGATGCAGAGTACCTGAGTTCAAATCTCTTCCAGGCAATGCCTGGTAATCAAATTCATAAGTATAGCAATTTTGGAAACAGAATACATTATTCACAATACTAAAGAAAATTTAGAAATATGTATTTAAAGGACATAGTGTTATTTGGCCTGGTAGGGATTTGAACATGGGCTCCCAGTATTATGAGTCCACAGTGCTAACCACTACACTATACTGGACACAGGTGACATTAGGAGTGTCCAGGTACAACCTATTCACAATACCTGAGCCCTGTTTGTACCCTAATCTCTGCCACGAGATTTGGCTGAGCTGGTCCTTGCAGAGCAAAGGGTTATGATTGTTACCAGTGGTCCAAAAGGTGGAGCCACTGTATCTCGCTAATGCGGAATATAGCTATATTAAAAATGCAACTTTTTTTCTGCTTGATAAAAAATAGCCTGAACACCCTACAGGTAAGGGGAGGACTGGGTTCCATGGCTGAATCATTTTATGTAGGCATTATAATGGCTGAATCGGCTAACCAGCGCCCATTTTTACGGCCCCTGTAGACGTTGGCCGTTCAATGTGATCCTATGTCATGGTTCGGGGAATCCAGTCACCACATTGTGTGCACATCTTATTCACAAATTGTGGCTGCAGAGGTTTTCTTGCCAACCTGGCGACCTGCTGACCTGGGCCGTTTCCAGGGTACTGCGCTTACAGTTTAATTCTAAATGCGCTCCCAAATTACTATGACCGTGCACGTTCATATATATATTTTTATTTTATTTTATTTTATTTATTTATTTATTTTTTTCACCACAGTTGGCTGGAAGAAAATAATAAATGACCTTACTGTACATGGCTGTATGTTAATGCAGTCATTAAGTACACTCTATTATTGTGAGTGTACGGCTGATATAACATGTGTGATTAGCTGCATAACTGTCTTATATAAGCTTTTGGACAGTGGTAATTATCTTCGGCTGGTAGCTGGGACAATAACTCTGTCCTTGGCTTTGGACAATTACCCTGTCCTTGGCTTATAACACGTATACAGTATTAAACGCACATGTACCATATCTATCATTTATACATGACTTGTATACGTTCCTTTGGAAACCCAGTCTTGCACACACAATATCGATTCTTTCTCCTGCAAGTTCCCCTTTAACATAATCGAATAAAGAATGAGGGTAATAGGTAGGCCTACGTCGTGACCGACACCAATTAAATCATCTACCTGGATCTAGATAGTAAACAGTTGTCAATCATTGCTCATCAGTATCCATTTTACATTTTTTGTGTTGATTGCCCAGTTGGTGTCGGCCCATTACTGACCACTGATTTAGCACTTCAATGGATGTCTTATTTCAGCATCCAATTGATTATGATTATAGCTGAACTAATATTCCAGGGTCATCCCGGACCAGAAAGCAGTAGACAATAAGTATTAAATAAGTGTAGGAAACGTATTGTCAGGAAGTATTGATAAAGTAGTCATTCAGTAGCTACAAACATATCTCACAACCCCACACAGCGAATGGGGAAGTAGCACTAAAGTAGTAAGGTAGTGTAATAAAAGTGTCCTAGTTTTATCCTAATATGGCCGTTCCAGTGTCGTGGTAGTTACAAGTGGTATGACTCAGCTCGGAATATAAAACCGCTATCACTTTCGTTGTTTGGACCATAATCAGAATTAACAGATATCAATCCTATTGCAATTCATCTTTGACATTATATCAATATAGGCTTGTCCTAGATAACATTAAACCATTCATCTATGATCATATTCTACTTTGGATGTGCATTCCAGCCACGTTGGTCATCGTTCTGTGAAAATTGGAATTCCTATAATATACTCTGTTGTAACCTCGCGATATAGAAAGACCTCTTGGAAAATAAAATTGTCGGTGATCAGTGACAGTTTGGTTAATATTCAGGTCTGCTTTGCCATTGGTAAATAGACAATTTGTGTACTTGCTGAGCTGATTTATAGGTGAATCGCATTGCTGGGGCTCTATTCTATGTCTGAATGATAATGGCCCAAGGTTCCTTTCCCAGTAGGCCTACTTGTCACGCATATTGATGTTTGCTGTGACTATTGTGGACAGCATCTTTCAGTAAAAATGTCCATTTTCTGGATCACTGGATTATGAGATCCTCGGAGGAGTGTGTAACTTGCATGAGATATGTGTCAAAAAACCTATTTAAAAGGCTATCCTCAGGATTAGCTGCAACATTCCGAATGATTATGATAAAAAAAGAAGTTGGTGTCCTTTTAAATAAACATCTCAGTCGGGTGAATAGATACTTGATATAGTCAGTCCTACTTAAGATATATCATGTGTATTTTGAACAGAAAACAATTCAACCTGAAGCCATTTTGAGCGTTTCATCAGATCGCATTGCAGCTGGGGACAGAGTGCCCTTAAGTGCAGTAATTGACAAAGCTACTTCCCCACTGGCCAGGATTGAGCCAGTCTAACTAAATTGGCATCATCTGCACTCAAACGAATATAGGACGTCACTAGCATAATAAAAAGGCGTGGACCAAGAAGCCCTAGTACATAAAGTTTAACTCAGTAGACCCTAACGGTACTAACGCCTAGACTCGCACTCGCAGCGAGATTGGTACAGATGGACGAGATTGGTAGATTAACTTGAATACATGTAGTAGATTAAAACCTCTGTAGGAGGGTACATGTAAGCAGGTCTAAATACATGCATGCAACCAAGGCACTGAAACGATGGGACAACTTAGGGTGATACTAGGTGCGTTCGTGATTTAAAAGTTCGGAACCAATTGGGTCAAAAGGGTTCCAAACCTTTTGTGTCGAGCTATATATACACTACTATAAATGTGGGATGTTGGCAAAAGCGTCATCCTCAGACTCACGCTGTGGGCATCTGGTGAGTTTGTGGGCAGATTTTGTCTGCCCATAAACATGTTTGTTTTAAATGCATCGCAGGGGTCTAATATGTCAGGGTTTGGTATTTTTTCAATTTCCAGTCCCGCAACACTGTGGCCAGTTTCGGTACTGTTAGCTGACACTAGGTGTCTCACAGAATCACATGTGTGCGCCTATGTATAAATGAAGACCTTCCCACAGTGTGTGGGCAGTTAGCCCATGATATTATATACGTAGAGCCGTTGCTGAGAAACCACATGTGGAAGATTTTCTGGAAGAGGCAAATTTTCTTCACTATTCTGATTGGCTTAGAACACATTAAATTTTACCCTTGAGCCATTCTAAGTATACAAAGCGTTCTGTAAATAAAACCATGATATCATCAGATTGTATGCATGACATTACAATTGCATGGATTAATCGGCAATAATACGGTGAACATATTACTTGGCACAATTTCAAGGGCTAAACAAAAAGATCTCGTCCTCGTTTATGGACTCTAAAAAAGATATATCTTGTTTATGTAAGTGTAAGGGTTAACCTGCTGTTATTTGGACAATCAACTTACCTGTGTTATTTCTCTATGGTACATTGACTGATTTTGTACCGGTGGTTATTATTGCAATCAAATGTGGGACTTCAAACCTGGAAAGAAAGAAAAGAAAGAATGTGTTTAGATATGATGCTTATGACAGATGTATACACTGTGGATGAAAATAGGTTTTGAGAATATGATTTAATTGAAATAAAGCATTCATGATGTTGCATTAAGCTTTATGTGCGGAAGTATATAAAGCATCTAGATATGCAGCATACAGATTCATTTCCTCACATACTATGATGGCCCATCGACCTCCGCCCTTTATCACACCTATACATAAGGGCACCTTCTCCATCAAATATCCCACCTGGGGCTCTGATCTGTGCTAATTCCCTTTCATGCCAAGATTGATTATCTCGTGTGGCGGAAAGCAGGGCGAGTTAGGCAGGAGAAAATGGCAGTTCTGACACCTTTAGCCATCATCACTCCACACATATCTATCATATCAGACTGCACGATGCCAGGCATGCGGTCATTAAGGGAGAAAGTGATGAAGGAAGGAAGGGGGGGGGGGAGGCAAGGAGAGAGAGAAGGGGCTTTAAGAGGGCAGTAGGATAATGTAATAAGGGGTATAGAAAAGGGAATGTGTGAGACATATATATTAGCTGTGGAACAACTATATTACATCAACACTGATCCATGCAATACTACATCAATGGAAAAGTAATTACTAAGGTCCTGATGGTAGCAGAAATACGTATTTCTGACAGTACATGTTTTATCTAATTTTAATAAAATCCAAGAGATCAACATTATCATCATGTTGTAATGTCCTTATCAAATACTAAAGTACTGACACAACCCTTCATATATACGTACATTTCTGTTGGAAATTCATATTGCATGCTAGCGCATTCAAAGCTCCCGAATGTCGATCCTCTTGACTAGGAATCTATCAGTATAGGGGTGCCTGGGTTTAACGTAAAGGTATTGATATCATAGATTTGGCAGGTGAGAAGGTGATAATGTATCTATACACCTGCGTACAGACCGCGCTATTTAGGTAATATAATACCATCCTTATAGTAAGCCTGAGGCATATAACAAAAAACATGGGTCGATACACTATATAATGTTGCCGTATGCCCAAGGTCTGACTGAGGAGAAGAAAATGGGAAACACCTTGAGGACCAAAGAGGTGTGGCAAAGTAGAGAGGCGCCATTGTGGCTGCATGTGAAAGAAGCAGAGGAGGGTAAGCCTTTGATGCACCAACCGGCCTATGTGGCTGATGTGAATGGGCCGTGATCAGCATCAGATGAGACCCCTTATGTGTGGCGGTATACCTAGAGTACTACCCTCTCACTAATACACTTCACCTACTCACCCCAAGCCTGACTCCTCAATGTGAGACTTCTTTAGGATATAAAGAAGCCCCATGTATGGAGGATTGGCGGTCTTTACTTTAATACTATGATGTATATATTTTGTAATGGGAACGTTGCCAAATGACGTACGCCACTGGCTAGGTGTTGCGGGACGGATGGTCGTTTAGTGTATCTGTATCAGCCAATTTGTCCAAAACAGCGACATGAGGGTTGGCAGGTCTTGAAAGGACCTCAAAATAAGTGGACAATGTAGTTTGTGAATATTCCCTATATGCATATACATGTTTGAATATCGCTAGTGTGTATACATAGAGGTACGTATGTTTGTTTGTTTTTATTCTAGAACTAGCATTATATATGTTTATTAATAATGAGTATAGGAATAATTATACCTGTGTAATGAAATTATATTTTAATGATGCGCTGTTGTTTAATTGTTCAAATGAAATATTATGTCGAACACATCTAATCTACCCGCATGTGCATGAGGCCAAAATGTAAACTGAAACATTGGCCTATAGCTAATTAATTATCTGGCTGTTCTAGACTTATTCCTGGTACTTTGAACTTTTAAAAAACACGGACATATCTACCCTTTTTTGGACCTCGTTGCTTGAAACACACCTTCTATTTTTGGCCTGTTAAAAACTGTCTGGTCAGAATTGTTTCACATGTCTCTCTGACGTCAACTAGGCTTAGTTTCCGAGAAATAAATATGAATACATACACAGTTTATAAGTGGTAATCTAGGTCTGAACTGAGCTGCTGATATCGTAAAAGAGTGTGTGCATGATAACCTGTCACCAGATGTTTTTGACAGCATGACACATGATGCGATGACAGGCGTTCAGTTACCACCACACCCTCTGCGTGATTGGAAGAACTGATATCACAATAGTAACCCTGGATGATGAACCTGCATTTGATAACTGGTATCTCCCTTCTCCAAGCAATTGCCGAGATCGCTCTGCTCTGTCCAAATGAAGCGCCGGTGAACCTAGTGTCACAGGAACTAATTAAGCACATGGGACACTATTTATAAATGTATCTAAAAAATCTCCAAATGTGGAGTTCTCTTGTCACCTTCCTTTCAGGTTGTTGTAAACTCAGGAAACTGGTGTTTTCAAAGGTCAGCGAACCAGTATTAGGTTGACCACATTTTTAAGTGACCTTCACTCCGAAAGCTTCTGCGTTATTTGTAAAGGATATAACGGTCAGGCAAAATTAAAATCTAACTGCAGTGTACTTCTAGGCCAACAACAATGAAATACCAAAGACATGGAAATATCATCCCACAGCTATGCTATCATGTTCATGACATCTAGCTTGTTGTATAAGGTGATGTTGGATATTTGGTAGTATAAATGCATCACACTAGTAAGGAACGTTCGCAAATAACAATTTGTTAAAAACATTCACAAAGAACGATTTGTTAAAAGTCCTAACGACTCACCCAAGCGCGAGTTCATACATGAACCGGAGCAAGATCACAGTTAAGTAATTTAGGGTGCGATCCTTTTTTTTACTACGGGGGCAGTGTGATTATGGTAGGGGTGATATTTCGAGCCCTTGAGCGGTGGTCAAAATAATTTCAATCGCAATTTGGGGAGTAGGGGGTGGGATTGAATTCACCAGTTTTCAGCAAGAAACCTGTTTTAATGGTTGAAAATGTCACCACCACCCTACTCCCCGTTGTTAAAAATGATCACTCTCAATATTTGCTCAGCACAAATACCTTCCACACTCTAGCTGGTAAAGAACTGGTAGCTTTATGTAAGCATGCACAGGGCTAACATATTATTGACTTAGAATTCAGCTCTAGTATTACAGAGAAGTATATAGCACCTGGCCATACCCAGTGCCACGCCGGGTAAACTGGGACATTGCACTCTCACACCTGAGGCTCCCTATAGTAAGGTACAGTGTAGGACACTCGATCTGCAATATCCACCATTGTTTTAGGTCGGCCCCCAAGGTGCCCACCTCAACCTCTGTTCCCGAGCATCATCGCTGGCACCAAAAGTTGATGGTAAAAGTAGTTCCGGTACGCTTGGTGCTGTAATGTTAAAAGTGTGGACGAGTACCGTGTAGCTTGGACTGCCCCCCCCCCCGCCCCTGTGAGATGTATTGTGAACTATTTTCTGCTTCAGCTAATCAAAATAACCACTCAGGTAACCCAGCTAACATAAAA
Source organism: Harmothoe impar (assembly GCA_947462335.1). Taxonomy (NCBI): domain Eukaryota; kingdom Metazoa; phylum Annelida; class Polychaeta; order Phyllodocida; family Polynoidae; genus Harmothoe; species Harmothoe impar. The sequence continues at coordinate 54,191,238 of OX381715.1, forward strand.
ACGTTATTTTACGTCAAAATAACGTTTTAAATTTTACATAACGTTATGTTATACTAAAGAGCCTTAGAAAAACGTTGACATATAACGTTATATAACGTTATAAAACGGTGTATAACGTTATTTGTTTACTGGAACCAGCCACAATTCTGTTTGAGTGGTACTCATGACTTGAAGCTTGGTCTTGGGCCTCTGTGCAGGTATGTGTTTAAGTGGAAGCTGCAGGGGTGAGCACACAAATGCCAAGGGGCCTATGCAAATTAGCCATGTGATTCCAAGTCTACAGCTTTGTTGACACATAGGAGGTGGTAGACAAACCCAAAAGTGCTTAGTTCTCAGTAATGTATTAGTTCCTAGTTCCTGCATTCTCAGGGTAGTGCTTAGTTAGGATGTAACTAAGGTCTGCAACATGTGTGGCATGTAATTTCACTGCTGATGTGATTAATACAGTGGTTTGTAATCACTGGCGATTTACTCAGTGCACCGAGAGTATATTATCGGCACTTGAAAGTAGTGCTTTGCATTTGAATCGTCAAATATATTTGATGCAAAGGGGTAAATTAACAGGCAGTGACATGTGCCATAGTATTTAGGGTATTGGCAAAAAAATAATCTGGTGTATCGAGATGACCCAAGGACCTATATACACACACAGAAAGGTGAGAGTCATTGTCGCTAAAACTACCTTCACCTAAGGGTCACGCACTGCCTGACTCTCAGGTGAGGGTAGTTTTAGCGACAATGACTCTCACTTTTCTGAGGGTGCACATCTATATGGTTAACCATGAGGGGTTTATAGGTATACCCAGGACGCACTGAGTGCATTGTCAGTGTTAAGAAAACACCCACGTAATACTGTTTCACACAAGTATCAGTATGCCTAAGTAATCCCTCCTTTTGTGATGAAGTGAAGTACAGGTATTTATAGCTGGAGGTCGATGACCCCTACCAGCAAGTCACCCCCTATTTCACGCCCTAATCCACAGAGTTTAATGAGGCCAAACTTGTTTTAAAAAGGTTCGTTTCCGGGAATATCGTCTGGAAAAGCGTGTATTCCACCAACGTCTTTCGACCGAAATTTCATCATCCGATAAAAGTTAAACTAATGGAGTTAATCTCGTCCGACAGACGGAATCACGGCCGATTCGGTCAGTGGAATATTGCCTAAAGCTAGGCCCGGCCGGCCGATTTTTTTTAATCTTTTTTTTGCTTTCCACATTTTAGGCCTGTTTTAAGAGTTTTTGCCCTAAAATCATTAATAATTGTCCGATTTACGAACCGTAAAAACAGTTTTGCACTGTTTTGCTAGACCCGGCCGGGTGACCGGAATCAATTTTTTTTTATTTGGCCTAAATGTACACGGTTGGGGCCTGGTCAGGGGCACACTGTTGCTCAGCGACTACCATACTGTTGTGATCAGTGGCCGCGGTCATGCACTAGAGATCTATCTATACATAGAATGGCGACAGTGCCTGTTTGTCCCTGAGCTGAACTTCTCATGCCCCTCTAAACCGTTCCTATACTACCCCGGTCACTGTGATTCACCAGAAAAAAATGTAGATCACTAGTCTAGGAGACGGGGGCTATAAGTATTTCCCCACTTTTTTCGTTTCCCTGATATCAGAAATAATAGGTAGACTGGCGCAGGTTGAATATTATGTATTAGATAGCCTACACCTGGACAGGATTATGCCATACAACCACTGCCCCACAAGATCGAGACGAGGCATGACCAGTGGGCAGTGCATGGTTATGCGGCATCATCCTGTCAGACTCCCTGGTTGACCTAATTAAGGGAGTCGCTCCCTGGCTAACCTAACAGCCTTAGTAAGGGAGTCACATAATTATAGCACCAGGACTCAACTAAAGAGGGGAGTCGATCATTCTGGAGGCAATCTTGAGTCCCTTTCGACTTGTTTCTTTTATTAGGCACATCAAACATATTCACTCTAAGTAAACCGACACTCTATTTCATGCAGAAAATGGCCATGACATTAAGGCAATGATGGTTTCTGAACTCAAATTGGCTCTGCCATAGTCATCTGTAATCAGATCCCAAAAGATATTGTTTTTTGATTTGTTGTAAGAGACGTTAATGGACAGAAATAGGATTTTAGTTGGATCCGTATCAATCATCATGGTTATTAATGCCGCATGGTTTGTGAAGGTGTTGTCTCTTTGCTGCGTATTCCTAATTAATCTATATTTACATCAACATGGCGACGCTGGTCATGACATGTTTAATAGGAGCAAAAGCAACAACCAACCTTTAAGATAGAACTTACGGGTACATCATAAATGATCTTTGGTAGCGGCGCGACGCAATTACACAATCATGGAGATTTAGTTTCAGTTGAGTATTCAAATGGTTTGGTTCAAAATATTTGTAAGAAATAGCTAAATGTATTAATGATAATTGGCAGAACAAATACAGGACAACAGATAAGTGTCAATGAGCAGTAATAAGCCCCTGGTTGAGTTAATTGGTGTGGAGAGTTTCGCCATGCAGGAGAATAAGCATAAAGGGATTGAGCCACTGCATAGTAGTATATGGATGGGATATTTTATCAGCGCGGAAATAAGATCCTTTCAAACATGCCTGTCGTGCGCACGTCGTGTGGTGTATGTGCACTGAATCGCTGCCATGGTCGAGCTAATATGGCCGCGTTTAAAGATGTCCCCTCTCGACCCCCCCCCCCCCTCTCCTTTCCCTCGCCAAGCTGCGCCATCTATTTTAGCCCCTGGCATTAATAATCGTTTAAGGGTACATTCTCATTATCTGAATACGTATACAGTTGGCCTTAAAATAAAGGTTGCTTTCCAGCCGGCTACACAACACGGCCAACGCCAATTTCTGTTGGGATATATGCCAGGTTTTACAGATGGGACAATTATTCAGGATTCTAGAGCGAAAACTGTAAAATTAATAATATCTTTGTCTTATGACCCACTAAAATGTTGCTATCCTATTTATGTATGTAAAAAATATCATAAAATATCACTCTAAGTAACCTACAAAAGTATCTATTCTTTCATAGATAATTGTATACAAATACATACTGAATACGAGAGATATTTGACTTCAAAGCAGCAAAGCAAAGGGAAAACAAGAGAAAAACGACCTGCCAGGCCTAGTGTTACAGGCAGACTGGTTGCTGGAAACCAACCTTTATTCTGTCTTGTTGAGTGATTGAGTGATTGAAACATGTTTACTGGGGTGAAGGATAATAGGATATGTAGTAGTTATAGGACGAGTACCAAGCTGCACGCGAACTACGTACGTGAAGGGAGCCTTATATAGAATATCTCTACAGCTTGATACAAGGCATATAACTTATTTATACTACGTAGGTGTATGCAGTATACAAGAGGTTCTAAATGTTTTGTTCTCCGTGACCGCTGTGGTATAACATCGATAGTGCACGATTTGCACATAGATACCTGACCCAGTAGCCAAAATCAGGGGGTAAACATGCTATTTTAAAAATGTTGCTGTGTTTGGAAATCATTGAGAAGCCATTGTATGTTTGGTACCAAATTCAAGATAATGTCATCCTCTATTTGATATGATGTTCTAGATGAGTGTGTTTTCAACGTTCCAAATGGTAACCATGGCGACAAACTAGTTCAAATTTTCCTCTTTTTCCTGTAGTTTTGCGGAAATGTTAGGCATGTTTGGCAAGCTGTCGATCAGTTAATATTTATGTTACCATGACAATTAATACAGATTATAAAAGGGAATTTCATGGAGAATGTAGAGAAACAAACATCAATTTGATCCCTAAAGTGTTAACATCAAAGTTCAAGCCAGAATCGAATTTAATGAAAATTTTGGATTATGACTTTTTTTTTTCATATAAACAAATTGGTTGCCATGGTAACATTTTTCAAGAGGATTTTGGAATTTTGCACGTTTTTCCTATTTTTCATGTCACACTCTTCTGTTTGGTATATAATAATGATAGAATACTCTCAATACAATTCCATTAGTGTTTCATTAAAAACAGGTAATAATTTCTATGAAATTCAGAGATATTGGGGCAGAAATGCAGTGTTGAAAGGGTTGAGTGGGGTCGTCTCTGCCCTCTCTGCACTCTCTACCCAACTATGGCTTAGGGTTTCAACCCTTACTTATAATGGATGAATACTCTAAAGCATCAAGATCAATAATCATGCATTCTAAAGGCCAATATGGGCTCTACAGGGGATCTACATCCATTAAGGACCCAAATATTGGTACTCCTAAAGGGACAGGCACTATATATCGGAGGGGGGGCGTTAATAAAATGTGTGTATTAGGGATCGAGAGGTGATTTTATAGTCAATGTGTATATAATTATGAGTAGTCTCGAAAGTTAGACATCACCAAATAATTTTTCCGTTTTGTACTCGAAAAGATAAATCCCAAAGAATACAAAGCATCGCATATTATAGTCGATATATATCATACATGTATTGTGAATTATTAACACTAAGCGTTGGATGCTCTTTAGCTACTAGAGCATGCATGGAAGCACATCATGCACTAGGTTATGAATATATGAAAGAGTGTTCTACATAACTGAAGCTTTACAAAGAGGGAACCCACATTGACAGTCATAATGCATCTATATTCATCATATTCATCACATGCATGCGCCTAACTACGAACCTGTACCTCGACTTCGAGTTATGTAAACAAATCCACTGGACTTAATTATGAGACACGGCATGAGAGAACAGTCATTCTTCAATACAAAGTTGGACCTCTCTGATCTGGAGGCGGGACACACAACACACACAAAAAAGTCTCACTTTTCTGAGGGTGAAGTTCATTACTTTTTAGCAACAATGCATCGCTATAGCTGCATTGCATGATAGAGTCGTCAGCGATGATAATATTTGGTCGATTTAATATGCTGAGCAAGGGGTTTCTCGCGACCCCTATGTTTGCCATATACACTGTGTTCCTTCATGAATTGATAGCATCTACTGTATGGCCATGTAATACACGCAATCACATTAACCGACATGTTAGAATATCACAATGTTCGCTAATTTACGTAACCTTGGCAACCATCATAAGCAACAGCCTGTTCTGTAATTCAATGGAACCAATTGTGAAATTGCAGAACGAGAATCTTACAAATTGAATTGAATTGATTTATTGTATCAAGAAGTTTCCATGTATGTCTCATCAATATGGTCTTTCACCAACATAACAACAACATCTTAAAGCGACATTTGCATGTGCATGGGGAGCAGGTAGAATATTGGCTTTGTGCCTGTTGCCAAGTTTAAGACAGAAGGAGATCTGTCATGTCAGTAAAGCTGTTCAACAGAAAGACTGCCAAGATGTATCATTGCTCTAATATCCTTTACGGTCTCTTTCAAATGATAGTAGTTTTTGACATGCATGCACTGAACACATTATAATAGGCATGTTTAAAGGGCATCACTACAGATGACTCAGTGTCATTATGACATTGCATCATATATACAGGGGTGAATTAATTGAGGTCTTCATTTTGATCACACATATATTTACTTATAAAATGGAAGATATGAGGAATATCATCACAGAAAATCAAGTATTTTTACGAGAGGAATTTGGGCAACATGATCAAGTGTATAAATATAAAATGTGCACATAGACACATCTTGCTGTTTCTGAAACCATAGTTACAAATACGAGGAGAGGGTTACATGGCTTTGTGCTCTTGACAAAGATTGGAGATCCGAGAATGGAATAATCAGAATTATTTGAAAACGATGCCTTGTAATCACGAGGCATGAATCTGACTTAATTCCCAAGCGTCCTCTCTGATTAGGTCAAACATCAATCAGTGTGATGAACCTGGCTCCTCATAATGATGAACCTGGGGCATCATATAACCTAGTGATGACCAGGACCTCCTCCAGAGCCCTCCTAAACATGAGCACCTGCTAGAAGTCTTCACTAGTGATAACCTTTTTCATCCATAAGTTTTCAGTGCATGGTCACTTGGCCTTTGCACCCCTGTAAGGAGAGACTAGCCTTCAGGTAATGGAGAAGGATGTGCTTGTGGTGAGAAGGAATGGGGGTCTGTCATGTTGAAGCCAATCATGCAACAGTTCCATTACATTTACAGCTCGGTGGTGTCCCCAGCCAACAGTGTACCGCTGGACAGTGTACCGTAAATAGCTTCCCTTCATGACACGGAAGATTATGTGTGTAAATACTCTGATAACGGTCATTCGGTCTCAGAGTCGGATGATAAGCCTTATACTTCCCATGCAGATATTATCAATGGTCCTACTTCAATAGTATTGCTTTCGGGAATATATCGGATTATTTAGTTGGTATAGCACACCTAATTATTGTGAGAATCAATTGAATTCTTCTTCGCTTCTAAAGGGTAAGTTATTTTTGAATCATATATACATAATACATATGACTGCAGAGGAATACACTCTATATATATATGATTCTAGCAGGGATATAGAATGGATTCGTCGAAGGTATTTTTCTAGAACACGTTATATAACAATGCCGATATCCATCCGACAAAGGCTAGCATCTTAAATGGGGATCTGAATTGCTTATTCTGCATCCATACAGAATCTCTGCAATAGAATGAACAGGGGTGGGTGTGGCCATCCATAACTCATCCATCTTCGGCCCAAACCCCGTTCTGAATTGTAAGCTTGGGGATTGACCTTTGCGGAAACACTCCATCACCATGTATTACATGTAATAGGCTAGTGTTGACCAAGGTCTCACTAACAAAGGTGTTTATAACACCTCGGGGACTGGGCCAGAAATATTCAGAAACTGTCCACACAGTATTTCTAGCTACCAGTATAGTCAATAAATTCAATTGATATTCCCAGTGTAACACTAGTACTGGTATGGGGAGTAGTAGTGATACGTGGCCATTTACTTGCAGTTTCATGTCTTTGTGATATCAAAAATGATGCACCTCTAATTTTGATAATCCCATTAGTTGAAATGAGATATAATGAAATAGGCTGACAGCTCTAGTATATTGGCTGCATTCATATTGGTTTGCCTCGCTGATATGTCATAGCAACCGAGATCTGCGTCTGAAAATGATGACAGTAAGTTTTTCATAGCATGAGATGACCTTCGTTGTTATATATGTACATAGTCTTTGTAAGTGAAAATGAAACCACACATTGTACATATAATCTCCACTTTTGCTTGCAATATGAGGTTTCGACGTACTAATACAGATAGCCGCCATGCCCTATATATGCACCTTCCAGTCTGAATCACACTGAAAAAGTAAACTTGTCTCCCACAAATAGAATCTGGAGCTGGCAAATGTCGGATTTTGGGCTGGCACATGCCAAATGGGTCCTCTATCCCCAGCTAGAAGACCCGCTTCCTTGTCACTCAGACAAGTTTTTGACTAGTTTATTTTATGATCTTCACTTTGAAGAGTCTGGAGACAAGTTTATTTTTTGAGTGTGGGTAAGCATGTATCTGGGATCATTGATACACCCTGCATCACCACCTCCTCAAAAGGTGGCTGCAGAGGGGTCGAAAAGGACCTGGGCTGTTTTCCAGGCGACCTGGTGACCTGGCACACTTATTTAAGTGACCTGCCGACTTTTGGACAAATTTGGTTGTAGTCAAAATGATCTAAAAGGCGACTTTGTGACATTGGGTTTTTAACTTACGTGATAGGGGGGGGGGGGAGGGGGTGCCCCATGTGCATGCCACCCCAAAAAGATCTACAACCTCTCCAGACCAGACGGTAGTCCTTTAGGTTGTGAGGTAATCCACAGTTGATGGAGGTCAACATGATAATAAGGGTACAGTATCACGTTATTACGTATTACGGCTAACGGGCCTTACGTCACCGTGTGGGGTCAATGAACGAGCACTATGCATGCTATGCTCCACTGAAGGGCATTGGAACATATCTCTATCTCTAGTGATATAGAGTCAAACGTATGACACGTTATACCCCAGCACGAACCCAATAAAGAAGTAAGGCTTCTAGTGTTAAAGATACTGTACATGTATTTTATTTCGCCCTGCACATACGTTCGCAGAATTCGCGATTTTAAGATCCACGAAAATATGTACAAGGCTCTATCACTACCATATTTTAAATTCACGAATTTAAATCCACGAAAAATTGTACCTCCTCAAATATACGTCTACAGTAATTCCTTCTGGTAATCAGGCAATTAAAGGGCAACTTTAAAAAAAAAAGGGTTTCTCATCACCGCGCGCATCATAAGAATCAGCTTTTGAGGGAAACTTTTCTTCATTTTTTTTGCATTTTCTTTTATGAGAAACATGATAGAATGGGCAAATATTAGCATATTTGGTATCAAATTAAAACTAATACTGCCAGTAATGCAGTGGGATAAAGATATCCCACATTTTCCTCAATCTTAAAGACCAATGAATTCCTAACTATTAAAATGTCAATTTTGGTTGTGAAAAACATATATTCTCCTTTACATTTTAGCATGCGAGTTAAAAAAAAAAGCTTCCCTCGTCATAGTTTTCAAACCTTGGTGGTGAGAAACCACTCTTTTTTAGGTTCGAATTTTGAAATATAGAATGACCCTGCATCACAACATCGGATATCATTCATGATAAAATTATTTGATCATCATATCCCGGGATATACATATATACTGAGTAGGATCGATCGCACCTGTGGTACCCCCACTATCACACACATCAAAACGGGCTTATGAAAGAGGCCCACATGATCTAAAAAATAGTTTGTGCGGGACGTTTATGGTTCACAAACCTGCATGTTTTGTGAAAACTGAACTACACATAATATTTTGGCACAGTTCTCAGACGTCACCGTTCAACTCTTTTGATGACCTTTTGATGTACCAGACAGGTGTCTACGTGTAGCCACCTACCTGGTGGCACATGATTTGTGACCGATGCCTTTTAGGTATTTAGTATGCCTAGACTGTTTGAGAAAATATAGCTAATGTATATGGGACCAATATGTACATGTCTCTCGTGAGTGATTTGGCCTTTTATAGTACTGCATTGGCGCTGATTGAAGTAAGCACCATTCACATTAGACCTTTTAAACCTGCATTTGATAGTATCTAATCCCCATCCTCAAGACAATGGTGCATGAGACATGTATCATTGTTTAAACTCATTGCATCCCATTGCATCCCTTCTGGATATATCTAAATAAAACATGTGGTAATCTTAGGGTCCATACACTTGGTTTAGAATGTCTTGTGTCCTGCTGATAGCTTTTTGCCAGAGAAGAACATTGATTTCCCTCTGATTTTCCTGCTGCAAGATATACACCTCACTGTCGGACACTTTCTGAGATCTGGCCCAGCCTTGACTGACCTGCCACCTGGCGTTGTGCCCGCTACAGCCTGTATGTAAAATACAGTCAGTCCATTTCTTTCATCAAATATGGTGTAAATAGCAATGTGACCCAAATATTGGACGGCGCTATTTGTAGCACAGCCACAGGGCACCAAGTTGTTATGGGGACGCCCCCGTTTTTGGTCAGGCGGCGCCCCAGTAAACAAAAAGCGTTATACAACATTTAAAAAAGTTATATATAACGTTTCTTTAAGGCTCTTTACTATGGCATAACGTTATATGAAGTTTTACAAAGTTATCTTGACGTAAAATAACGTTTTACTATTAGTTGGGGCAGAGTTAACCGTCACTAGTACACTATACTCAGAACAGAGAAGAGGGTGTTACAAATCTGGGTTTCATTCAATGGCATGCTGAGTCTATATGCACTAAAAACCCAGGAAAACTGAAACTCATCATATTAACGACCTAGGTGTGTGGCATTGTAAAGTTGTCATTGTGACAGACTAGAGACTTGAAAGTTGTCAATACTGATGACTTTAAGTCTTCATATTGACAATACCTAAATCAACAACCTTAAGGCAGTCATTCTGTCACCTTGACTACCTAAGGTTGTCAACTGACCTGAGGTTTTCAGTGTGGGCGTCTATGGATTTCTAAACCCTGAACATGGATGTGCCCATGACCTAGGTAACCCCGATATCTCTATAGGCCTGCTCAGCAACACTGGAATGTATAATAATGTGTAGTTTTACAGTCCTATAACTTCAACATTATATGGTACCTGGAATGTAGACCCTATGTTCCCTAACAGTAATGTATGCAAAAGCGGACCCTGAATCCAAACTATTAAGGTTCTCCTTGCACAGAACCATGTGTCATATATGTCATCTGCCCATAGATAACCTTAAATTAAAAGGTCTCGGTCCCATACCTCCTTGGTATAGGTGCACGTTTCCATATCTATGTAAGGAGTTACCCGATCCTTACTGGTAACATAGGGATGACTCTTGACATTGTTATAATAAAATCGCTGGGTAATCTTGAGAGATTAAATCTAAGCGATTTGGAAGTCTATGAGTCAATTGTATTACCCATATGGTAAGCACTGCGATGCGTATTTTGACATTGAAGTTACACATTGATACATACATACGACAGACACAAAATGCTGAAAAATTATACATCACAGACCAGTGTTATATGAATGTATGGGGATTTTCATGAGCCTTGACCCTAGGACCTGGACTCTTTTGTTATTTTTGTTGAAATGCATATTTAATAGGGAATTAGTTTTGTGGGGAAATTACCCTTGGCAGCCGCACAGATGTGAATGTAGAATATACAAAGTCCCCCCCCCCTTTAAGAGCCCAAGCAGTCCATGTATTTTATGACATTTTGGCCCCATTCCAGCCAAAGCTCACCTTGTTCTGTTACAATGGATGTCTGTATTGACTAATTATATATATACTACAGTTGGTTTAAGATGGATGGGAACCCTACCATATTTGCTTCCTATAGCTACTATTCTAAAACGCACCATGTCCCCATTATTGGGGTTTCTGTGCTAAGGTCAAATTCAGTCACTCTTTCTTTTGCATGGGTAGCAGTGCACGAAGGACCTTAAAGGGCCATAAACAATTACACCTGTGCTAATACGGGGTCTATGTAGACAGAAAATGGGGAAAAGGTTAATGCAATAGTGGACCTCGGGCATTTCTGTCCACATAATCCCCATTTCAGCCCTTTTGAAACTTGCTGGTCAAAGACTACACCCGGTCAAAGACATTTCAATTTATTAATGATCTCATGAGACACAGCATCAAACAGTTGCTGGTCGTCCAGTAACAGTCAATGTGAAGTGAGTACAGGCACAGCTTTAAAGCACACGTACCTTTTTATACGAACGGTTATTTTACGTTTTTTTTGTAACATTAAGATATGACGTTTCGCCACAATAAGGAGCCATAGAGAAATGTTGTATAACGTTGTATACCCATAATGTTTTTGTTTTTTATTGAGGTAGGGCCGTTTTATTATGTTATTATTATTATTATTATTATTATTATTATTATTATTATTATATTACTTGGATTACGGATCCGCCGCCGGGATTTTTGACATTTTGCGAAAAAAACAAAGGTTTTCCCTGCCTTTTTCCCCCAGCTGCCCCTTTATTCGGGAAATTTTGTGATCCGGCGCCCCGCGTAGGGCAGCTTTTTTTCTTATTTACTCTGCCATTCCAAAACGTTGGAGCCCATGATCTAAGTTATCAAAAAAAGGTGCGTGGCATTGCCTATGTGCAACCCTGCACACATAGCCTGCATAGAACGTCATAACCAGGTGTATACGGGTGCTTTTCACAGGCTAGGGACCAAGGAATAAACTTACATCACTCGTCAGACCTTTGCTTTATATAAAGGGTCAGTACTATAATGGCCAACGTCCACAGAGCAGACATCGGCTGTAACATTATTTTGAAAACCATTACTATAGATTTTACATTTTACAATGTTTCAATGGGAATACACAGGAAAGCTTGCTTTATTTTTTTTTTTTGAGACATGAAAAGTGCCTTCAGCATCCGGACCTGCAAAATAAAAGCCGGTCCTGCAAAATGATAGATCTGCAGGACCGAATGTCCTGCGTGGCAAAAAAGTTTTCACGGAGACTGTGAGGAGATAGGGATTTAGCCCCCCGACGACCTGAGATACCAGAATATGCTTGTCCCGTATAAATTCGTCACTATAGTGATGGCATTACGACATTAGCTTTGATCCCCATAGAGATTTCAGTGTATGCAGGAATTCTTGTAAGAAAAGTGGCACAAAATATATCGAGCAATACTCTAAACGTTTGATAAATATATCCTTCGGACATGGGTGACATGGCTGGTTGGTATAAGGTGAATAACCAGTCCTTGGTTTATAAAAGACTTATAATTATACATGTACAGTTGTATATGGTTGGTACCTTTTGAAGCCCCTAGGGACAGGCACACAACGCTGTTGTAGGCTGTGCTAAGAGGGGGAAGTGATGGTGACCGAATCTATGAGGTGAGTGAAGGTAGAAAGCACACCCCTACACTTTTACCGAGGCAATGGTTCTTTAACATCCAACACTACACAGGCATAGTGTTAGATGGATAGGCCTTTGGTAATGGTATGCTGTATGTCAACCACAGCAGGGGGAGTTCGTAACGTGGCACAGCAGGGTGCTAGTGAGACTCGAGCGGGGTACCTCCCACATCCAACGCTCTGCCGTCTGAGCTACTCCCCATGTATGTGCATGTACTATGACTGGCCAAATTCAACATATTCTCACGATCATGTGAATGCTTACAAAAATATCCTCAGCAGATCTCGTTCAAAACCTTTTATGGTCTGGGGCGTCGTAAAATATTCTGTGCGTTCTAGAGGTGGGGGTATAAAAATGGCTGTGACTCCAAGTAAGATTTCACCATTCCCGTGTCATTATAGTAATCAAGGACCACTCCCCGGAAGGCGACCGAGGTTACCATGAGTCTGGGCACTCATGGGGCCAGACTCGCTCAACCAGTACCCTTTTCCACCACAAGGGCTCCAAATGGGACTGGTGGGACTGCTATATTAAGATTGTTACTTCCTGCCAGGCTGTGCACAGGATTTGGTGCAGAGGATTTGATTGGTGGACTCATGAGAAGAAGTTATAATAAAACAAGTTTTTTACGAGTTTGCCCAGACTCTATTATTATAGAGTCGGGGCCTGAGACTGCTCCTGGGGAGGATCTCGTTATCCCCCTACCCCAGCACTCAACACTAGCCATGTCACAAGCTACACGTATATTTTATGCCAAGGGCTGAATACAGATTTGTTTCCTAAGACCCTAAAATGGACAAGGCCAAAAAGAAAGGTGTGTTACCAGTCACTCACATGTTCAGCAAAACGGGGTAAAGCTTAATTTTGAAAATGGTATCATTTCAATATGTTAGCGTTATTGTAAGAGAATTGATCAATATCGTAACATTCCCTATAGTGCCATACCAACAGTGATTAGCATCGAAGCATGACCAAGCTGCCATGTCCGTCCATAGGGGTGATCCATTAAGTATGTCACGCTTTTTTGGGCCATTTTGAACACCCCCCCAACCCCATGTCACACTTTATCACACTTCTCCCAACACCCCCCAGAAAAGTATGTCACAAATCTGCTGACACCCCCCCCCCTTACAAATAGTGATGTTATTAGGCATGATGTACCTTATCGATTAGAACCTTTTCAACACTGGGTTTCTTGTAACTCAATGCAATTCTGTGCAATATATTGGCTTACCGCGTGGAAGGGGTTAAGCAAATTCTCTGAGGAGTGACCCTTTGGTGAAAGGGATTTTTGTCGAAAGTGACCTTTGTTGCTGAGACCTCCGAAAAGTGACCCTTGTTTTTACAGATTTTGTTGAAATCTCAGAAAAGAGACCCTTGGTGAGGGTGGTTTTGGTGAAAAGTAGCCCTTGTGAGGGGGATTTCTTAGGAAAAGCAGACCCATGGCAAGGGGGGTCTTGCTCAAAATATAACCTAGCCAGTTGCACATCCATGTATACGGGATCTTGTGTTACCCTCTACAGTGATTGCATGGAACCGAGGTCAGTTAAGCAGATGAAGGATGATGAAGGCTGACCTGTCTAAAGTGGATGGGGCTGGTAGTTGTAGGTCTACTACAACCACCAGTATGTTTTTAGCCTGGAGATATCACTAATTATACAGCATTTATTTAATATTATGGTTTTAAAAAAATCTGAAAGTGTGACGTCACATAATCCTATACACCCCCCTACCCCCTCGTCACACTTTGTCACACACAAAAAAGACCCCCCCACCCCCTCAGGCGTGACATACTAAATGGATCACCCCATACGACTTCATTAGCTGCGTAAACATGTAATTTACATATAGGAAATATGGGCAATTTTTGAATCACATTGGGATTTATGGCCGGCAGACATATTGCTTTCGGCTCTAGTTTGCGCTGTTTGGTGGCGGAAAGGGTGCTGGTCTGCTCTCTCCGCCACTTGATTCAGCGTGCAGCTCTGTGGAAGTACGTAATATGACCTCATGCATCAAAAGAAGCAGAGCCACACAGACAGATGAGGGGATTCTTAGAAAAGGTCACATTCATGACATTTGCTTCGCATGAGCAGTCATGCATAGATTATATTCTGGTTAGACAAGGTGCACAACGTAGAAGACTCCGTGACACAACCCCAATCATTTACGTATAGCTACATGTGACATACGACCAGCCTGCCCCTACTGCACCTAATGGCCATGGTCCACAGAGCATTAATCGACTGTAGAATGGCCATACATTAGCTATGTTAATGTATAATAATGGGCTATTTATGCTCTGTGGATGGTGGCCATTACCCGTGATTGTGTATTTATTTTAATAAAGGGGTTTGGGTTCGTGGATACGTGTACGAGTCTATGCACCGATGTTTTAATGAATGGGGTCTCATGTTCTCTGCGGCAGGGGTGGTGATGGTATATATCATATCACGTGTCAGGTTATATAGGAGATAAATTATTAGTATGCACCACAACTGATGCATCGGTACAAGGACATATACAGTACATGATTGTATATGACCTGTATAAATCAGTACAAATCTGTATCTTGTGTCCTGTACAGCTTATGACTACCTTCCACTGGAGTTGGCTTGACATAGATTTCCTATTCAAACTGCGTTTATAAGGCCTTCCTCTACAGAGCATTATTCGGCCAAAATCTGCCATTTTATCCCACTCGAGGTGGACTTTGACACCTCGAGGTGCCGCGGCCCACAGCAAATATCGGCTCGAGGACCCGCCAACAACCAAATTCTATCAATATATATGCAATCAAATATAGGAGATGTATGGCAATTTCGCCCGTATAGGCTACGGTCAATTTATAAATGCACTGTGGACGATAGCCATTATTATATAGGTATCATACCTTTGTAAATGACATGCAAAAGTCATGTCTCTTACTCTAAAAACTATAACGCAGCCCATGGGCTCCTAGCTTATACACATTTAAGAAGTAAAGGAAAGAGAGGATCAGTAGGTGGGGGCTGTCACCATGGTTGCACTCAGCTGCATGTAATCATGAAACCGACAGTGTCCTGGTGGATTACTGTTAGCTCCCTGATGATAGAAAATGCCACTTAGTAAACCCTAAGTAATGAAGGGCTCTCACACCTTGTGTAATTAACGTTGCTGCTTTATGTTGTTTTCACTTACAGTGGCCGGGATCGCTACTCTTGCTCGCACCGATGCTTTTCAGATGGCCGGACCATAAATCAGAACGAGTAGCTTAAAAAGTTATAGGAAAAATGATACATCATTAGTAGTAGAGTCTATTCTGTACAGGGTCGGATGGGCGTGGATCCTTCATTATTCATGGTCTCCTCGACGCTAGTACAACCGACCATTGTGCTTTGTTTCTGTAAACCTTCGGCATTAGACCAAATAATAACGATATGGAGATAAAGGGCAAAAAAAAACGTTGTTCTTATAATTATGCTCATTTTTGCGAGTCCCGGGTTTAGACACAAAACGTGACACGGGCCATTCATTGCTATAGACTAATTTGCCCAGGATTGTGACGGGTACGAATATCATCAATTTGTGAATGTTCCCTAACACGTTTAACTACACTTATTGATAAGAAATATCGATCCGTCCAATATCGTGGCTCAAGAGGGGTCAAAAGCGACCTGGCAATGTGGGCTGTTTTCCAGGCGACCTGGTGACCTGGTACAATATAGTAAAAGCGACCTGGCGACTTTTTTGGAAAGTTTGACTATAGCATAATATGGTCTAGAAAATCGACTTTGTGATATGGGGCCTTTAAATTCGGCAACTTTCCGACCTGATGGGGGGGACCCCTCTGCACCCCAAAAATCCAGTGCTTTACTGCCCTGCACCATGGACCATGCACATGCACTTCAGGTTATACAATGTATATACAGAAACGAAAGCTGGTAGGGCCTTGCATGCTCTATTTGATCATGACATGAAGCTGAATTAGATGCCGCCCAAGGGGCCATTTCGTAACTAATCAATGAGGGAAATGGGACCCCAGGAACGAAAATGGAAAGTAACATGCAACAGTTGCACTATAGCTGGTGTTTCCCCCCCCAAAAAATGGTGTCACTTCTGAAAAATTAATACCACCTTAGGAGCTAACTGCGCATGTCTCAAGTTACAACACACGTGTGTCCCTGATAAAGAACACATACCTCTGAGACAAACAAAGCTATTTAGGAAGTCACCTATTAGCACTGGTAGTGTGTTGTGTGGGTCTACATTGTATAGGTGGTGACTTCACAGAATTGGGTTATCGGTCGGGTAGGGGCGGGGGTATCCACTGTCCTTGAACCTACTGTACTCTCCACCTCAGATGGGATGGACTCCTAAAATCGACATGGTGACATGGTCTTTTCTTAGAATAGACCCATAATAGAGCTTAGTGATATGAGGGGAAAAGAGTGACAGGACATGGGATATTTCTTAAATTCGACATGGGATATGACATGCTCTTAGAGGCGACATGCGACGTGACTGACAGGTGGCACTGCCATTTCTTAAAATCGACATGCGACATGGAACGGGGGAGGGGGTTCAATATTATTTTGACACGGGTGTGCGGCTGACCCTTCCACAACCCTAAATACCCTTGGTGAGGGGCATTTTGATCAAAAATGACCCTTGCTAAGGGGAAGTTTGGTCAAAAGGGCCTAGGTCTTAGCAGATTCTCCCAATGAGTCACACAAGGTGAGAGGCATTTTGTTTAAAAGTGACCCTTGGCGAGGGAGATTAAAGTGAAAATTTACCCTTGGTGAAAAGGTGGGGAATTTTATCCTTCCCAGCCGCACGCTTGTGATGGTGAATGCTACCAAGCGCCCCTCCCAGGCATATTAATGGCCGATCGAGTTCTTGCTACTCCTCCACTTGGTCTCCGTCATCGAATTTCTGCGTCAGCAAGAGCTCTACCCATTAGTCCCTATTAAGTGACATGGTATAGGGTATTTCTTAAAATCGACATGGGACATGAGAGGCTCCTATTCTAGGCGACATGGGACATGGACATTTTAAGTGACATGACATGTACATTTCTTAAAATCAACATGCGACATGGGGACCCCCCTCTAGACCCCCAAGTAGCCTACCCAAGAGTCCACCAGTTCTGAAGCGGGGGCGAGGGGGGGGGATATCCCCTGTCCTTGAACCTACTGCACTATCTGAGTTTTTGCTACTCTCAACCAAGACCCCACTGGTACTCTGGGCTTGGTGTGTAACTGTCGAGGTAGAGCCGCAACATATGCTCTAACCTGTTTTTATAGAGCAAGAATGGATTTTAACAGGGTTTAACACCTCGACCATCAATTCTATCTTTCTACTGTCGATGAGAGTACCAGTGACCATTGACAGTTTCTGTAAGGCCTTTAAACAGCTAGAACTATAAATATGACGTGTTTGAACTATTAACCTGACGTCCCTAATTTTGATAACCTGGCATAGGGGATAAATATATCCCCACCCGAAAGGGCCAATATGTAGGGTTTGTTGGTAAGATTTCCCCTATTTTCATGCCAAATCCTTCAAAAATCCCAGCATTGAACCAGAGGCAAAGAACAGAGGCAAAGAACATAATTTCCAGCAGTTGATCTATAGATATTCCACGTTATCAGAATAATACGGCCTCGGCGTTTGCACTGTAATTCATAGTGTTTGCTACACTATTGACTCGAATTCTAAAACTACCGGATAGATACATGTATATTATATTATAGCCATATACACATTGCGAAAATGGAAAATAATGTTCATAGCATTAGTATTCCATCATCACGAAAATCAACGGTATAACTGATATCAGTTGTTCTGATGTAAGCAGCAATTACTGTTAAAAGAGGATGCATGCCGAATACCTATCAGTCATGGCCTTTCTATTCACAATGGTTAGTCCCCTTCCTTTGTTTTCAGTTACACAATTTATTTTGTTATTGTGCTTGGTATTGTTCTGAAAAATATCCCATACACAGACATGTGTATTTGTATAATTATATTTGACATTGTTGAACCATTTACAATCCAGAATGATCCATTTAAAAGACGTATAACACACGGGCAGAAGTGATCCCATGAGCCATTTAAATCTGGTTTTCTGGGTCAGTGACGTAGGTATGGCAGCAGGTATAAGCCAGGTATATGACAGTCGCATTACGGGTGAGATGAGCATGCCCCACCTATATATAAAGTTAATTCTCTATACAGAGAAAGGAACGGGGGCAGGCAGCAGCCGGGCATTTCCCTAAATATAGTTTCGAGGAAGAGTGAACTGGTCTCTTGATAGATACAGGAATACAGCCCGGGCCCTGCACTCTATACGGCTTCCAAGTGACAGCCATGCTCGTTCACCCTGGCTCGTTCATCCCTCTCAAGATACACCTGTGCTGTTTTTCAGACAAAGATAAAAACCGAGCAAACTAAGGAAAATATGAGAGTCACTTTCGCCTGTTGTTTTTGGTGACACGTGACTACCACATTCATGTCTGTGTACCTCTTTTGTGAAAACATAAACCTCTTTTTCGACAAAACACAGACACTTCTTCCAACATCTGATTTTCTTATGATTGAAAAGAACAATAATGAGGCCACTGAAAAAAAAAAAGCTCATCACCAAGGAGTGAAAAATATGACGAGGGCGTTTTTTATTATATCTTTTTTTTTTACTTGGGGCTTAAACATATGGCGAAATTTACACTTTTCGCGATCAATTTTTACATTTTAGTAATTTGGTGTTTACTGATCTCCAGAAGTAGTTTTAATGCAAGTTATTCCTAGCTGACTGCATTACTGACAGCATAATCTTTTATTTGATACCAAATTTGCCAATATTTTTCCAATTTAAACATATTTTTCATCAAAAATGTTTTTAAAAAAAGGAAGTTTTCCTCAAATCACGATGCGCGCGGTGGTGAGAAACAACTTTTTTTTTGAGTGGCCTAACGATATGTGTTAAACAGCTTTTCAAGGAACCCTTATCTTATTGCAGGGACCTTTAAACAGTGTGAGAGGGCACCTTCTCTTCTCGTTTTTTTTTAAACGTGCATGATGTCACCTTAGTGATGGTGCATGAACCGGGGTATACAGTTTTGCCTGAGGGACTCTGCATCAGGGTCAGCTGACACTCCCCAAGAAGCCAAGCTTCCTCTCAAACCCTAGCTACGTTTATGCTCCAGTGGGAGAATAGGTGGTTAATTGTCCTTATAATATACCAGTGGGAGGATGTATTATACACCCTACTACTGGGCCAAATAAAAAAAAGGGTTGGTTTCCGGTAACATGGTCAGACAACCCAGACCCGGCCGGTCGGATTTTTTCTTTCTTTTTTTTTAATTTTTTTTTTTAATTTTCTCATTTTAGGTCTATTTTTAGCGTTTTTCCTCTAAAATCCTTAAAAATTATCCGATTTACACACCATAAAAACTGGTATGTAGGGAAAAATTTGAAAAAGAGAAAAAAAAGAGGGGGACCCGGCCCTGTTTTGCTAGACCCGGTCGGGTGACCGGAAACAAACCTTCTTTTTTTTTGGCCTAGTCTCTGCTGGATTACACTGGCCGAGACTGGCCTGGTCTACCAGTCCAGTGCATGACAGGCAATGTTTGAAACTGGTTTGACGTTGAGCTACCAGTGGCAGAACAGGCGCTGTTTGGGACTGGTTTGACCTTGATGTACCAGTGGCAGAACAGGCACTGTTTGAAACTGCTTTAACGTTGAGGTACCAATGGCAGAATATAGGCACTGTTTGGGACTGGTTTGACCTTGATGTACCAGTGGCAGAACAGGCGCTGTTTGAGACTGGTTTGACCTTGATGTACCAGTGGCAGAACAGGCACTGTTTGGGACTGGTTTGACCTTGATGTACCAGTGGCAGAATAGGCACTGTTTGGGACTGGTTTGACCTTGATGCATTCATGCACTGGAGGAGACGCGACTGGCATCGGTGCCTGAGCCTGTTTTAACCTTGGTGTACTAGTGGCAGGATGGGTGCTACCGGGGGAGGGGGGGAATGTGGGTGAACATATGTCACCACATTAAGTGCATGTAAAAGTTATTACCAGGTATATTTATCAAATGAGGCAGAGCTAAGGAAATTAGGTCAGACTGGGACCTTCTCCCTAAAATGTAGTACCAAGATTTCCCAAATAAAACAAGTACCCGGACAACATTTCACAAGGTTTGAACATAGTACTCAAAGGAGAATACCGCTGTCATTTTGCTCCTACAATATTTACATCTGAAATAGTAAACAGAAACAGGCCACTCTCTTTTTCCGACACACATTCCACAATAAATCGTCGGGTTGCCTGATCAAATTACTGAATGTCAGTACATTCAGTTCAGATGTGACCTTTACGTCGACTTCCTGGTAGTTATAACTGACATGGTAAAACATGAGGTCAAAATCTATTTCCTTCCCTAACAACATTCTCGCTTAATTGAAGGACGGGTGTGAAGGACACCAGTTCGTTTCTTTTTTTCTTTTTTAAACAAAAGCAGGAACTGCTGCAGTGCTGCCGTGCTCATTTGGAGGAAACACGATCCAAAATGAACCATATTGAGAAAATATTTTGATGAAACATGATAAGACTGAAATTATTTATTTCAAATGGGTGAAGCATTGTTCGAAATCAGACACTGAACCCCTGCAATATCCAGTTTTGTGTTCTTTGCCATTCTGTGCACTGGCGGCGCAATTAATGTACCACAATGCAATCCGAATATTCACTATGACAGGTGCTCGCACCAAGGTAACTATATAAGCATAGAACCTAAAAATACCCTACCTAGAACGCTGGGTGTGCGCGCATTGTCAGTGGTGGTCAGACAAAATCCTGAAACTTAAATACTATTGTCCTGTCAGAAAAAAATATTTAGCTTGAACTGTTTACCTATTTGGCGTTTTAACAGTTCTAATCAGGTGCGAAATATCCATGGTTATTGATATAATCGATGTCAGCTGTCTCGGAGACAATGTAAGGTCACGAACCTACCCAGTTTCCATACATAGCAATATGTACACAGATGTTAATTCCCCTTCCTGCCTACCATACACGTCCTATTACCTGCCGCCTACCGAGAATCTAAGTTAATTGGTCATGTCCCCGGGTCCCAATACTATCTCATTTCCTCTCAGGTGTTGCTGATGGTACTGGAGGAGCAGGGAGTGGGTGGGAGGAGATGGGAGTAGGTGGGTGAGGAGGGGAGTGGGTGGGAGCGATGGGTGAGGAGGGGAATGGGTGGGAGTGGGTGGGTGGGAGTGGGTGGGTGAGGAGGGGAGTGGGTGGTACATGACGTGGAAGGTAGGTCACTTTTTCACCAAACTGACCTGTTTTTCACCTGAATGTCCCATTTTTGCCCATTTTTTGCCAAAATGTTGCAGACAATTTTCTTGGCAAAATTATTCATCCCTTGTACATTTTGTGCTTTTCCTCTTCAAAACAAGGACATTTCGGTCTAAACTGCTAAAGTGCCCTAACAAGGGTAGTTTTTGAAGCAAAAGCTCCCCAGCAAGGGTAAGGGTTGTCACTGGTCCAGTCACACACCTGTATCAGAAAATAAAATCAAGTACTCCCCCCTCCCTCCGGGGGACACAGGCAATGGCGCAGTATAGATACCCTTGGTGCCATCGCTACCAGTGTCTCCTCGGCCAATGCCACCGTGGGCGTGGGGTTGGGGTTGGGGGTTGGTGGGTTATACATGGGTTGACTACCCGCTAGTTGACGGCCTGGATTCTATGCCCTGGATGCTGGAGACGGGCTCACAAAACGGCGCTCTGCAGGCCTGCCTGGTTTGCCGCCGACCAATGTCCTTGGAGGTGATCTATGAGGTCATCACGTCATTGCCGCATGGACGTCACGTGATTTGAGCTGGCTGCTTACTGGAGAGCCCACTGCGCATGTCTCCTCCCGCTCCTCCTGGTGTTGCCATGCCCGGAAACCCCAGACACATACCACACCAGTACACTCGGGGTATGGGTGATGAGTGGCTGTTTGTACGGGTGTGAACTGGAGTATTTTTGTATTTTAATGGTGTTTTGGGCGGTTTTGGGTCAAGGTTTTGGGTCAAGGTCGTCGGCGCATCTTCGTGGGAGGGTGGTGGGAGCTGGTGGGTCGTGGATGTGGTGAGGGTGGGGGATGTGATGGTGGGTGGTGGATGTGGTGATGGGTGGTGGATGTGGTGATGGGTGGTGGATGTGGTGATGGGTGGTGGATGTGGTGGTGGGTGGTGGATGTTGTGGTGGGTGGTGGATGTTGTGGTGGGTGGTGGATGTGGTGATGGGTGGTGGATGTGGTGATGGGTGGTGGATGTGGTGATGGGTGGTGGATGTGGTGGTGGGTGGTGGATATTGTGCTGGGGTGGATGTTGTGATGGATGGTGGATGTTGTGCTAGGTGGCAGGATGTGATGCTGGGTCGTTATTCTGTCCACCAGCACTACTACTTAGTGTATGGATTCCACGGTGTCTCATAACAGGAACAATGCAAAAATGGCGTCAATATATGTGATACCACCCCGGTCCCTGCACTCAGTACCCAAAGGGGAACGTCACCTGCGTTCTCCATATTGAAAAACTCCCCCTATTGCACTGGATTTTGGCCCCAAAAAAAAAACCTTTCCCCAAAACACGGGTATTTTGGGGTCCAAAAAGACCCCCTTTTTTTAAAAGCGCAGGGAGTTTGAGCAACGTATCCCTTCTCTATGAATGACAGGTTTTTATACTGAAGAGTCTACTAATATCAGTGAATGCAGCATAATTTATTCTCCAATACATTTTTTTTCAGGATATATTCTCCAGCTAATAATTTCTCCAATCAACGTCTCATTCCCATCAAAATATACCCATTTTCTTGAAAAGCAGGGGGGGGGGGTTATTTGGAAAAAAACTTTTTCTTAAATTCCACGGGGAATTCAGAGACATTGGAAATGCTTAGAAAGGGACCCTTTTCCCCTGTTTTTAGAACGCAGGTGACGTACATTACGTACACAAAGTGCGGGGACTGGGAATACCACCCCGGTCCCTGCACTTTGAAGGCAAGGGGTATATCCACCTGCGCTCCCACAGCGCAAATATAAGGTATAGGTACTTTCTCTCATCTGCTCCCCTGTGATATAGAAACGGTGTAAAATTCGTGTAATTTAAAGGAGATCATTTTAGGCTTGGGTTTCTGTGGGTTTTTTAATGGGGTTCTATCTGACAGGGTACCTGAAGAGAGGGGTTAACGTCTACGGTCTAACAGTCAGTAGAGCATCTTTAGTAGAACTAATGTGTTTTCGGCCCATGAGACCTTTTTTGGGGTTTGCCTTCTCAATAATGGAAAAGAGAGAGTTGTAAACAATATGAGCATTTCCTAAAAATTGAAAAGATGTTTTTTTAGACCCCAAAGGTTAGCGTCATTCCATAAAGAGAGGTAACTTTTTGAATATCGGTGAAAATAAGGTATTTTTGAATGAAGGGAACGCAGGTGAATGTCAGCTTTATAACTATAAGGAGTGTGCAGGGACAGGGGATACTACCTACGTAGTAGGCTACTAGCGGCGAATGTGGGAACTATTGGACTTGGCCTGCATTAAATCTACATATCAAGCTCCTAACGCACTCATGTGATATTAAGCACTGGAGGATTCGTGCCACCAACAATTATTTCCCCTTGATTTGAAAGTCGATACTGACAGAGACACGTGCTTTGGCTTCTAATACTATTAGTTATAGCCTTCACACACCTCGAAGCCAGCAATGTGTCTGATAAGTAGTAGATACCCTACGAGTAACTGAGAGTATGTCAAAATAACCATGGCACCTTACTATTGTTATTATTACATAACTCAGTTACGAGGAGGGTATCTGACTTAACCTTCGGTTATGTGAAAATAACCAAGGTGTGAAACCCATTGTATTAGCCCTCCACCGTGGGTTAATGACTATCTAATAAAGAGTTTATAGTCTACATTATGCGGGTTAGCGGGTAATGTTGGGAATAGTGATAGGATCACAGCAAACTCCTTAGTGCTCTTCAACTTTTAAATGCTGCTTCGGGTTTCACACCATTGGGGAAATATGTACATAATCATACATCTTTGTCCCAAGATGGGGCCCTTGATGGGGGGGTCCCCATGTCGCATGTCGATTTTAAGAAATGGCCATGTCGCATGTCTATGTCGCTTAAAAATGCTCATGTCCCATGTCGATTTTAAGAACTGTCCATGTCCCATGTCACTATCTTTTTAAGCCTCATGTCGCATGTCACTAGGCCTCATGTCGCATGTCGAATTTAAGAAATGCCCATGTCGCCATGTCGAATTTAGGGGTCTAGGGCCATCAAGATGGCTGGAATATACGGGTCAATGATTGTCTGATGATATGTCTAAGGCCTTGCGTAATAGAAAAGGGCTGCTACTGTGGTTGTGGTAAACAACTCGAACCTCGTTTTGGTAAGTATGCCACCAGCCCATAAACCTCCGATGTGCAGGCACCTCTCCAGTATAGCTGTCGGCAAGGCCGCCTTCACACTGCATCGTCAATAACATGGGGAGGGGGGAGGGGGCAGCTATATATCATCGAACACACTGCTGCACTTGGTATAATGAGTTCGAGCCTTGGCAGAGGTGGCCTTGAACTAGTCATGGTACAGAAAAACTAGCGCACCGTAATGATAAGCAGCACAGCCCGAGCAACAACAGACACCTCCCCCACAGCCCCCTGATCTCTATTATCTGCTGCGAGACATGGTGCCACCCATTATGGACCATTACTCTCGGTACGGATACGGCCTTGTTTGTATAACCAACGGTTGATAATATAAGTTAATTCATGCAGTTGGATTTGAGTCTGGACTGGTAATATTCTGGGGGAGGGCGGTGCCTCTGTTGGAGGTTGGAACCATGTCATGATCAGAGAGACCTGCTAGATCATCCTCCCCGGCGCAGAATGCGACCCCCGCCCATCCCAGGCCGCTGCTGCTTGTGCTTGTTTTGCAGGGAGGAGTCTTCAGCCAATGGCGGCACAGTGGCTCTAGCATTACGTCCCTGGCTACTGGAGGGAGATGGGTGCGACTCGGCCACGCCCCTCCGTCCTAGTTCTCAGCCGCCAGGGGGTTACTGGGCCAGCTCGGGTCACCGTAAGGACACGACCTCAAAGCACCTCGAGTTAGACGTGCCACCGTCTCTGAATGGTGGTATTTGTATATATTAACATGGCTGGCATTGGGTATGGATGAATTATTAGATTTAACTTCGCCAAGGACTTGAGCAAGACTGTTTTGTTTATTACAGGATGTCTGGACTGAAGCTAGCCACCGTTAGAACATGGGTGGCTGGATGGATGGCTAAGTTGCATGTACCGGTAAGGACATTGTACCCGGGGACATTGCACCAAAGAGGTCTTGTTTTGGTGAATCATCAATCACCAGTAACAACGAGGCCACCCCACATGTTTTTACAATATATAACTCTAAAGAAATAGAATCTTCATATTGGATCATTCTAATTTTTTTTTAAAGACTGTGTGTCTATACTGTCCATGCTAGAAAATCCGACTGACCAACCTCAGCATTTTCCCCACCATGTATTGTTAACGGTGTCGATATTTACTTATATATACCAAGTATAGTACCAATATAGTTTCCCATGCTTAGCAGCACTTGGCAAGTCGCTCAGCGAAGAAGAGGAAACAAATAGATGTAAAAAGGGATCGGTCATCCCTCAGGGGATGTGTAAAACATGACATCTCTTTCCTCACCGAGCGATATTGAATGGCTTCTCACCGCTGATTAACGTCCACGAAAACAAGGTTGGCATATTGACAAAATATAAGACAGATAAGCTGAAACGGCCAAAAGCTGTTCAAAATAGCTCGTGGCCTTCAATTTATTTATTTTTATATTGGGAAGGTTCAAAACTGGGGGCGGGTCTTTGGATTGGAGATGCAACGTGAGCAGTAGCACACGTTTGTGAATTATAATAATGATCAGGAGTTGGGGGGGGGGGTGCTCTAAGACAGAGATCCCAAGATATTAAAGTGAACGTTCTCGGTTACCTGTCATCAAGGCCATCTCAGGACAATATAGATCAGCGACTGTCGTAGACATAATCAAATGTTTAGGTATTTCTGGTAGCATTTACTATCTCTATTAACTCTGCTTCTTAGGCCAAACAAAAAAATAACCTGTGTTCCGGTAACATGGCCCAATAAAAGTAGGGTAGGTCGGTCGATTTTTTTTTCTTTTAGGATTTATTTTTAGGACCATGAGATGAGTTTTAAGGGAAAATCTTATTTATGGAGTGGTTATTTGATAGTGTAGAACCAATATCTGCCCAATTAACCATTATCAGTTCAGTTATTGTTATACAAAGAATTTCCTCCCTTCTAATCTTTAAAATGGTGACAATTTAGATAGCAGAAGGCCATTAGGTACTATCCCATTTTGTGATAACCTACATTAGGGAAAACCTAAAAAAAAATCTAAAAGGTTTAGGGTCGAGCCAAATTGATAGGGTCGGTCGGGTTACCGGGACACAACTTTTTTTTTTAGGCTTAATCTACAAGGACGAGGAGCCTCACACGGGTCCATGTTTGGTCCGCACGAGGTACACGGTGGTACATGGATCATTTGGATCATTTGGACAAATTCGGAAATTGGATGAGTTGGACGAAATTAATAAAGTCACTGTTTTGTCCAAAGTGGGGACTGTGAATCTGCTGACCATCCTTCGGTTGGGTTGTATTGCATTTATTCTTAAACTCACAGTCATGAGGTTTAATGATAAAGCAATAGGGATCATACTTTAGCAACTCAAAATAAATGTGAATTCTGTACTCCCGGTACCTGTATACCTGAATAGGTTTTCATAGCAGGCTGTGTCTCATGAGTTTGGAACAATTGAAACGTCTTTGACCGGGTGTCATCTTTGACCTGTGTCGTCTTTGACTGGTGTAGTCTTTGACCAGCAAGTTTTAAAATGGCTGAAATGGGAGCTATGTACACAGAAATGCCGGGAAGTTTGAAGTATATAGTGTTAAAATATCTGTGTACATAGCTCCCATTTCAGCCATTTTAAAACTTGCTGGTCAAAGACTACACCGGTCAAAGATGACACAGGTCAAAGAGGACACCCGGTCAAAGACGTTTCAATTGTTACAAACTCATAAGACACGGCCAGCAACAGGGGTACGGCTCCCGATAATAATGCAGTTCCTGTCCACACGTAGCATACTCAATTGAATCTATACACAATGTCTGATCCAGCATAATGAAAACAGGGGTGTGCACTATTGGGAACATGTTTCCATAACTGTTTATGTGAAATGTTATTTTCTCTCCGAAATGGGGGGGGGGGTATTTTATATATCCCCTCTAAAATCGCTATTGACCACTGACATTGCTTTTTTCAGGTGATGTAAAAGCTTTGATATTATATGAACATAACAACCCATCCCTAGTGTATGTACTAGTTAGTCCCTAAACACCCTCACCAGTAGTTATATTTGCACAGAGGAGATACCAATATGGCCACGCTGGTCTGTGTGACGTCACAGTTCACAATTGAGGTCACAAATTTTATTTTATTTTATTTCATTTTTTTGTTTTGGGGGGGGGGGGGGGGGCTCTATGTTATGCGTTACTACCAACACAAACCCTAGCGACCCTTCTGACGTCACGTTTCGCCATTGACAAGACTCACTTTGTGGTCCGTTCTAATAATACCTTAGACTTTGCACCACCATACACATAGGTTCGCTAAGGTCTACATCATTAAAAAAAGAATGTAAACGGCGCACATGTGTTGTAAACCCAGTGCTGTAAATAACCAGTTTACTGGTATGTTTGTGTCTGTGTCCTGGGTCTAAGTAGAGATAGGTAGATACTATGAGGCATGCGTACAACCAATGAGTATAATTATAGAGACCCATTGGTACAAACAAGTGGGTTGCAAACTAGAACTAGTCCACCGGGGCGCGACCTGAATGAATAAATTTACTCCGGAAAGTCGGTCACTCTCCACGGTATTAATAGTTATCTTAAGTTTGACCAAGTTGAACTTTCACCAACGGAGGCAAGGTGTTTACTCCAGGTTTACGCTCAGGTTCTAGGGGCGGCATGGCGTATTGAAGCAACGCAGCGCTGGCGAGTAACTCGACCGCACTGCATTGGTGCATGCATGGTGTCAATACATTGTAGGGTCGGCATGGTGCATGGCGTTTGAGTTTAGTTTTTTTTTTATTGACATAAATTCCATGACATTATAGAGCCAATAGGGGTACAGTGATCATGGTACCTGTTTATAAGGCACACATACAATCGATATACCAGTACACATTTTATATATATAGATGTATCCTGCACAATATCCACACACAAAACAACATACAATATGGGCAGCAGAAAAGACCGATGATACGTCTCATGACAAGTACAGTTCACTGGTTACCACAGGTGTGTCAAGCTAAAGTATTGCCTGATTGGATACACGGGAGTAACACAAGATTAGGGGCGGCCTGGTCGGTTCTGCACAAGGGATTCGACAAAACTCCGGAGCCCAGTTATATCACATAGCATTTCAGTAGATGATGCATGGTGCATGAATTAACAGGCCCATCCCTGCCCACTGTAGACTCGCCATGGCTGCATTCAGGCATGATCGTGGAGAAAGAGTGTGTCAGAGGGTCAATGGTCAACAGGCCAGGCTACAGGCTAATGATAATCTAACTAGGCCCTCTCCGCACTCGATCTGAACAGCATATATCTCACCTATATACCACCTGGAAAACATTGATGCGAGTCCTGATCAATACCACCGTGTAATCGATACATGGGTTTTGTTACCTTGCACATCACATGGGCACTCGTCCTATAGGTTATCACATAATACTACCTATCAGGTCAGAGGATGACCATGTGCCCCACGTGACTAGTGTTACGCATGGTTGTCATCTACGATAGGACCAGGGGACGAGGGCTTCTTTATATAATGGCCATTAATGCCCATATCATCTCGTAAACACACATACATAAGGCTTAATTTACAATTGAACCACACTCCAGGGTGTGCTAGCTTTAAGTAGGGTGGAAACACTTACCAGAATTTGAGACGCAGATGTATTTTAATAGTCGTTCTATTTCTCAGTGTACTCCAATGGTTACATATTCTATGATACTCAGGTAATAAGAGTTGTTATCAAGCCACCAGTGTCGTCACTTAATATGGCTGCTGTCTTCTTCCCCATGAGAAGTAGAGCGTTACCTTCTCCCACCAAGTATCCTCGGAGGATCCTATATGTACGGACAATATACCTTCTTGTAGCCAGGTTATCATCCAGGGCACACTTCCAGTACTCCAGCCTTAGTCAGTTCTGGCAGTCAGCTAGATATGCTACTGCTTTATTATACTATAGGTGGGTATATGTTTTATTAAGGTAAACCTAGTGACGTCACTATGACTGCATGATGAGTGAAGAAGGGGTGGTTAACAACATGAAGGCCGTTCAGCAGCGGAGCGGGGCTGGGGGTGCACCTGGGACGGTACACGGTGACGGCCCCTGGCGCCCACCTTGCCGTCAGAGCGCCCAGGTAAAGGCGGTCTCCTCCCGCTCCTCCTGCCCCTGGCCCGTCCTCCTCCTGTTGGTGGTGACGGCTAGGCGTGTAAACACACTGACTACACCAACCACACACAACACACACTTGCCTCACTCCGCTCCGCCGAGGGTCTAGCTAGATCCACCAGAGGGGCACGTCCTCCCTATGCCCAGACACCTGAGGGTGGCGGGGCAGTAATGTCGACCTTGTCAAGACCACCAAGGAGGTGTGGTCAGTTTAAAGGGTTTCCGTGATGGTGAGTTCAGGTCCTTACCCCGACAGTCCCGTACAGCTCCGACTGCACCAGTTTCAGCCAATCAGAGAGCTGCTACTGTATGACGGTCGGAAACGAGATCAGGCGGTACGCGGACAGTGGTTGGCTGCTGATCTTCTTACTCCATGGCTTATCTGGTTTGGGGGAAAGCATGGTGTAACTGTGATCAGCACTATCCACTATTCCTACTCCCAGTGTTCTTATCTTTCTACTCGGGTACGTGTAATCCCACCTGATTTATTATATTGCACACTCATTATCCAAGGAGACGCATTTTCATAGAATGGATGACCTCTGTCACTTCGGGTCTACAGCTTTTACACTCATGATGTAGACCCGGGGATTTAGGTCTGAATATTCAACAATTGGGGATATATATATGGGGGGGGGGGGGTGGGGGGGGGGGGGGTGGGGGGGGGATCATGTTGCATGTCGATTTTAAGAAATTGCCATGTCGCATGTCTATGTCGCTTAATAATGCTCTCCCATGTCGATTTTAAGAAATGTCCATGTCCCCTGTCATTAAACTCATTAAGCCTCATATCACATGTCAATAGGTCTCATCATGGCGCATGTCGATTTTTAAAAGTTCATGTCGCCGTGTCGAATTTAGGAGTCTACTGCCGTAATATTGTACGATATTGCCTGGACTGATTCTTTAATTATTTTCTATCCTGAGTGGTTCGTTATTCCCATTATAGCGTGTCTGTTTTCATTCTAGACACATGTGTGTTCATGAGCTTAAACTATATAAGGGACGAGTCATTTATCTTTTTGAAATACAAGATTTCCTATGCTTTAGTATAGGAAGCGCCGTATTCAATGCCCCCCCCCCCCCATTGAATGCAAGTCCAAATAAAACAATAAACACAAATGCCAACTATACATTGGGCCAAAAAAAAAGAAGGTTTGTTTCCAGTCACCCGACCGGGTCTACCCAAGCAGGATTGGCGATTTTTTTTTTTTTTTTTTTTTTTTTGGGGCTACATGCCGTTTTTTTTACGGCTTGTAAATCGGACAATTATTAAGGATTTTAGAGCAAAAAATCTAATATTATCAGTTTTCCCCCCAAAAAATTTGATGACCAAAATATTGACCATTACATTTTTCATTTCATTTGCTACATGCCCGTTTTATGGTCCGTAGGTGGAATTGTTTAAAAAAAAAAAAAGTTGGGGCACGATGTTCATGTTTGGTTGGGCCCCCCTTAGGCCAGACCAAAAAAAAAAGTTGGTCTACGGATTTCCCGCACCATATTTTCGGAAATGCAAATTTATTTCTTTTTGAAAAAAAATGTGCGTATGGACAGCGCCGCATCATTTTAGGAGAAATTCGATTTTTTTTTTTTTTTTTTTTTTTTTTTGAAGGTGTTTTTTTTATCATGAGGAGCCCGGAAATGTGAGCTTCTACAAAAAGAGATTTTCCCCTAAAAAAAAATAAAATTCGCCCGCACCACAGTATTCAAGGTTGAAATCCGCAGACAAAAAAAAAATTGGAAAAAAAAGAAGAAAAAAATTCGCCCTACCGCACCTATTTTTGGAAAAAAAAATCCGTAGACCAACTCTCTTTTTGGTGTGGCCTTAAGGACATGCATAAGATTATTTTTGGGTTTTCTTGCTACATGTCAGTGTTTGTGTTTCATAAATCAGACAATCATTAAAGATTCTAGAGCAAAATTGTGAAAATAATATCTTATACGCAAAACCTCGTGCATAAGCGATAATCAAATTGCCATTGCGGCTTATAGGATCAACCCAAACTTTAGGTGCAGCTTGTACTCAAGTTAGGCTTATATGCAAGGTTTAATGGTAGATCTGGCAGGGGTGGAACGAAGGGAGGAGTTATTGAGCCAAAGATAAAGGTACTTCAAAAAACAAATTTAAAAATCTGAAACTAAATCGAGCTACCTACAGGCCCTCTGGGAAAGTAAAAAAAAAAAAAAAAAAAAAAAATCCGACCGGCCGGGTCTATGCTCTGGGGGCATGTTACTGGAAACACACCTTTTTTTTTTTTGGCCTTGATACCGTCTTGGGTCATATCCCACCCAGCCTGTGGCTTCGTAGGATATTGCCCAAGCACCCACTCGTGAAATACGTGTAAGACGGTATCAATGGACGCTTGCATTTGTTTATTCGTTTACTAGGCTATGCAGTGGAATGATGCATGGATGCGAGGACTCAAATGGACTGTACGCCAAAAAAAAAAGAAGGTTTGTTTCAGGTCACCCGACCGACCCTATCTAAACAGGGCCGACCCTACGTTTTTTTATGCAATTTTGAAGACATTTTTATATTTTTAGACTTTTTTTCGGGTCAATTTTAGGTTTACAAAATTTTGGAAAAAAAATCTCTCCATTTTTGCACTTTTTCAGGTCAATTTTAGAGGGGAAGTAAAAAAAAAAAAAGTTAAAAAAAAATAAAATAATCCGACCTACCGACCCTAGAGTTTCTTCCCATGTTACCTGAAACAAAACTTTTTTTAAATTTGGCCTACATAGTTTTAAACCCGCACCCAGGACCCGCACCCTCGACAAGGAGCAGGAGGCTTCTCAAGTCTCAAGCCCCCAACAGAGGCCTCTTTTCACCCCTATACCCACCAATCAGCCACAGCCCCTCCTCGACAATGTATGACTCTTTCCTATGGGTCATTCAAACATTACCGAACAGCATTTATATGTATGATATCAGCACTATGCTGACAACACGGTCGTTTATATCAGCCATAAGCCCCCAAGCCATATTTCTAATAAAATAAAGAAAGATCTAAGGCAAGTATCCCACTGGCGTGAAAAGAACAAGCTTTCTTTAAATAGCAAGGGGACAAAATACATTTGTTTTACAACAAAAGCATTCAAAAAGGGATTGTAGGAGACCGCAGTTAAAAATCAGTGGAGAAAACATCACGTCAGCACCCGATCAGCACCCACATATAAATACTTGTGTCTAATCCTAGACCCACTGCTGGATTTCTTACACCACCTTGGGACACTAAAGAAAAATGCTAGGTTTAAAATGAAACAATTTAGCCACATTAAATATGATTTAACAGAATCCTCAGCAGTTAAGGTGGTAAAGACATAGACAAATGCCAACGCCCATTGATGCCATCTCTGTTGTATTTTATGAGTTGGGGCTGGGGCCATATCCTGAAATCCACCTCCAAAAAATTAACTCTTAACCCATTTTTGGATTTACAAAGTGATCTTTACAGTCTTCAAGTCGTGTTTCATGTGCAATTTGACCTGTCATCCAATTAGGCGAAAAAGTCCAATTGGGACCAAGCATCCACTTGCCCAAAGTTTGATTGGGCCAAAATATCCAATTCGGTCCAAAGTATAACTAAGCCCAAAAGTACAATTAGGGATAAAATTCAAATCAGGACCAAAGGACCAATTGCGCCCAAAAGTCCAATTGGGACCAAAATAATGTCTGATAAGGACTAAATCATAGGGACAAAATGAGCAATTGGAGCCAAATGTTCAAAATATTATCCACATGGGACAAACTGTCCAATGGGTGTCATACAGCAATTGTTTCCCAATATCAAGAGGGTGTCTAAATACCAAGTAGGGTCAAATATCCAAATGTGGTCAAATATCCAGTTGCAGCAAAACGTCCACAACTGTGCCGAAAGTTTAATAGGAGCCAAACTGTCAAATTGGTAGAACCTCAGAAAAGTGAGCATTACTGTCGCCGAAAGTACTCTCACCTAAAGGCCAGGCACTTCTGAGGGTGTATATTCCATCCAGGTGCCCATTTTTGATGGGAGGAAAACATGTTATTGTTAATATATTAAAATATCAAAATGAGCTCTTCCATTTCCATATCAACTATCTACATACATACTCATCCTAAATGATTCCTTGCTTAAGATTGCCATGACCTTTAAGCATTGACGTTGGAGGATGGGTGAAGACAATAACTGTTTGAAGAGGACATGTGCATTTAAAGATGACATGTGTCCTGACCTAAGATCTTCAAAAATGAAATACCAGAGCACTTGAAGATAAATGCTTGAGAAACACGTAAAAGCCGCAGAACATGTACATGTGCATGAAAATTACCATATGAGGGAAATGCATTTTCCATAATATTTCTGAAATATCCTGTCTGCTTTACCTGTTGTTACCAGTGCGGGGAAGGGCAACAATACTGAGATCAGAACAAAATGAATATAGGGCGACATACACCCAAACTAGCTATCAGATTCATCACTACTGTTTACATCACGAGCTAGAGGTATTCACATTTAACAATGACTTGGCTATACGTTATGGTTGTCCTGTGAGTGAGTTTCTACAGTAGTTGAGCTATAGTAGTATCAAGCACTATATACACTGCTATAAATAAAATTAGAGGTTGTGGTTGCAGTGTGCCGCCACAATGACACATCACTCCAATGGCATTAAACTTTAAAGTGAGTATGTCTGACAAAATGAAGGCTCAAAAATCAATCTTGTTTGAAATAGACTGGCATGCTCGCTTACACCACAGTTGCACTTGTGCCCACTTAACCTTAGCATTTTCCCTATTATTTAGTCTATATTAATTTTGATACAATTGTCATATTCATTCTCCATTTGCTACTATATATAGTACACAGATATAATGCCAATGGATAACATTTTGCTCGTTTCCGATCTTTTTAATTATACATGGCATATGGTGGGAATAGGGGGAAACCCCTACTTTAGGTTCATGTCTTTAGCTACAGTTTAGTTTGGTGCTTTGATTGTTAGGCCACTCAAACAAATAAAATGGTTTCTCATCACCGCGTGCATCATAAAAATCAGCTGTGAAACCTTTTTTTTTTTGGGGGTAATTTTTGATGAAAAATGTTATAAAAATGGACAAATATTGGGATATTTGGTATCAAATTAAAGCTAATACTGGCAGTAATGCAGTGGGATAGAAATAAATTACATTTTCCCTACTTTTAAAGGTCCTTGAATTCTTGTGTTCTAAAATGTGAAATTTGGTCATTTGGAAAAACGTATATCATCCCATACATTTTAAGCCCGCAAGTAAAAGAATTTTTTTTTTCAGACCTTGGTGAGGCCAAAAAAAAAGGGTGTGTTTCAGGCAACATGGTCCAAGAATTTAGGGTAGGTAGGTGGGATTTTTTTTTTCTTTTTTTAAATGTTGGAGGTACCTCGAATGAGTCGTGAACTGCCACATCGACTCGCGGGTCATCAAGACGACTCACCGATTCTCACTATAAATAGGAATATCATGAAATTATTGCTAAAATTCCCCAAAAAATATGAATATTTTGCAAAAAAAAAAAAAAATCTCCAAAATCGGAAAAAAAATGCTAGGGTCGGCCCCTTTTTGAAACTAGGGTCGGGTTGCCTGAAACACACTTTTTTTTTTTTGGCCTGATGAGAAACCACTTTTTTTTGAGTGGCCTTAAGATAGTCCAACAGGTTACAGAGAACTAACCTGACAAACATGGGATGGTAGGAATATATGGAAATCCACCTAGACCATAGCTACTTTTAGATATCAACATAATTTTGCACTCTATTTTCAGTTCTGTGATTCTTATGAAATAATAAAAGAGTTTTTACTCTAACATCGTGAAAATTTTGTTTCCATGGCAACCAAACTTCAACAAATATATGCTGAACTTGGGTAAAAACTTTCTTTTTACAATAAAAATGGAATATTTATGATGGTGCAGAGCACTATTGGCTATTTCCCCTAATGTCACCATCTCCCATGCTGCCTAACAGTTATTTAATTTTTTAGTAATTTATGTAGGGCAAAATTGGACAGGGCAACTTTAGAAGTAGGGTAGATTCACCACTTTCGGACGCTCGTTGTCACTTCCCAAACAACACTTTTTCTATTTGGTATAGACACTGGACTATTTCACCTACAAAATTTAATGATTATGACATACCTATGGATAGGGGAGTATTGGTACTCCATGATCCATGTATTGTTAAACAGGTTTAAAGTGTTTTTGAACTAAATATTGTCTCTCAAAACCAGGAAATTTGAAAGGCAAATTTTACCTGAAGTCGGACACTTTACTTTTCTTCAGTTTACATAGTGAGGTTAATGATAGAGAACTTCATTAATTGAACAGGGGTAATCTAATAGTTTAGGGCTATCATTCTCATCAAAAATACATAAGATATTTTCAATGGAAATATGTCTTTAACTTCCCTGAACCTTGCAATTATAGGAAAAGTGTATATTTTCAATTAACCAAATAATGGATTAGTATATTTTCTATTTTTATGGTGGAGCCTCACATAAGAGTCTTCATCCATTGATAGATGTAATTTTGAAGTCCTGAATTATGCCCTTTTCCCATGTGTGATATAGCAAGCCTAGGTATCATTGATCTGCAAAATATAACATGATAATAATCATGTCTGGCATGTGGTCCTAGATAAATCCACAGATTGTAAACCAGCTACTTCATACAATACAGGGTCATTTGGAGGTGTTATCATACGTCGATATAATCTGTGTGGATGGTTGGTTTTATTTTTATTGTCAAGCAGAACACTTCAATATTACTTACTATTCACACACATACGTATGATGTATGCATGATTATAAAATATAGGTCCAAAAGTGTCCGACTTAAGGTGTGTGTCCGTCTTTGGGTGAATCTACCCTAGGTGTACTCTATTTCTACTGCAGGGAATGTTGCTGCGTCGTAGAGTTCCTACATGGGGGTAGTTGCAGAAGGCTGATTGGTTTTAGCGTCTTGATGCAGAAAGCACCCGTCCTACAGCTACATCTGAACCGTTTAAAAATCTCATCTAACGTTTCTCATCACCAGCGCACAGCTCATTTTATAAAGTGTTTATGATGTCGAAATGGGGATGAACATGGGCATATTTGGTATCAGATTAACGTATACAGTGTAGAGCATCGTTGATGCAGTTATCTAGGAATAACTTTTATTTCATGGTGAATACGATCTGTCAATGTTAAGCCTATGAGGGTGCCGTATGCTAGTGAAGCGTGCAATAATCCTCGGTCGTATTGCACGCTCTGGTCGTATTGCACGCTCCCAGTGGTCGCCATGGGTCGCCATGGGGTCGCCATAGCGTCGCTAGGCCACCGAGGGTCACGTGACATGTGCAGAATTCAAAATGGCGTCCTCACGGAAATAAATAAACAGCGCGGAAGTAAAACAACAGCGCGGAAGTAATCAAACATAGATTGGACATCTATTTTTACATTGTAATACCTTGAAATAAATACAGAGCGTCACTTAAAAGTGCCCTCTTCACTGGTTACTGCACTCACAGTGCTTGGGCAGTATTGCACTAGGCCTACGGCCAGCGTGCAATACTGCCCAAGCACTACTCGTGCAGTAACCAGTGACTCAGTCACTTTAGCGTGCAGCTCTGTCTATGTATTTTCACAACTTTTACCCAGAATTGCTCTACGACAATGAGCACCACAAGTGGCCTGGAAACAGGCCGCATGGACAATACGACCTAAAACTAAAATCTTTGCTAGTATTACAGTAAAACTTGACTACAAATTGGTGCATGTTTTAAGGACATTTCCCTCATTATGATACGGTACTCGTTGTAACAGAGTTAATTCATTATAATGTATCTCATTATAAGAGAAATTAGGCCACGCGATCTACTTAGCCATCTCCACAAATTGTCTCCACACCCTGACAACTTGATTGCCCCTGCTCTGCGTGTGCCATGGGGAAACGATGCCCTAAAGCTCAAGGTCCCCCATTAAAAGAAATGGCTATTTGACAAAAGTCCTCTCTATCATGGTGCCTCCCTGTAGAACAAACTGGCCTCAGACGGCCAGAGCCTGCCACATGATGCCTTCAAGAAGGCAGTAAAAACTGATAAACTCTGGAGCACCTAGTGCTCTTCTAATAGACTAGAGACTTTACGTCTTGTGAGCTGTTAAAGGACTATTGGTATCAGCTGGTATACTGGTGACCGACATTAAAGCAGCTACTCAAGCTTCAAGCATCGAATTTTACATTATACATAATATGTCAGCAATCTTCACAGACTCATATGTAGACAGGTTGATTTACAAATGATATGGGTGCTTCTTTCTATATGAAAATAGACAAAATACCTCCTGTGAGAATAGGAGTCAACCAACTGTAAACCGGATAACATAATGATCTGCAGGATACCAACTCGATGCTGCCTCCTATTGGGCTTGAGGTGAACTAGCTCTCACTGTGCTCCTATTTATATGCATAATGAAAGCACTATTCCCATCCACAACCATAAGGCTTTTCATGTGTATTCATGCAGATTATACATTATATATACTTCCCTATTTATTTGTTGTATGTAGACCTCCACCATAAGTGTGTACTGATTGCTCTAAGTGTACTAGCCACACAAGACTAAGCCATTTTGGTTCCATCTTCGACCACAAGAGGACATATTGGCATTGGTCCTTGCAGAGATGGCTTTCCCTCCCGCCATAGATGGATTAATATCTGTATTTTAACCCATCCATTATGCTTTAGAGAGGCTTTATATGCTATGCTATTTTGCTCTGCCTCAAAGATAAACAAATGATGGTCCTATAAATATTAAATTCATGCTAGAGTTAGAGGAGGTCTGAGGAGGTCGAGTTGCTGCTTTAAGAGGCTTATATTATCTAACTTTGACATTTTCACTGTACTCATAAATGATTCAGAAAAGACATACAAGCTATGTGAAGGCATATGTCTTTCATATTGATATAAATTTCACATAATCATTATTAATAGTTATCAGACAATCTAAGATTCGGCAACATGACAATAACTTCTCTGATTACAAGGGATGCTTCAGGCTATATGACAGGTGGTGTGTTCTCTAAAGGCACATCATGCCTATTATTCTAACAACTCTCAGTGTAAAGAAGTCCCTACAAGTATCACGTGCTCCCAGGGTAGTCTTGGGGAGGCAACCATTTTGATAGAACACAGGTTTTTTGTTCTTCTTACCCTAGCTAGTACCCGGGATACAATACAATAATAGGGCTTAGTACACACATACAACATATTATACAAAGACCAGGAAGTGCAGTGTAAGATGTCTCCGTCCTTGAATGGTTCTGTTGTGTGACAACAGGTGGCTCTTCATCACGACAAATTAGAGGCTTGCAGGTCTCAGATAGGGAATTCCGGGGTCATTGAGTACATAATTAGGGAAAGAAGAACTCTGCAGTAAATACTAGGTGAGTTCTGGGTGGTCAAAATAGTTTGGAAAATTTGCTAAAATTCTGTAAAAAATCACAAATGGCCCTCAGCCTATCCTGATTGAGATGACACCTCAAGATATATGATTATTGCAGGGATAGGCCTATATGTCAATGTTCATTTAGGTTCGGTCTGAAATGAACTTATTCACTGCACATATGGTCAATTATGGAGGTTCATTCATGTTAGGACCCGGCATTTCAGATTTCCGTGAACAAAAACCTGTTTAAATTTTTTATATGGTGTATAAAAGGTTTTCCTATTCATTCCTAAGAGATTTTCCATCAATACCCGGCTGGGAATTTTTTATTGCATGTTACGTTACATTGAACTATAGTGGAAATTCATTTCCCTGTCTGAGACCTGCACCAGATACAGTTATATAAACTAGAATGTCTGGGGGATTATTGAAAAGTTAATCATTTAATTGATTTAGCTTAGTTTTAAATGTTTTGGGACAATTAGGCCTACTGGGGTGTGCAATGTGGTTGAAAATCATTAAAATCCACCTTTTTGGGGTAATTGACAGCGACAAATTTGCAGATTTCTTATGTTTAACCTATAGAATCTATGAAAATGGACCTAGGTTCATAGGAAGTGCAGTTTCTACTATTGAATAGACCCTATTAGGAGCACAGATTCCATTTCCCCATAATAATCTAGGTTTGCGGCCTGCAGAACAGTTGTCGGTGTGATTTTCTGCGTAAAGTGTAGCTCCGACAGGCTGTCTCCGAGCATCAAGAGTTGTCCATTGGCAGCTCATAGCAAACTACACATTGTTCTGACATGCATATTTTTTTCAATGAACATTGCCCAAATATGTATGCTTAAGAATGAGGTCAGGGCTTGATAATATGGTATGCCATTGTGGTCAAAATGACCACTTTTTTATGAATTTGTAGGATTTTGCACCCGATTATTGCCATCCTTAATACATTGTCATGAGAATATTCACACAATTCAATATAGGGCAATCTATTTCTTGCTTGTAACATCATCAGCAGCCCGTTAGTAACCTGCCTGTGCAATTTTATGGCTCTGTCAGCACTATTTCCTACATACATTCATGTTTTAGCCTATAGAAGTTCAGTCCAGAGGCCAAGGTCTGGAAACGCTACTATTTAGGTTGGTAGTTTGACATGAACAAGTCTCTGTATTATAGGAAAGAGTTGCTCTGGGCCAATAAAAGTTCATATTCATACTTCAAACACACAAGGGCACATGAAAAAATGATTTTCAGAAAATATGAAAAGCATGCCTCTCCATGCAGGTCTCAGATAGGGAATTCCGGGGTCATTGAGTACATAATTAGGGAAAGAAGAACTCTGCAGTAAATACTAGGTGAGTTCTGGGTGGTCAAAATAGTTTGGAAAATTTGCTAAAATTCTGTAAAAAATCACAAATGGCCCTCAGCCTATCCTGATTGAGATGACACCTCAAGATATATGATTATTGCAGGGATAGGCCTATATGTCAATGTTCATTTAGGTTCGGTCTGAAATGAACTTATTCACTGCACATATGGTCAATTATGGAGGTTCATTCATGTTAGGACCCGGCATTTCAGATTTCCGTGAACAAAAACCTGTTTAAATTTTTTATATGGTGTATAAAAGGTTTTCCTATTCATTCCTAAGAGATTTTCCATCAATACCCGGCTGGGAATTTTTTATTGCATGTTACGTTACATTGAACTATAGTGGAAATTAATTTCCCTGTCTGAGACCTGCAGTCGACCCTCACTACCTCAAATATTTAATTCCTTGGATCCCTCACTTCCTTAGACGGTTGCCTATGAACTTCCCTTATATAATTATCTCATTATATTTGGACTTTATAATTCCCCGCGTAATTTGCTTCCTTGCTTTTTCCAAATTCGAGGAAGTGAGGGCCGACTGTATACTATACTATGGACAGTTTCAAAAATAATAAGATGATGTCCCACGTTTTGTTTTATCATCTTTCCACAAACTAGTTTTCTTAATATTCTTCTTGTTAAAACATGCAATAAACAGCTTGAAAACTGACCAGTTTCTTAGTACGCCCTAAGATTGAATGATAATCCCAAGAACACAGGGTGTACCAAGAACTTGGTACACTTATCTATTGTCAATTTTCTCATATTTCCATATCAAAATGCATAATTCTGATGCCCCTATAGGAAGCAGAGGTCCAGTTATCAGAAATCATCTGTGACTGGTGGCCTAAACTCCCCAGTACTGTGCATGCTTGATTTTCAGAGTACTTTGGAATTTCTTTTGAGTAGAGCTCTAATTTTCTTTGGTATACCTTTATTGGTCGGTCTATGGAATGGCCAAGCGGCAGGGGTGAAATGTCAAATATGTTGCTATGGCAACTGCCCAAACTAGGCATACCACACTGAAAAAGTAAACTTGTCTCCAGACTCGTCGAAGTGACTATCATAAATTAAATGAGTCAAAAGTTGTCTAACCTATCAGGTTACCATCCCACAAATAAAGTCTGGTACTGGCAAATGTCGGGTTTTGGGCTGGCACATGCCAAGTGGGTCTTCTATCTCCAGTTAGAAGACCTGCTTCCCTGTGACTTGGATGAGTGTTTGACTCGTTTATTTATGATAGTCACTTGGAAGAGTCTGGAGACAAGTTTACTTTTTGAGTGCACATAATGTTGTCATACAGACAAAATGTTGATTTATCGGTATATTGGGGATATAGGGCCGATGCTAAGCTTCATTTAATGCATTGTGCCTCTCTTTCCCGAGTCGATTTTTACCCATTTATAGTCACATCTTTAGTCTGGGTAGTTCTCAATAGAAGCATTCATGTCGAAAACATGTATGGAGAGGCAACAGTTAAATCGAAATGCACACATAATTAATCCCTACAGCACCCAATTATGTCTTTCCTTGATCTGTTGTTAACATGTAGACACTTTATAGACTGTGGACAAAGCACAACACCCACCCACCGCCAAATGCACTCATAAACTGCAGGGAACAGTTTCCTATGCATGTTCTTCTGATGCTTTCCTGTCGGAGGGAGTAACAGAGCCTGATACAATACCCCCATGGGACTGCTCAATTTGAGCTTGTTACTTAAACTGCTTGTGGTTTATGTTAACGAACTCTACTTCAGTTCATTTGCCTCGAACCCCAGTCCATTTCCCACCTCTCCTTTCCATCTTACTTCCATTAGCTACTCTCACCTCCACTTATGAACACCTTATAGTGAGATTTAGGAGGTGATACATCTATTGATCTTGTTGACTTGAGGTGACTGTAA
Source organism: Harmothoe impar (assembly GCA_947462335.1). Classification (NCBI taxonomy): domain Eukaryota; kingdom Metazoa; phylum Annelida; class Polychaeta; order Phyllodocida; family Polynoidae; genus Harmothoe; species Harmothoe impar. Next base: position 54,233,963 of record OX381715.1, read on the forward strand.
TGAAACACCCTTTGTAGACCCAAGGTGATAGCCATGAACCTAAAGGCAACAGTATGTGTTTCTTACAACCTAGGTTAATCAAATGTCTACTTTAAAATGCCCTGGTACCAGGTTTACTAGGGGGTCTTAGGAAAGAAAAATGGGGGTCGTGGGAATTTGATGTAAGAGCAAAGCCATTTATGAGGGACATGTTGGAATCCCCAAAAGAGCTGGCAGTCTGGGCTTGCCATATAAGTCCCCATATATATAGGAGAAATACATTCCATAATACAGTCTAGCTGAGTGCTGCAGTTATACTCATATTAGAATAGAGGCATACCTTCCCAGTCATATATCACGTCGGTAGCCTCTAGTATGGATTCCCTGTTTGGCTTTTTCCATTTTCTAACACAGGATACTATTTCGTTTTACTGTTTTACACCGAGCTATACGTGCATTCTTATAGTTTATCAGACATGAATGCGACACGAGCTGCAAAAAGGGACCATGGTGCACCACGCAGTATAAGGTCTCCATTCCCAGTGCCTGTCACAAATTTAAGGGTAAATCCTAGTATCTCAAAATCGTATATACATGTATAAAGCCCTTGCGAATTCTTATAGGTCATTAACAATATATAATCAATGCTCAACCCAAATCTTAAAGGCATTGACCCAGCCATATTGATACTGCAGCCTTCTACAGAACATGCATCTTTACATTGAAAATGACAAAGGTCTATCCTAATGACATAAAATTGATTGAGAATGGTGTATGGACTCCTCAGCAGAATTAATCATAAGTTAGGGACATATCCATACTGTAATATATCAAAATATCAGAGTGGGTCATCGTTATAATTTCTATAATAACTTAAAATGAAATGAATATCCAACATATCATCCAAATGGAACATTCTAAAGTAGGCCTATAGTCATGAATCAGTGACTATCTAACCCAGATAACCCTACTGTCCTACATGTAGGACGCCTATATGACATACAATATTAGATTGTTTACTAAAGATAAAATCCATAGATTTTAAATTGTGTTTTTGGTTCATGAAGCTCAAGTCTCCAAGTTCCCAGCAATTTTTGTCGAGGGTTGCCATGGTTACCGCTATGATGTCAGACTGAGGTCCCAAAATCCATACATCTTGGAAAATAGTAACAAGGAAAATGCTGGAATTAATTCCTGTGTTATCTAGAACATTTTCCAAGCCACATTTATCAAAATGTCATAACATGTGAAAAAAACATGTCTGAGGATGTGTGTCTTTTTTTGTGAACATGATGTTAAGCAATAAAGGTGTAATTAGCTCATATTCCCAGCCGTCCTTACAGAAGGACAGTAGGACTATGGGCTACTGAGTGTTACGCAATTGTTGGCCAACTGGTCAAAAAGTCAATATTATAATTCAGTGTGAGTGGATTGATATAGTTACTTTGAAAATGGGTTTACCCTAATTTTAGTATTCTGATTTTGAATTTGGTGTGTGTAGTATGATGTAGGGGTCAGGGAAAGGTCAAAACTTAGGTCAAAGGTCAGGAGAATGTACTCATAGTGAGTGCTTCATTAATGTGAAGTAACTCATAACTCAGTAAGCCAAATATTGTTAGTCTGTACCATTGCGAGGCACCAAGCTTGATGCAATTCTTTTGGAAAGGTATAATTTATGCCTGAAAATAATATTTTTGTAGTGTAGCAGTCTGGTATGTTAGCCATCTTTGTGTAATCAGAGGTCAAAGGTCAAGGTCATGCCTAAATTTTTAGTTACCAAGAAATTTCAATGAAATTTCAATGAATTGAGTATATCTTAGAAGAAAAGTTACATAGAGCTCTAATATGTTGTTGGTGTTTTGAACTAAATTAGTCCTCCAGTTCATATTCATAAGATGACCTTGGGCCAAGGTCAAGGTCATCTTTTCAAGGTCAAATATCAAAATATTGGTCAGAATTAGAGTTAGACCTTATGTAGTTTGTCCATATTCACTCAATATACATACATTGTAGAAGGAATATGGTCAATTTCTTAAGAGACGCCATATTGTAGCTCAAGACTTGACCCTTTATGAAGGTGTGTAGATACCATCTACCAGACTGAAAGGTCAAGGTCAACCCTAGTTACCATGAAATTTCATTAAATTGGGTATATTTGAAAGGAAAAACTAGCTAGATCTTTGATTTGTTGTGGGTTTTTGGAAATAGCATAGTTCAACAGTTCATGTTAAAAGGATGACCTTGGGCCAAGGTCAAGGTCATATTTTTAAAGGTCATACATCCACATATTGGTCGAAGTTAAAGTTGTACCTAATACAGTTTGTCAATATTCATCTTCTCCAAGGTCAACCATGAAAACATTGGCAAAAAATCCATAGATCTATATTTTAATAGTAGTTCTTACTGGCTGATTAACTTGTACTAACATATAAAATGCAGGGTTAGATGATAATCTAGTAGGGCTAGCTATGGTTGAAAATGAGCTTAAGTCCAGGTTAACATGTGTTGCTAGGCAAATAAACATTTAGAATGACTGTTGCTAGGCAACCCACATCCTTAGCAACATATTTATAACTGCCCTGAAATCATTGGGTCCATTTTAGTAGGGTTAGGTATGATTGAAAGTGAGCTAAACTCCACATAAATGTGTGTTGCTAGGCAAATAAACAATTGGAATGGCTGTTGCTAAGCAACAACCTCTCTTGGCAACACATGAATAACTGCAACAGAACCTGTGGTATCATTTTAGTGGGGTCAGGTATGATTGAAATTGAGCTAAGATCCCATTAACCATGTGTTGCTAGGCAAATAAACAAAAAGAACGGCTGTTGCTAAGCAAATAGTTACCTTAGCAACAAACCAATGAGATAAATGTATCCCTTGGATGCAATATAGGAGGGCAGATGTATTTAAAAGTGTTCTGGCAGCAACATTTTTAGAATGGGACAATATTCAGTGACTATGGATAACTATCTATGGGTTTACAATAACATAGGCCCAGGCAGAGGCCACAGGACAGTAGGGCATAACCCTACTGTCCTACATGTAGCACGGTAAAGAACGCTAATTATCTCCGCAACCGCTAAAGATAGAGCTTAGAAATTTTGTACAGGGCATACATGGCCATATATGGGTCCACGTATCAATTTTCAGTGCTCTCTGATAATAACTGCCACTTTAGGTGTAAGTGGGCTAATCAAAAGACCATGCTGACAATAGGGTGCCCTCCTCTAAATCCTAGGGTTTAGGGTTTGAGGCTCTCTTGGGGAAGCTTACTAAACCGTTTCCAAAAATGAGTCCTGAACCAACACATGCGAGGGGAATAAGTGAGTTCTAAAGGTTCTGAACAGCTCAATAGGGTCCTGCCACAAGTTTCTCAGAATTATCCTTAATGATGATTAATTGTTCTGTTATCAGCATCCAAATTGCTCATGTTCATAGGATTTTGGAATATATAAGAAAAAGAAAAAGAAAGATTTTCTTTAAACTAGTCATTTGTCTGCCCGGCGAGTTTATTTATCTTATTTTCTTGAAATTAGAAAAATATTGTTGGCTGTTTTGGCACAAAAATAATATCAACTTGTGTACAAGGGCCTAATATATATATGCCTACCTCCCAGTTAACCAACATGGTCACGTGGGCAGGGTGAAGGGTCAGTTTGCTGCCGAGGAGTGGCACACAGGAACCAGAAGGGGACCTGAGTCCTCTTCTGGATACCGCGTGCACTAACTCCTAGCGGAGAACTGAGAAAATGTGCTGCCTTGTAGTCCGGACCAAAAGCAATGGTACACATGATAACACCATAGGCCTACCCCTACACATAGTGTAACAGACATAAAGACGATGAATCAAATCAGAATAATGATCATCTCCCATGACAGAAATATGAACACTTGTATAGCATTACCTACCCCCATCCCTTTTGATATTGAATGCAAGGAATCTAACACTGTTATGGGTTTGCTCTTATAATCCTCTTATATGAATGGTGTAGATATGACACTTTTAAAATAACAATCCACCCCCTCCCTATCGTCAGGCCAAGGGAGGACATTGACCGCTCCTTAATAATAGACCCAGATACTGGTAGTTTGCAGCTGCAGGTGGGTGATTGGTTGTGTCTCCCAGCTGCAGGAGGCTTCCTCCACACTGCAACAATGCTGCCTTAACCCGGTGATGTACACATAATGTGGTCAGCTAGTTTCTACCTACTTACATAATCATCATAAATGGACTTATTGCTTTTAGTGTTGATTCTTGGAACTATGCTAGAATGTGCTTTGGAATGTTTTACAGAGTTTTTGGTTATTTACTATTTGCGTAATCTATTAGTATGTGTATTTGTGTATGATACAAAACCGAAACTCCTTACACAATCTGTAGTTGCCTGCCTGATATGAAGTTCAAATCTCTTCATTTTTAAGGTCCTGTCATGTTTTTACTCTGCTATTTTTACACACATCACCAATAATATACACACATGATGTGTTTACATTATGCATGGTATCACCTTATTCATTTGTTTACTGTATTCTTATAAATGCACTAGAGGGGTTCTTAAGGGCTCTGTTTTGCGCCTGTTTAAATATTTGTAATTCACAAAATGGTTGAAATTGTGAAAAACCTTGTTAAACCACACTATCTTATTATATATACTGATGATTTCCCAGCACATTTAATGAGGGCCACATGTGGTTATTTGGGTAAACTGGGCATGCCCACTCTGGAATTTAGTTATTGATGTCTAGGTTCAAGAATTCAACTATTTAGGTCAAAATGTTGTGGATGGTCACCTCAACTTTCCACCTCAATGTCGTAAGCCTAAGACCGTTTCTCTCTTGAGACTTTATCACTTACATAGACTTAAAAAATACATGGATAAATATCTTTCAATCCTTCTATACACAAACTAATGATATAGCCAATATTCGATTATTGTGGTTTTGTATTTTGATTGAGCAACTGAAGCTTACCTGGTAAAAATATCGCAGAATATCCAAAACCATACACTGTTACTTTAATAAAAATGGATGATCCACTATTAGTAAGCGGTGATGATCGATATGTACATGTAAGATGCTAGTTATACACAGACATCGCAATGTGTTAGGATAAATGTGTCTAAAATCTAAAAAGCCAGACAATGTTTTTATGCCAGCAAGAATCCTTCACGGTCATGCTTATATTATTAAACTCAAGGGGCAACGACCTAAGGGAGCTGTCTGCACAAATAGTGGCTTGTATACAAGTTTCCCTTTTTGGTATGATACTTAACACTTAGAAAAAATGAGTATATTGCTCAGTGCTCTTAGGCTGTGATGACGTATACCGGTAAGTCTACCTTGCTACCTGCATATGTCTTATTTTTGCATCTCCTTTATTATCTTTGATACAACTGTGGTGATGGAGCTCCTTTTGTGTTTTCTGAAAGGTGCTACATGACTTGTACAGAATTCTTATGCCAAATAAAACATTTTCAAAACATCAACTCAAAACTCTAGAAGAGGAAGAATAGGTTTCATGTATCCATGATGTGTGTGTGTAGGTGTTGGGGGGGGGGGTGTGGGTGTGGGTGTGTGTGTGTGTGTGGGTGTAGGTGTGTGTGTAATTCCAGCGTCTTATTTCTCACCGGTAACCCCATCATGACTTCAACAACCTCCATTACCCTACATTTCTTGGTCGAGGCAATACCTATTGAGTTGCAGATGGGACCATAGCTACGCTGTACCAAACACTGCAATATGAGGCTATTCAGATATAAGATATGTCCCCTGGGATTTCCAGTGTTGGCAGCAAAATAAGGTTAATTTAAATAGCCTGTCTGTCAGTGTGTGAGAATGTTATGCAGCAGAATAATATGTGTCCTATTCCCTTTGTCGTCATGATGTATGAATGCTGCATTCCCGAGTCTACTGCATCATGTTAACTCTTTAGGAGTGTGTTTAAATGTAGCTTTGGCTGCCAGTATAGTTTGTGTTTTTAAAATGTGTTTTATATGGATGTATTGGGGGTTGGTGTCTTCATAAAAAGCATATTCCCCAGGGGCGCGGCAACTAGTTTTGACCAACCCCAAAAAAAATCATAGCAAAAAGGTCAATTAAAAAGTGGTCAAAAAAGATCAAAATACCCCTCAGTCCCCCTTACTGTGAAACTGCTAGCTACGCCCCGGAAATTCCCTGGACAAAAGTACATTATGACACACATGATATGGCATATAGCAATATCAGATTGTGTCTTTGCGGCATTTGGTGGTGGTGGGGGGTACTTGAAATATCAATATTTGTGACCTTGACCGGGAATATGGGTCTTATTGGTCCAAATATGGATTCAGAGGTTTAGGTTTATTCTCAAAGCAAACTATCTTGGCTTTCAAAGAACACTCCTATTCTGGGAACCTGGTCATTATATGCTGACCTATGACTCAACATATGGTGCATCATGACAACTGGATGGCTGGCTGGGAGGGGTTTGGCAGACCGAAGGGTAAATTTCTCCCTGCAGTTTACCGTAGAGTGATAGCCACATGCTGCCTCAGCCCCCCCCCGCACTCCTGCCCCCTCCCCACTGTATTTTATATGGATAGCCCTTGCAACCAGCTTCAATATGCCACCAGTTCCATGTCTCTAAGATCATCAGTTCACGAGATAGAAATTGATATGTTCCTGTCCAATAGTCAATCTTTAAACATTATTTTCTGATGGTTGGGACTCAGAAAAATAAGACTCGTTTTCCTAGTCAGTGCCACATTTATGAAACCTGCATGGCAGCAAGTGTATGTAGTTTCTGATTCCTATAGCTAACACAGGTATAACATTATGCTACATGCCAGCAGCTGCACGCTGAAAGGGCTATTCTTCATGATGAATTGCTCTATGCAGAGGACATATATTATTTGTATTTGATGTGTGTACTTGTTGTTACACAATGTATCAATGGCATTAGTCATGGTATAGAGTATTACCTACACACAGTGGGCTTTCTTTTTTCTTTCTGTTTCACCCTCCCCTTCTCCTCTCCTCCCTCCTCCTGCCTCCTACAATCTATCTACCTACTTCTTTCTCATCACCTTCTATCCCTTCCATCTTAGTTCCATTAACCGTTGTCGCCTCCATACACTGACACCTGACACTGAGCTGAGGAGGTGCTGTAATAATCAATACCAACAACCTCAGGCAACTAGAATGGAAGTAACACCTTCCCTAAACGTAATGTGCTAGTAATGGCCTAAAGTAGGCAACAATGGCTTTGGAGGTTCGGATCTAGGTTAATACATGGGCACCTCCTACATAGCAACCTCGTTACAGGAACTGCGTGCCATGTTTACATTTTAGAGCAATCTAACACTGTTTATACCTTTTTACCATTGGTGGATGTAATAAAAACTGGGATAGATTTACATGGTCTGTCATAAACTCTCATATAATGTGTACTAGCCCGGTATTTCTTTTACCTCGCAAGCGTGTTTTTTCATTAATCAAAATACAGACAGAGTTATACATAAGTAAAGCTGATTTGTGTTATCATGACGATTAGAATGGGGATAAGACAACGTACAGCCATGTTCTAATGCAAACAATTGATAATCGTCTACAGGATTCTGCAAGTGTGATGTATTATAGTAGGTAGCAGTCCTACATTGTACACAATGGGACGCACCACCCTCTCGGAGTGTCCCAGACTGGGACGTGGGAACTGACACACAGAGCATCTGGGGTCACCAGGAGAAAAAGGAAAAGCCAAATAGCACAGTGTAGGTTGTGTAACAGGTTGATGTAAGATATGGGTAGGATTTATATGTTATGTCATGGTCATATGGTTAGATACCTACTCATCAACATACATAGCTGAAAAGAGAAAATCCAAAATCTAAAGTGTATTTTTAATCAATGTAGAGAATAATTTAATGAAATAAATTCAAAGGAGCTTGCACAATGTTCACTACTGAGGGTCATCTCACCAGCCGAATCCCAGTGAAATAGCCCTCAGTGGTAAACAGTCCTCGTGAAAATGTGTCAATGTATTGTATCGCTGGTCCATATGCTAGAGACCAGCTACTGTTGCCATGGAAGGAGGAAAAGACACCACTATTCCCGAGGGGATCACAAAATTTACTTAGGCCAAAAAAGTGTTTTTTAGGTCACCCGACCGACTCTATCAAATCAGGGCCAGGCCAACCCTGCCTTTTTATGCATTTTAAAGAGATCTATATATCTTTATACTTTTGTGGGGTCAATCTTTACTAAACATTTGAATAGCTTTACGCTTTTTTGTACAATTTAAGGTTATCGTAGGGGGGCTGTAAAAATTGGAAAAAAGAAAATTCCGACCTACCGACCCTAGACTTTCTGCCCATGTTGCCTGAAACAACCCTTTTTTTTAAAACTTGGCCTTACCTAGAGACAGCGGCACACAGGAGCTTGGTAATTTGCTGGCTTCCAGTATTCCATGTAAATGTAGGTACGAGCACTCACACACACACACACACACACACACACACACACACACACACACACACACACACACATATATATATATATATATATATATATATATATATATATATATATATATATATATACGCTGACATGTCATCATTTCCTTCAGAATAGTCAAAAGAAGCCTAGTAGGCATGTTGTTAGTATAAGTCCTGAGGAATGAAGAATACCACAATGTGTCCTTGAAGACCCAAATAATTATTACTATCCCTTCAGCAATGATGAATATTGTTGAACATTTTATACAGTAGTTGGGGTTTTAATTTTCTTAACCTTCTCTCTTTGCAATTGCATGCTTCTGGTTCATGTACCCCTAATATAATAAAATATAATGCATACTAACATGGGTCCTTCACCTAATCCTATAATACGACCCGGTGCTAATGACACCCCCTTGTGGTGGCAGATTGGTTCAATCAGGGTATCATTTGAAATGCCACTTCTCAGAAAACGCCATCCTTGGCCTAAAGCTTCTAGCCTTGGCTGTGCCAATACTGTATAGGTATATCTGTGTGTTCACCTGTAACCCTTTGAGGGTCGCATAGTGCTTTGATTAAATATACGCATACATGGACGAATGGGCATAAAAATTATTATATATTTTTAAGGAAACACTCATGAAATTGTATTAAGAGTATCCTTTCATCATCATATAACATCCCAAAGAGTAGGACATGGGGAAAAGGAACAACTGGTAAAAAGCCAAAGTACTCTAAAAAAAGGTTTACTATGGAAATGAATTTGTTTCTTCGAAAAATAGTAATTTGATTCCATTCTTATTTTACCTGTGATTGTAAAACTTCATAGATCAAATTGGTGTTTGTTTCTGACATTTTTCATAGAATTTCAATAACATAGATATCTACTGAGGAACAGCTTATCCAATATATATAATATTTCTGGGAAATTACAGAAAAGAAGAGGGCAATTTGAACTAGTTTGTTACCATCATTACCAGTCGGAATGTTGAATTCACACTCATCTAGATCAACATTTTAAAAATAGCAAGCTTTCTACCTGACCTTGGTCACTAGATAAGTATCTATACATGTGCATATTTTGCACTAGTTATCATATGGAAAGGGCTTTTAAATGTAGGATTTTTTAAGCTAAATATTCACGTGAACAGAACCACAATGGGGACCCTGGGGAGTTATTGGATGCTACTGATGGCTCGGTGCAGGCTACACAGCTGTGACAGGTAGGACCCCTGTTATCCTGGTTAATAATCTGATCAATATTCATAATTGATTCTCTACATGTAAATTGCTTGTTGTCTTCTTTATGGATACAAAAGCAAAGGTTACTTGCATTATGAATAGACGAGGCGAGATGAATACAGAGAGAGGGAAGACTGCGTACAATGGATATTAAGGGGCCCATGCAGAGAAGATAATAACCTCAGCTAAGCCGCATATATAATCCTCTACTGAACAAACATGGGAGCATACAAAGTAAAAATACATTGACGCACCTTTACAATGTCAGCGCTTAAACGTTCTAATAAATGTCTACGGTGAATTTATACATGTTAAACTCTCAGATTATGTACTAGTATACTGTTTAAATAAGCAAAGCCAATACGAGAACGTGATGTTCAGTATCAAGACAAATTGTGCAGTAAACTATTGATCATAATTTTCATTTCACAAAAGTAAAATCAAATTTCAGAGGATTTAACCATCTCATCAGCTCATTTGTGAGGGTATGTATACATTGAGGTACATTCTTTACCGTCGTTGTATACATATAGTATGTCCCATCTTTATCTCCGTTGTACAAATGACCTGTTTATCCTGTTCACTAAATCCTGTAGTAGAGAGCCAGATGACAGGTGTGACATGCACTCCTCCAGGGCTGGCCTGAGCCCACACAGACCGATGCTCTTTGACTTGACAAGGCTCTTTTTCATCAGCTGGCATGCTGCAGGTAGATCACAGGCGGGGAGGGCTGCCCCTACTGTGGGCAAATCCCCTGAATGTACTTCCTAATTAGAAGCCCTAATATCACATTGCAGATAGCTCATCATCTCCACTCTGATCTTGTAGAATGCAATCGGATTTGTGTCACTGCAAAGCACAGATAATTAGCCAGCCAAGGGCGACTCCACTTAGTCCTAATTATGTTACAAAGTTGACTGCATCTGTGGGAAGCAATATGCCGGCTGATATTTGATAACACTTGATTCAAGATACACGATCAGTCGTCTGCAGTACATCCTATGGTGTCAGGTGTGTACAATGCGCTACCAAATTAGAATTTCTGATGACATCCACAATCCATCAACAATCACCCCCAATGCTATAACCTTCACTTTTAAGTTCATGTAACGTTTTGCCACAATAACTGGCCATAGAAAAACGTTATATAACATGATATAACGTTTTTCTTTGTTTACTAGGTTTTCTTGGTTTGAGTAGAGTAGGCGCGTTAAGACTATCAGCCAGCCATCCCACACCGGGACTACCGTGATTTCAGGTAAAAATCAGGGGAAAACTATCCTTGTTGCTCTGTCCTTGTCTTGTTTACCTTCTAAGGCAGCTTTGTACGTGATCAGTAGGCTGAGATGTACAATAATGTTTGCTGGGTATATAGTATTGAACGCATGTAAACATGTATGGCGTCTCTTTGGTGTGGTATAGCCTGTGATCCTCCCATTCTGTTTGATTACCGCCATAGAGGTCAGAAATGAGAGGGTCACTTAAACTACCGACCTTCAATATTTGGATTAATATCAAGCCGCAATCGATCATTTACCATCCAAGAAAAGGCAAGGATATCTGCCCTGAAGGTAACTGGCGGAGTTGTGATCTCTGATTATGATATTAAGATATGTGTGTATCACTAGTCTCAGTACGTTTCATACCAAAGTGATGTTTTTAACTCAAAAAGAGTTGTTTTTCATCACCAAGCTGTGAAAAATATGACGAGGGCGTTTTAAATTCATTTTTATTTGTTTTACTTGGGGCTTGAATACATAGGGAAATTTGGATGTTTTGCGATCGCTTTTCACATTTTAGTAATCCGGAGTTTATTGATCAGCAAAGGTTGTGATAATGCAAGTTATTCCTAGCTGATCGCATTACTGAGAGCACAAGCTTTAACTTGATACCAAATTCATCAATACTATTTCAATTTAAACATATTTTTCATCAAAAATGTAAAAAGAAAAAAGGTTTCCCCAAATCATGATTTTTATGAAGCGCGTGGTGATGAGAAACAACTTTTCTTTTGAGTGACCTTATTTAGGCTAATAATATTAAAGTCGTTATAATGGAAACAATTAATTATAACGGGCAGCATGACAATCACTCATCGGTAAACTCATCACTCTCTGATTTGATTAAAGTCCTTGAAATGTCAGGAGGTTATCCAGAGGTTTGTATCCACAAACACCATATTTAAATCTGGAGGTCTCTCGATCTTTCTAGGAATACATAATTATCTGGGTGATGGACTTGTTGTAAGACATCCCCAATATAGCAATGAAATACTACCAATTGAGATCAGCTTTATAATTTGATGTACATTGACCATATTGGCTTAGAGTATCTGCGATGACAATTTAGATGACAAATGATGATATCATCATTGGGGAGAATATTCAGCCTCTGCTGGTGGGCGAGCTTGGAAACAAAGATTTGCATTTTTATTTTACCACTGGCACAGTTTTATGCTCTAAAACTGTTGATATCTTTCGGATACAAGCTACAAGCTACAAGCACTTGTATGAAAAGCAAATGCCATCTCCAGAGAATCTCTTCCAATCGTGTGCAGTCAATATCCATATTATAGAACCATTTGGCTCTAGTAATAAGGCAGATTTAGCGCATCGAAGATTGCAATCAGACATCACTAACGTGTTTAATTGGTGTGCCGAAAAGAGACTTACTGTCAATACGGAGAAGACTAAGGTGGTGTGGTTCGGCTCAGTCAGAAAGCTGACTGGCCGGGCGACACCACCCTTCCTTATGAACGGTAAAATCTTGTTGACTGTAAGTGAGTACACATACCTAGGATTAAGACTAGACAATCATTTGTCTATGGAATTAGCTGTAAAGGATGTAATACAAAAGGTAAATAACAGGCTGTTCAGGTTCGCGAAATTGCGTTACCTACTAACACTAAGTGCCTCGCTACTAGTCTATAAAACTATGATCATGACGCTGTTTGATTACTGTAGCTTTGCCTATGCGGGCTGTAATGATACTTCGCTACCCAAACTGCAGCGTTTACAGAACAGAGGACTGAGGATTTGCTATAGAGGAAATCGAGATTATATGAGTGAGGACATCTTACACAGTAAATCGGCATTACCACTGTTGTCAAGACGTAGGGACGAGATGTTGTTGACCTGGATGTACAAGTTCTCATCCTGCGAAGAACTGATTGACAAACGTAGAGGTGACAGGGTCACGCGCTCCAATGACAAAATAAAATTTAAGATAAAACGTCCAAAACTCCAGGGATACAAGAAATCTCCGCTGTACAGGGGCAATATTCTTTGGAATAATTTGGGAGAGTGGTTCCAGAAATCGAACTCGAAGTATCAGTTCAAGTTACGCATTAAAAAGGTTGTTAATCTGCATGTAAAAAATGATGACCCGCTGGAAAATTGGATTGATGAGGACAGCTTGTTATTCGATCATAGTGATAGTGAGCTTGAGTAGGCCTGTGAATGCTTGGATTTGTATATGCATTCCCTTGATCGATAAATGATTTTATTACATTGGGAAGATTGATGGATTGTGATCATCCCAATTGTCTGCTTGTTGACTTCGGTTTTGGAGATTACTGGATAGGGATCACCGACTCTTGAAGCCAACCCCTTACCTCATGGGAGATAGCTGGATGGGTATCACCTAGAGGTACAAACACATATGATTGAGATTGCATAGTTTGCTTGATCCAGTGTGTTGGATATATGCGTAGTATCGAGGCTAACATTGGTGACTACTTATTATGTTACATCCGACGTATGACGCTGTTCCTGACGGATTGGTAATCCTTTTCCTAAACAGATTGTTGTCCACTTGTTACCTACATTATATTGTTGATAAAGGCATAAAGCCTGTATTTGTCTGCTTTAGATGTTGTCGATATCCTTCGAATATTCCATATAACATGTTAACCTGCACCAGCAGAGAAAATAATATATATATGGGGATCTGATATGCTATTCCTCAGACATAAGTAAACTCCGACAGACTCAAATGAACATTTAATAAGCCACTACTATTATCGTCTCTTCTCGGCCATTGTTACTTTGTCTCCTGTGTTGTCTGGCCATGTACTGTCATGTAATTGTTGTTGTGTCTAGTCAATTTCTCATTATAATCATCATTACAATCATCATGATATCATTTTGCTTCTGTTTTCACATGTATAGTATTGTTGATTCAGAAACTGTAAGATACTTTTGTTTATTATTGTGCTTCAACCTACCACTTTTCTGTATATTGTGAGAGGCTCAATAAATCCACACTCAAAACGAAAAAAAAATTTGGGATATTACACTTTGTGCAAAATACGCCACGTCGCGCCACTGGGCCCCTGTGGGCTGGTGGGTTGATCAATTAACACGCTCTCCGATAAGATAAACCCGCTAACAGAGATAAACTATACATGTACGTTCCTTACATTTTGCATCAGAATCAACAAAAGTAGTAAACGATACGTCGTGATTTAAAAAAAAAAGTTTTATTGTTTTATTGATATGGCATGAAATAATCCCTCAGTTTGATATGGCATGTTAGTACGATGCTAGTAAACATCAGTTGTGTCTTTGCCTGCTTAACTTCCATCAATATTCACACAATACCTGCCACATGTACATGCTAACCTTATTACATTACCTTCAAATAAAAGTGGTTCAGCTTCAGTCATTCTCATTTGACACATGTGCAGCTATCTATAAATGGCATCATTGAAAGCTTTCCTTTTGATACAATGTGAGACATGTTTACAGTTACATACAGTTAATATATAAATGTGTAATACTAAAGGGGTGCCTCCATCAACGACTGTCCATCCGTCTGTCCATGAAAACCGTCCAAAAAAGCAAGGAAATGTACGATTTTGATGGACGGACGGACACAACCCACTTCCACCAAGGTCCGTCCGTCCATTCCGCCCATCAGTTTGTCCAGTTTTTGGTCAAAAACTGGACGGATTGATTGACGGAATGGACGGACGGATTCTGTCCATCAATCCCTCCATCAATCCTTCCATTCCATCCATCACAGATGGGCCAACTTGACCAGTAAATGGAGGGATTTTGTAGAAAAATGGATGGACAGAAATATCAGAAAAGTTTGATATTCCCGTCCGTCCATTCCGTACATTAATCCGTCCATCAATCCGTCCAGTTTGTGTTCAAAAACTGGACGGATTGAAGGACCGAATGGACGGACGGATTCCGTCCATCAATCCGTCCAGTTTTTGAACACAAACTGGAAGGATTGATGGACAAAATGGACGGACGGTCCTTGGTGGAAGTGGGTTTTGTCCATCCGTCCATCAAAGCCGTCCATTTCCCTCCTTTTTTGACGAACTTTATGGACGTACGGATGGACGGTCATTGGTGGAGGCACCCCTTAACTACAAAGTGGCTGTATCTGGATTAACTTAAAGGTATACAACACAATCTACATACACGGCACCTGGTGGTAAAAAGCGAAACCATTTAAGTGCTTTCTACATATCTTGATCCCTAAATTTCCTTTTTGCCATGCACATAGGCTCATATGGTAAATAGATCCGTTTTTACTTTGATTGATTCAGGATAATTTCATTTTGCCTGTGACCCCATATTTTCTCATTTTCAACATGTTCCCAATGATCATATAAATGCATGCCTACATTTTCATTGAGAAATTGTTGGGAGATTTTTTTCTGTGAGGAAAATTTTAGAAAACTATGATTTTATCATGAGGGCCTTTACGTATAGCACTCGAATTTCAATGCCCTGTAAAAGACAAACAAACCCAGTGACATCTCATTGTCATACGAATTTTGTTAGTTAACAGACTTTGCGAAGTGTAAAAGAAATGTAACTGTCCATGTCGAGACCTCATCATAATTCGTTTTTGTTATTTCTTTATGTACTTTTGCAGAATGATCTCAATAAAAACTGAATCTTCTTCTTCATTTTACACTTTTTGGAATATTATGAGAAACTCAATAACCCACAATCTCTCTTGAGCCTTTTGGGTCGCGAACAACTTGAATGTTACATACCAATCGTTGGTCAATCCCTGTGTAATATGCCTGGGAGCGTCCCAAATAATTACATTTCAAAAATCAAGAGGACTCCAAACTTAATTTTGACTAGGCTGCTCAGATCGCTGTCATCAAATCACAATTCATTGATTAATGTATTGATTGATTTATTGCTTCCTGTTTGACTTCACACAGGTTCATGCATGCTATCAAAAAAATAAGCAAATTATTTACTATATGGGGTACCGCAAGGGAATATTTTAGTCCCTGTCCTGTTCACACTCTACATAGATGTCAATCCAATGTCATCCTGTGGACGGTTTTTAGCTAGGTCGGTCAAAATCCAACTATTGACTATACATAATTATCTAAATATGGGTGTGGTTAGTTGATGTCTGGAAGTGGCCTAGATTATAGGATAGCGACACTTGTCATTAACAAGGCCGCATTATATAACTTTTCCAGGTCTATTAATTTGTTGGCTTAGTTTGTTGGGACCCATTGTTTGTAGTCGGAGGTCCGGTCAGTAGCATTGATATAGTTGAGTCCACCTAGTGTTAATAACAAATATTCCGGGGGTCAGTCCATGGCTGCACCCTTTGCATAACTTCAAGGGTCTTTATAGTCCATTACACAATGGTGTTAGTTTTGCTTTATATGTGTGGATTAAATGGTATGATGTGAGTGGAAATGATGAATCGTATTAATAGGGCTACAACCAACTTAATGACTTGCTTGCAGTAAGGGAACTTTAACAATTACGTCACTGCTAGGGTGTTAGGGAGGGGGCTGATTAGATTGTTACTAATGTCCTAAAATTCCAATGTTCTCCAAGTCAGTGTTGATTATGTTTGAGGTATCAACAGCACGTGGATCATAGGCAAGAAACACTGCTGTGTCAATAGCATACTGTTTTATTTCCAATTTGTCTTCTAGGCACTGACTAAAGTCGACGATATCATATTTAAGGAATAGTACCGGGCCCAGGATTAGCCCCTGCGGGACTCCACAGGTAATTAGGTGGTTTTTTGAAATATTATTATTGGCTATTGTCCTTTGGCAGTGTTTGGATTCTGTTGGTTAAGTGATTTTCAAATAGTTAATTGAATTTCTGGGAAACCAAAATATGGGTAATAGCTTTATTATCATAGTTCTATCATCGAAAGTCTCAAAGGCCAGCTGTTTCAGAATCCATGTTGCTACGTTATTTGTGAACCTTTGAAGACTGCCAGTTAAAGAGCGGACAGCTCTAACTCCATACTGGTTTTCTGAGAGGGGATCATTATTATTGAGATAATTTAGGATATGCCGACGAATCATTTCTGGAAGGGGGAGTACTGACATTGGTCTGGGGTTTCTAACCATCACTGGAGTCCCAGTTTGGCATTAGTGAAACAAGTGCCCCTTTATATGCATCAATGAACTTAGACTTGGATTCCCGGGCTTGGATCTAGGACAAGATGAACTGTATACACTATATGAGAACATAAGGATCTATTTACGTAAATCTTTTGAGGATGGGAGATAATCCAAAAATAGCGCCTGGCCTAAAGTTGAATCGTGTATCTAAAATTGTTGCTGATGCAGTCACAAGGTAATAAAAGTGGCAAGAATATAATTATGTTGGTCTCTAGTGGCAAAAATATCAGCTGATGACATCTGCTGTCTATTCCAATGGGATGTGCAATCATTATGACTTAATCATACGTCTCAAAATGCCTTACTGGCCCTGTACTGGGCTGCATGTGGTTTTATATGCGCAATCAATACAGGAAAGTCCCCCGACGGTTGGCATAGAACCAACTAAATACCATACGGTCGTTTTGTACATTTAGAGCCCTGTATACAAGAGGTGACATGCAAGAGAGAACATTATTACTAGCCTACAAAATGCTATCTGGTTTGCCAACCGCTTAGAAGATTCTAAGCAGATAAGTTTTAAAAGAACAACTCATTGTAGGACATTGAAGAACAGGTGAAATCGGCGGCAACGTGATAGTCAAGCGTGTTAGTGTACAAGCTCAGTCTCACGACCTTGTAACAATTGGATCGTCTTTGACCGGGTGACGTCTTTGACCAGGTGACGTCTTTGACCGGGAAACGTTATTATAGCATAAATTAGGCATATACAGTAAGAAAAGGTTGGAAAAAGTCAAGGCATATGTTCCGAGCATATAAAAAGAAATCTATTTCAAAGTTGGTTATGTTTGAATATAGACTCTAGTACGTGCATCATAACATTATCATTCATCTGCCCGGTCAAAGACGTCACTTTATATATAACATGGAGTTTGAAGAGCTGCCCTGTGCAAAGTATTTTGCAATAAGCATCCGCATAAAGATTTTCATATTAATAGGGGAGCCAGCATGTGAGATTTCAAATAGGTTTGAGTGGGCTGCTATATTTGGTCTGAGGGGCTACCCCCCCTATTTTTGGGCTGGGGAATTCGAATCTGGTGTGTGTAGAGTCATACAGGTGTCGGAACAAGGTCAAATTTGAGGTCAAAGGTCAAGGTCACCCCCAAAATAGGTCAAATCAGAAAATGTACTCATAGGGGCAGTGCTCAGTTAATATATATAGCAAGGCTTAGGTATTTGGTATCATGATAGATCCATATCGGCTAAATATCCACGAAAAAGTTATTTGACCTTGGCAAAGGTCAAGGTCATATCTCTCAAGGTCAAACATGGAAAAAATGACAAAAATGTCATATATACTATCATTCAACACTTTGTACTCATAGGAATAACATCCCAAATATGACTTTTAATGTTCACATGATGCTGACATAGCTAAGGGACAATATTAATTCAGATTTTTTAAGAAAAATGTAATATTGCCATGGCAACAGCCGAAAAGGTCAAGGTCAGCCAAAAAATTGGTCAGATCAGAAAGCGTACTTATAGGAGCAGTGCTCAGTTAATATATATAGCAAGGTTTTGGTATTTGGTAACATGATAGATCCATATAAGTTGAACATCCAGAAAAAAGTTATTTGACCTTGGCCAAGGTCAAGGCCATATTTCTCAAGGTCAAACATGGAGAAATTGACAAAAATGTCATACATTCTACCTTTCAATATTTGGTACTCATAGGAATAGTATCTCAAATATGACTTTTAATGTTTACATGATGCTGACAGAGCAAAGGGACAATATTGATTTGGAATTTTTAAGAAAAATGTAATATTGCCATGGCAACAGCCACAAAGGTCAAGGTCAGCCAAAAAATAGGTCACATCAGAAAAATGTATTTATAGGGGCAGTGCTCAGTCAATATATATAGCAAGGCTTTGGTATTTGGTAACATGATAGATCTATATAAGCTAAACATCCATGAAAAAGTTATTTGACCTTGGCAAAGGTCAAGGTCATATTTCTCAAGGTCAAACATGGAGAAATTGACAAAAATGTCATATATACTATCATTCAACACTTTGTACTCATAGGAATAGTATCCCAAATATGATCTTTAATGTTTACATGATGCTGACATAGCAAAGAGACAATATTGATTTGGAATTTTTAAGAAAAATGTAATATTGCTATGGCAACAGCCACAAAGGTCAAGGTCAGCCAAAAAATTGGTCAGATCAGAAAGCGTACTTATAGGGGCAGTGCTCAGTTAATATATATAGCAAGGTTTTGGTATTTGGTAACATGATAGATCCATATAAGCTGAACATCCATGAAAAAGTTATTTGACCCTGGCCAAGGTCAAGGTCATATTTCTCAAGGTCAACCATGGAGAAATTGACAAACTAGTCATACATTCTACCTTTCAATATTTGGTACTCATAGGATTAGCATCTCAAATATGACTTTTAATGTTTACATGATGCTGACATAGCCAAGGGACAATATTGATTCGGAATTTTTAAGAAAAATGTAATATTGCCATGGCAACAGCCACAAAGGTCAAGGTCAGCCAAAAAATTGGTCAGATCAGAAAGCATACTTATAGGGGCAGTGCTCAGTCAATATATATAGCAAGGCTTTGGTATTTGGTAACATGATAGATCCATATAAGCTGAACATCCTTGAAAAAGTTATTTGACCTTGGTCAAGGTCATATTTCTCAAGGTCAAACATGGAGAAATTGACAAAAATGTCATATATATAATCATTTAACACTTTGTACTCATAGGAATAGTATCCTAAATATGACTTTTAATGTTTACATGATGCTGACATAGCCAAGGGACAATATTGATTTGGAATTTTATAAGAAAAATGTAATATTGCCATGGCAACAGCCAAGGTCAAGGTCATATTTCTCAAGGTCAAACATGGAGAAATTGACAAAAATATCATATATACTGTAGGGGCCGGATTCCCCATACCCTGGTGGAAAGCCCGAAGGGGTGAAACACCTGGGTAATCCTCCCCCTCTGTACCATACCGATCCAGTAACGTAGGGAGCGGAGAGTAGTCAGACACGGGTTGGTAGTGTAATGGTTAGCACGCTTGTCACCGGTGCGAGAGGTCTGTGGTTCGATTCCCGGCCGATCCAATGACTAAGTTTTCCGCGACCTCTACACTGGTGGATCTGCCGCGATGAATCGGGTAGTACGTTGACTAGTCGGCAGGAGCATTCCAACTTGCTAGGGTTCCGAAGGAGAAAACAGGGCCCCCTGTACAAGGGCCTTGGGAAGGAGAACTGGATCCTAGTACGGGTAGTTGGAGTTAAGCATGGAGTCTAGTCAACAGAATTGGCTGAATCGGTATGGTGTGGAAAGCTTCCATTGCTGGGAAGTCAGGGTATCTCAACAACTGCTTGATAAAGCCTCATTGGGACCTTCGGTCTCTGGTGGGTGAGAATGCCTGGTGCTAGGTGCCTCTATACTCCGGGGGCTGGGACTCTCTGTAACTGCTTGATAAAGCCCCTTCTAGGAGGGAGAGAAAGCCCAGGGTTGGTAACCCCCCGGAAAATCCGAATCGAGAGGACATAATGGAAGCTGGTGGGGGTAGTGTAGGGGCCGGATTCCCCGTACCCTGGTGGAAAGCCCGAAGGGGTGAAACACCTGGGTAATCCTCCCCCTCTGTACCATACCGATCCAGTAACGTAGGGAGCGGAGAGTAGTCAGACACGGGTTGGTAGTGTAACGGTTAGCACGCTTGTCACCGGTGCAAGAGGTCTGTGGTTCGATTCCCGGCCGATCCAATGACTAAGTTTTCCGCGACCTCTACAATTCTATCATGCACATAGTATGTCACTTTACTGACTTTCTGTCCTGAGCAGCAGGCTGTGATCCTTAAGAAAGCCTTGAAATCTATAAGGTACTTCTTGTCAAAGTAAATAATTCTGTGAAAGTATGAGATATAGGGTTTAAGTATCTTCTATGTATTAGTAATCTGCCATGTCTACGGCCTGGCATACAGATAATAGGGTCAGAAGGGATAAGATATGCCCTAAAGGAAGTATTTCCCATATCAACGCTGTCGTGTGGAAACACCTGACTCCCTCACCAATGGCCTTTTGTACAGCACAGCATGATAACCAGTCACCCCAATTCAAATTGTAAGGGACCTACCATGTACACCATATATTCTGACAGCATATCTATGGTTATATCACACTACTATCGTGTGTTTTGAATGGTCAAATGACATTTCCCTGAAGAAAATCAATAATTTCTTGGGAAAAATAGGAAAAATAGATATTCAACTGTGCTATAGCCACTTAAATCAAGCAGAGGAGTCGTGCAGAATTGTGTTTCTTTTAGATGAGAACCCTAACCATCAATGCAATATGGTAGTAATAGTGGTACAGTAGGAGTCATATCCTATATCAACCCTGTTATAGACAGTCATGTGGAAACACTTGACTCCTTCACTAATATACTTCTGTACAGTACAGAATGGTATTCAACCACTCTAGATGCAGTTGGTAGGGACCTCCCATGCACACCAGATATTCTGACAGCATCTCTGATGATAAATGACACAATCATGGTGTTTAAGGAGCAATTAAAAAATATTTCCCTGAAGAAAAAATAATACTATGTCGAAAAGGCTGGGAAAAATTATTTCTATGCCTTAGTGACTCATTTAATGCATAATAACTGTGTAGGAATGAATTTCTCTGCCATGAATATAGTAGAATACTGCCACTTACACACAAAGCTACTTTGATATCAAGGTACATTTATAGCATAGTGATAATAGTGAAATATAATATGCATGGAAGCTACAATACCATGTAGGGAGTCAAACCAACCTGTGGAAAGTGAATGCCCTATGGAGGAAACCGTGATAAATGTTAGTCAATTTCTTTTGTATTCATATATAAGTAGAAGTTAAGCATTGTCATGGCATATCTAATTACTCTGTATGTTATATTATCATCAAGCCAGGGACATTATGTTTGGGATTCAGGTGTTTCCACACAAAAGAATAGAAAAACTGCACAGGTACATTTTGCCACACAGGATGTATACAGCCATGCCAATATATGCATAACTGGTCCTAGCATATTCTTCACTATGTAGGGGAACTAAAAAGTAAAAGAAATGAACATATAGTTGTATTATTTCATCACTGCATGAGGTCTTTCTGTTTTTTTCTGTGAAAAAGGGCCATTTTCGGGTGGTTATTTAGCTCCAGCTTCCTTATTTATGATCACAGGTAGGCATAAGTATGGTTCCCCTTGAAGTCCTAACTAACCCCAACCAGAATACATAGAAAATACCAATACATCTCTAATATTGAACAATTTTTAGAGTGAACAAGAAAGAAAATCTACTTAGAAATGTTCCGTGGGAATCAGCCATCTACCATTACATATCACCACCCCTTCTTACCTACCTCTGCCTTGATTTTATTCCCCACTATTCCCCACTATACTTATACTTGTGTCCAGTATCATTTACTGGATACAAAAAGAAGCAATAATGGAAGAACAACAGACACTATTCTTCACTCTCCCCATTGCTATTACCTAGCATGGGTTCTATCCCCTCTTTTTCTGTGTTCTCCAGAAAATTTTAACAAATTCTTTATAATAAGACCTGATAGGTAAGTTATACATAATAGGAACATACACCAAAATGTGTGTGTTTTTCTATTATACCATGAAAGAAGGCTTAGTTGCCTTTATTAACTTCCGCTCATCGGAAAATGCTGGTGCTTGTTGAAAACGGTCTACCAGGCCATACATCCTGCCAGGATAAATAAAAGAATTTCAAATCAAATCACTATGTATTACTATCTCTATTTCCCCCTGCTTGTCCCTGTACTTTTCATTCTCACTCCTACTCCTCCACCTCATTATCTCACTCCCTTCTTTTGCCAACCATCTTAGGAATAGGTGTAATTAGCAGGGGAGGCAGGATGAGGGAGAGGGATATGTTGAGGGATAAACAGGTGAAAGAGAGGTGTAAAGAGGGATAGGAATTTGAAGAAAAGGTGTAAAGAGGGATAGGAAGTTGAAGAAAAGGTGAGGGATAGGCATAAGTATGTGGATAGGTATTGGAAGAGGGGGCTAGGCGTTGGTCAAGATGGGAGATTGAGGATAGTAAGGGATAGACAGTGGACATGAAGGACACTGAGTGGTTGGTGAAGGATAAATATTGGATAGGTGAGGGAAATGATAGGCAGGGGAGGAGAAAGACAGAATGAGGAATGGTCATTTATGGAGGCAAATGTAGTGGATAAGTTGGGAAAGGGAGATGCAGCAAGAGGGATAGGAGTAAGCAGAGGAATAAGGGAAGAGAGCTGGAATGAGAGGCATGGGCTGGAGGGGAATAAGCTTAGACAGGGAGAATGATAGGTAGGGAAGAACTTGAAAGGTTGAGACATTAACAAGTTCCACATTTAGATTGTCCCAATAGATTTGCCAAGACATAGTGGGGAATAAAATCAAGGGAGAGGTAGGTAAGATGGGGTAGTGATATATAATGGTATATACATGGGAAGCAATGTGTAGGGAGAGTGATAGATTTTGCTGAAGATGAACCAGAATGTTCATTATGAACAAAATTCATGTCCTACCTACTTTGGTAAACATTATTACCCAGAATTCCGCTTCAATTTTAGCTATTTACCAGTTTTATGCTCAACTTGAGACTTTTGGAGTGCACGCTTTATCTACCTATTGAAAAATGCACTGTAAAAGGCTATACCTGGGTTCATGGGACCCTCTTAATTGCCTTGAATAGCCCATCAATGATATTTCATTGTGCCTCATTAAAAGTCATATCTGGGATGCTATTCCTATGAGTACCAGATATTGAAAGGTATAGTATATATGACATTTTTGTCAATTTTTCCATGTCTGACCTTGAGAAATATGACCTTGACCTTGGCCAGGGTCAAATAACTTTTTCGTGGATGTTCAACTTATATGGATCTATCATGTTACCAAATGCCAAAACCTTGCTATATATATTAACTGAGCACTGCCCCTATAAGTACGCTTTCTGATCTGACCAATTTTTTGGCTGACCTTGACCTTTGTGGCTGTTGCCATGGCAATATCACATTTTCCTCAAAAATTCCAAATCAATATTGTCCCTAAGCTATCTCAGCATCATGTAAACATTAAAAGTTATATTTGGGATGCTATTCCTATGAGTACAAAGTGTTGAATGATAGTATATATGAAATTTTTGTCACTTTTTCCATGTTTGACCTTGAGAAATATGACCTTGACCTTGGCCAAGGTCAAATAACTTTTTTTTGTTAATGTTTAGTTTATATGGATCTATCATGATACCAAATACCAAAGCCTTGCTATATATATTGACTGAGCACTGCCCCTATAAGTATGTTTTCTGATATGACAAATTTTTTGGCTGACCTTGACCTTTGTGGCTGTTGCCATGGCAATATTACATTTTTCTTATAAAATTCCAAATCAATATTGTCCCTTGGCTATGTCAGCATCATGTAATCATTAAAAGTCATATTTGGGATACTATTCCTATGAGTACAAAGTGTTGAATGATAGTATATATGACATTTTTGTCAATTTTTCCATGTTTGACCTTGAGAAATATGACCTTGACCTTGGCCAAGGTCAAATAACTTTTTCGTGGATGTTCAACTTATATGGATCTCTCATGATACCAAATACCAAAGCCTTGCTATATATATTGACTGAGCACTGCCCTTATAAGTACAGTTTCTGATGTGACCAATTTTTTGGCTGACCTTGACCTTTGTGGCTGTTGCCATGGCAATATTACATTTTTCTTTAAATTTCCAAATCAATATTGTCCCTTAGCTATGTCAGCATCATGTAAACCTTAAAAGTCATATTTGAGATGCTCATCCTATGAGTACCAAATATTGAAAGGTAGTATGTATGACATTTTTGTCAATTTTTCCATGTTTGACCTTGAGAAATATGACCTTGACCTTGGCCAAGGTCAAATAACTTTTTTGTGGATGTTTAGCTGATATGGATCTATCATGATACCAAATACCAAAGCCTTGCTATATATATCGACTGAGCACTGCCCCTATAAGTACATTTTTTGAATTGACCTATTTTGGGGGTGACCTTGACCTTTGACCTCAAGTTTGACCTTGTTCCAACACCTGTATGGCTCTACACACACCAGATTCGAAATCAGCATACCCAAATTTGGGGGTACCTACCTTCAAAGTAACTATAGCATTCCACTCAAACCTAAATTTAAATATTGACATTTTGCATAGCTGGCTCCCCAATTATATAGTAGAGATATGGAAAAACACACAAAAGAAGAAATTTGCCTTTTCTAGCTACCCGGTCAAAGATGTCACCTGGTCAAAGACGTCCAGGTCAAAGACGATCCAATTGTTATAAAGTCGTGAGACTGAGCCTATATATATAGGCTCCTTTTAAGGGGGTTCCAACTGCAGGGCTCCATCTCTTGGGGAACAGGGGAACTACAACAATGGTGTATGTTCCCTCCAACTCAGCATGCCTGATAAAATGGTATCATACTCAAACACTACAACATATAACAACTAATCAATGATACACCCATATCAAAAAGACTTCTCCCTGTATACCTGCTACATATTAGAGACATGAATTGTTTGAGAATAGAGAAATCTAAGCTAGTTGACCTGACATTGGGTTGTCTATGAAGCCTAAGATTAGACAGTTACTGAAACTGTTTAAGGGTTTCATCGCTTGTGGTTGAAAAGAATATTTTAGATTGTCTCATATTAGCACTCTGCCCCATTGAAGCCTACAGTAACTAGTTCCCCAAACTGCCATGGATGACACCACTGTATTTGGATCTGACCACTCCATATCCATTTGGCTTCTGAACTAAACCAAAGTATGCACCAGTTTAACACCAGGGTGCGAGGCAATTCCGTCCCCCCCCCCCCCCCCCTAGGCTCCTTTTTAAAATGTTTCTTTTTCTCACGATATCCCCTTGAAAAAATGGAAATGTACATTCATAAAGGGCTTGCATGTCGACCTGTTTCAATAAAATAATCGGGTTAGAAAGACAGTTGATTCAGGTTAGAAAACCACAGTGTGGAACGTATTAAGTATGTTTTCCCTCGTCGCTGAAACATGTATTTTTGAGGGTCGAGAGAGAATATTTATTTCACTGAAATGAATCATCCACCCCACAACCCCTGTGTGTTTACTCCAATAGTAAAGCGAAATTGTCAATTACGTATCAAGTATGGGCCTCAAGGAAACTTCCAGCTTTCTTCCTCCAGGTGAATCTCTTATGTAAAACATCATACGGTATGGCGGGATACATGGCCAACACATAATAATCTGAAGGGATTCATTTCCATTGAAAAAAGTGTTTTCCCCCAGTCATCTTAGCATGACCTAACCTCTTGTCCTGATCCAAGGGGTTTTGTAACCAGATTTTTCCAATGTGATCGGTTAGCTTCCACCCTTTCCCACCTATTTTCTACTCACATACATGTAAAATATATCAATTGGTGTATAGTAAAATGCGTATTATATGGCCACCACCCACCGGCCTTTAAATCGCTGATTGAGTCATATATACATTCCTTAATATATTGTAATGGGAATGTGGTCGATCGCTTAGGTCTAAGAAGAAGAACGATAAGAGTAAGGTACAATAAAAGGTTTGTATTCAAGCAAGTAAACAGTTACAGAGTCTTCAATGATATCAGTTGCAGGAACACCTCCTGCTCCTTCAAACCCTGGAGTAAGACTGGTCCTGCTCCGCAAGGCGCCCCTATATATAGGCCGCCCTGCGGAGCCAACGACCCCCTGCCGGCGAGTATGCGAACTAGGTGCTCCGCAGGCTCCGCAGTGACTGCGGAGCCTGCGGAGCCCCCCCCGGCTCCGCTACACCCTCCCCTCGTTATCTTAAGACCCCTCCCCCCAGACTTAGACGGTGGCCCTCTCCACCACATTGTGAGGGAATCCCTAATTAAAGATGAGAATCCCCTAGGCTGGTAGCAGTCGCCTTACATTATTATTTATGATACCCAACTTTATGATTAAACTTATAACAGTCAGATTAGACCACCTGTCTTATTGTTATAATTACATGCGCACTTATAATAACTAAGTCCAGTTATAAATCAGTCGAACTGGCTTGCCATGCTTGGTGCCTATATGGTCCTTAACGCTACGGCGAACGGCCGGATGGAGTCAGGAGCAGGGGTACGGCTCGGGCCTAACAGGTCCTGACGAAGGATGGAGTGAAGATGGTGATGGTAGATGGTTGGCGGGCGCCCAGCTGCTTCCGGGACTCAAGTCTTGGATCCCTTCTGCAGCCCCCCGCAGGGTGACGGATGACGATGGCGATGATGGATGGCGGTTCGGTCGGCGGCCTGCGGTCTCCGGCACGACCCGACGGCTGGGGCTCAGGGCAGGTCTTCACCTGGTTCCTCTCCTCCCTGTAACACAAGTTGAACGGTAAGTCACTGCTTCTTATCCCTCTGAATCAAATTGTGCCCCCCCCATCGCGCACCCGGCCGGATTCCTCTCTTCCCGCTAGCTATCCCTCTCTGCCGACTTCCCCTTACGATGCACAACGCCTGCGTTGCTCCTTTCCGCTACCCTCCTTTCCCTACTGGTCTCCCTCCCGGCATGAGGCCCGATTGATCCCTCCATGATTAGTACGTCCCGTATCTTTCTCAACTCACCTCTGGTGCAGGCGGTTCCTCTCCTCGTGCCGCTGGAGGGTCTCCTTGGCCGCGACGATGCCGTACCAGGCGGTACTGTGTAGTTACCGAGGCCACCACCTCGTACCGGTCCGGACCCAGCACCCGCAGCCGAGAGCTGAGGTCTCCGCCTGTGGTGATAAAGTTCTCCCCCATGGAGAGTGGGGGCAGCAGGAAGGCGGCCCACCGCTCCAGGCGGTTGGGGTCCCGGTCGGTCACCAAGAGCCACGGGAGTCGCACGGGTAGTGGAGCGTCCAGCTCTGCGGTCCTGCTGCTTCCGGAGGCGGCGGCGGCGGTCGGAGCTCCCCGTCGCGGGGCCGGACCACCTCCGGCGCTAGGTGGGGTCCTTCCGAAGGACGACCCCGGCCCTCTGGTGGTAGGGGAGTGGTGTTGTTGCGTGTCGGTGGGTGCTGCTTCCCCGGCCTTCTCCTTATACTTTTGAAGGGGCTGGTCCTTCCCCCATTTGCTCGCCCCCTTCTTCTTAGTGGGAGGCGGAGGCGGGTTGCGGGGTGAGCGCCACTCCTCCGGCAGGTTTTCCAGTTCAGTATCGCTGACTGATAGGTGACCCACGGCGGAGCGACCTTGGCGTCTTGGCCTGCTTGCGGGTCGTGGCCGAGGCCGGGGTCCCTGCACTCCTCGCACCTGCACGGGTGCCTCTGGGTCATAAGGCCGGAACGTGATGTCCAACCGGGGGTCATCCTGCGGCACCATTACTGCCAGGGAGTGGTCCCATTCCCCGGCGGCGTCCAGGCCAGGACGGAGACGTAGTTCCCCGGGCTCCTGGCAGTGTCGGAGTATGGCCGCCGTGACCTCCGCGGGGAGAACAATGTCCCCGCCCTCGTTGGCGCCGCCCTCCGGTGGCGCCGCCTGATGCTCGGTCTCCCCTGCCTCGGTTTCCACGTGCTCCGGTGTCGTGGAGTGGTGGCTTTCCGTAAGCACTGGGGGGTCCGGTGGCGTTTCTCCTTCTCCCTCCTCAGCCGCCATCCCCGTATGGGACCCGCTGAGGTGGAGGGCTGAGAGGGGCACCCAGCAGCCCGTTACCGGGTCCTGCACCGTGGCCTCGGTGTCGTGGTGTGCCACTCCCGGGGAGCTAGCTCGAGGGGGGGGAAGCTCCTCATCCACCCTAATGGTGAGAATGGGTGCTGCCTCGTCGTCCGAGGACCCGTCATCCAGTATGACGTGTGCAAACTGCACCGGCTCTGCTACGTCGGGTTTGGGAACTGCGCCGGACCCGCATTCCGCCTCCTCGGACCGGAGGTATTTCTCCAGTTCGTCCATGGGTGGAATAGTAGGTGTAGCTTTGGGACGGGGTGGGGTCACGGTGCACAGTACCAGGGGTGGTCGCGCTCGGGGGGAGGGCGCCAAGTGCCGCTCCGGCACTGCGTGCCCTCGCTGCTGTAGGAGGGCCCGCTCCTCCCGGGTCTCCCCGAACGACTCGAAGATGGCGAGGCGCTGCTGGGTCAGCACGCGGCGCCCCTCGGCCAGTCGCTGGGCGAGCCTAGCCACGCTCTCGTGGTCCTCCCCCGGGCTGACCGCCCTGGTTGTGGTCTCTTCCGGTGCGGGGGTCCTGGTGGCCTGCCGGAGGGGGTCTCCTGTAACCTCCAGGAGGTTCTC
Source organism: Harmothoe impar (assembly GCA_947462335.1). Lineage (NCBI taxonomy): Eukaryota > Metazoa > Annelida > Polychaeta > Phyllodocida > Polynoidae > Harmothoe > Harmothoe impar. The sequence continues at coordinate 54,263,381 of OX381715.1, forward strand.
CGCCGCTGTTGCTGCTTCCGCCTGGGAGTCCTCGGCATCCTGAGACTGGCAGGGAAGGAACCCCGGCGAGCCCAGGCTGAAGGCCGGGGAAGACCCGAGCGACCCGGGGGTGCGGGGTTCCGCCAGAAGAGGTGGGGGTACCGGCAGCGGGGGTGGAGCCTTCCTTTCCGCCTTGGTGGGCATGCGGGCCACCTTAGCCTTGTGCCCCTCCGCTTCCTCCACCACCTTCCTCTTCTCCGGCCGGGGGGGGGTGCGGACGGCTGCGCCGGTCTCTGCCTCCTGGGAGGCGGTTGTTGCCGTGGCCACCACTGTTACCGGGGGGCCTTTTACGATGGAGGCGTTGTCTCCGACGGGGAGGGTGGGGGCCGGGGACTGCAAGGGGCCAGTGTCAGCTTCGTCCACACGGCGCACCACCAGCCTTGCCTCCAGGAGCTGCGGCCGTCCGCTCCCTTTACCCTTGGTTGGCCCCCCATTCTTACCCGGTGACTCAGGGGCGGGTGCCGAGGGTGCTGACCTCCTCTTGGCCACCTTCTTTTCCTTGTCAGGGGTGGCTACCGTGGCGTCGGCGGAGGAGGCGGCGGAGGACTTCCTTTTGGGGGTGGCCACAGCGGTCTTGGTGGGGCCGGCGGCGGGGGTGGTTTTCTTCCTAGCCGACTTGCTGGCCACCGGGGACGGAGTATGTGCCCTGGCAGCGGAGCCCGCCAGGTCCTCCGGGGCAGTTACTGGTGGGGCTCTGGTCTGGCTGGTAGAGGGCTTGGCTGGTGGGGCTCTGGTCTGGCTGGTAGAGGGCTTGGCTGCCTTACCCGCGGACTTCGACCGCGACCGTCCTCTCTTTTCCGCCTCACCTCCCTCACTGGACTGGGAGCTCACGGAGCCGCTCCTCCGCTTCCCGCTCGGCACTATGGGGTGGGGTTCGGGCATGCTGCCTCCATCCAGCACCCACTCATGCTGGGCGCCCCCGTCCTTGACGTGGAAGCCTGTCAGGTGACGCCGCATATCCCCCTTTCGGACTGAGGCGAACCGTATACCCTTCTCACCCCCCGTGCAGACCTCCTTGGGGCACAGCCATCCCGTACTGGGACCGTGTACCTCCACCAGGTGTCTCGATAGATTGTTCTTACGGGTGAAAGAGCGTTCACAGCGAGCGCATTTAAACATTTTGGTGTTTTTGCTTACTCTTGCGGAGCTGGTGGAGCTTGCGGAGTCTGCGGAGTCCGCGGAGTCTGCGGAGTCTGCGGAATGCGTGGAGTCAGTGTCCGCAGAGGTCTCGCTGCCTGCGGGGGAGTGGGAGCAAGAGGACCGTTGGTTCTTACCGGTGCTCCTACTCCTTTGCTGCTGCTCCTCCGCTGAGGTTCCTCGAGCCACCCTTTTTTTTCCTCTGCTGCGGCTCCTCCCTGCTCTGTGTGGGGGTTTGGAGCGGTCATCCAAGATGGCGGCCCTCTGTTTTGGTCTCGCTCCCTCTCGCTCCGCACGAGAGCCGCGAGACTTGAGCTCCGCAGCAGACTCCGCAGCGGCCCGCTCCGCAGCTAGCTGCTCCGCAGCGGACTCTCGCGCGGGCCGAGAGCCGCGAGATTTCGACTCCGCAGCCGCCCGCTCCGCCATGCCGTAGTCTACCCTGGAGGGTGACGTTGCCCTGGCCCTCCTGGGGGGTGTGGGACTCCTATTTTTAGTTCTCACTTCTCCTCTCTGAGACTCACCCCTTTTGTTTTTCTTTGCAAGGGTTCTTGGGCTGCTCCTATTTCCTTTCTTAGCCCTTGGGAGAACGAAGGCAGCGCAGGGATTTTTTCGTTTGCCCATTTTGCTTCCCAGTCTATTCCACACAGATGACATTGGCATTGACGTCATGTAACGGCACCACTGCGGAGCAAGCGTGCCCGGATGTTCCGCAGTGCCCGGATGTTCCGCAGTGCCCGGATGTTCTCTTGCGGAGCCGGCCACTGCGGAGTCTGCGGAGTCTGCGGATTCTGCGGAGTCCGCGGAGTCCCCGGCGGCGGCCAAGTGAGGAGCCAATGGCACTGTCCAGTCCAATCTGGGAGGGGCATCCGCCTCCGGCCGGTACCCCACTCTCACCCTGTTAATTCTATCTTCCATGCCTGGTGGTGGCTCAGGAACCACTTTGAGCTGATCGAAGGGGACTATGCGTACCTTCCTTTCGCTTTTTATCTCGTAGATGGAGCCCGAAATGCGCTTTGTTATTTTCCAGGGTCCCGTCCACAGTCGTTGCAGCTTGGGACTCCTACCCACCTTTTTGCCGGGGTGATGGTAGTATACGGTCGCTCCTGTGGGTATCTCCCGTAAAACCGCCCTACCGTCATAGTTCCGGGCCTGCCGCTCCACGGAGACCCCTATGTGCTGTCGTGCCAGTTCGTGCGCCACTGCCGTTTGTTTCTGGAGATTCGCCACGTACCCTTCCTTGCCTCCCCCCACCTCCTCTTCCGGGTCCGGGTATAGGAGGGAGAGAGGAATGTTAGTCTCCCGTCCCAACATCATCATGTTGGGCGTGAGGCCGGTGGTAGAGTGGACAGAGGACCGGTAAGCGGACATTACCATCTGCAGGTGCTCGTCCCAGTCCAGCTGGTCCTCTGACACCACCGCAGACAGCAAGGCCTCTATGGTCCGGTTGGCTCTCTCCACCATGCCATCCGACCTCGGGTTGAAGGCGCACGTACGGGTCTGTTTTATCCCCAAGAGTTGTACTACTTCCCTGAAGAGGTGAGACTGGAAGTTCCTGCCCTGGTCCGAATGCAGGCTGGTGGGGGTGCCGAAACGGCATACCATCGTGTCCACCAAAGCCCTTGCCACCGTGGCTGCTTCCTGGTTGGGCATTGCTATGGCCTCGGACCACTTGGTGAAATAATCCACCACTACTGCTATGAAGCGATTGCCCCGCGGTGTCAATGGTAGAGGTCCCATTACGTCGATAGCAATGCGCTCCATGGGGAGCCCCACCCCAACATGTCCCATCGGCGCCCTGCGGGGGTGGGGGGGCGGCTTCCTCTCTAGGCATCTCTTGCAGGTGGCCGTCCAATAGGTGACATCCCTCCTAAATTCTGGCCAATACCACCGCTCCTGCAGCTTGCGGATAGTGCGGTCCCTTCCAAAGTGCCCAATTAGGCCTCCCCCGTGCGCTGACTCCCACGCCTCCTCCCTTCTCTTCTCTGGCACTATTATCTGGAAAACTCGGCTGCTTCCCGGTATAAACCACCACCTTCCCAGTAACTCCTTCTTGATCTGTAGCCGTCCCACTTGGCTGGCCAGTGACTTGAGGGCGTATGACCCGTCTGCCAGTTCCTCCGGGGGGGGCGTCGTCTGGTCCTGAACCCACTGGTACACCCGCCCCACCACCGGGTCCTCTCTCTGATCCTTAGTCCACCCCTGCCGGATGCCCTCTGCTACCTCCGGGTCCGCGGAGCCCGCTCTAGTTATCATTCGGACAGCGGCGGGGACCTCGCCCTCTTCCCCGTCCGACCGACCGCACTGCCTGCAAGGGATCCGGGAGAGCCCATCGGCATTTCCGTGTAGACGCCCCGGTCGGTGTTCGATGGTAAAGTCGTATGTGTCCATGATCTGCAACCATCGAGCCACCTGTCCCTCCGGCTCCTTGAAGGCCATCACCCACTTCAGTGCCGCATGGTCGGTTCGGACGAGTACGTTACGTCCCAGGAGGTAGTGCCTGAACTTTTTGAGCCCAAACACCACCCCCAGTAGCTCCCGCCGAGTGACGCAATAGTTGCGTTCCGCTCTATTGAGGGTTCGGCTGCCGTAGGAGAGGACGATCTCTTTCCCCCCTTGTCGTTGTGAAAGGACAGCCCCTAAGCCGGTGTCGGATGCGTCCGTGTCCAAAACCAATTGTCCCTCCTCTTCCGGGTATCCCAGGATGGGGGCTGACATCAGCAGTTCCTGCAGTCCCGTAAAAGCTGCCTGGCACTGCTCGCCCCACCGGAAGACGCGGCCCTTCTCCGCCAACGAGGTCAGTGGCTTGGCTAGTGATGCGAAGTCCGGCACGAAGGAGCGGTAATATCCCGCGAGTCCCACGAAACTCCTTACTTCTGTCAGACTGCATGGGGTTGGCCAGTCCCTTATCGCTTCTATCTTTGCCGGGTCGGTTGCGATGCCCCTTTCGCTCACCACATGCCCTAAGAAGGCAACCTCTTTCTGTGCCAGCTGACACTTCTTTGGTTTGACTTTGAGCCCGGCGGACTCCAGCCTCTCTAGAACCTCCCCCAGCCTCCTCAGATGTCCTTGGAAGTCCCGGGAGAAGACCACAATGTCATCCAAGTACACCAAGCAGGAGGTCCATTGCAACCCCCGCATGGCGACTTCCATGAGCCTCTCGAACGTCCCGGGGGCGTTACAGAGGCCGAATGGCATAACCGTGAACTGAAAGAGCCCCCGGTGTGTTGAGAAGGCGGTCTTCTCCCGGTCCTCTGGGGCCATGGCCACTTGCCAGTAGCCACTGACGAGGTCCATAGTGCTGAACCACTGGGACCCCGCCAGTGTGTCCAGCGAGTCATCGATCCGAGGCAAGGGGTACGCGTCCTTCACCGTTGCCTCGTTTAGTTTGCGGTAGTCCACACAAAACCGCATGGACCCATCCTTTTTTTTGACAAGGACGACCGGTGACGCCCACGGGCCCTCTGCCTCCTCTATTATACCGGTCTCCAACATTTTGTCCACCTCCGCATCCACCAACGCCCTCCTGTGTGGAGCCAAGCGCCGTGGCGGCAGGCGGATGGGGGCCCGGTTCCCGGTGCGGATATGGTGTTGAATGGAGTTTGCCCGGCCCGTGTCTCCCGGGCGTAGTTGGAAAGCGCCTATATGCTTACGGAGGAGTGCCGACAAGTCCCCTATTTGGTCCTCCTTTACTCCCTCCGTGAGCACCTCCAACACCGCTCGCACCTCCTCTTCCGTCCCGGGTGGGGTGTCGGTTGCCAGTCGGCACTTCTCCCCGACCCCTCCCGGATGGCCCCCGGGGGGCTCGGCCGTCCCTACCGGCTCCAGGGACGCCAGTGTCATATCGCGGTATACTACCACTGGGTCCTGACCGGGGTTGAAGATCCGGACTGGTGTATTAGATTCCCGGGTATCGATGAGGGCCCGCCCCACCAGCAGGCCCCTGTGTTCCTCCATCTCTCTCAATCCTTCCACTAGGCCATCGTCCTCGCCCTCCCAGTCCCCCACGAGGTATCCGTCGATGAGCCTCTCTTCTCCCGGGGGTATCACCGTCGTGTTGCAGCTGATGACCCGACAGAAATTTAGGCCCTCCTCCATTTCCTCCTGGGACTCCTATTTTTAGTTCTCACTTCTCCTCTCTGAGACTCACCCCTTTTGTTTTTCTTTGCAAGGGTTCTTGGGCTGCTCCTATTTCCTTTCTTAGCCCTTGGGAGAACGAAGGCAGCGCAGGGATTTTTTCGTTTGCCCATTTTGCTTCCCAGTCTATTCCACACAGATGACATTGGCATTGACGTCATGTAACGGCACCACTGCGGAGCAAGCGTGCCCGGATGTTCCGCAGTGCCCGGATGTTCCGCAGTGCCCGGATGTTCTCTTGCGGAGCCGGCCACTGCGGAGTCTGCGGAGTCTGCGGATTCTGCGGAGTCCGCGGAGTCCCCGGCGGCGGCCAAGTGAGGAGCCAATGGCACTGTCCAGTCCAATCTGGGAGGGGCATCCGCCTCCGGCCGGTACCCCACTCTCACCCTGTTAATTCTATCTTCCATGCCTGGTGGTGGCTCAGGAACCACTTTGAGCTGATCGAAGGGGACTATGCGTACCTTCCTTTCGCTTTTTATCTCGTAGATGGAGCCCGAAATGCGCTTTGTTATTTTCCAGGGTCCCGTCCACAGTCGTTGCAGCTTGGGACTCCTACCCACCTTTTTGCCGGGGTGATGGTAGTATACGGTCGCTCCTGTGGGTATCTCCCGTAAAACCGCCCTACCGTCATAGTTCCGGGCCTGCCGCTCCACGGAGACCCCTATGTGCTGTCGTGCCAGTTTGTGCGCCACTGCCGTTTGTTTCTGGAGATTCGCCACGTACCCTTCCTTGCCTCCCCCCACCTCCTCTTCCGGGTCCGGGTATAGGAGGGAGAGAGGAATGTTAGTCTCCCGTCCCAACATCATCATGTTGGGCGTGAGGCCGGTGGTAGAGTGGACAGAGGACCGGTAAGCGGACATTACCATCTGCAGGTGCTCGTCCCAGTCCAGCTGGTCCTCTGACACCACCGCAGACAGCAAGGCCTCTATGGTCCGGTTGGCTCTCTCCACCATGCCATCCGACCTCGGGTTGAAGGCGCACGTACGGGTCTGTTTTATCCCCAAGAGTTGTACTACTTCCCTGAAGAGGTGAGACTGGAAGTTCCTGCCCTGGTCCGAATGCAGGCTGGTGGGGGTGCCGAAACGGCATACCATCGTGTCCACCAAAGCCCTTGCCACCGTGGCTGCTTCCTGGTTGGGCATTGCTATGGCCTCGGACCACTTGGTGAAATAATCCACCACTACTGCTATGAAGCGATTGCCCCGCGGTGTCAATGGTAGAGGTCCCATTACGTCGATAGCAATGCGCTCCATGGGGAGCCCCACCCCAACATGTCCCATCGGCGCCCTGCGGGGGTGGGGGGGCGGCTTCCTCTCTAGGCATCTCTTGCAGGTGGCCGTCCAATAGGTGACATCCCTCCTAAATTCTGGCCAATACCACCGCTCCTGCAGCTTGCGGATAGTGCGGTCCCTTCCAAAGTGCCCAATTAGGCCTCCCCCGTGCGCTGACTCCCACGCCTCCTCCCTTCTCTTCTCTGGCACTATTATCTGGAAAACTCGGCTGCTTCCCGGTATAAACCACCACCTTCCCAGTAACTCCTTCTTGATCTGTAGCCGTCCCACTTGGCTGGCCAGTGACTTGAGGGCGTATGACCCGTCTGCCAGTTCCTCCGGGGGGGGCGTCGTCTGGTCCTGAACCCACTGGTACACCCGCCCCACCACCGGGTCCTCTCTCTGATCCTTAGTCCACCCCTGCCGGATGCCCTCTGCTACCTCCGGGTCCGCGGAGCCCGCTCTAGTTATCATTCGGACAGCGGCGGGGACCTCGCCCTCTTCCCCGTCCGACCGACCGCACTGCCTGCAAGGGATCCGGGAGAGCCCATCGGCATTTCCGTGTAGACGCCCCGGTCGGTGTTCGATGGTAAAGTCGTATGTGTCCATGATCTGCAACCATCGAGCCACCTGTCCCCCCGGCTCCTTGAAGGCCATCACCCACTTCAGTGCCGCATGGTCGGTTCGGACGAGTACGTTACGTCCCAGGAGGTAGTGCCTGAACTTTTTGAGCCCAAACACCACCCCCAGTAGCTCCCGCCGAGTGACGCAATAGTTGCGTTCCGCTCTATTGAGGGTTCGGCTGCCGTAGGAGAGGACGATCTCTTTCCCCCCTTGTCGTTGTGAAAGGACAGCCCCTAAGCCGGTGTCGGATGCGTCCGTGTCTAAAACCAATTGTCCCTCCTCTTCCGGGTATCCCAGGATGGGGGCTGACATCAGCAGTTCCTGCAGTCCCGTAAAAGCTGCCTGGCACTGCTCGCCCCACCGGAAGACGCGGCCCTTCTCCGCCAACGAGGTCAGTGGCTTGGCTAGTGATGCGAAGTCCGGCACGAAGGAGCGGTAATATCCCGCGAGTCCCACGAAACTCCTTACTTCTGTCAGACTGCATGGGGTTGGCCAGTCCCTTATCGCTTCTATCTTTGCCGGGTCGGTTGCGATGCCCCTTTCGCTCACCACATGCCCTAAGAAGGCAACCTCTTTCTGTGCCAGCTGACACTTCTTTGGTTTGACTTTGAGCCCGGCGGACTCCAGCCTCTCTAGAACCTCCCCCAGCCTCCTCAGATGTCCTTGGAAGTCCCGGGAGAAGACCACAATGTCATCCAAGTACACCAAGCAGGAGGTCCATTGCAACCCCCGCATGGCGACTTCCATGAGCCTCTCGAACGTCCCGGGGGCGTTACAGAGGCCGAATGGCATAACCGTGAACTGAAAGAGCCCCCGGTGTGTTGAGAAGGCGGTCTTCTCCCGGTCCTCTGGGGCCATGGCCACTTGCCAGTAGCCACTGACGAGGTCCATAGTGCTGAACCACTGGGACCCCGCCAGTGTGTCCAGCGAGTCATCGATCCGAGGCAAGGGGTACGCGTCCTTCACCGTTGCCTCGTTTAGTTTGCGGTAGTCCACACAAAACCGCATGGACCCATCCTTTTTTTTGACAAGGACGACCGGTGACGCCCACGGGCCCTCTGCCTCCTCTATTATACCGGTCTCCAACATTTTGTCCACCTCCGCATCCACCAACGCCCTCCTGTGTGGAGCCAAGCGCCGTGGCGGCAGGCGGATGGGGGCCCGGTTCCCGGTGCGGATATGGTGTTGAATGGAGTTTGCCCGGCCCGTGTCTCCCGGGCGTAGTTGGAAAGCGCCTATATGCTTACAGAGGAGTGCTGACAAGTCCCCTATTTGGTCCTCCTTTACTCCCTCCGTGAGCACCTCCAACACCGCTCGCACCTCCTCTTCCGTCCCGGGTGGGGTGTCGGTTGCCAGTCGGCACTTCTCCCCGACCCCTCCCGGATGGCCCCCGGGGGGCTCGGCCGTCCCTACCGGCTCCAGGGACGCCAGTGTCATATCGCGGTATACTACCACTGGGTCCTGACCGGGGTTGAAGATCCGGACTGGTGTATTAGATTCCCGGGTATCGATGAGGGCCCGCCCCACCAGCAGGCCCCTGTGTTCCTCCATCTCTCTCAATCCTTCCACTAGGCCATCGTCCTCGCCCTCCCAGTCCCCCACGAGGTATCCGTCGATGAGCCTCTCTTCTCCCGGGGGTATCACCGTCGTGTTGCAGCTGATGACCCGACAGAAATTTAGGCCCTCCTCCATTTCCTCCTGGGACTCCTATTTTTAGTTCTCACTTCTCCTCTCTGAGACTCACCCCTTTTGTTTTTCTTTGCAAGGGTTCTTGGGCTGCTCCTATTTCCTTTCTTAGCCCTTGGGAGAACGAAGGCAGCGCAGGGATTTTTTCGTTTGCCCATTTTGCTTCCCAGTCTATTCCACACAGATGACATTGGCATTGACGTCATGTAACGGCACCACTGCGGAGCAAGCGTGCCCGGATGTTCCGCAGTGCCCGGATGTTCCGCAGTGCCCGGATGTTCTCTTGCGGAGCCGGCCACTGCGGAGTCTGCGGAGTCTGCGGATTCTGCGGAGTCCGCGGAGTCCCCGGCGGCGGCCAAGTGAGGAGCCAATGGCACTGTCCAGTCCAATCTGGGAGGGGCATCCGCCTCCGGCCGGTACCCCACTCTCACCCTGTTAATTCTATCTTCCATGCCTGGTGGTGGCTCAGGAACCACTTTGAGCTGATCGAAGGGGACTATGCGTACCTTCCTTTCGCTTTTTATCTCGTAGATGGAGCCCGAAATGCGCTTTGTTATTTTCCAGGGTCCCGTCCACAGTCGTTGCAGCTTGGGACTCCTACCCACCTTTTTGCCGGGGTGATGGTAGTATACGGTCGCTCCTGTGGGTATCTCCCGTAAAACCGCCCTACCGTCATAGTTCCGGGCCTGCCGCTCCACGGAGACCCCTATGTGCTGTCGTGCCAGTTCGTGCGCCACTGCCGTTTGTTTCTGGAGATTCGCCACGTACCCTTCCTTGCCTCCCCCCACCTCCTCTTCCGGGTCCAGGTATAGGAGGGAGAGAGGAATGTTAGTCTCCCGTCCCAACATCATCATGTTGGGCGTGAGGCCGGTGGTAGAGTGGACAGAGGACCGGTAAGCGGACATTACCATCTGCAGGTGCTCGTCCCAGTCCAGCTGGTCCTCTGACACCACCGCAGACAGCAAGGCCTCTATGGTCCGGTTGGCTCTCTCCACCATGCCATCCGACCTCGGGTTGAAGGCGCACGTACGGGTCTGTTTTATCCCCAAGAGTTGTACTACTTCCCTGAAGAGGTGAGACTGGAAGTTCCTGCCCTGGTCCGAATGCAGGCTGGTGGGGGTGCCGAAACGGCATACCATCGTGTCCACCAAAGCCCTTGCCACCGTGGCTGCTTCCTGGTTGGGCATTGCTATGGCCTCGGACCACTTGGTGAAATAATCCACCACTACTGCTATGAAGCGATTGCCCCGCGGTGTCAATGGTAGAGGTCCCATTACGTCGATAGCAATGCGCTCCATGGGGAGCCCCACCCCAACATGTCCCATCGGCGCCCTGCGGGGGTGGGGGGGCGGCTTCCTCTCTAGGCATCTCTTGCAGGTGGCCGTCCAATAGGTGACATCCCTCCTAAATTCTGGCCAATACCACCGCTCCTGCAGCTTGCGGATAGTGCGGTCCCTTCCAAAGTGCCCAATTAGGCCTCCCCCGTGCGCTGACTCCCACGCCTCCTCCCTTCTCTTCTCTGGCACTATTATCTGGAAAACTCGGCTGCTTCCCGGTATAAACCACCACCTTCCCAGTAACTCCTTCTTGATCTGTAGCCGTCCCACTTGGCTGGCCAGTGACTTGAGGGCGTATGACCCGTCTGCCAGTTCCTCCGGGGGGGGGCGTCGTCTGGTCCTGAACCCACTGGTACACCCGCCCCACCACCGGGTCCTCTCTCTGATCCTTAGTCCACCCCTGCCGGATGCCCTCTGCTACCTCCGGGTCCGCGGAGCCCGCTCTAGTTATCATTCGGACAGCGGCGGGGACCTCGCCCTCTTCCCCGTCCGACCGACCGCACTGCCTGCAAGGGATCCGGGAGAGCCCATCGGCATTTCCGTGTAGACGCCCCGGTCGGTGTTCGATGGTAAAGTCGTATGTGTCCATGATCTGCAACCATCGAGCCACCTGTCCCTCCGGCTCCTTGAAGGCCATCACCCACTTCAGTGCCGCATGGTCGGTTCGGACGAGTACGTTACGTCCCAGGAGGTAGTGCCTGAACTTTTTGAGCCCAAACACCACCCCCAGTAGCTCCCGCCGAGTGACGCAATAGTTGCGTTCCGCTCTATTGAGGGTTCGGCTGCCGTAGGAGAGGACGATCTCTTTCCCCCCTTGTCGTTGTGAAAGGACAGCCCCTAAGCCGGTGTCGGATGCGTCCGTGTCCAAAACCAATTGTCCCTCCTCTTCCGGGTATCCCAGGATGGGGGCTGACATCAGCAGTTCCTGCAGTCCCGTAAAAGCTGCCTGGCACTGCTCGCCCCACCGGAAGACGCGGCCCTTCTCCGCCAACGAGGTCAGTGGCTTGGCTAGTGATGCGAAGTCCGGCACGAAGGAGCGGTAATATCCCGCGAGTCCCACGAAACTCCTTACTTCTGTCAGACTGCATGGGGTTGGCCAGTCCCTTATCGCTTCTATCTTTGCCGGGTCGGTTGCGATGCCCCTTTCGCTCACCACATGCCCTAAGAAGGCAACCTCTTTCTGTGCCAGCTGACACTTCTTTGGTTTGACTTTGAGCCCGGCGGACTCCAGCCTCTCTAGAACCTCCCCCAGCCTCCTCAGATGTCCTTGGAAGTCCCGGGAGAAGACCACAATGTCATCCAAGTACACCAAGCAGGAGGTCCATTGCAACCCCCGCATGGCGACTTCCATGAGCCTCTCGAACGTCCCGGGGGCGTTACAGAGGCCGAATGGCATAACCGTGAACTGAAAGAGCCCCCGGTGTGTTGAGAAGGCGGTCTTCTCCCGGTCCTCTGGGGCCATGGCCACTTGCCAGTAGCCACTGACGAGGTCCATAGTGCTGAACCACTGGGACCCCGCCAGTGTGTCCAGCGAGTCATCGATCCGAGGCAAGGGGTACGCGTCCTTCACCGTTGCCTCGTTTAGTTTGCGGTAGTCCACACAAAACCGCATGGACCCATCCTTTTTTTTGACAAGGACGACCGGTGACGCCCACGGGCCCTCTGCCTCCTCTATTATACCGGTCTCCAACATTTTGTCCACCTCCGCATCCACCAACGCCCTCCTGTGTGGAGCCAAGCGCCGTGGCGGCAGGCGGATGGGGGCCCGGTTCCCGGTGCGGATATGGTGTTGAATGGAGTTTGCCCGGCCCGTGTCTCCCGGGCGTAGTTGGAAAGCGCCTATATGCTTACGGAGGAGTGCCGACAAGTCCCCTATTTGGTCCTCCTTTACTCCCTCCGTGAGCACCTCCAACACCGCTCGCACCTCCTCTTCCGTCCCGGGTGGGGTGTCGGTTGCCAGTCGGCACTTCTCCCCGACCCCTCCCGGATGGCCCCCGGGGGGCTCGGCCGTCCCTACCGGCTCCAGGGACGCCAGTGTCATATCGCGGTATACTACCACTGGGTCCTGACCGGGGTTGAAGATCCGGACTGGTGTATTAGATTCCCGGGTATCGATGAGGGCCCGCCCCACCAGCAGGCCCCTGTGTTCCTCCATCTCTCTCAATCCTTCCACTAGGCCATCGTCCTCGCCCTCCCAGTCCCCCACGAGGTATCCGTCGATGAGCCTCTCTTCTCCCGGGGGTATCACCGTCGTGTTGCAGCTGATGACCCGACAGAAATTTAGGCCCTCCTCCATTTCCTCCTGGGACTCCTATTTTTAGTTCTCACTTCTCCTCTCTGAGACTCACCCCTTTTGTTTTTCTTTGCAAGGGTTCTTGGGCTGCTCCTATTTCCTTTCTTAGCCCTTGGGAGAACGAAGGCAGCGCAGGGATTTTTTCGTTTGCCCATTTTGCTTCCCAGTCTATTCCACACAGATGACATTGGCATTGACGTCATGTAACGGCACCACTGCGGAGCAAGCGTGCCCGGATGTTCCGCAGTGCCCGGATGTTCCGCAGTGCCCGGATGTTCTCTTGCGGAGCCGGCCACTGCGGAGTCTGCGGAGTCTGCGGATTCTGCGGAGTCCGCGGAGTCCCCGGCGGCGGCCAAGTGAGGAGCCAATGGCACTGTCCAGTCCAATCTGGGAGGGGCATCCGCCTCCGGCCGGTACCCCACTCTCACCCTGTTAATTCTATCTTCCATGCCTGGTGGTGGCTCAGGAACCACTTTGAGCTGATCGAAGGGGACTATGCTTACCTTCCTTTCGCTTTTTATCTCGTAGATGGAGCCCGAAATGCGCTTTGTTATTTTCCAGGGTCCCGTCCACAGTCGTTGCAGCTTGGGACTCCTACCCACCTTTTTGCCGGGGTGATGGTAGTATACGGTCGCTCCTGTGGGTATCTCCCGTAAAACCGCCCTACCGTCATAGTTCCGGGCCTGCCGCTCCACGGAGACCCCTATGTGCTGTCGTGCCAGTTCGTGCGCCACTGCCGTTTGTTTCTGGAGATTCGCCACGTACCCTTCCTTGCCTCCCCCCACCTCCTCTTCCGGGTCCGGGTATAGGAGGGAGAGAGGAATGTTAGTCTCCCGCCCAACATCATCATGTTGGGCGTGAGGCCGGTGGTAGAGTGGACAGAGGACCGGTAAGCGGACATTACCATCTGCAGGTGCTCGTCCCAGTCCAGCTGGTCCTCTGACACCACCGCAGACAGCAAGGCCTCTATGGTCCGGTTGGCTCTCTCCACCATGCCATCCGACCTCGGGTTGAAGGCGCACGTACGGGTCTGTTTTATCCCCAAGAGTTGTACTACTTCCCTGAAGAGGTGAGACTGGAAGTTCCTGCCCTGGTCCGAATGCAGGCTGGTGGGGGTGCCGAAACGGCATACCATCGTGTCCACCAAAGCCCTTGCCACCGTGGCTGCTTCCTGGTTGGGCATTGCTATGGCCTCGGACCACTTGGTGAAATAATCCACCACTACTGCTATGAAGCGATTGCCCCGCGGTGTCAATGGTAGAGGTCCCATTACGTCGATAGCAATGCGCTCCATGGGGAGCCCCACCCCAACATGTCCCATCGGCGCCCTGCGGGGGTGGGGGGGCGGCTTCCTCTCTAGGCATCTCTTGCAGGTGGCCGTCCAATAGGTGACATCCCTCCTAAATTCTGGCCAATACCACCGCTCCTGCAGCTTGCGGATAGTGCGGTCCCTTCCAAAGTGCCCAATTAGGCCTCCCCCGTGCGCTGACTCCCACGCCTCCTCCCTTCTCTTCTCTGGCACTATTATCTGGAAAACTCGGCTGCTTCCCGGTATAAACCACCACCTTCCCAGTAACTCCTTCTTGATCTGTAGCCGTCCCACTTGGCTGGCCAGTGACTTGAGGGCGTATGACCCGTCTGCCAGTTCCTCCGGGGGGGGCGTCGTCTGGTCCTGAACCCACTGGTACACCCGCCCCACCACCGGGTCCTCTCTCTGATCCTTAGTCCACCCCTGCCGGATGCCCTCTGCTACCTCCGGGTCCGCGGAGCCCGCTCTAGTTATCATTCGGACAGCGGCGGGGACCTCGCCCTCTTCCCCGTCCGACCGACCGCACTGCCTGCAAGGGATCCGGGAGAGCCCATCGGCATTTCCGTGTAGACGCCCCGGTCGGTGTTCGATGGTAAAGTCGTATGTGTCCATGATCTGCAACCATCGAGCCACCTGTCCCTCCGGCTCCTTGAAGGCCATCACCCACTTCAGTGCCGCATGGTCGGTTCGGACGAGTACGTTACGTCCCAGGAGGTAGTGCCTGAACTTTTTGAGCCCAAACACCACCCCCAGTAGCTCCCGCCGAGTGACGCAATAGTTGCGTTCCGCTCTATTGAGGGTTCGGCTGCCGTAGGAGAGGACGATCTCTTTCCCCCCTTGTCGTTGTGAAAGGACAGCCCCTAAGCCGGTGTCGGATGCGTCCGTGTCCAAAACCAATTGTCCCTCCTCTTCCGGGTATCCCAGGATGGGGGCTGACATCAGCAGTTCCTGCAGTCCCGTAAAAGCTGCCTGGCACTGCTCGCCCCACCGGAAGACGCGGCCCTTCTCCGCCAACGAGGTCAGTGGCTTGGCTAGTGATGCAAAGTCCGGCACGAAGGAGCGGTAATATCCCGCGAGTCCCACGAAACTCCTTACTTCTGTCAGACTGCATGGGGTTGGCCAGTCCCTTATCGCTTCTATCTTTGCCGGGTCGGTTGCGATGCCCCTTTCGCTCACCACATGCCCTAAGAAGGCAACCTCTTTCTGTGCCAGCTGACACTTCTTTGGTTTGACTTTGAGCCCGGCGGACTCCAGCCTCTCTAGAACCTCCCCCAGCCTCCTCAGATGTCCTTGGAAGTCCCGGGAGAAGACCACAATGTCATCCAAGTACACCAAGCAGGAGGTCCATTGCAACCCCCGCATGGCGACTTCCATGAGCCTCTCGAACGTCCCGGGGGCGTTACAGAGGCCGAATGGCATAACCGTGAACTGAAAGAGCCCCCGGTGTGTTGAGAAGGCGGTCTTCTCCCGGTCCTCTGGGGCCATGGCCACTTGCCAGTAGCCACTGACGAGGTCCATAGTGCTGAACCACTGGGACCCCGCCAGTGTGTCCAGCGAGTCATCGATCCGAGGCAAGGGGTACGCGTCCTTCACCGTTGCCTCGTTTAGTTTGCGGTAGTCCACACAAAACCGCATGGACCCATCCTTTTTTTTGACAAGGACGACCGGTGACGCCCACGGGCCCTCTGCCTCCTCTATTATACCGGTCTCCAACATTTTGTCCACCTCCGCATCCACCAACGCCCTCCTGTGTGGAGCCAAGCGCCGTGGCGGCAGGCGGATGGGGGCCCGGTTCCCGGTGCGGATATGGTGTTGAATGGAGTTTGCCCGGCCCGTGTCTCCCGGGCGTAGTTGGAAAGCGGCTATATGCTTACGCAGTCCCCCACGAGGTATCCGTCGATGAGCCTCTCTTCTCCCGGGGGTATCACCGTCGTGTTGCAGCTGATGACCCGACAGAAATTTAGGCCCTCCTCCATTTCCTCCTCCTCTACCCACGTCCGCCGGAGCAACCGCTCCCCGGCCAGGTCCACCATGAACCCAGATTCCCGCAGGAATCGGCAACCCACTATGGCGTCCGTGGGTATCTCCGACAGTTCGAAGGTCATGGGCCACGCGCTCCTGCCCACTATTAAAGCAATTGTCAGACTTCCGTGTAACCTCAAGGGACGTCCCTCGACCGAGTAAACCACCTCCTTCGTGGTTTCCAGTGTGCCCGGCTCGCCGTGGGACCGCCACCACGATAGGGACAGCATATTGACAGTAGCACCGGTATCCACCAAACATCCGATGCTCCTGCCCCCCAGACTGCCCTCTATGAGGAGGCCGGCCCCGCCCTTCTCCAGGCGACCCGCCACTATCTCCGTTTGCCCCTCGTCCTCCACGACCCTGCAGTGGCTAGTTTGCAGGGTCGATTCTAGTTTTCCGGAACCGCAGCGACCGGGCCTGATGCATTGGGTGCCAGCGGTGCCTGCACCGCCTCCCCTGCTTTGGCATCTGCTGCTGCCATCTGAGCCGCCCACGTAGGGCAATTACTCCTCCGGTGGCCTAGCCCTGCACAGTGGTAGCACCTAGTTTCTGACAAGGGAATGCGAGGCCTGTCGTCCCTCGGTCTGGAGGACCTGTCTCCTGGCCTTTCCCCCCCTTTTCCTACCCCCGAAGCCGGACCACGGCCGGACAGGGCTGTAGTGACCGTCTGCCGGAATTGAGCGTTCTCTGCTCTCTCTTTCCGGGCGTCCTCCCGCAGAGAGGACATCTCCTCCCCCATCGTCTGTCCCGTGGCCCGTACGATCTGGGCTCCCCCGTACGGCCGCATACAGGCCTCCGCGTGCAGGCCCACCTGCACCGCTTCCAGGAGAGTGGCTGCGGTGGACTGGTGTATCCACAACTGTAATTGCTGATCCCGGAGGCTCTCCACGAAGCGGTCCTTGGCCATTACGTCGACGGTAGCCATATCCGCCTGTGGGTAGGCCAGGCGGGTGTACCGTTCTACCTCCTCCGCATGCGCCTGCAGGCACTCCCCCTTTCCTCGTTCTTTCGACCTCAGCAGCGCCTTGTACATGGCCGCCTGGTTGGGAGGTTGGAATCTCGCAATGAGCGCATTCTTTAGGTGGAGGAATCCTTTCTCCGATGCAGGTTCTATACCTGTCAACAGTCGTCGAGCCCCCCCCGTTAGGCTCAGCCCCAGGAAGACGCCAGCCTTGGCATCATCCCAGCCACTGGCCTGTCTGCACAGCTCGAAGTGTGCCAAGTATTCGGTAAGGTGTCCCGTCCCGTCAAACTTGCCCGGCATCACCACTGGCTTCTCCATCCTATCCCCGTAGTTCTTTCTTGTTGTCTCCCATTTGTCCCCAGTGGTTATCCTTGGGTCGAGGGGTAGCTGTGCCGGTTTGGTAGGCCCCTCCCATAGCGGTCTCTCCGCACTCCTTGCCCCCCCCCCCGGGCCAGTCCTCCACTGCCCGTTGGGCGTCATTCCGGTGGCGCCCCCCATTCCTTCTATCCTTCCCCCGCTCATGAGCGCCGGGCTTGGGCTGGCCACCCGTTTTTCGAAAACCTTTGCCTCCCTCTCGGCCGTACCCCACTCTCTCTCTGCTTCTACCCACTTTGTCCCTCCATTGGTGGGGGCGGCCTGGGCCCTCTTCACTGCCGTTTCCATGGCCGCACGGTATGCTTCCTCCCTGCGGCTCACCTCTTCCCTTGCCGCGTCTACTCGGGCTATTTCCCATCGTACTGTTTCCTCCCGGAGAGCGTCTTCCTCCGCTCTCTCCCTGGCGTCAGTCCGGTATGCTGCCCTCTCCTCCTCCTCCTTCACCTCCTGTAGGGCCCTTTCCTCCGCCAGTCTCTGCTGTCGTGCTCTATCCAGGCTCTCTCTCTCCTTCTCAGCCTCCCGTAACCGGGTCAGCTCCCTCTGATGCTGGTCCCTCTCCCAGCGCTCCTTCTGCGCCGCTGCTGAGCGGGCCTCCATCTCTCGCCGGGAGGCCGACTCTCGGACCTTCTGTCGGATTATTTCCACCATTGGATTGGGCTCCTTCTCCCCTGGTCTGAGGACTCCCCCCGGCGAGCCTGCCGATGCCCCCAGAGCCATAGCCCTGTCGTCCCCCCAGGGTGCAAGGGTTAGAGGGGACGGCCCCCTGGTGGAACTCCTTGCGGAGTCAGCGAGGTGTGGAGCTGCGGAGTCAGTCTGGTCAGTTCTTTGTGGAGCTGCGGAGTCAATTGGCTGCGGAGCTGCGGAGTCTGCGGAGTCTGCGGAGTCAATGGCCCGTTGAGCTGCGGAACCCCCTCCTGCGGCAGCCGTGGAGTCCGCCTGCGGAGCTGCGGAGTGAAGGAACGTTCCTGCTCCCTGCGGCTGCGGAGCTGAGTAGCTCGCCGTCCTCCATTCTACCGTTTCATCCAGCTCTTCGCTCCTCCTGCCCACTCTAGTGGGAGAGCTCCATGCCGACTCCCTCCTTTCTCCCTCCTCTTTTTCCTTCCTTCCATCCCCCACTACTCCTACGGCTAGAGATGTCCCAAACTGGTTGGCGAGCTCCTCCCATTTTCTCTCCTGCTCCTTCCTGTTCCTAGCCATCTCGTCCATTCTCCTCGCCTCCTCCTCCCTCCAGTCCATTACCCAGGCCTGCTGCCTCTCTGCCTCCCTGGCTTGCACCCTCTCCTTGTCCAGGGCACTCACCTGCGATGCCGGTGAGTTGAATCCTGGGGGAGGTCTCCTATCTCCCACGTCCCCTCCACTTGTCGTGGATCCTTCCCTTCCCTGCACGGTCGACCTACCTTCCATCGTCTCGAAAAGGCGTATTTTCCAGTTTTTAACCGCTTGTCACCACTGTAATGGGAATGTGGTCGATCGCTTAGGTCTAAGAAGAAGAACGATAAGAGTAAGGTACAATAAAAGGTTTGTATTCAAGCAAGTAAACAGTTACAGAGTCTTCAATGATATCAGTTGCAGGAACACCTCCTGCTCCTTCAAACCCTGGAGTAAGACTGGTCCTGCTCCGCAAGGCGCCCCTATATATAGGCCGCCCTGCGGAGCCAACGACCCCCTGCCGGCGAGTATGCGAACTAGGTGCTCCGCAGGCTCCGCAGTGACTGCGGAGCCTGCGGAGCCCCCCCCCCGGCTCCGCTACAATATATATACTAATTTGGCTGTATACGACCCAGTGAAACATGGACAAAAGGTGAACAAGCAAGACATTGTATTGAGTATATGGATAACCTTTGATTAAGTTAAGTGATATGTACAGTACAGTAGGTTCAGGGACAGCAGCCCCATGTAACCAAATCCACTGTGTATAACCAACCATGTCTGCCACAAGCCACTGGTTCCATATTTGTTTGTCTCCTAGGCATGCTGTCCGTTACAAGGTACAAGGTGCCTTGTCTGTTCCTTACTAGTAAACCAGCAGTTCTTACTGCACGTGCAGTAACAGTCAGAGTGCAGTCGGGACAGGTACTCAGCTCTATATATAGGGGCGCTGGGCCTTTAATATGGACCATGTATCATCCATTTACATTCATACAACTTGAAGGTCTACAAAGGCGTGTGACATGTGATTTATGGGAACTGAATGTGTCGACGTCCACAAGTAACCAACAGATGCTGAGTATGAAGCATGATATCTAGATAGACATCCTCATTCGTGCTGCCTCATCCCTGATGCATTATTTCTAGATGTGTGCTTCAGGGTGTGAAATAATATATGAGTGTTATAACATTCATGACCAGACTGAAGCTGATCCAAACACTAACTCTACCTGACTAGCGTTCTGGTTCAGAATACAGGCGTACATATAACTGAATTGTGTATAATATTATGGCGCATCGGAGTTCTGGAGAATGTACAATATTGAGACAAGTATTAAAGTGGCATTCTCACCGAGTGTTTCCCGATAACAGTTCTAGTACTGTTCTAGTCTGATATTTGGTAAGTGCGAGTGGTGAGAATGCCCCTTTAATTTATGTTAGTAAACAACATTACTGGAGTCTATTAGATGCCCACAGGAAGTCTTGAGGTTTGGTAAGGGTTAACCTACAAGGACCTGAGGATGTGTACAATTAACCACGACAGACTGACTGGTCCGAGAAGGTTAACTGATTTCAAAGACCATATCTGGAGGTTCTAAAGCTGCTATTCCGCTATCATAAACAGGTACTTGGGTGCATTATTAGTGTGCACTCTGTAGTGGTTAGATCAGGACGGCACAGAACCCTCCCATGGGGAAATTCGAGTTGTAGATTGCATCTAATAATAGTACAGTGTGGGCAAACACAAGTCATGTTGATACTTTATAGGGTATGTCTCACCCAAATTTAGTCACATTGACACGTTACAACTTAATTTAGTATGGGTTTTGTGTTCCTCAGATGATTGGCTTACCTTTAATACATGTATTAAGCATTATTGCACTGACGATTGGTACGCATCGGGATGTGAAGGTATGCAATATAACCATGCCAGGTGTACATCATTTGTCTTAGCCCTACAGGAAAGTACAGTGTGTGATTGTGGTGTTGGCCACCGTCCGCTTGGCTCTAATCGGCCGCTTTACGCACAATTGATAGACTTTTGTGCTCACTTGGATAGGGCTCTGTGGATGATAGGTATAACTGTGATCTTTTGCAGTACCTCTGGAGAAATGGCAACGATCATGATGACTGATCAACATGATCTTGTGACTATGAGTCAATGAGTAGGAGAGAGATGTTCGTTAGTTTAGAAATAAGTGCTTATTTGAAAATGAGAGATGGGAGCTAAAATATGTCTGCGAGTCTTGTTGGAAATGCTTCGAAAACATTAGTACATATGCATAGAACAGTTTGCTGGGGCAGGTATGGAAATAAGACAGCTGCAGCTATATATACTGTATAGTCGGTACCACCATGTATGAGACACAAAGGACAAATGCTACTTAGTATACATATCTTATGATGCATCATTGCTCATCTTATGCCTAGATGTTATTCATGGCAGCCACCAACCTCTGACCCTGGCACAGTTTTACAATGAGAAACGACTTTAGACAACATTGATCAATCCATTCAGGGCCACATTGTGCTTAAATGTTCAATTTGAAGAGGATATGACTATTTGAAGATATGTGTCTTGATCAAAGACAGGTGAGCTATTCTCAAACGTAAGGTATAAGAAAAACTCAAAGAATCTGTTAAAGGAACACAGATTTCTAGATATCCTCAAACCAATTTCCAAGGTATCATCGCTTTTGTTAATTATTAATGACAATGCCACCACCAATGTAAAGCCTACTGTTGTGGCACACTTCCCCTTTCAGTGGATACTTTCCAGCATGTGTATGCTAAGGTTTTTGTCAATGCATCATTGTTAAAGATGGTGTCCCAGCTAAAATCTGATGACTTTTTAATCATGCCATATTACTATTGCATATCCTATCCTATACATACTCCCTAAATTTTAAAAGAATTGGCAGAGTCTAAATACATAAGATTAGCACATGTAGTGCGATCATTTTTACTGTAGGTCGACACTAAAACTTTCTATGTTGTGGTACTGCATGGCTCAGTGCTTTCTCTACCGGGCTAGTTTCCCCTGTACACACCTGGGGGAGTGACTGAGTCAGTGAGGTGAATAGGCTTTATTGTTAACTATTTCAAATCATATACTTATATTGAACATAGAGTACTGCATATCAGCTAAAATAATAACAAAACCCTTGACAATAAAATTATATTCATTTTGAAGAAAAGGTTTGGGAAGTCTATTAGCTGATACACCATCTTTAATACACTCACCATCTCCAAAATCTGATATATCTCCATCATAACTAAGTAACTAGTTACTGCATGTTCAGGGCATTACTTAATTAGTATATAATGGAGACCTCGCATGTTTGCAACATCCAATTCCATTCAGATCGTCCATATTGGCTAAGTTACCCAGCTTCACAGGAGATCCTTGCAGTATAATTAATATTACTAAACCTTAGCTTGTTATGGAGTGTACTGACCGGAATCCTAGCATGCACATGGTTCCCAATCTGTTTGGACCAAGCTATCATACATATTTATCCCATTGAAGCCAGAAGTAATTTGAGTAAGTCATTTCGCACAGTTTTTTGTATCAAAATTAAAAGGAATCGTAACTTGTTCCAGAAAAACCCATTGCTTATTTATCCTAAAATTGAAAAGATCTCTCCCGTCGGATTTGGCTTCTGGCTTTGTGCAATTTCGGCTCAACTTACAGCATTGAGAAGATGGGGTATGTGAACTGAGGTTATTTACAAAAGTATGGGATGCAGTTTTATTTTTTGCTAATTGACCAATTTGGTAAATTATCCTGTTAGTAGGCTTAGTCTCCAAATCGTCTTACAAGTATTGGATATTGTATATTTGCAGTCCATGATGTCTCTATCCTCAATCTTTTTATTTGTTTATACCATTATTTCATCATTTTAACATTTCTTTCATCTTTGATTATGTCAATAATCAATTGTCATATGGTTGACTAGTATATTGGTAGCAGTGAGAGACTTACTCCAGCACTCCACCTGGTATGTCATGATGGAACTGTTGGTCAGTACAGATATTGACCCCCACCAGCAGTCAGCGGAAGTAGTGGATAGTGAACTGTGGTCTAAAAATTTAGATTACTTGGTAAACTCAGCAGATGTGGGCCTATACAATGAAAATGCTGCAGTGATCTGCCCAGTAAACAAAAAACGTTATACAACATTTTGTAACGTTATTTAACGTTATATAACGTTTCTCTAAGGCTCCTCACTATGCCATAACGTTATCTACAATTTTAGAACGTTATTTCTACGTAAAATAACGTTTTTTTGTTAGCTTGGTGGGCTCCTACTTATAGGCCTGTACAAAAAGGACCATATAATCCAGATATGGACAAATCAGCTTGCCCAAGTAAATACATCATAATATTATATTCCCCAGGTGGAGTAAGTGTATTCCCTAGTTCACCACCTGCCCACCAGGGGGAGCTAGGTCCCTTGGTGCCTTTGTTGGTGGCAACCAATCAGTAGGCCTATGCTTGTAGTATGGAAGGTTGAGATATTACTCTGACAGTCCGGGGCATAACATGTCCGAGTGCGCGTAGGGTCAACCGGTAGAGGGTAAGGCCTGACTACCAGATAATGCGGGAGGGGTCATTGACATTGATCAAAACTGATTCTTCTATGCATGTACTTGTGGATGTGCCTAAGGCAGATATGTGTGTTTCTGATGTAATTCCAAAGGTGATTATCAATGCTGGTGTTTGTACTGTTGAGATGGTGGTGCGCAGCGCGGAATATGCGGAAACTACGCAGCTCAATGAAAATTGTTCTGAGTTCAGAATCGATCCTGTGGAGTTGTTCAGGTCAAATGACCTAGTCGGATTAATTTGGGAGGAGGATATGTACAATTCAGTTGATGAAAATGGCATGAGTGGTCGCGACATGTTTGTACCAGATGGCATGAATTTGAATGCTTGTGATGAATTGTTCAAAAGAATTGATGGTGATTTGGCGGTCGCGCATGTACACGTGAACCAGAATGATGGCATGGAGATTTCTGTTGTGGTGGAAGATGACCAGTTCTGGGAGAGATTCCCTCAATATGTGAGCATTGATACTGATAGTGGGTCTCGGAATAACTATGCAAGAGTGTATGATATTGATACCCCAGTGGTGGTTGTGGAGATTGGGCCAAATTGTATGGCACCGGTTTTCAATGATTGTATAGAAGGCGTATGTCCGTGTAGTTACATATTGTGCGGTGTGGCTTGTCAGTTGAAACCGTGTTGGTTTGCGTCAGCCGTGTTGGGCTTCGGTGATTCTGTAACCATGGAGGACATTTATGTATTAACTTCAGCATACAGAGGGGCACGCATTGTGGACCATGAGTGTCCATGTGAATATGATTGTGAAAATTATTCATCAATTACTGGTAGAAAATTTTCTGCGGAAATGGACGAGAAGGTGTTGGGTGAACTGGAGGAGGGGAAAGTCAGGATCGTCAAGGACAAACCATGGTGTGTGCACTCAGTAGGGGGCGTTCCAAAATCTGATGGACATTTGCGCCCAATTACAGACTGTTCACAGCTGAAGGGGGGGAGTGTTAATGAATATATGGAAACTACTTGCCATAAATTCCAATACAAGACGGTCGACACTGTGGTCGGCATGATGCATCAAGGAGACCATGGTGCCATCAGTGACATTGAGAGTGCCTACAGAACTATCCAGGTGATACCTTCACACAGAACCTTTCAAGGGTTCAAATGGGTTGTTAATGGTCGCACAGAGTACATAGAGGATTTGAGACTGTGTTTCGGCCTTCGGTCGGCTCCCTTTATCTTCACGCAATTCTCTAACTTTTTGGTAAAGACTTGCAACATGTTGGGTGTGAATCGATGTGTCAATTACCTTGATGACTTTGCAGTGTTGGGGGGTAGTAAATCAGAATGTGCCATTCACCAAGAGTTGCTACACAATGTTCTCTGGAACTTTGGGTTCAAGGTGGCGGAGAAGAAAGTCACTGCGGCCAGTCAAGTCTTTAAGTATCTGGGGATTGTCATTGATTCTATTAAGATGACAGTGAGCATTGATGAGGACAAACTACAGAGGGTACGACACGAGGTGAAAACATTATTGGACAAAAAGAGTTGCAAGAGGAAAACTCTGGAGGAGGTGGCGGGGTTGTTAGCCCATTGTGCGACGGTGGTGAAGGGTGGGAGAACTTTTGCGCGCAGGATCTACAATACATTGAAGTCTTGTGAAGGCGAAGTGGTTATATTGGACGAAGTGGTCCAGCAGGACTTTATTTGGTGGTCCAGCTTTATCCAGTGGTTCAATGGTAAAGCAAGGGTGCTGGGGGCTGGTCATGATGATGTGTTTGTGTACTCTGATTCTTCAAACTACAGGTTTGGAGCCCACATCCCTGACGACTACTTCTGGGGAGTTTGGTTCCAGGATCCGTGCGACTGCCCTCATTCGGAGGCACCCCCTAAGGAGATATACCAAGACTACATCAACATAACTGAACTCTGGCCGGTGGTCGTGGCCATACACAGGTGGGGGGGGGTTAGATGGAGGAATCTGACAGTGATGTTTGTGACAGACAATACGCAAGTCCAAGGCTGGATCAACACGGATCGAAGTGTTAGTCCGTATGCCATGGCGTGGCTGAGAGAGCTGTTTTGGGTGGCAGCTTTCTATAACATCACAGTCAAGTCGTGCAGGATTAGCTCGGAGGACAATATTTTGGCCGATGCTCTGTCGCGACTGAACACCCAAGATAGCAATATAATATGTGAATATAACATTGAAGGTTTTTCTGGTTGTTGTAGGGCTGCAAGGGCTTAGCGAGGAATCGAAGGATTTACGTGAACATTGTTGGGCTGACAACACCTGGAAGGCGCGTAAGGGTCAGTGGTGCAGATTTTACGGTTTCTGTGAGGAGTTTAGGTTGGCTCCATTGCCCTCGGAGCTAGAGACTATAGGACTGTCCATAACGTACTTAGCAAGGAAGTGTTGCTATGTAACCATCATCAACTATGTGGGTGGGGTATGGGCCCTACATGACTACTTGGGCGTGCCTCACATGGACCCGTCGAACTTTTTGATAAAATCAACGTTAAAGGGGGCAAAGAGGCTACTAGGGTGTGAATCAATTCAGGCTTCGCCTCTCTCGCCTGATCAAATGAAGGACATTTGGTTCACACTTGATATGACTGTGTTTGATTTTGGTGCGTCTTGGTGTTAATGTATAGATGCCTTCTGCGGGCGAGCCATGTGGTGGTGTCCCCGCACACATTGCGAGTGAAAGACATTGTGATGACACAGGAGGGCATGGATGTCTCCATTCGCTCATCAAAGACAATTCAGTTCAAGGAGAGGGTGGTGACAGTGCCGGTGGTGAGGTCGGACAATAGTGTGTTGTGCCCATGCAGGTACTTATCTTCTTACCTATCCAAGGCTGGACTGCATTCGGAGTCGGCTTTATTTCCATATACTTATAACAGTTTCTCAACCAAGTTGAAGAAGGCCTGCGCTATGGCAGGTCTACAAGGGAATTTCACTACTCATAGTTTGAGGAGAGGTGCTGCTACCTACCTGTCTTCCTTCTTACCATTACATGATGTAAAAACATACGGTGACTGGCGTTCTTGGTCGGTTCTCTTATATATTAGTTTCAAGGAAAGCCAAAGATGTTCTAGTGGCAGATAGATTATCATTGTATTAGATGGTTGTATTGGGCAAGAGTTTTTGTTTGTGGCTCTTTGGCCTCCTGACCGTGTCTGGCTGGGGCAAGAGTAACCTGTGTCATCTCATCTTCTTATCAGTTACAGAACCATTCAGGAATATGGCGCCAATGTTGCGCGGCAACATTGGGATATATTCCCCAGGTGGAGTAAGTGTATTCCCTAGTTCACCACCTGCCCACCTGGGGGAGCTAGGTCCCTTGGTGCCTTTGTTGGTGGCAACCAATCAGTAGGCCTATGCTTGTAGTATGGAAGGTTGAGATTTTTTTTCTATTATTGTTACTGTGATACTACTTATGATGTTAATAAAAATGGCCTCCTGACTGTGTCTGGCTGGGGCGAGAGTTACCTGTGTCATCTCATCTTCTTATCAGTTACCGAACCATTCAGGAATATATATATATATATATATATATATATATATATATATATATATATATATATATGGGTCCTGTAAGTCTTCTAATCAACTGATATATGCAATAGGCTATATCTGAGTGATTCATTGAAACATGATGGCAAACGCATGTACCGATGCAATTCTATGTTTTATTGATATTGAATACAGGTATCAGTCTGTCAGCTTTATACTTTGGAAGTGAAATAACTTGTATCATAGAAAGAGCACTTAAACGTACTTGGACCTTTTAGATATGAATTGGCAAACTACATCGAACCATCCAAGGTAGACCTAAATTCACTTGATATGATACATCTTGAATCAAAAGGAAATACCCTTGCACCAATTAAAACTGCTATACTACTTGGCACACTCGAATCTATATTATCTTGATTTGTATCTCAGATAATTGTATACCCCTGTCCCTATTATAATCTGTCATTTATTTTGGCAAGAGATTCTTAATATGTGCAATTCAATACTCTAATCCCAACTACTATTTATATTCTGGTGGGCTTTGATAATTTAGTGTTAGAAGATGACATCAGGTGGCAGCACTGAATGGACTGCTAGGTTGTATGCCAGCTTTAATGCCTGATGACCTCCCGGGGTACAGCATTTTGAAATGGATGTAATTTGAAAATCATTTCGTAAATGAATATGCAGAGCAATTTCAAAACCTCCAACTAACTACGACAGTCACATCATTTCATTTTATTGTAAATATATCTGTTAGATAATTTTTGAGTTACTCTAAACTTCTCAAACCGTATTGGTCCCTGGGGCCCATAATTATGTGTTTTACTTGGGCCAGCTTGGCTTGCTGGGTTATGGTCCTTTTTGTCCAGGGCTATAGGTTGGAGCTGAGATGGGCCAGCCAAGGCAAACTTTTTTTTCATAAATATACATTGTAAATATTTCAAAACATGCTAACATCTGATTTTCCCCAGAAATCACCATTTATTGCACGTTATTACAGTTTGTGCTACAGGGAAAGACATCTGGGCTCGAGCTGGACACTTCTACTTTTGGCTGACCCATCTGGCCCTCCACTTACAGCCCTGTACAAAATGGACCGTAACCCAGATATGGGCGAACCAGCTTGCCCAAGTAAAGACATATATATATATATATATATATATATATATATATATATATATATATATATATATATATATATATAATATTATATATATATATATATATATATATATATATATATATATATATATATATATATGGGTCCTACTTAGCAATGTTGCTTGGGTAGTTATACAGCACAAAAATTCCTCCCCTCTGCTATTCAGGCGATCTAAATTTAGAAAACCTAATTTCCCATTACAGACTACTATATATATAACCTGGTTCCTTTTTAAAAGCATTAAAGGCTGCAGGGGTATTGTATTTTCTGGGAAAACTGAATTTATAATAATCTGTGGCCAGGTGAGGGATAACATGCCTCCAGGGGGAAACGGCTTTTCAAAGTTTATGTTACAGGCTTTAAAATGAGATGTCTTGAGCTAAAATATCCCAAGTAGTTTTGCTGTAACTGCTTGCCAAGCCAAGGTTGGTGTGTACAACTGAAAATGGCAAATATTAAAGCTTTAAATCCACTATATTACTAGGATTTTGGACTTATCTAACTCCATTACCAACACATGAGGTGTCTTCAAGATCCTTTTGACAAATTCCCACTGATGTCATGCAGTAAATGGCACTTTTAGATATCAAATTTCATTCATGAGCTTCCTCTGACCTTTAAACATGTAGAGCACATTGGGGATCACATTTATAACCCAAAATGATGGCAAAGTAGGAGCCATCCTGTAAGATATTCTTCAGGCAACATTGAATCCCCTTGGTGTAGATCACAGCCAATATTGGACAAGTGTAGTTAGAATTGATGTTGGTCCAACATCAGAAATTATATGATGGCCCTGAAATGTTCCAACACTGGGCCAACACTGGGTCAATATCAGCAATATCAAGCATGGGCCAGCTCTGGGCCAGAGGTCAACCCAGCAATGGCCCATTATCAGAATTGCCAAGGGTGGGCCATCATTGTAATTTGTATGTTGAACCAATGTGTGCATTACCTACAATGTGCCATGGTTGGTATAACGATTGCGATGGAGTCAATCATTGCCGACATTGGCCCAATATCTGCTACCTTGGATGTTCCTTTTGCACTCCAAATATGGAACGTTTTCAGGCCCACAATTCTATCCATTGCAACTCCCTCATGGCTTTTACTGGCTGTCCTCTTTCTTGGTTTGGATGTCTATGTGGGCAGAATATGGTAAAGCAGCAGGTTGAATGGAGCCTTAGGGATTTCCATGAATGTCCTGCCTTAACACCTGTCTCTTGGTGCTGCATGAAATATGCAGAAGTGTACCAGAGAAGGGTATTGTTAAAGCAATAACTCACAAAGGACTCCTCAGTGCTGTACAGTGAGCTGTCTTTTTCTGGCTTTCTGGATACAATATGGTTAATTTTTGAAAACACAATGGGGAAAATGTAATTGCTGTTGATGACTGGGAAATTCAAAACTTATCATTTCTTGTCTTCTCGGGAAAGTCTCTTATTTAGCTAATCCCATATGGTAATACAGCTGCTCATAATTTTAATTTTTCATATAATTAAAAAAGCATAGAGGGGAACACTGTGAGTTCTCATGCTTAATCCTCCAACGGACCCACCACCCTCCCCTAGGATTTCAATGGAAAACAGTGTCTTAGAATGCTGTCTATCCTATGAATACCTGGGCATTATCCTTGACAATAAAATAACTCTCAAAACACTGTAAGTAAGAATGCAAGTAGCGCCTCCAACAAGTGCTACATGCTTGGTAATATGTGGCGCTGTCGTGGGATTGAAAGGCTCCTGGGACTCAATGACGCCTTCCCCGGTAGGCCCGCCTCGAGCCTCACTGGACGCCGTGCTCAGCCTCCCATGACCCCGGTACAGCATTGTATAGAGCCATAAGTCTATGGAACACTCTGAACACATCTTGTTGGCTGCTATCAAACAGGGATGCATTCGGAACCAAAGTGAAACCAGTGCTGGTCAGCCTGTTCCTATCTAAATTTAACAGATAAGTTTGTTCACTTTTTTGTTATAACTTCATTGAAAACATATGAGTCTAAGTAATACTGTAAAAAAACATACTTTACCTGTATTGCTTTATTCATAGCATTGTGCTATGGTTCAGCACACAACTGCCTCATGGAAAGCTGTCTTATATTACCCAAATGTAATATGTAACACTATACTACATGATTGACTGAACTCATTGCATAACCCGTATTCATGAATTGATTTGATGAACATCACTTGGGGAGCAACAGTCCACTGACTTGTATCATATTTATAACATCACTCTGTGAATGAAATACTAAATCGATATTTCCTTCAATTCTTGCAATAGCATAGCCTAATTTCATTTGTCATCACTGGGGGCTAAATCTGCTACTATACTATTTTCATTGCTCAGTCTCGTATTTCATCCATAGGATGTTTACATGACATTACATTGTGTTGTGTAGCAGAATTGACCAATCCCATTTTGAATACATGTTTTGAAAATGTACCGACTTCGAGTTCGGGAATTCCTAGACAGTTCGGGAATTCCTAGACAACAGGTCTAGCTATGAAGGATGAATTATATTGTTCCATGTATTAGACATATCAACAGGGGGCGTTATTAATCAACAGAAGGGCCATCTGTTTGGAATTCCTGGATCCAATTTCCCCTACCCCATCTGTTTCATGAAGGCACTACCTGTAGGCTGTTAGTTAATACTTGAAATGTGAGACCTCCGGGCTACTACCTCAACAGTAGTAAGTGCTTATATACAGTTGACAGAGGCACACATAATTGATATGGTGCAGATTTAAACTAATATCACTTGTCTGACAGGACAGGTGACTCGGGAAATACATTTTGTCTACACCTAACTGTTACAAAGTGCCCACATACAATATGATGTTCATCTGAACCTTCTGAAAACACTGGGGTTCACTGGCTATAACTTGCAAATTGGCTTGGCTGGCTATCATGTTGGTAGGACTCAAACACAGTGTGTTTTGGTAATTAAACTATAAGATTATCTATAGGTTTATTTCGGTGTTCCACAGGGCTCTTCCATGGGGCCCAGTTGTTTGTGTAGAAGAGGTGAGAGAGTGCAAAGTGTGTACATGCTGATGACGTTGCAATTTAATTAATCCTGACACAAGCGGCTGGGGTTGACTGCAAAAACACTCCAATGTGCCCTGGCCAGGTTCTCAGCCTGGTGTTCAAGGTCAAAGCTGACGATCAGCACTCAGAGGAACATGTGTGTCCTTTATTTGTGCAGCAGCAGAAACCCTTCGAATCAGCCATCAAGGAGTGAGGAGTAAAGAAGGTAAAAAGTTAACTCTTCAACCTGGCAAAAATCAGAAGCCTCCTCAGCCGAGGCACGGCTTTTGTAATTTACAAGACCAGCATTGCCATTCTATTTGACAAGGCCTCATTCTTCTTCGCTGAAACAAAATATGCCAGTTTGAAGAATTTGCAAATACTTCAAAAACAGGGGCCTCAGGATGTGTCTAGACACGGCAAATTTCGCCCATAGTGCCGCTGCTGAATCGCATGTGAAGGGCTCGGTACCACTATTGGACCGTAGGTAGGTCTATGAGGAAATTCACACCGTACAGCTTGCTGGGGGACGTGAAAACAATCCGCAAAATGTCCATGGTACGAGGGCTGCCCAATCGTTTCCCCTGCGGAGACCAGTGGGGTGTTTCACAAGGGGGACATACAATTAATTGTAGAATAAGTGTTTCTATAGGAGGTGTTAATTGTATATAACCACTAAGACCGACATTTGGTTGTATCAATTGTATACTGCTTATAAAAAGTGTTTCACAAAGGTCTACAACCAAGATGTTAAGTCAGGGTCTTTGGCCTACAATCTAGATACAACTAATGTATAAGTGTTTCACAATGCATATTAGCGTGGAGCTCATACCATGCCCGCTAATATTTTCCTTACATATTTTTTCACGTTTTTTTCATGCAATATATGTGTCATACTACACACAAGAATCCTTGCAAATATGTGTTTATTCAGGATGAAAATAAACTGGTTATACACATTTAAACAACACTTATGTTGATCCTATGTGATCATCATACAAGGGGAGCGTATTTAAGATTAATGCTACATAGTTATTAAGGTTGACTTACCTTTACCAAATGTTAGTCTTATGTTGGTGTTTCACAAGCCGCATTATTATCTTCAATTGTATCTAAGTATATGACCATAGATACAATTGAAACTTGTGAAACACCAAGATAAAATTAACATAGGGTGATATTAAGTTGGTCTTAGAAAAGATGTAAAATTAATTGTATCTATTTTCTCACTGGTGGACAACGGAAACATGCTGTTGAATTCACAGCCTTAATGTTTGGATGCCTGTAATCTCATGGAGGCATTCCATGGTAGCCTCTATCAGTGAATCTCTTCCGCAGGGAGACACCTACATTTAGAGGCGTCCACATTCATATCAGCTAGATATTGGAATGATTCATCACTCCCGACATTCTGTCCGTCATTGTGCACACTCATTCTCCAAGCAGGTGCGTAATTGATTGCAGTGGTTGTTGGCGTTGGGTTGTATGATATGGGAAGTGCCTGCATGGTTGGCTGCTCCCTGAATGCCCTTAAGTAAATGTCCCTGATAAGCAAGTCCTCACGCAAATGCACGCAGACAAGGAATCTGCTGGAGAGTAAGGGTTAAGGACACATCGCTTAAATCAATTCTGAACAGGCCATCAGAATTGTGTATTTTTCATCATATTTCTATGAAATACACAGGAAAATGAGTAATCTATCGACATGCAAACAGGATGTACTTTGACACGGAAGAGAGTAGGCATACAGCCTTACAGTTTTACTGATTTCACTCCACTTTTTACAATTGAGCGAACTAAGTCCAATTCTATGGCTATTTGCTGCTGTCTCATATTATCCCTACTTGTATTGGATCATCATGTATTTGCCCAAAGATGTAGCAATGAGAGGATCTCAAATAACTATTGTCAATAATGTTGACTGAGAAATGAGGAGGTAGAGTGAGGCGAGACTATATATTTGGTTACATGAAAGAACATTTCCAATAAATACAGTCAACAAATATTGAACGAGGACGAAAAAGACTTCATTCTCTCTGCTCATCACGGAGATATTCATATATAATGGGGTGTATTGACTGAATAATACATGTGTTTTCTTCTTTTCGACACGTTAAATTAACGTGTTTAATAAAGGGCTGGGGACAACTCAGCCGGTCTACATATAAATTGACCCAAACCAATTCAATTGTCACTCATCATTCCACATGTATTATGACCAATTGACTAAGTACCTGGTAGCACAGGTAATACTGTATACCGTGTCAAACCTACATTTATTTACAACGATCCACCTACAGCTTTAACGTCCCAAATTGCGGCTATAAGACCAGGAAGTGATTTCTGCAATAAATATGTTCAAATACAAACAGAAAAACAATACAAAACATGTCTATCAATTGTTGTTTAGGTAACAGTAGTTGTATGAGCAATAGATGCGGTCTTTTTATTCACTTCATTAGGCCTGTGTCCATTATACGACAAGGAAAGTGGAATATATGGTTGTTTTGACGTCCAGCAATATGTACATATCTGGGAATATATTTTGTAGATATATTCTACTTTAACTGCAGGTATGCTGTGTCCACTAGGCGTTATAAATTGCTGCCCAGACTGCCCAGGGCAAAAATGGACAAGGTTTTACAATAGAATAAAGGGCATATATTCCAATTACTGCACTAAAAATCAAACATGTTAGATATTTTAACGTCCACTTTTAACGTCCACTTTTGACGTCCACATTTTGATATTTCATTTTTGTATTTCAGAATTTTGTAGTCAAGGTGTGTCCACAGGGAGACAAAACATGTATTTCATATTTGTATTCAAATTCACGTTTTGAAGGACGACAAACGGCCTCATATATGCTAGTGGACACAGGCCTATTACTGTTACAGAGTCTTCATATGTGTTGTTTGTCAAATAACAAGTTGGCTTTTGACAATTCTTTGAACCAAAACATTGTACATGTGTGATTTTGACCAACATTGCACATAATCGAGCCTCAGTGCTAAGGATATCATATATATCAACTTTTCATGTATTTAAAGCCCTGTATAGGCATGCCCGGTTTTGTATACATTTAAGCACTTTTTACAGTTGGTATGATAAAGGGTTATTTATGTGCCCAGGCCTAGGGGCTACAGTACTCCCCTCAACGACCAGGGTAATGAGTTTTGACTGCAGCCAATGTAATTATGGCAATTGTAGGACTAGCATAGACACAGCTCAAATGGAAGGAATACCAATCAGGAAGATGAGGACTATTGATCAGTTGGCTGCAGGCAACCACACGAGAAAGGAAAATAAAGAGAAACCCTGCCATTAATCATAATGAGCAATGATGGGGTATGAGCCCAGTTTGGACATATCCTAATAGACTGGAAGGCTCCTGGCTATTCACTGTATAGATAAAGGTTGTATTGGCCACAACCATATAAACATGTATACCATACATATATAATACATATTATACATACGTAATGTCTTAACTAAATACCTTAAGTATGGTTTACCCTCCCCCCATCACACCGAAATACCTATCTTTTAGTTAATGAGTGGGTTGCTATGATAAGGTAGTGTCAATTGGATGAATTTAACACAGCAATTCCTGCATAATACCCTAACGAATACAATAACCCAAATGCTACATTTCAACCAATTACATACTACTGTCCACAGAGTTTTGAATGAGCACGTCTCTATTGGGTTCATGCTCTATTTACTGAGTTAACTATAGGCTGATGGTTTATCCCTTGCACCGTGTGGTGATCAATGTCAGGGTATTGCGCCATCTTCTAATACCTATATCCCACCCTTAATGTACTTAACATGTCTCCCTCTATTCCTTGCCATATATAGATACCAAAACGTAACCAACTTCAACTCTCGAATTTCAACCCACTCACACCTAATCTTACTTCAAACGTGTTTTATAAATATATCCTACTAACTCACTTCTGATTGCATTTCATTTCAGTTAGTGCCATAGATACCACATCTACTAGTCAATGGGGGACTGTGGCTAAGACATATGTCTTGATACCTGAAATAAAATGTTGCATCCTATAACACCTCGGGACCAGGTGGCCTCATATACAGTTTTAGCCTTTGGAAATATAAAAGACGGGACTCGACATTTTGGAGGGAGTCCTGGACGTTGGCATATTGAAAAGTATTGAAAGATATTGGAAACACTTTGGTTACCGATCCAAAATACTGTATATTATGCTGAATCATCCAAATCTGTTATGGAAAATAGATCAGTTGGAGAGCCTTGCTTTGCATACGTGACGAGTTTGATAAAATGGCTCTGGACCTCACTACCTCTATTTCTGATACTAATTCACGTGTATTTCCAATGAACCTACTGCCAATATCAAAAGTTCTGGGCTTCTCCCTTGCAAAGTAAACTAATGTACCTGGAGATTGACTGTGGATTCCTAATGGACTTCCACGGTGTATACAATGTCTCAAACAAGCAGAGGGTTTTGTGGCTATTCACTGGTATAGTACGAGCAATATGTGCATGATTGAATTTTTCATAAAAGCAACAGACTTAGCATGTCTCAAGTCCATATCCATACGAAAAGAAAATTGAGATGGGGGCCAGAGAACAATTACTAATTATGCTAACAGAAAGGGTAATATATGCCAATTTTGACTTTTTTTCGGCCATTACCCAAAAATATATGTTCTTGAATTACATTGCAAAGACTTAAAGTATTGCAACAAACAAGGTATCTAACCCCATAGAACAATATTGTGCCATCACAAATCGTATTGTAGTGCATAATATGTCCATGGCAGCCATTTTAGTTTATTTTTGTTCATCCCATTTTCTCAATTTCTGCCTAACCAATGATAATCCCATGTTAATCCCATGTTACCATGGTTATAGAATAATAATATTATGTTGGTATTGTGTATGCGTCACAAGGCAGCAATATTTGGTTGTTCCTGTAGCTCTACACTAAACCTCCTCCTGTATCTCCTCTTCCACCATCTCTGACCCCTGTGCTGCAGCATTATACCATTACTTAAAGATCTAATACCTCCCTCAGGATGCCTCTCCTCAATGGTCTCAATGAGAGAGGAGGAAATATGTGAGGAGAGGATATGGTATAATATATGTGAGAGGAATGTATGTGGAATGGTACCCCTCCAAACAGAACTTGGGAATTGAACGTTCGCAACTGGGTAGAATCCGGGTAGGTCACAATGACACAAGAAAGGTACGGGAATTGAACGTTCGCAACTTGGTAGAATCTGGGTAGGTCACAATGACACAAGAAAGGCACGAGATATTCCCAAGAATTGTGAACATATCCTTATTACAATCAGAACTTGGAAATTGAACGTTCGCAACTGGGTAGAATTCTACCCAGTTGCGAACGTTCAATTCCCATGCCTTTCTTGTGTCACTGTGACCTACCCGGATTCTACCCAGTTGGGAACGTTCAATTCCCAAGTTCTGATTGTACTAAGGACATGTGCACAATTCTTGGGAATATCTCGTGCCTTTCTTGTGCCATTGTGACCTACCCGGATTCTACTCAGTTGCGAACGTTCAATTCCCAAGTTCTGTTTGATATAAATAACGTGGAATTCCACAGAATATGACACAGTCAAAAGCTGTTCACATATTCTCGTGCCAGATACGTGCACAATTCTCCTAGGGATCCCGAGTCAAGAACCGCACGAGTTCTGCCCGAGATCTTGTTTGCAGGGGTAGCATAGTAGGGATATAAACAGGGACATGGGAGGGAGGAAGAGTAGGGAGAGGGGGGGGTTATTATCTAACAAAATATCCCTTATCTCACAAAGCGGTACCCTTTTGTTAAGTAGTGTACTTCGTCAGGCTCTTATCTCTCAAAACATCTCTTTACATAGAAAAGCTCTTAGGTCACAAATGAACTTAAGTCACAAACAGCTCTTAAACCCAATTAGATTCAATGACAAGCCACCTGCTTGGAGAAGTCTGCACTAGCAAGAGATATCTGACTTAGAGCCTTAAGTCGTTAAAGGGGCTATCTCACCACTCACACTTAACCACATAGTAGACTAGAACAGTACTAAAATTATGAGTGGGGTACGCTCAGTGATTATGCCACTTTAATGCGTTCCTGAGATAAAGCACATCTCGTGTATAACCCACACCCTGACTTTGGGAGAATCCCATAACCAGGTTGGAGACTGACCAGTTTCTTAGTACGCCCTAAGATTGAATGACAGTCCCCAGAACACAGGGTGTACCAAGAACTTGGTACACCCATTTATTGTCACTTTTCTCACATCACCATGCCAAAATGCATAATTCTG
Source organism: Harmothoe impar (assembly GCA_947462335.1). Taxonomy (NCBI): domain Eukaryota; kingdom Metazoa; phylum Annelida; class Polychaeta; order Phyllodocida; family Polynoidae; genus Harmothoe; species Harmothoe impar. Next base: position 54,300,333 of record OX381715.1, read on the forward strand.
ATGCCACTATAGGAAGTAGAGGTCTATAATTCATGTATGCACCCTTTTTCATATATAAAATCGGAATATTATTTAAGAAATGGCTTTATCTACATATTCTCCTTCAGGAAATGTTTAGTAAAATCAGTTTGCTAATTTTTTTTGTTAAATCTGCTGATATAAATTAACCCATAGGATGAAATCATTGATTAAGGCCCACAAAATGATGTTTTTGTTTTCACGTAGTGATGTTTGATAATGTAGTAAATAAGCCATATAATGTAAATATAAGTGTGAAATAGTAGAGTGGTTTCCCTAGTCCCACCTATGACCCCAGTGACCCCACTAATTACATGCACATATAAGGGTCACAGTCTAGTGACCACAGGTAAGGTACATGAGTACTGGGCTGTGATTGGCCCATTTACCTGCATGAGCCATTGAACACACCAGGATGGTGCACAGTACCATAATCTTGGTACAGACCCAATGGAAAGGGTGTACTATGTATGTAGTACGTTCTAATAACATGGTCCCAGCCCCAACCTGATAACAGGCTCCTTCACCCAAGTCAGATGACAACTAAAGACAGAACTTCACATGTTTAACTACTTAATTTTGAAATAACCATTCAAATTGTTTGAGCTGCATAATTGAGTTTTGAAAACAGACGTCTGCATAAAATGCCTCTTCAGAAGGAAATACCAAGCCAAACCAAAGAGCCATGATAAACAAAATGTCCAGTTTAATTGACTTGTCTTGAAAAATAATCATGGCAATGAAGTCTTCATGGTTTAATTGAAGTTGACAAACTCCATTTGATTTCATTAAGAATTAGTTGTACTTTTTGAAAAATCTTGACCACTGGCAAACCTTTATAAATAGTTATGGTGATGAAGGCTTTATCACAGAACAGTTTAATTGGAATTAATAAACTTCATTTAATGTCATTGAAGCTAGGCCGTCAGGGAAGAAGCTTAGCATTTCCCATACAGACTAAAATGACAGTTACACCAGAGGGCAGCAGTGCTGGACAGGGGACCATGAGCATTGTCCAGCTACAACATATTCACCCTATCTTGTTCCTGTAAGAGCTGAGCTCCCAGCCCTATAGAGCCCTCTTGTGAATGAAAAATGAACTATATCCAAAAGTGTTTTTGGCCTCAATATAGTCACAATGTATAGGGTCTAGTGCCCGACTATTCAATATAGAAAAAGGCAATGGTAAAAATGATCAAAATTATAATGATATGAATAGTAGCCTATTGTAATATTGTTCCCACACAAAATATGAGAATATGACGTAAGCCAGAGCTGAATTGCATCAGGACTGCTGCACCTGCTCTGACAGGGCCTCAGATGATGACCATATTAGGATGTATTCTCAGGATCCCTCAGCAATCTCTTTTCAGGTCTGTATTTCCTCCGAAGCCCAAATTGAAAGATCTGACAAGGCTTTATATATAAGCTTTCTTTACTGTTATCGTCATCCTCACAAGAGACAACATTTACGTAAAAAACAAGCAAACATGCATCTTGTTGCTTGGATGATTTGCAAAGAGTAATTCTAATGCGTCAGAACGACCCTACATACAAAAACTCCATAAAAGAAGGCTTTCAGAAAGTGATTTCTAATTTCCTGACTACTATTCATCATAATACATGTTACATGTACATTCAGAAAACACGTTCAAATGAAATTCCTTTTATCCTCTTAAGGTGCAAAGGGTGTGTAAAGATCCTTTGACAAAAGGATTGCAATAAAGCTGTGATGTCACCAATTAGAAAATTGGAAATGAATGGCATAACTAAGCCACCCCTCACTTCATTATCAGCCCTATGACATGTCACACAAATTCATAATTCCATTGTGCCCAAATTCCCATGTTACAGTGACACTATAGGAATTAGCAATCATAATTATCATTACTGATCATTATCAATAACAGGAAGCTATCAAAAGCGATCAAAAATAATTTGGGAGGGTTTGAATCTTTTATCGACCATTCACTCATGAACAACTATAATTTGTCGATTCCTTTTTGTAATAGATTTTTAAAATAGCACCAATTGGTTGTAGAGGATAACACAGGTGGATTAATCCAACCATCAAATCTCGGTGAGTTGTTGAAGGGCATCTATCTGTCAATAAAGATAAGGATAGTACTCAGCATGACTGATAATTGTGTGCTACTCATGTCTATCAATTCTATCACAATTATACTTGTCCTATGAAGAACAAGATGGACGAACAGGACGCTAACCAACAACATAGTATAATAGCCATTTGTAAAAAACATTGTCAATTTCGACAGCCTACAATTTGAGGCAGGATGTCATTACATCTAAGCATCTAAAGTTCATAATAGTCAGCATTATGCTACACTGTAAAAAAGAATCCGTCAATATAACAGAGATTCACTGGCAACACTGGGTGCCAGGCTTTCACCGTAAAAATAACAGTCACTGTTATTTCAAGTTCACCGTAATTTTAACAGTGAAAGTCCGGCACCCAGTGTTGCCAGTGAATCTCTGTTATTCTAACAGAATACGGGACATCACTGTTATTTCAATACAGTGCCTAAACAATAGTTATAATGGTATTTTGTGTAATTTAACAAAATCCCATGGTTTCCATGCCAAATTTGGTACCATGTGCAATTAGCAATAGCATCTTAGTGTCAAGACCTCAGGCCTAATCATTAGGAATCAGTCTATGAGAGCATTATAAAATGCTTCATGACACTTTGTAATGCCAGTCCATGAGAAGAAGTCACTCTAGGATGGCTACAGAGCAAACCTTACAGCTGTTTATCTCTATATTTTTCTTATAACCACAAAAATGGTGTTCTTAGCATCCATGAAAATCTCCTCATGAACCAAACTGCCATCTGGTGTGATAAAACTAAACATCAATTAAACGAAGCTTCACCGTAAAATAAATAAACTGTGTTTCACTGTAAAATAAACTGTGTTTCACTGTGCTGAATTACGAATATTCAAAGTAAAATTGATCGATTTTACATTGCCCCACTGTAATGATATATAATGATGATCCACCGTAAAATTTTACATTGATTCTCTGTATATTCAAAAGAATATTTTTACAAGACAAAGCTTCACCGTAAATGAATAAACTGTGTTTCACCGTACTGGATTACATATATTCACAGTAAAATTGGTTGACTTAACATTGCCTCACCGTAATCACATTTACGATGATCCACCGTAAAGTTTTGCATTGATTCTCCGTATATTCAACAGAATATTTTTACAGTGTATCAATATCATTGTATTGTAATATCTGTTATCTATCCAGCAGAGGCAGTTATGCATAACTTTGCCTAAGTACTTTGAAATGGTTCCAACATAATCTAAACAACTAGGATATAATATACATGGCATCCAGTGTCCAAATTCACTCCATAAAGGATTAATCATCTTCCTGCTGAACTTCTTAGCAAACGCCGCTAGAGTGCTTGTAGGGGCTGGTACCACAATCACATACTAAGATGGGCGTTTAGCCTTTAATCATGCAACTCTTGCTAGGAGGATACTGACCTGATCTGATGTACCTAAGGATTGACTCTAGATGTCTAATGGGCTTCCAAAGCCTTCAAAACTTCCCTAACAAGCATGGGGTCGGGTAACTAGTTGACCATTAATGTCAGAAGCAGGAGCCCAAATCCTTGAAGTCTAGTAGACCCCAGTTGATCTTTGTGCTGTGGCCCCAAAGAGATGAGGTGGAATGGTTTGAATGTCAAATGTCAAAGCTGAGGGCTCAACATGTGGCACAATGGGAAAGGCTATATAACATTGGTGGGTCTGAGGTGATGAGGAGGGGGATTGGCTGGGGACAAGGAAGATGGAAAACCTCTGCCTCATTGAACTGAAATGTGCCGTTTGTATATACTACGCTGACAAAAATCACACACAATAATGTTGGTATTATTCTGTTTTACATAATTCATAGGTGATAATGATTATTCATATATAAGTTTATTACTTCTTGATTACTTCCTGCTAGATAGGAAATGCAGGTGCTGCGCCACTGACAGTTTTCCAACCTCCAGAATAGGCGGTAAAGAAAAAGGACTAGTACTGTAGGTACTTTAGAATTTGACCTTTCCTTAAGGCATATTTCTGCTGTCATCATAATTAGCCTAAATCTACTCAGTCAATAGGGACTGTCAAGTAGGGAAGATTGGTTCCATGGATTCCCGAACAGTTCCCATTATGTTCTTCTAATGAACTCAAAAACCAAGACAGCCCATCTACAAAAGAAATAAGGGCATCTACTTGATAAAAATTATGTGGACCATTATCATATCAAATAAACCAGGATAAAGTTTATTAATATATCAACATTTTACTGAAACTGCAAGTCGACATAGTGTGATTATAATGATATCTGTATAATCTCGCTGCCATGTACCCTGCTTCGTTCACCTGTCTTTCCTTTAAATTAGTTTGGACTGCAATTCTATGACAGCCTATCCCTGTACTTCTTAGAAGAAAACCGTAGGCATATTATTGAGGACTTAAAGAAAATGTCGTTGGAAGGGAACACGTAGTCAAGTATATATGAGGATTCATGGTCTTTCATCGCAATAAAGCTATGTATAAAACTACCTGGGGCTCTAAAGGTTGATGTTATCCTTTCTCAGCTATATTCTCAAGCTTTTAGTCATATCCAATTACTGCCAGTTGCCCTAGGCATGACTTCGATATTCAACATTTTTAACATAGTCTGCTATACTTAATACTGTATATATCAGACAGTAAATGATGCTTATTGCAGAGTTATAAAGTGGTATTTCAGATCATCGATATGCATTATGTGCATAAGGATTATTTATACTTTTAGTAATAGTCATCACATTGTCCTTGCATGACAGCAGCTAAGCAGATTTAGGCATGCTTTCCGATTTTATGAGGGAGGAAAGAATGAATTTAATGTACTATTTACCTAAACTGTTTACCTAGACGTTCTCTATTTCTCTTCCATGTAAACGCTTCATCATCAAACAGGATCTCCACAAAGTAAAGAGTATAGCTGATTTGTGGCCCAAATATAAATATCTGAAGATAACCCCAAAGTGTTAATATTTTCCGTTGCTGTGTAAACTCTAACTTGTTGGGGTAAACCATTCATAAAGGAACTGGTCCTTTCGAATACAAATTTCTAGAGCAGCTCATTCCCCAACGACACAGCTAGCTGCATCAAACATGCTCCTCTGTAGTCATATGTAGTCACACGAGGGCATGTGATGCCCTCTACCCAAGTAAAGATTTAAGTGAATTGTAATATGATATGAGTCATTTGACAAACAATAGCCTGGACCCCGAGTGGCGTTTCATGTGCTATTTATGGGCCCAATAGGTTTGATTTCCATGGGAGTAAAACAAACACAATTGTTTCTTTTCTGCATGGCGCACAAAGAGCAACTCAGACACGTGACTCAGAAGCAAAACTTATTCTGTGCAAAGCGTATAGGCCGTTCAGACCGCTTCCCCACTGCACAGACATTTGCACATTTTCCTCTCACCTTCAACTTAAATTCCCATTTATGCTACTTGGCAGCATACAATGAATATATACATGGATACCAATGGACAGCTATGATAGTCAGCTGCATATCCACTAAGTCTTTGTATGTTATGTGCATTTTGTATAATGGTTTTATATCAATGAGTAAATGAGAAGTAGGCTCAGTGTGCTGTCTAAAGTCACCCCTTTTTGGCAGTGCAATTAGGTCGCCCCTCAGAAAGCACCTGCTACTATAAGTGATTTCCAGGAAAGGCTATTTGGACAATCAATTAAGATTTGATTGCATTGGAATGCTAAGATATAGGGCTACATTTACATATATCCTACATTTTAAATGGACTCTCAGAACCAGATTTACAGCAAAATATGTCATGAAAAATGCGAAATCACCTTCAAAATGGAAGACTCTAAAAGTGTAGGCACATATATTTACATGCTATACATGTCTACCAGCTATTACCTGAATACTGAAATCATTAAAGTATAATTGACTCCCGGATTTACACATATGTGAAGCTATCTTTAATGACAAGTAGTACATTCCCTATGTAAGTCACCCTCCACTGCACCTGGATCTCCACCAGTTACACTCTAGGAGAGGAGGGCTATTTATGACCGAATCCACTACATGCATAGAGAGGACCCTCTTGTCCTACCAAAACGCCCTACTTCTGGCAAACAGAAATCAATTTGAAAGGATTCTAGTGGGGCTAAAATTATAATTCCTTCGACATTGTCTTAATTATTTATTTATTTATCTATAAAGTATGCACAAAAAAACACACCTTTTTTGCAATAATTATATAGAAATTTCTTGAACACTCTAAAGCGTACCATTATGGGGATTTAGCGTCATAAACAGACACCAGGTGGCCACCAGTGCAGCAGCGTGCCGTTACCCAAGTGACTTGTAAGTGAGCTTTTAGAGACTTCTCCTTGCCTGATTTTGAAAATTATGATCTCTAAATAATAAATATAAGCTTTAACCTCCAAGAAATATTAGCATGTATCTGCATGACTCAAAATAGTGGAAAAAACATGTATTTGCGTGATTCTCGAATTTTGACTTGACAAATAGCTTTCTTAAAGAATTAGATATACTCTCATGGACATGGAGAACCATTAAAGTTGCCACTCAGGAGCACTGGTACTCTCAGGCCACCTATTTTGTCTGTTTATGACGCTAAACCCCATAATTTTCTTCCTGTCGTGTCAACTCTATGACATGTGGAAATAGAAAGATTAAACCCCATCGCATGATTCAACGACATCAATTTTTATATCTGTTAAACCAGGCTCATAATTATAAGACATGTGAAATCATCATAACAGTGTACATACATGGTATGCTAAATATATATTTTGTGCATACAGCAAGCTTGACTAATGAGATGTATAGCACGGCAGTGCTTCCATATCATATAATCACTTAGTATGATAATACATCACAAGTCACTGATATTGTATATGTGACACACCAAGTATACAGTGCAGTTTAGTGATGACCGCTGTCACATTATAAGGGCATGTTTTCAACCCTGTTCAATTTTCATTCTCCCTAATCTGCTGTGCACAAATGGAGAGATGTATCATTTTACAGACAATGATCACAGACATGAGCTTTGTCTGCTGTTTCTTCCATATGCACAATGGCCTGCACCTGCATTGAAATAAAACACACAATTGCTTTTTCCCCCTGAAAGGTACACAAAGAGCAATTGAGATGGGGCACAATGGGCTTTAGGCATAGACAGACTGCCCTCCTCAGATCCTGGTCATATCAAATATTCTGATCCCGTCGTGTAGTCAAAAGAAAATGCACTCCTAATAGGTTGTGCCTTGATGTCAAAATACAAAGTGGACCCTGAGCAGTAGAGAGAAAAATCAGACATTCTTTAATTTACTGGAAGGAAAATGCAATGTAATTCTCTGATATAATATAGCAACACATATATCCCCCTTGATGAATTACAAGAAATAAATTCTATGTACATTAAAGTCACGAGATAGCGCCGGTGTAATGAAAGTGGTGGTCTTGGATAAGTTGGTGGGAGGGGGGAAGGGTCAGGTGTAAAACGTAACCAAGGCACTAGATTAGCATTTTGTAGAAACCCGCTCGCAATGAGCCTTTGCTATATGATTCCTTGTAATGAACAGCATAATACACTTAGTGATGTTGACCAAGCTCGGTAGCAAAAATAACTATATATATATACATAATATTATATTTCATAAAGCTTTACATTGTGCCTGTATAAATCATACCTGAATTGTGTATGGCTTGCTACCTTAGCTTTTACTTGTGGTGCATACATTTTATAGATATTCATAATTAATTTTTGGTTTGAATAGGTTTTTATTATCCGACACAATATATACAAAGTGATTGTGGACAAATGGCAGTATCAACAATTGCTGGTTACAATTCTAGACCAAAATGCTGTTGTATCCGAAAACGCATCCTTATGGTTGGATCTAAATACGGTTATTTACATAACATGAACAATTTCAAAAATCATGATATCATGTTGTCTCCCTTGTAGAAATAAATCACTAATGAGTAAGATGCGCAGTAGGTTCTGAGTGTTACACTTGAAAAGCACCTTCCAGGAGATAGTTAGCTGAATAATGTTTATGCCATTGATGTCATCAATGTACTATCCCAGTAAACACAATTACGTCAGTCAGATGTAAATCTACGTTCAATTTTGGTCTGAACTTCGTAATTTTAGTAGTAGTTATAGGACGTGTACCAATCTGTACGCAAAATACAGCCTATAAGGCTCCTTCACTGAATACCCCTACAGATTGGTACTAGTCCTATAACTACGTTATGCCACCAGCTGTATACAGTATACAAGAGATGTGAAATGCTTTGTTCTCTGTGCCCGCTGTGGTATAACAATGCTTATGAACGTCAAAACGTTTAGGTTTATTTACCAATCACAAACCTGCAGGTCTGATTTACATAGCTCAGACATAAATTTATGTTTGGCCTGGGTCACATAACAGCACATAACATATAATTTCAAATAGCGTGATGCAAGTACATTTTTTGTATAGAATTGTATGACATTGAACACAATATCCCATTAACAAACATTATTCATGTAAACTAACTACTATAATCCTAAATCTCATTTCATTCTATGTAATATACTTGCAGCCTAACTGAACAGCCTGACACTATATGTTGACTTGTTTTGAGTGCAGAGAGGCCTTGTATATCTTCCATTAATATCAGGCTGGTGTCCAATCAGTTAAGTCCCATAATGCACATATCTATGCGTAATACCTTGATCTACTGGCCTTTATAATGATTATTCAATGGTATGTGGTTGATTTCCATAATATCAATTTCATAATTCATAAAGACTTACAGCTTAAATCTGGTAGATTTGCTAAAGAGCTGTAAGATTCTCTCCATACTTAATAGTGCTGCTACCTAGTCTGACACTGGGGAGTTCTAAATGCAAATGAGGTTGAGATGTATTTTAACGTAGATCTACGTAGATATATTACGTTTATTTACGTTTGAATGAGGTAGAAAACGTAAATCAGACACAAACGTCTGTTGAACGTTTTGACGTCCATAAACCTTGCAAAAAGTCGAATTTCAAACCATTGGTAGGAAAACTACCTAGAGAAACCTCTGAGCTACGTTAGAATTACATAGGGTGTTTACTGAGATGCTACACATGATGTCCGGCTGTTTTTTAAACTCAGTTCCATTGCCTTGTAATATTTATTCATTTTCTGAACTGTATTTACAATATTGGCGTATATGAAGAACTTATTGCACTATGACTATATTGTGCCAATAGAAATATAAATAACTAAACTAAATTGAACTGATGTCTAAACCATTGAATTGCATTGAGTTACCAACATGGTTATTCCGTATATTGTTCAATATGCTGGTTTGCAATTTTGATTTTAATATACATATGTATGTAAAAATCCCCCATCATGTATGCAGTAAGTCTGCACAAAACAGTACACCCTACAGCACTAATGAGCCTTTGGTGAGTTATTGCTCTAACAAAACCCTTCTCTGGTACACTTCTGCATATTTAATGCAGCACCCCGGGACAGGTGTTAAGCAAGGACATTCATGAAAATCCCTAATGCTCCAGTCGACCTGCTGCTATGCAATATTCTGCCCACATAGACTAATCCTTTAAAACCAAGAAAAGGGACAGCCAACAAAAGCCATGAGGGAGTGCTCTTAGATGTTATAAACTCAGGTTTCCCAGAAAACACAATATTGCTCCAGTGAACCTGCTAGCTGCCCACACAGACAACTATATTCTATGTGGTTAGTGCACGGTCCGTTTTTATGCCCTAAAACATATATACCAAAATATATTAACATGTTAAAAGTAATTTGCATGTGCACTAATTATTAACATTGAAAATTGTAATCCCTTAAAACCAGGAAATCTTCAGCCAGAAAACACAAGGAAGCCAGGCTGAGGTTCTTCAGGAAGTTCCATCTGCAGATGGTATCCATGCAAGTGACATATTTCGCAGGGATGCTGCAAACTAAGGAAAGTGCTCATCCCCATGCATATAAGAATAAATCATGTTTTTGGATTACATCATTATTCATTACTTCAATGAGATCAATGAAATCTTAAATCCTAACCTATATCTTCCTACCCTTTGGAAGCCCTAGTATAAAAAAATAATGGTTTCAGATGAAAAGAAGACTTGTCATGTTTTCCAGTGTTTGCTGATGGATGACACATACCTTTGGGTTTCAGTGGGCTGAATAGCAGAAGTGTGAAACATCGACATAGTTAAAAGGGAGATGATAAACCAAAACAAAAAATGCGGAAAACCAAGAAATAGAAAGGGAAACTATTTATAAGGGACCATCAGGGTGCACTTGGTGACTTGGACATGCCCATCTGTTGGTACAAATGGACGAGATGAGATAATACGGTATACATGTGCCATTGAGAGCTATTAATCAAATGGAAGTGAGATGATTTAAATACAATCTACTTTGGAAGCGGGACAAAGGAAAGGCAAAGGATGAAAAAAATATTTCCATAGATGAGAATGTAATGTAAGTTAAAGCCAAAGCTAAATGGAATCAAGACTGTTAACTGACTCTAATAGACCCTCATATATGATGCCCATGTTAGGACATGTTTTCAAATGTGTATTTCCTCTGTTGGCTGAATTCAAATGAAAGATCAAAGATGATCATCCTCCGACCTCTATCCACTACTTCCCTCATCTTTACGATGGACAAAATTTACACAGAAATAAGGCGAGCATACATGTTTTTGTTCGCATGGTTCACAAAGGGCAATTGAGATGCAACAGAACCTACATCTTGCTATACGATAGCTAATTAAAGGCTCACAGAAAATAGTTTCTTAACATGATGTGATGAAGTAGATGTGATGGCAACAGTTAGAAGGTAAATTAGTTGGCATAGTGTAACTCCCACATCGTTAACAGCTCCAGGACATGTCGCAAAATTATAATCACACAATCACTGATCATTATTATATTTATGAAAGAAGACATGAGTTCAATATATCAAATTTCATAGCAGTCAGTAACATGCTCTTGATATAACCACAGGTTTTCCCTCACATAATTCCAACAGCTAGGAACAATTTATTACAGTGCACATGGGTCCACCAAACGGTTAATCATCTACTAAAGATATCAGCACAACCTGCTTGGAATCTCGCAAGGTCTGGCACCACAATAACATGCCCCCAAGGTGGACGATTTAACCTTTAATCATGCAACTCTTATTAGGAGGATAGTGACCTGATCTGATGTACCTGAGGATTGACTCTAGATGTCTAATGGGCTTCCAAGGCCTTCAAAACTTCCCTAACAAGCATGAGGTCGGGTAACTATTCAACCATTAGTTTCAGAAGCAGGGGCACACATCCTTGAAGTCTAGCAGACCCAATTTGATCTTTGTGTTGTGGGCCCCGGGAGATGATGTGGCATCGTTTGAAAATGGTAAAGTTGAGCACTCGATGTTAGACGTACTAGCGGACATGAGGTTTTGATAACCTGCCCATAGAAATTGAGAATATTTAGTTCATTTTCCTGTTTTATATTTTGGAAATGCCATGTAAGAAATGTTCCAGATAGCTGATTCATATCTATCACGATTTGTCTCTTTAGTGAATTATTATGGAAATATAATGAGTAGTCCCATTTTGAATAACGATATCAGCTAATTTGTACAGTTAATATTTATCTTAAAACGTATTTTTGACTGCCCTAGCAGATTTCAGTCCCCCGTGTGTTCTAACTTCTATTGTTACAAAGGCAGTAAAGGTAATGACTTTATAATAATGCATGTTTATCTACTAGCCAAACTCTAATCAGTTCTAGTAGCCGATCACATATAGCCTAGACAATTATCAGGTGGTATCCATGCGAAATTCAAATGATCGAATGCAGAGAAGGATTCCAGTAAACGTCCTTTCACTGTGTTAGTCAAACATGCAGTAAAGCCGTTATCATGCTGGAATATCACTCACATACATCATTATTATTGCATTCTCTTGCTTCGTGTTTTACCTTCCTGATGGGCTTCATTATGTGTCCATCTGAACTGATTTCCTACCCCATTTGACTGCCTGTAAACACAGCATATTTGCGTTGATAGAAACATATGTCGCTCCCTAAACACATCAACATCATTAACTAAATAATGACTAAGTACCAAACAAGAACCGTTTGTACATAGTATTATAATTTCTTTTCACATCATTGATGACAATTTCGGAAGAACATGTTTGTATTACATGAGATATGTCAATAAATCTACTTAAAAAATTAACAGTCAACCCCCCCCCCCCAAAAAAAAAAAAGAGAGAGAAAAAATAATGATGAAATAAAACAACCTGACGATTCATCTGCGAGAAAGGTAGTATTTTGCTCTGTTTTTAATATTTGGAACAATGGAATAAATAATAATAAATAACTTAAAGTTGTTTGTGGAATGAATAGATAAGAGTATCTATACAGACCACATGAATACAATATCTAAGCTAAAATCGATATTTGATAATACGCATCAAATAAAGAAGGATAAATTATGTTAAATGTTGCGTAGGAGGGAGAGAGAATTGAGAAGTGGACAATGATGAGGTGACTGGAGAGAAGAATCCTCGGCCCCGTCAGGTGGAAGGGAGTTGGAGAGGAGGCATTATGGAATACAAAAACGCTATTGACAGTTCGAACTGTCAATAGTGAAAAGGTATCTTCTGGTTGAACTGTTCAATATCAGGATAGAACTGTCAATATTTCTTTACAGGGGGAGGGCCTAAATAGGGCTGAAATAGCTTTTTTCTATGTCATTCAAATGTAAACAAACCGCCATTTTGATGACGTCACAGGGCCGTGAAATACGGCGATGGGTTATTTCACGGGGGGGGGGGGTGCAATACGGCGATCCTTGGTTAAATCAATAGCACTGCCGTATTTCATAAAAAATAACAGGATAGATTTATCTTATTGGCAGTTTACACTAGCAATAAGAGGTTAATTTGCCCTTATCATATTGACAGTTCAATTTTGGAACTGTCAATAAGAGAATCTTGAATTTGTAACGGCCAGTTCGAACTGTCAACAACATAATTATATCCTGGTATTAACAGTTCGAACTGTCAACAAGAAACTTAATTCTGTTATTGGCAGTTGAAACTGCCAATAGTCACGGCCTGGAATATGGTGAGTACGCCAGCTTTCTACTGGGGGAGCCAATGACCCACCATGGTTCCATATAGGACAACCAATACGCCGCACGTACACTTTATTTAAGGTTGCATTCCTAAACTTTCCCTTCTAATATTCATAGATATTTAAGTACCAGGGTCGATAGAATGAATCCATGTAGGACTCTTGTCCTATGTAGATCTCATGCAGGTGTAATCCAGGTATGTTTTTATATTCTACTGCAGGGTGTCCATATCAAGTTATTAAAATATCGTGATGGCATGGAGAAATTCTGCTCACAGAATACCAAAAAAGGATCCCAGGACTTTCACAAAGGATTGTGTAAAGCTGGGACTCCACTACCCGATTTTCTTATCTGATCGGACCTATTCTCACAAATCGGACCCAAATAGATGCAAATATAAATATACTCTGAAGCATTTAAGGTTATTTATATTTACATCTGTTTGGGCCCGATTTGTGAGAATGGGTCCGATAGGATGAGAAAATCGGCTAGTGGAGTCCCAGCTTGAGGGAGCATCCTGATTCATTTGTTAAAATATTGCTTCTCGGTTCAGTCCTCATTCAGGGCCATCTCCCGATAAGTCAAAGGTTGTTTTACTACTAAAGGTGAGGCTCCACTAACCGATTTTGTTATCAAATCGGGGCCATTCTCACGAATTTAATTCAGATATATACCATAACAATTATATACCTTAGACAGGGAGGTCCTATAGACCCAGCCATGGGTCTGTGTTTATAAATAATGGTTATGTTTATAAAAAGTAGAAATTAGACTTGCCAAGGCAATATAACATGATCAAGCTCCCGATTTAGGTTCCGATTTTGCATCCCTGGCCGATTTTGGCTCCCGATCCCAAATCAAACACGTGTAGGGACACTAATATTAGTATTATAGTCGAACGCCTACAAGGTAGTTCGGGCGGCCAGAGCCAGGGGGCACCCCTATCGGAGGCGGACAGTATATAAGCTGTCCTCACCCCCTTGCTCCGGCAGACCTTCTCAGGTCTCTGACTGTGTCATATAGTGAAAGTTATTGAAAGCTGAATATACATTGATCGAACCTCATTTACTTCAAGGATTAGCATTGTTGTACAGGAGAACGAAATAAACCCTGTTTTCTTGCATCTCTACATGAAAACTGCAGTTCGAGTCCTTATTTAATCGAATTACATATAGACGAACTCTACACTGGTGCCTGGACCAGGATTTTTATGTAGAAGATAGCGGACTGACCCTGGCAGAGGCTCAGTCAAGGAACGGGGGGGATGAAGGATCAGGGACCGAACCGGAGGATGGGGAACTGGATTACACAGTCGCCCAAATAAATGAAATCTGGGATATTGCCTCTCGAATGCACACCCCAGAGAATAAAAAATCTCGAAAGAGGAGTCTGATTTTTCGAACTCCGGGAGAATTTCCTCCTATCAGAACAATTCCGAACACCAATCCGTTCAGAGGGAACCCATGGGCAGACATGCTTCCCTCCGAACCGAACCTCGGACATATAGAACGAGACCTGTCTAGAAGAGGTCGACAGGTCCCTGACTACGACGCCTACTGTGAAAAATTGAAAGCAGAGGAGGAGGAGATGAGGGGTCGGTATACAGCCATGAATGAGGATTTGATCCGACTGGCCGACGAAAAGGCAAGGGTAATCGCCCAGAACCAGAAAGAAGCTGAGGAATTGAGCGAAGTGAAATCCAGAATACAAGCGGATAGGAAATATATAAGTGAACAACTGGCTCTTGAAACCTCTCAATTGGCTAAAGTCCAACAGAAGGTTAAGATCGCTCAACACAGTCTGACAGAGGAGCAAGCACAACTCCAGAAAGAAAAGGAAGAGGCTCGCCGAAGTCGTGATCTTCGGGATACCTATGAAAGCGAGATCGAGCGACAATCCAAAAGGGTCAAGAAAATCAAGGCGGACTATTCGAAGGAAGAAAAATCCGGCCAGGCCCTGAGGGAACAGTTCGAGCAAGAACGAGAGGCGTTGAAGCAAGCCCGAATTGACATGAAGGCTGACCTCGAAATTCTTCAGAAAAAGAAAGACGAAATCAATGATACCTATCTGGCCTATCAGAGTCAGATGGATGAAATCCACAAAGAGGAAGAGGCTAGAAGCCGGGAACCGACGAACGAGGGAGCCAAGCTACCTAAGCACGTTGCATCCACGCCTAGTCCGATATTAACTACCGTGGATCCAATCGAGACCCGGGGGATTGTTTCGGACGGGAAGTACGCACGAACCCAAGGGAGGACTGCCCCGAATGAGGCTGACCGTAAAGTCACATATGGGGGAACCGAGGAGAAAGAGATCTCTAGCACCCATGATATTACGAGTGAAGCCCCAGCCAAACGAATGAATCATAGCTACGGCTCTCTACATCCCTTTGCGGATGACACGCTGGCAGGACACAACTATACGGTACCACCACCACCGATATATAATATAACCTACCAGTACCGGGCACCATTACCCGGAGCCGGATCGAACGAAGGACACCAGTCCTATAACGAAGGGGGTGGATCGCTTCCGAGCAGGGGGGCAGGTGGTGCTCCGAACCCCGGAACTAACCCGGGAGGAGGAGCCGGGACTGTGCCGGACCCTGGTTCATACGGAGGTTACCCCCCCAGCCCTGATCGAACCCAGCCCAATCCAAGAGGAGGGACACCAAGACCGGTCCCTGCCCCGAGAAGGTTGACAAAACGATCATCTATGGGCCCGAGGGTTGCTGCGATAGTGGAATCCGATCCTTGTATACAAGGAATGGGGATAGACTGTTGCAGTCGGACCCGGGAGGATGAGTCAGAAATTATGGAATGGAGTCGGAGGCAGTCTGATCGACTGGTATGGAGTCACAACAGTGCCCGAAAGCCTGTTCGAACTCCCCGGCGGTTCAATGGAGAGAATTGGAAGGAAAGCTACCAAGACTTTTGCGACGATAATCATTACCATGGGTGGGACAAGGAGGCTTCCTTAGGTCCCCTCATTAAATGGTTGAGTGAGGGTCCGGGACGAATAGCTGTAGATGATTGGCGAGAGACGTATGGAGAAGATGGAAACTATGACCAATTGGTGGCAGCCGCCACACATATCTTTGGTGTGTTGTCCGCGAATGATCCTTGGTCGGAGTTCCAGGTACGAACGCAAAAACCAAAGGAGTCTCCGAAAGTGTTCGGGCTAGAACTTCAAAGATTGTTGCAAAAGGCCCGACCTTATTGGAGGCGTGATGATGAATATTTCTTAGATGAACTATTCACACACTTTATAAAAGGACTGAGGGATCCGTCCCATGCTGAACTCGTCCAGAAAGAATGGGGACGAGGTTCATCGATGGTAGACTTCTTTTTGGCTATAGATCAGCATGAAAAGAAGAAACGATTACTTGCTGGGTTCGTACCCAACCAAAGGGTGGCGTCTGCACATACGGCCACTCCCGAGGAGAGTGATTCGGACGATGGTTCGGGTGAAGAACGAATTGCAGCCATCGGGGGTGACAAGTGGGATAGAAAGAATCGGTGGAAGAAAAATGTTAGTAAGCCACCCGAGAAGGAGAAGCCAGTGGAGGCAAGCTCTAAACCAACCCCTACCCCCCAGATGGTGGAGTTATCCGAGAACGAAAAACGGTTGATGGCCATGATGGAAGAAATGAAAGGGTTGTTGGACTATCAGAAACGACCGAAGCTAGATAGGGCAACGGTGAAGTGTTTCAGGTGCCAAGAGACCGGACATTTCGCAGCCGAATGTACGGCTGAGAAACCAGTTTGGCGAGAAAGGAAGAGAGAGGAGACGGGAAATTAGAAGGGGTTGTCCGTGAAGGCAAACTGACGACCCCGAATAAAGTATGCCAGGGTACAATCCATACGAACGCGATTGAGGAGTCTGTAATGTATCCGCCCAGCAGCATGGGAAATGCTAATGAGCCGAAAACATGTGGGGCTGGGGGTATTGGTGAGACAGTTGCCAGGGAGAGCAAAGAAGGGAAACCGGTCACCAATAGAGAGGAAGGTTGGGTAGAGGAACTATCCAGGATCGGGGGGATCCGCCTTCCCCAAGGTCATCCGTGTCTGGAGTATTTGAAAGGATTCGGATTCAATTTTGACATGACAGACGACGTCAAACGGTTCGCAAGTAATCCCTCGATGATGGGAGGAAAGAGATGGTATGTGTCCGTATCTGTAAACGGCAGAATGGGGGAATTTTTGTTGGATACCAGAGCTAGCCACTCCGCTATGTCAAAGAGATTCTTCGATCTGGTGTCGAGCATGGATGACGACCTCACAACGAGGGTAAATGCATGTGCGGCTGATGGGAGCAAGATACGAACGTGTGGTAGGACTTGTATGATCATCTTGGTAGGCGGTAGGGAATATATCATTTCCCCTACTGTCGCTGGGATAGAGGACGATGGTATCATTGGGATGGATTTCGCTTCCTTATATGGGGTAAAATTGGACCCCGTCACTGGAGTGTTGAAATTAAATCATCCCTACAAAGACAGGATACAATGCCTGGCACGTGAAGTAAGTGGTGTAGCGAGTGTAGTGCAGACGGTAAAAATACCTCCCGGAATGGCATGTGATGTCTTAATAGCCTCCAGTAGGATGAAGAGGGGCGTTCCGGGGGTTTTCGAACCTAATGTGACAGTGTTGGGAAAGAAGGGTTTGGAATCGGCCGACACCCTGATAGGAAATATGGCATGGGGAGTAGCCCCCATAACGAACCCGGGTTCGAAAACCATCTATCTAGAAAAAGGCACTGTAGTGGGAGAAGTGATATCCGCGGAAGCGGTCACCAGTAGCTTTGAAAATGGAAGTGGACTAGTCCCGAACAGTGAAGTAATGGAGGAGGGATTGGCAAAGTTAATAGAAGGGTCCGGAGTAGAGACAGATGGACAGAGGAATGCCCTGAGGGAGATGTTAACTGAGTGTAGTTTAGCCTTTGCGCGGCCCGGAGAGCCGTTGGGACGAACGGATCGAGTCCTACACTCAATTAACACGGAAGGGGCGAATCCAGTAAAGATACCATATAGACGTCTTCCGTTGGCAAAGAAAGTGGTGGCGGAGGAAGAGATTACGAAGATGTTGGCGGAAGGGGTGATAACCCCTAGCACCAGTCCTTGGAGTAGTCCAGTATGTATGGTAACAAAGAAGGATGGGAGTATCCGATTCTGTATAGACTACCGGAAGCTAAATGGCTTGACTAAGAAGAATTCGTATCCGCTCCACCGGATAGATGAGACCATTGATTCCCTTGGAGGAAATGAATGGTTTTGCACGATTGATTTGCAGTCCGGTTATTGGCAGGTGGGAATGAAGGAAGAAGACAAGGAGAAAACAGCGTTTTCGAGCCATGTAGGGTTGTACCAGTATAACGTGATGCCATTCGGACTATGTAATGCTCCGGCCACGTTCGAAGCCATGATGGAGACCTTACTGAGTGACTTGTTGTGGAAGAAATGTCTAGTGTATCTGGACGATGTGATAATATTCGGAAAGACATTTGATGAATGCCTGGGAAACCTGAAGTTAGTGTTACAGCGAATAATCTCGAATGGATTGAAGCTGAAGCCTAAGAAGTGTAATATGTTTCAGAAAAGTATTAACTATCTAGGACGGATCATCTCTACGGAAGGGGTGAAAGCTGATCCGGAGAAGGTTAAGACGGTAACGGACTGGAGCATTCCTAAGGGGCCGAAAGAAGTGAGATCCTTCTTAGGGTTTTGTTCTTATTACAGAGATTTCTTACCAGGATATTCCCGGATAAGTTATCCAATTCAATGTCTGTCGCACTGGACCCCGGGGAGACGTAAGGAGAAGTTTCCATGGGGAAAGGAACAAGGGGAAGCATTCGAAACAATTAAACGGTTGTTCGTGGAAACACCGGTTTTGAAATACCCCACTGCGGATGGTCATTTTATATTAGACACTGATGCGAGCAATGAGAGTATAGGGGCAGCTTTGTCTCAAGTCCAAGATGGGAAGGAGGTTCCTATAGCATTCGCAAGCAATACAATGAGTAAAGCGCAAAGAAATTATTGTACGACAAAGAGGGAATTGTTGGCAGTGGTAGTGTATACAAAGAAATATAAACACTTCTTGTGGGGATCTGATTTTACATTACGTACGGATCATTCCTCCCTGCGGTGGTTATTGAACTTTAAAGATGCGGAAGGTATGATAGGACGGTGGTTGGCACACCTATCTGAGTTCGGATTGGACCACAGCCAAATTCAGCATAGAAAGGGGGCTAAGCATGTGAACGCTGACGCGTTGTCGCGAATCCCAGTGAAGAAGTGTCAGAATGACGGATGTGATGATTGTGGGAAGCATAATGCCGTGCTGGCAGGAATCCGAAAGCCTTTTAGGGATCTCGAACCGGTAATACTGGAATGGGATGAGAACTCTATTAAGAGCTTCCAGGAGAGAGATGCGAATAGTATCCGTCTGAAGATGTTACTTCGAGAAGGAAGGGTCCCGACTCGGCCAGCGATATCGTTGGAGAACAGGGAGATGAGACGACTGATAGCTCAATGGACAGAGTTAGAGGTGGTAAATGGATTGATTTATAGGTGGAAGACGAATGCTTTGGGAAATAAGTCAAGACAGATCTTTATTCCTACTGCCATGCGAAGGGATATAATGTTCTTTTGCCATGGGCATCGGACCAGTGGCCATTTTGGGAGAAAACGGTCTCTGGAAAGGCTGGCTAGAATGTATTACTGGCCAGGTATGAGTACGGATCTGTTGAGATGGATAGACACTTGTCCGAAATGCTGTACGAGCAAGCCAGGTCCTGGGCTAGGTAAAATGCCCTTGACCCAGGAATTGTTTGGAGTAAGGTTCGCGAGGGTGGCAGTAGATATAATTACAGGATTTGTGACAACTCCGGAAGGAAATACATGTATGATGGTGGTAACGGATTACTATACGAAGTATACGAAGGTATTTCCGATGAAGGATCACAAAGCAGCGACTTGTGCGAGAATGTTAGTTAAAGGATGGATCCTATACTTGGGAGTGCCTCTGATGTTGCATAGCGACCAAGGGAGAGAGTTCGAATCGAATCTATGGCAGGAAATGTGTCATCAATTGGCCATTTGCAAGACCCGAACCAATCCGTATCGACCACAGAGTGATGGTCAGGTGGAAAGATTCAATCGTACCCTAATACAGGTCCTGAAGAGTTTAGTAAATCAAGAGATGGATGATTGGGATGAGCAGTGCGACTTTGTTTGCCATGCTTATAATAGCACGGTACATGCGAGTACGAACTGCTCTCCGAATCTGTTAGTATTCGGAGAGGATCTGATTATGCCAGCGGACCTAGTGTTCGGAGTAGTTGGTATGAATCCAGATGTCCCGTGTCAGATCATGTTTGTGGAAGCGTTGAAGGAACAATTCCGGAAGGCGTATGAATTAGTAAGAAAGGAATTAGGAAAGACAGCTAAATGGCAGAAAGTGGGCTATGATACTAATCTAAAGGTTCGGCGGTTTGCGGTAGGGGACTTAGTAGCGAGATACCACGAACCTCTGGTTGGCATCAAGCTGAGAGATAATTGGGATGGTCCGTGGAGGATTACCCAGAGAGTAAGTGATGATACAGTCCTGATGAGGGATACCTTCGGGAGGAATCAGAAATCGAATGTGGCCCGGTTGAAACCATGGAAGGGGAGAGAGTACTCCACGGAAATGTTCAAGATGGGACAAGAGGAGAAGGAGGAAATGAAAAGGGAGTTAGATAAAGTAGTCGAGAAGAGGGGTCCGGGGAGACCTAGGAAGGTGAAGAAGGAAACGGTGCAAGTTAAACGAACTCCAAAAAGATCGGAGAAAGCAAAGAATGTCTCGGCAGGTGTAGACAGGAAGAGAAGGACTGTTCCCTCAATGGCTAAGAGGGAACGGAAGCAGACCGCTCCGAATGTCAGGTGTAAAGAGAATCCAGTGGGGGTTCGTCGCAGCCCTAGGTTGAGAGTGAGGGGTGCTGTCACCTAACCTGAAACACAACGATGTAATCAGTTAAGTATTGTCATAATTACCGGGGTAACCTGGTAATTCGTCTTCTATATAGGAATGATCACGATAAAAGTCAGAAATCCAACAAACTTACCTGTGAATGTGCCAGTGGGTAATGGACGGATAATCCGGCGGATTAGTAGTTGCTATCCGTATTTAAATCCATAATGACTCGAGATGAATTCGACAGGGCGGTGAGGATATCAGTGCTATAATTACCTGATCGTAATGCGTGACGCACGGGAAGAGTGAATGATTGTTTATATTTAGCAAGCGCGGGAAAACTGAAGTCTCGCCGAATGCGCGGTATCTCGCGAGACCGACGCGCGTGCGCAAAGGTCGACGCGGGTCAACGATCCGCCATATTTATTTACGGTTCGCCGGACAGAGCAAGGGGAAGCGTATCAGAGCACAAAAAGCGAGGATATAAAGACTGTTTAAAGTGAACTCGGTGTAGAGCAGGTGGGTGAAGTCGCCAGGAGCCCGTAGAGAGGGTCCTGGTACCTGTCATTCATTTTTTTATCGAGTGAAAGAACTTGAGTGTCACGATGGCTTCGGCGTCTGGCTCTCATTCGGAACGATCGGCCCTCGACGAGGTGTCCGAAGCATTTATGGACACTGAGGCGATGTCGCCAGTTACCAAGAACGAAGAAAGCGCATTGAATGAGGATAATTCCGAAATAGAAGAAGGTAGCATGGGAATGGAGATTGAAGAAATCCTGGAACGATCGGACGAGCCGCTGCTCGAACCGAATCTGGACGGATTTAAATCAAGGTACGACGGTCGGGAAATCCATATTCACGACCGAATCTTAAAAGGAGAACGAAAGTGTTGGGACGCAGCCACCAGAGACTGCGTTCGACACTTCCTATCACCGACTGAGTATGCAGCACTGCCATCCGAATGGCTGCTGTTTTATAATCAGACTGAGGCTGGACTGCAAGTGAGTCAGTCGTTCAGAAGGGCCATGTTCGATTGCGAAATCGCACATCGGCAAAATCGCCTGCCGAACGTCCCGCATGTCTTGACTGACCATACGGGGATGGGGGTTACCGGAATGGACATCGCAGGAGATGTACTGTACCGGGAACCTGACATGGAGAAAGAACCCAGGACTGCAGAAGACTGGGTCGAACGAGCGGAGCATCCGGAAGTCCCGAGGCTCTACACTCTGAATGGAGACGAATTGCTTCGTCGACTGGAGGAGTGTTCGGAGCCGGAGGAGAAACTGAACGAAATCATCAGTACGATGATTCGGGAGGGGACCTACGCCACTAGGGCATACGTACCCGGGTTGGAGGAAGAGATGAGCTCGGCCCAACATAAAGAACGACTGGCATCCATCCAAAAGGGGAAAGCGATCCTGAAGGCCGCCAAGAAAAAGGGCAGCCTGTAGACGGAGAGCGAAACCGACGGAGAGGACAACACCAAGAAAGCGAAAGTTAAAAGTGTGAAGGGAAGAACAAAGAAAAAGACTCTGACCGACACCGAATCTGACAGTGACCAGGGTGCCTTCACACCGGTCCTGTCAGCGAAAGAAAAAAAGAAGTTGAAGGAATCAAAGAAAGACGCAAAAATGACTGTGCCTCCGAAGGTGATTGCTAAAGTCACGGAGGCAGTAGGCCAGAAAGATCCTTCAAGTGATAATCCACTGAAAGGACGTATGGCTGCCGTACAGGCTGCTGCCACCGCCAAGGTCAGCAGTATTATTAAAGGAGCTACTAAGAAGGCCAGCAAAGTGACTGAATCCGAAGACAGTCCGGACGATGAGTCTGGACCCGACTCGGAGGGCGAGCCTCCAGAAACCGATCCGGATCCAACTACACAGGATCCGGAGGAGAAGATGGAGGTTCCGAATGAGGAAGGGCCAGAGGAGGTAGAAGAGGGAGAGAATAGAGAGGAGCCGAAAGATGAGGGGGACCAGGAAAGAGTACAACGGATCTGGAAGAATAGTGAGGCGAAGTTCGCGCACTTCATTCCAGGTTCGTTTGAAGAGTGCGCGAAGGGCAAGAAATCATACGGTTGCCCCGAACCCCGAAATATGAATGGCGAAAGTGATGATGAGGATTGGATTCGGGAAACCGAGGAAGATCCCTTGCCATCCGATTTTTATAAAGAATGGTTTCAACAGTTGTTGAAATATCCCGAAAGTTACTACATAAGAGACCAGAAGTCAAAGTTGCGCTGGGCCTACTTATGTTGGTATCTGAAAGACGGTGAGCGGTATTGCCCGTTCACCATTTGCATAGAAGAGAAGGGAAGGGACAGGACATATCCGTCAGCAATGCGGTTCCTGCGGCATCTCTGCGAACGGCACTTCCACCACGCTGTGGTCTATGAATGTGCCAATTCGAAAGGACAGAGGGATAGCGCAACCTGTGATGGTTGCGTTACTCCGAGAAGGGGTGTGATGCTTCGCCATCTGAAGTATTGTCACAGCCCCGGACTGAGTGCAGCACGCGAGAAAGTGATGAGCCTGCACGATAAAGTAATGATGGAATACAACAGAATGATCCCTTCGGACTTCAAACACATCCACGTGAAGACCGAATCATTCTGTAATGTGCATGAGTCCACGAAAGGCAAGCTGTGTGCGAGGATTGCACTAGTGAGAGCTCGAGGGAAATTCCAAATGACGAACGAACTATTCTCGAGAGTATGTGAATGGAGGGGTGATCCACCCAA
The DNA here is from genome assembly GCA_947462335.1 of Harmothoe impar. NCBI lineage: Eukaryota > Metazoa > Annelida > Polychaeta > Phyllodocida > Polynoidae > Harmothoe > Harmothoe impar. Next base: position 54,324,293 of record OX381715.1, read on the forward strand.
GGCAAAGATTGATGAGAAGAGGCGGGCTAGCCGCAGTCCAGCGAGTGGCAGAGGAAAGAAGCATCGTTCCGATTCGCCCGAGACCTCGGAGTTTAAGAAGCCACTGGCTGTGGCTCGTGACTCCAGGTCGACGCAGCAGAAGCGGAAGGATTCGACTGAGTATCAGTCGCCCATGAGTGGGGGGTCGGGCTCACGTCCTTCCTCGGCAGCATCATCGGCAGCAGCGTCAGCTTCGCAGAGTGATAACCCACCTGCTTGGTTCGATCGGAAGGATCCGGCCCCTGCGCCGGAGTCAGGTGACTTCCCGGAATTGGGCAGACAGAAGGTTCCTCAACGTGTCGAACCTGAAATGACTCAGATTCCGGACAATAGGCCCCGACTGAGCACAAGACCGGTGGATATGTATTTTGATCCGAGTGACAGAGTGGTTTGCGCCCAAGCCCAGCAGGCGGTGGACGATTTCCAAGAGTCGCAGAGGGAATTGGCTGTCCGATACAATCAGGGGGTGGCGAATTTATTCGCCCGCTCTCTGGTCGAACAGGAAGCCAATACAAGAATGTCCCTGGAGAAAGAGAACGAGGCGCTATTGGCCGCCGAAACTAACAAAATCCGGAACGAAGCCAAGCTAGCCGCATCAAGGACTGCTTTGGCTCAGAAACGACTGCAGGAGTCCAATGACCGGAACGAGGCTATGAACGTCAAGTTCCAGCAGGTATTTGGTGTGTTCCTGGATGAGTGGGACGGCACCCGCGAATCCGCTCTGGAACTACTAAAGAACCAGAGTGAGGAAGGGTGAGCCCACGATTCGAGAGTGAGAAGATATGAGTGAATTGATATTCGAAAGAGAATGAGTTAGTGTGGTATGAATGTCTACTGAACAATCGAACAGCAGTAACAGGAGTACGCAGGATGAATTCGGTGACCAGACATCTGAAGAGGAGAGCACCAATCACCCGTTCGGAAGAACGTGTCTGTTCAGTCAGAACAGAGACAGCAGTACGAAAAATGAAGAGGAGAGCACCACTAACCCGTTCGAATGAACGTGCCTGTCCAGTTTGGGACAGGACGGCTGTTGAAGAGGAGAGCACCACACACCCGAGTCCCTCCGAAAGGATGGTACTTCGTGCCTAACCAATGTTCAAAAAGGTTAGGATGGCTGCCCGGATCTTCAGTTTTTTTGTTCCTGTTTTTTTTCATGAGAGATGTCAAGTTGTTCTAGTCGCTAATCTGTATATGTTTGTATGTATACTATACCTGTGTCCTTAATAATTCGAAATGTGTCTAGCCGTTCGGATGTATTACCACCTGTGTAAATAATATTAGTTTTGTATATGTTTATATACCCTACTGTGTTCACGACGTAACATAACGCTTTACTAAAATAAACTCAGTTGTATGAGTTTATATTATATTGTATATATATTTAAAAAAGTAAGCGTATGTAATGTCTGGGGGGGGGGTGGCGTAGGGACACTAATATTAGTATTATAGTCGAACACCTACAAGGTAGTTCGGGCGTCCAGAGCCAGGGGGCATCCCTATCGGAGGCGGACAGTATATAAGCTGTCCTCACCCCCTTGCTCCGGCAGACCTTCTCAGGTCTCTGACTGTGTCATATAGTGAAAGTTATTGAAAGCTGAATATACATTGATCGAACCTCATATACTTCAAGGATTAGCATTGTTGTACAGGAGAACGAAATAAACCCTGTTTTCTTGCATCTCTACATGAAAACTGCAGTTCGAGTCCTTATTTAATCGAATTACATATAGACGAACTCTACACAGGTTTGATTTTTATTTATCTGAATGGTGACCTCTCTAGATCTGTGTTTACCTAGTAAAATTGTATACATAATATATCTAATGTAAATATAAACAAAACCCTGACACTTTATATCTGATCTGATTGTTTCACTAATATTATAGGATAGCTAGGAGTGCAAGGGTATGATCGGATCGTGAGAATTGACCAAAAAATCGGCTAGTGGAGCCCCAGCATATCTCTGATGGCCACTGTCCACTGAGCTCACATCGGCCGAAGTTATATAGGAAATATATGGGCTTAGTCGGCCGAAGTTCCCCAGTGGACGGTGGCCATAATGGGCATAACAGCGTTTTTATCCGACATTTCCAATCATGACTCCCTCCCGGCAGTTGGCTTTTTTTGAATAGGGTTATCGACCAAAAATCATGTAGAGGTGGTAATATTTACAACTATAATACAACTAAACAGCTTCAATAAATGAAGTATTCAAAAAGTTCATTTTTGGTGTTCCTTTGTACAAAAAAAACCCAGTCATTTTACAGTTAAGTCGGCTGACTCTGCTACTCTCAAAACAGAAACCGATTACTACCTAGTAGTCCGAGTTCTGTCATCTTTCTTTTGAGTCTTATCAAACTCTCAGTTTACTTTCCCTGGCCAGGGGAATGGTTGGTGTAGAGGATTTAAACATTGTTGGTTTATACTCATGGTCTACTTTGCCCGATTACAGTCGTATGCATAGTACACTTAATACCATAAGGCACAGGACTAGGTAATGAAAAGGATATCGTGATCTCGCGACCAAGCACACATGAGACAACTGGTATTTATTATTTTACAATTAGTCATATTGTACTTCCTGAAATGATTATGGTTGATCGCTACCTTTTGCAAACGAACCCGCTTTGCATGCATTTGCACATGTAGCTTTTATATATCAGAATGAGCTAAAGTGACATGGTCCGATTTTTTTTCATATTTTAAATCCTGCTTAAATGTGTTTCAAATGATAGTACAATATCATATTTTAAGGAGATTGCCCAATAAAACGTCATCCATGGGCAATAAGAGCCCAATTAGATGTTCAGGTGTGGCCCAAGTATAGTACTTTACAGTGTATTTTCAATTGGAGAATTATAGTGTGCACCCCAAATGAGTAAATTGAGCCATAATCTGATAATTAGTCGATTTCTAAGCTGAATTGTAGGGAAAAAGTTTACATAGAGTAGTTAGGGAGTGATCATTTTTTAACAACAGGGGGGGGGGATGGTTTTCCGCGCGGAGCGTGCGAAATTTTTTTCACCCCCCCCCCCCGGTCAACGGGTCAAAATTTTTTACCCCCCCCCTACGGGTCGGAAATCGGGGCGCACGCGGGCCCTTTGAAGCATAGTAACGCGCCGGCTTTTTGGCCCAAAACAGGTTAAATTTTTTTGACCCCCCCCCCCAAGAGGGGTCCTAATTTTTTACACCCCCCCCGGTCAAGGGGTCCAAATTTTTTTGCCCCCCCCCGAAACCAACCCCCTCCCCCTGTTGATAAAAAATGATCACTCCCTTAGCACATGAAGTATGGCCATAGGGGACATTCTGGTTCATTTTAAATTAAATTGATTTTTGAGCCCTAAACATCGGACCATGTAACTTTAATGTGAGATGTGAGACTTTGAATATTTGATAGATTTGAACACTAATTTCAATCACTACCCAGGTAGCAAGCTGACGTGGTTTTACCATCCATTCGACGTAATTCAAATTGAAAGATTGAATTAATATTCATAACAACGTTTGTCCTTACTCCAATTCTTGGACCCAATATTATTTTAAAAAATATATCAAAACTACTTTCTTGAAATCATGTTTTCTCCAGAATATCAATTCAACGATGAAATAGATTTTTTAACCTAAAGTTTCTTGCTACCGGGGTAAAGCTATTGAATAACGCAAATGGTTTTAATTACATCCATAATAAAATGCAAGAGAAATCAGATGAATCGCTGTTGGATCAGTAACTTGGTTGACGCCTATGACATAACGTCGTCGCCTCCCACAGTTGTGTTCAGGTAACCCAAACTAACCTCTCTTTTTGACCTTGAAGTTTTCGGTAAGTAAGAAATTGTGATTTATCTTTGAAAAGTGTCTGTCAAAATAATCATTTCATCTACCAAAAGTCATCATAATTTCAATCCATAAAGAAAACACTGTAATAAAACGAGTAGACCTACCTACTGCTTTTTCATTGGCCATGTTGCCTGAACATAACCTGTTCCTGTCCCTTAAAAACGACAGACGTGGCGCGCTACATTAAATACAGAGGACTTGAAAGGGCAAATGTGATGGCTGGCCAACAGCAGTATGGTAACCGTCCAGTGACAAAGGCTGCATGGGCAGTGAGAGGGAAAGCAGGGTTTTGTACCGACGGTAGGGGAGGGGGGGGGGAGCAAAAAGGTTTGTACACCTTAAGGGAGGACCAAAAAACTTTGGACCCCTCTTGATGGGGTGACCAAAATAATTTCACCACCTTTTTACATCAAAGCCTGCACATTATTATAGCTCAAAGGGGTAGGGCGAGCTGAATTCCAACCACTCCTCTCGCTGGGTGGGATGGGGGGGGGGGACGAAGGATTTTGACCCGCTTGCATGAAAAGTCCACAAAATCCCCCCCTCCCACCCTTGTTGTTAAAAATGACCACTCCCTATTTGGCTAGTGCAGCATTGGCGAACCGCAGTATTAACCCTTTGGTGCCTAGAACTATTTGATTAATATCCATTTTATTCAACATGCATAACTATGATTGTTCTGATGTAGGAAATGTGTCCTAACTTTATCTCTTATTTCAAAATAAGGGTCATAAAACATTTCCTGCAAGGCCCTGAAATGGACTTCATCTTTCACCATTAAAAATTATTTGACTCGGGTCGCCATGGCAACCTGAAACCTTCTATTGGCTGTTTTAAGCAACAAACTCTATTTATGGGGCCAAAAAAGTGTGTTTTTCGCCTATGAATAGGCTATTCATAGCGTAGAAAACATTTTGAATAAGAACCTTCTGAATGTAATTGAAGAATATTGATACTATAATAGGTATCTACAGGAACATTTGATACAAGATGATTTTGTGTAAAAAAACAACTACTTTTCATGTATATCAAAGGGCATTTTAGTGAAAACTATGCTTTTTGGGGGAATTTTGGCTAACAGTGATGAATCACATATCTGATCACTTATTTCTTGGTTAAGTTTGGATTTTTCCTCATATATATAATTCTCAGCAATAACGATGGTCCCATTGAAGTCGTGAGGCTATGGGGCTCAATATGAGGGTAAAACTTTATAAATCTACCAAATAGAAGTGTCTGGGTGGTTCTCTACTTCAATATAGTTGTTTTTATGCTTGGGCACGTAAAGGTTAAAGGTGTGGTGGTTGCGACAGACCCTAGCGTCAGCACCGGAGGGGATGTCATGCTTATATTATGACCTCGACATCTGTGTAGCACGACCAAAGTCCCCCCCCCCCTAATACCCATTAATCCAATTCCCTTGAATTGGAACTTCTAAGAAGCTTTGTTGTTTTTGTATTACCAGATAGTTCAGGGTCATAAACTATAACTATTTTTTGGCATTTAGAACATGCATCTATACAACTTCATGTATAAGCAGATTCCAATATGGATCTAGTGAATAACAGAAATTGTTACCAGAGCTCATGATGCATCCCAGTCAACATTGCTTAATGTGGCCATATGTGTTTTTACATGGGCAAGCCATTTGGCAACCCTGGGTTTTGGTCCTTTTTGACCAGGGCTACCAGCGGGAGCCCAGATGGGTCAGCCCAGATACAGAGTGCCCAGCCCTAGCCCAGATTTAGCACACACTATAAAAATGTACAATAAATGGTTATTTTTTGATGGAAAACAAATGTCAGTATGTTTCAAAATATTTACAATGTATTTATGAAAAAAAAGGAGAGGTCGGGGGAGGGACAGGAGAGGTCGGGGAAGGGACAGGAGAGGTCTGGGGAGGGACAGGAGAGGTCGGGGAAGAGACAGGAGAGGTGGGGAAGAGATAACATGTAAACCTGGCACAAATATTTTTGATATCATTGTATTTTGAAAATCATTTATGAAATAAATACACGTCACAAACTCAAAATAGGAAAGGTCGGGAAAGGCTTTGGATTTGGAGTGTTTTCTTCACCTCTGGCGCCCAGCCAGCTCTGTTCTCTGATAGCTATTGTCTACCACTGTTTATACACGAGGAGTCTATGGGCAGATTTTCAGCTCTGTAGGGCCATTATTTACCGAGTTATGGAAGAAAAGACTCTTTTTCATGTAATTTCTCCGAAAATCCATATAATTTTTTTTTTTTTTTTATCATGAAGGTAGAAGTTGGACTTAACTTATTTACTCGTTAAAATAATTCTAGGGCCATTTTATTACATATATATATATATAGCACTTTAAAAAGGGGGAGTTTACAGACATGGTAGGCAACACAAGAGAGGTTTCTCCCCTGTGTGGATTCATGTTTTACTGTCCTTGTGGAACAGAGCTGGCTGAGCGCCAGAGGTGAAGAAAAATGGTTTAGGTCCACAGACCTCCCCCATTTGGCTTGCGATCTCCATTCCCTTATATATATATATGAGAGGAGTTGAGGCCAGCATGACTTAGCCTCTAGGTGGCAGCACCAACACAGCCCGGAATTTACACTCAGGCTTGCTGTACATGGTAGGCAACACACGCTCTGTACTCTGATAGCTATTGTCTGCCACCACTGTGATGGCTATTGTCTACCAGCGTTTATACACAAGGAGTCTCTATGCAGAGTTTTTAGCTCTGTAGGGCCATTATTTACAGAGTTACAGAAGAAAAGACAATTTTTGTATAACTTCTTTGAAACTCAATTTTTATTTTTTCATTTATTTTATTTGAGTTTATAACGTATTTATTCACTTGGTGATTTTACAAAATACGATACATTCAAATGAGGTATGAATACCTCTCATTTAATCATTGCATGTATAAGTTATCGTAACAATCCAAGTATCCATGTCACACAATCTACTTTCTATAGATATAGAAGGGCAGTGTCGCGGGTAATCAGAAGCTTCCAAATGACTATACAATTGAGGTTACCATATTATGTTATTAACAAATGTTGTAAGTTATACATAACATATATTATCAGAGACCATCGGTTCTGAGATGATTTCCATATATAAAGGGTGTCAGAATAAAGGATAGAAATAGAGAGCAGTGACATTAGCCATGCTGTCAATTTACATTCATGGTTTATGACTTATCACATTCTTGCCTGAGGTGGCGGCATCACTGATGTAAGAGCCGCAATTTGGCTTGGTGTAGGGCTCTAATGTGAGTAAGGGCTTTGGTCCTAAAAAGGGGCTTATCGGGGGCTTGTCTACAGGAGACATCAAGGTTATTCCAGAGGTCAATGCCTCTGTATAGGGGGCTCTTTCTATAGGCAATAGTATTACTGGGAGGGTATTCTAGCAGGCCAGTGTTTGCGGATCTGGTGATTCTTCCGCCAACAGCTGTCCTTGCAAGTATAAGGCCCAGTTCGTCAGGCCAGTGATTGCCATCATGCAGGTATTTATACAGTAGGAGAACAAGTTGCAGGTCAAAACGCACAGACAGGTAGTCAATAGAGGTGTCAATATGCAGTTGTGACACAGGGTATCTCATTTGCAGGCGCAGGCTGACTCGGAGGCACCGGTTTTGCATTAGTTGCAGACGCCTGTGTTGGGCCTGGGTTACCCCATTATACAAGTAACCACAATATTCCAATACTGGCATAATTGTTTGTTTGTATACTAGTATTGCTGTGGGGGTAGACATTCGATGTCTCATTTGACCAAGCATTTTACAGCGATTAGAGGCGGAGCTAATGTTTTTACTAATACTGTACTCCATTGAAAGGTTACTATCTAGGATAATGCCCAGGTACTCATATTTGTTACATACAGCGAGTGTTGTTGTACCCATTTTGATGACAGGTGGGCGGTCAATTTCACTATTGCAATTAAACACCTCAACCTTAGTTTTTTCAGTGTTTATGCATAGTCCACTTTTACTAAACCATCTAAATACATTATTAGCATCAATTTGTAATTTTCGCTCGGCATCTTTGACGTTAGGGGAGGCTATATAGAAAACAACATCGTCAGCATACATAATAATTTCACAATATTCCAAGACAGAAGGTAGGTTGTTAACAAAGCATATAAACAGTAGAGGACCCAATATGGATCCCTGGGGGACTCCAAACATAATAGGCAATAAAGGTGAGGTTGTGCTATTGCAGATAACTCGCTGTGTTCTATTGCCTAAATATGCATGCAGCCAATCAGTGTACAATGAGGGCAAATCTAGGTCTCTCATGCGCTTTATTAATTCAAAATGGTGGATACTATCGAACGCCTTTTTCATGTCCACAAAGCAGGCCATTAATGTTTCACTTCTATCCTTTGCTAGGTAAACCTTATTTACAAATTTAAATACAGCATCATTCGTCCCTCGGGCACTGCGGAAGCCGTATTGGGACTTATCCAATTTATTTCCAGATTCCAAATTATTATAGATTTTTTCATACACAATGCGCTCCATAACTTTGCTAGGGACCGGCAGCAGCGAGATGGGGCGCCAGTTTCCTATACAACGGAGATCTCCATTCTTCGGTAGTGGGACCACCTTCGCTGATGCCCAGTCCCTAGGAAAGGAGACAGTTTGGAGGCTCAGATTTATTATAGATAATAGCTGAGGGGCTAGTACTAGCAGGGCGTCCTTCATGACAGAGGTTTGTATATCGTCAATGCCACTGGATTTGTGTACCTCAATTGACTTTACCAATTTTAGGACCTTCTCATAGGTGACAATATTATCCTCACTAGCATCATATTGGCACCTTGATGGGACACTCTGGTCGGGTACATTGGGCGTGTCTCCCAGGGACTTAAAGAGTTTTTCTCCTATCCCCGTGAAAAAGCTATTTATGTAATTAGGCACATCTCCACCCTTAATTTCACTACCAGTCTCATGGTGATTCAGGATTATATCTGGCTTATTATAGCCAGTTTTGCCAAGTAATAAATTTAGTTCACGCCAGAACTTTGTTGGGTGTGCTGCCAGGTCATGTAACTTTTGATTATAAAGGTAGAAGTTTGCTTATCTATTCATTAAAACAACCCTAGAGCCATTTTTTTACATATATATGTGCACTTTAAAAAGGGAGAAGGGAGGTGGGGGACTCCCTTCCCTCCCCTCTCCATTTCCCGACCTCCCTTCTCCATTCCCCACCCTCCCCTCTCCATTTCCCGACCTCCCTTCTCCATTCTCAGCCCTCCCCTCTCCCTTTCCTGACCTCCCTTCTCCATTCCCCGACCTCCCCTCTCCATTCCCTAGCATCCAAAACAGAATGCGGACCCTTTCCAGCCTACGTCCGTATGTGTCTCTATATTATGACGTCAGAGGGAATTCCCTGGGGGTTTCCTGGAATGTAGACTGGTTTTTGTACATTTTTACAATTAGGGCAGGTGAGTCCCGCATTGGTTTTCCATATGCAGCAGAATTTATGCCAATCCCTTATGCACATACGGACGTGTTACGAAGGGGGGGAAAACACTGTTTTTTGGGTTCCCAATACCGGTCCCGTATACGGTCCGTATTTTTACTCCATATTAGTCTCGTATTGGACCAATGGGGAAAAACACCCTCCAGGTTGACATTTTGCTATTAAATACTGTCAATACTCTCATCTACACTATGATAACTAGTCTACACTCCTACTACTAGCTCTTTCTTCATTCAGTATAGATAAATGAGGATGTGTATTTACGCATCTCTCAAATAAATAAAAAAAGTCGCATGGTGGCATTTGAGCTAAATATAAGGATTGGCGCTTTGTCACAACAATTGTGACGCAAGGGCTTTGAGGAATACTACAATGATATGAGGAATACATTAGGTTTTTCAAATTCAACAATCCAAAGATGTAAGTGTAGATTCATGTATTCTGAGGGACTGGCCCCAAGAAAGGTTTCGCAAATGTTCATATCCGATATGCCCTTCCCAATAAAATTTAATTATTGAACTGTTGCATATTGCCAAAACATCCCAGCTGTTCTGTTATCCCCAGAGGTTCTAGGGTCATAGAAGAAGATGATGCTATATGATACCACAATAACATCTTCAATAAGTTCACCCAACAGCGTAAATTGACACCGGGGATTTTGATAAGACAGCAAGGCAATTTTGATATTACCCTTCAAGGACATCTTAAAACATCTTCAGAGGGCGGCAGTGTGCTTCTTGCAACGATTGCATTGCATGTAGCTGGGAGATATGGTGACGGTCATGTCGTAGGCTATAGCTATGTGTTTATACAAATGTATAACCAGATAACTGGTATTTATAAACACTATGGACAAACAAACCGTTATCCAGTAAATACTGTGTTTAGTGTTCATGTTTAGAATTATCCGATTTTCATTCCTATTAAAATTTTGTATAATCATTCCGCTTCAGTAGTGAATAGAGTGGTTGATTTCACATATAGATGTGTTATAACTATTATGAAGATGTTCCACACAATGTGTTTCTTTTAACTCTTAAATTGTGAAATTATTAATTAAAGCTGGAATCTATCAGCGAGTAGTCTGGGTGAACACAGGTCATTGAGGTTAGTCGTTACTCTTAACTTTCTATCTATGAAATTTCTTGTTCTTTTCCCAGGAGGCGAGCATATATCATTTAAAAATGTAAAATGCAAAACAATTGGGGTGGTCCCGAGCTACTTTTTTTCTATCACAGATTTTTGGGAAAAAAAAGTATTTTCTATTTTTGCTAGAAAATGGAAAAAAAAGAGGAAATTTTCATACTTTTTTTCTTCTTAGTAAACCACTGCCCACATTACATTGTATTGCACATGAATAATTCTTGGTTATGTCCCTTAATGGGAAAAATAAAATTATGGTCCAAAAATGTACCCTTTATGAAAAATTGTGATGGTTTGAGGATGATTATTTAAATCTAATGCATAATATTTAGGGTTTTGGGGCTTTGAAGTTAAAAAAAGGGCAAAAATAATCTAAATCTCATACTTAAAGCCTAAAATAATGGATAAAATGGCTGGAATCAATTTATTCAATGGCAGTGGTTTATGCCCTTGGTTATTTTGAGCAAATTCATATCATCTATAGTATTCCAAATATGATTTATAGGTAAATAATAACATTGCAATGTACAAGCTCACATTAAAAATAGCAAATTTAGCCATTTACCAATAAATCCGATATTCAAAGTATCACGAAATGCACAATTATGGTTGAAATGGTTTTATTTTTTAATACAGCTTAGGTAACGTATATGTGTATCTGGCAATGCAATAAAAGCCTATTCTAATATATTTACGAATTTGTAGTTGTTTGACCCTAAGTTAAGAGTAGCGATCAACCTTAATGCGGCACATGTCCAGTAAGTAGGTTAGACGTATGTCACACGTGTACATGTATATGTAACCCTGAATACTTACAGGGGTACTTGGACCTGGCTTTTGAGAGCTCTATTTATAAACATTCGGCCAAAATGTTGCTCTATTCTATATCATCTTAAAGTTAGTAGATCCGATGTGTGGGACAAAAACAGATTTCCCTAAAAATGGGTGAGAATGTTCACAAATAACATTTTTGACTTCCTATCTGTTCCATTCCCCCTAATTCCCCCCGAATTCGATTTTATTGCCAAATTTCTGGTCATTATCGAATAAAAGCGTGCACACTTTTATTCTGCCCATTGAAATTACACTGGAAAAGCCCACTTAGGGGGGGGGCGGGGGGCATTGGATCCCTTTGTGACCTTTTACCAGCCATTGCTGACATTTAATTGACCTCTATTCTCTAAATATTATACTTTTACAGTGTTTGGAATACATGTAATTAAAGTTAAGAAATTGAGGAAAAATCGGATGTACCCACTTTAAACAATGATACACATTAGATATGCATGTAAACATGTACTATGTAGGAGGCAGTATGTCAAATGCACACCCATTATTGATCTACCCATGTATAGGCAGGATTGTGTTTAGAATCTAAGCACTCTTTTACTCGGTCTAATTGATCTGGTGGCCGGCGGGGATAGCCGAGAAGGAACTACATTTTTACAAGATTTCTACACTAATACCCTAAGTGTAAAATACAAAAAAAAGGGGGTCCCAAGCTACGTTCTGAGATATTTTACCTCAAAGTATAAGTGACCTACGGTAGGATCGTATAGTATTTTCTCACATATACTCACAAAGTGACAATGTCAAGTAACTATGTTTGTTTGATACTCTGATACGATATTATTTATGAAATTATCTATCCAGAATGTGTGTTTGCAACATATGGTCCCAGGCATATTTACATGGTTTTTGTGCTTTGAAATAAAAAAAGGTGAGGGAATGATTGTGCTCTGGTCACCGAAAGGCAATATAATTATAGTCTTCAATAGGAACTATACACCATCTGGCTCTGTGACTTCTCTGTCTGAGGCCTAGTGCAAGAGATCAGAAGGTTGTGAGTTCGATCCTCACTCTTACCACCTAGTAGAGTAAATAAGCGACAATTTTAGCTGTTTAGTGGCACTTCTGAAAAAGTATGTCTCCATAGCATGGTGGTTCCATTCATGCCTAGGTATCAGAGGATGGGTGGTTCAAGCCCGCTCTGCACCAGATATTTTCTACTTTCTTTTTCCTAGATACACATTTAAAAAATAGATTACATTTGAAATCAAGCCTTTATCAATAATGCAAAAATAATAGATTATGTTCTTTACTTCTCACACAGATATCCATAAAGTTAATTGCAAAATCGTAAAGAAACGAAGAGGGATTAGAACACCCTACCAGCTGATCACGATACATGCATGGACCACTTAGGCCATGAAGACTGTGTCAAACTGTGTCTCTTTCCACCTTCACATGGGTCAAAATATCTGCTAAACTGCGCAGAAAGCTGCGCAATGCACGTGTTTTCCATCCCGGCCGGCCACCTTAACCATTCCCCCTGATGGTGACGATAAGGAGATCATGATGCCTCCTGGGGAGAAAGGGGGGAAACATTTGTTGTGTTGAGCATGCTCCAAAAAGGCTATTACATGAAGTTCAATTCTTTGTGTCATTATATAGGACGTTGGCCAACCTTTGATGTCGCAAGACTAGAAATCGAAACCCCGAATAATGACCTTGATTTGATATAAGTAATTATTGAGATCAACTTCTACTTGACAAAATACATTACAAATAAATTAACAACTATAATTACAACCTCTATTTTAACACTGGGTATGTCCGTTTCCAAAGTATTTCTCAAATATGACTAATTCCTATATTATAGTCCAGATATTACAGACAGCATCATGGCTTGGCATGTGACTTGATATAATATCACAGGTGGAAACAACCCCTGTGGTGCTTTATCCAACCAGTACCTGCTGGGTTTGGTATTGGGCCCAGGTAATCTAACCCAGGGGGTCCCTAGAGGTCCAGAGGACAAACCCGTGTTCGCTACCTAACATGATCTCTGCATCTAGTGGCTAAAGACTTCAATAGGAGCATGCTCTAGGCTAGAGTAATATATTCTCACCCAGAGTGGCTGGCTCCTTGTGACAGTCTGCGCTCGGAGGTTCTTCTTCAGCATTATGTCCTATAACAGACTTAACTGTCTAAGATGACACTCACTAGCACAACCATGCGGACTTGGATATTCATTGTGATATATGCCACGGTAGGCTCAATTTTGAAGTTATTTGCTGATTGAATATTCACATTTACTTTTTAACCCCATGTCGTAGTGGGTATTATACTTGTGTGACGTATGGTTGGTGTGTTTATAATTTATAAAACACTGCTTTTTATGTCTTTGTAGAGTTGTGAAATCTCTATCTAACCTCGCCCAAAATCTCTTCACCAAGTGTATCTTATACAAAAACCTCACTGTAAATAATTCATATAGTTTACCTACACTGAACCATAACCTGCATTAGATCATACTGTGTACCTACAACAAACTATATACCTACACTAGCCTCGACGGTATACATACAAGATAGGCAAACAACTTTTAACAGTGCTGCTCATGCGAATTATTATGTGTATATATTCATGGAAAGATACATACTCCCAGATCAAAGCCTAATACCAGTAGTACAGTTTTGTTGAGCATTACGTCCCCTGGAGGGGATGTGTAGTCTGATTGTCTGTCTTATCAGTGGCTTATCAACACAATTATCTTCTTTCTTTTTCTAATTTACTATGCTTAAGTATAGGAATGTCCATATTCAATGTCCCCCATTGAATACACGGTGGCTGTATTCAATGGGCTGAGAAAGGTCTTTCCTTCGTTAAATGGCTTCAAATTAACATATAAACACAAATGCTAATTACATTGATACTGTCTCTGGGATACTGTCTCGTGGGGGCTGGGCCGCATCCCTCTCAACCTGCAGCTTTGTGGGATACTGCCCAAGTCTGCACTCGTGAAATACACAAGAGACAGTATCAATGGGCGATGGTATTTGTCTATGTACTGCTTAAATCTTATGGTAGAAATTGTTCCTGCTATTGACAGTTCCTCATGCAAAATGTCAATAGTGGAATATTTCTGTCTTATTGACAGTTACCACTGTCCCTGGAGTCAACATCGACCTTTGGGTGAAATTTAACCTTTTAGTCAAAATCCACTTTGTTGCCAAAACGGCTTTGTCACCAAATCAGCATTGCCCTCAACGTCGGGTTTACCCTCAAAATGAGTTTTGCCCGGCTGATGCAATCCGCACGCCACAGGCGTGCAAATAGCGGCCGCTATTCGCACGCCCACAGGGTGCGAATAAGAGCTCTTATTCCCACACTGTATGGGGTGTGAATAAGAGTAATTATTCACACACCATACAGGTTTGGTCTGGTGTGTGAATAAGAACTTGTGCATACACCCTACACAGGGTTTGGATAAGGGTTCTTATTCGCACACTGGGTCTAATAAATAATAGTTCTTATTCCCACACCATATATTATAGGGTGTGTAGTACAGGTCTTATTGGCACCCTATACTATACTTATAGGCCTATAGGGTGGTGTTTGGGGTGTGAATTAGGGCTGTTATTCCCACACTGTATGGGGTGTGAATTAAATGGGTTATTAGCACCCTATGTATGGAATGTGCGAATAAGAATGTTATTTGCACACTGGGGAGGGTGTGGGTTAGAACTCTTATTCCCACACTGTATGGGGTGTGTATAGAAGCTGTTATTGCCACACTAACTTGTAGGGCTACAGGGATTCCAGGGAAAACTTTCAAATCCTACAATCTTGTGATAATCTTAAAAATTGATTATCTTAGAATTAATTATCCTGAAATTGATAATCTCTACACCAGGCCTAGACCCCCTACACGTTTGTGTTTTTAGCAGAAAAAAAAGTGACTGGTCTGGAACGGAACCCTGGCCTCCCACACTAGAGGCAGGTACTATACCTACTGCTCCACAGGGGCTATCGGTAATAGCCATGGATTTTTACATCTAATGTTCCCTGCACCCTACTGGGTGTGGGAATAACAATGCCGATTTGCACCTTCTACAGTGGGTGAAGAACAACCCTATTCCACACACTAATCCACACCCTATAGGCCTATGTAGGGTGCCAATAAGACCTGTGATGCAACCCTATATGGTGTGGGAATAAGAACTGTTATTCACACCCTACCCAGTGCGGGAATAAGAGCTATTTTTGGTACCCTGTAGGCGTGCGAATAGCTGCCACTATTGGCACGCCTGTGGCATGCGGATAGCACTTGCCGTTTTGGCCTCAAAACCGGATTTGCCCTCAAAATCGGTTTTCCACTCACAATCGGTTTTCCACTCAAAATCTGTCAATATTAAAGAGAGAAAATTCCTACTATTGACATTTTGGTGAAGAACTGTCAATAACAGTATAATTTACCACTATTGACAGTTTGAGCTGTCAATAAGATAAAATATTCCACTGTTGACAGTTTAAACTACCATTTTAAGAGGAAAGCTTTCCACTATTGACAATTTGAACTGTTAATAGCAAGATCATGGTGGGCCAGCTATTGACAGTGCGAACTATAAATAGCAGAAAGGTATCTTCTTATTGACAGTTTGAACTATCAACAAGGGAACTTTATTAACAGTTCGAACTGTCAATAGTTACGGCCTTTGTAAACTGTTACCGTTGTTATAAATTAACGATGTCTGCTCGGTCACAATGTACGCAACCTGTATTGTGTTTTCAGACCTGCATCTTGGTGAGAGGACAAATCTGTGACAGTTCTCCTTGTCTTAATGGTGGAAGCTGCCTGGAACACTCTACTTATCACACTTGTGCATGCGAGGTAGGCTTCATCGGCAGGCTATGTCAGACAGGTAGGTTGGTGTAATATGTGGCTTCTTGATTCCTTCTCACTAGGGGGGGGATTTGGGGGGGGGGGGGTAAAAACTTTGGACCCCTTGACCGGGGGGGGGGGTAAACATTTTGCATGCTTCGCGCAAAATCTCACCACCCCCCCCCCCCCTGCTGTTAAAAAATGAGCACTCCCTGGGACTGTTTGAAGCTTTTCTAGTTCTACTGAAATAACGAGTAGCGTGTTAGGAGTAAGAGGGAAGCTGAGATACTCACTGGTGCTCTTATCATCCATCATGTGGAGAATACTGGCATAATCTATTAAGACACTATTCCAGGAACTGAACACAGGTTAAGTGTAATCACATGACCCACAGGTGGCTAAGCAGCTTGGACATAACTGTCTTGGTACTGATCTGACCCCATATGGGCTGCCTATTAGGCACAAATCGGTTTCAAAGTGGGCTATCCAATCTGTTGTGACCTTATTTTGGTTTAAGTCACCTATTTGTGGTTATTGTTATAAGGAAGATGGAAATCTTTTTTCTTGTAAATTCCAAATTTTGAACTATCAATTCAATTTTCCCAAATTGGGCAGCCAACTATTAAACAATTATGAACGGAAATCGGGTAACCAATGTTGAAACTGATTTGCGCTCAAATTTGGCAACCGACATTGAAATTGATGTCCTCAGTCTGTCAGTCTATGCGGGCTGATTCCGGATAACTGACAGGTGCATGATGGATTCTAGAAAATCTGGGTATTACATTAATGGATACCCAGCTAACAAAAAACGTTTTCCAAACGTTTGCAAACATTTTGGAGGAAACCCTTTTTCATACAAACCTATAGAAAACTTTTGCATTCAATATTTTCCAAACGTTTGCAAACGAGGTTAGAGGGGAACTTTCACTGATATGGTGTATTGAAGGTGTGATAAACAGTATTCAGACGTCAATTTGGTTAGCATAATATATGAGTGGGTTAATGTGCCTCTAAACACGGGTTAGAATATGTAAATGGAACAAATGGATCCACAAGCAGGTGGCTTATCAATGCATACAACATAATCAGTGTGGGCCATGTTTGAATTACTAATGTGGATATAACGTAGTAAGTTATGTTATGGACAGTACTCCCCACCTTCCCTGCGCACCCCTGAGGATGTTCCTATCAGGTGTTAAACTCCATCAAATCTCCTTAGCATTTCAAAAATGTCATAAGGAGGTATGGACTCAACCGAGAACTGTACCCTCGACCCTAAGATCTGAAGTACAAATTTCAGTGGGCACAAAATTAAGTTCAACATTGCATTAACATTGCAGCAACATTGACAACCAGCTTTGAATGTAGTTCAATGTCCCGTTCCCACTGGGAAGCTCTGCCCCGGGAGCTTTGCCAACTGAGCCAACGGGGGTCACGGGTTGTGTGGAGATTCTTAGAAGGCTAGGCCATGCACATAGGATTACTTGGGATGTGATTGTACTTTCCAATATAACATAAATATACCATTTGGTTGGTCTAACACTGCTCTTTTTGCTCTTCTGTGTCTAGCCTAATCTAATATGATTTTGGAGAGAGAGAGAGAGAGAGAGAGAGAGAGAGAGAGAGATATGAATCTCCCTTGAATGGGAATAAGTGTCTTTAATATCTTCGTTGTAATACGTCTGATATAATTACTATCAAACATATAATCCTTTCACACATAAGCCTAGAACTCCCGCATACTTATGAGTCCGTAATAACTCATTATGATGCAAGTATCATAATTGAATAGTGCATACTATCAGCATGCCACTTTAAGTATGTGCATTGGTTAAAGGATTATCTAATGGTTAAAGTTAACTATTACTGCGCCTCCGATTGTACACACACAAGATTTAGATTCAAGGTTCGAGATTGTCTAGGTCACGGTTTCCACTGCGACTTTCGGAAGCTGAAGAACGGCAACAAAATGTTTAAGCATGCAGAAGTAATCAGGTCATTCTGTGGTGAAACACAGAATTTAGTGCCCTGGATAGCGGTATTTCATTTGATAGTATCATAAAGAATATTTTTAGGTAGAATTGGTGTTGGTCTACTCATTGTTCACTGTTTTATGATATATTCATCAGGTAGGGGACAGGAATAGCTTGTGAGGACATACTACTACTTTGGTACAGTCCTGTGGTATGTCTGTAGCCCCCTTAGTGCCTTATCTGTAATCACAGAACAATTGGTACAATTGGTGTGATCATTAGACCATGGCCATGACCCTATGGGTATGTCTGTAGCCCCCTCAGTGCCTTATCTGCAATCACAGAACAATGGGTACTATCTATACCAACACTGAGGGTAGGGGTTGGGGGAAAAGTCCACTTTTTATCATGATTTTCCCTATTTGTGACCTTACCATTCCATTATGGCATAAAAACAAAACGCAGAGTGGTAGATCAGTGTCTATGCTACTACTCTGCATGTTTATTTTCATCAGCAAATATAACAGAAAATTCGGAAATTAATTTTGCTGGCTCTCTATTAGAGTATTTTATGAGTATGGCATGTTCATTGCATGATATCTAAATAAATATAGATAATTGTGTTTTTTTTAAATCAAGTAGTGTATGGATTCAAAGGTTCTCTTTCCAAAGGTACCATACATGATGTATAAGACATTGGGACTTGTGAGAGGAACTTTAATTTAATGCTTAGATACACTGACTGGTTAGAAGGCCATTATACTACCGGTAGTATGCCCTAGAAGTGCAGCGCATTTAGAATAGTGGATGTGTCCTCAACCTGTTCATTACGTACATGAGTATGAAGCTACCCACTCAACAAAAAACGTTTTTTAACATATGCAAACGTTTTCACTGGGTTTGCAGGAGAACGTTTCTATAAAAAAACATTGTTTAAACGTTTCTAGAAGGTTTAGAGAAGAATGTTTGTTTCCATGATGTTATTTGATGTTTCTACAGGGTTTAAATAAAAACGTTGGCATCTAAAAAGTTATTGAACATTTCTGTACGATTGAGATGAAAACGTTTGCATCCAAAACATTATTGAGCATTTGTACATGATCTGGGGAAAAAACGTTTGTATAAAAAACATTATTGAACGTTTTCACATGGTAAGTACAAAAACATTCAGAAAAAAAACGTTATTTTGATGTTTATTAACGTTTCTATTGATTCTAGTATCTGCAACCAGGAGGCAGCACTATCCCTTTGATGAAACTTTGCTGGTGCTTCAGCACATTATCTCATTTAAAAAGCGCCACAATGATTATAATCCTATTTTTCTTTTAATCAATTCAATTTAAATATTTCATATCGAATCATTTTGCATAGCATAGCATCAAGATGAACGGTATTTATGCAGTCCAGGATCAAAATAAACCTGTACACACCCACTTAGTGGGTATCTAAAAAAGGATAAAGTCACACCACTTCAAGTGAGCATTTGTCATACATACATTTATCAAAGGCTTCTTTGTGCGGCCTCCTGAAGGTAGTATTAGCTAACTGATGGCTGTATGTATGGTTAGGAAAAAAATAAAGGATTTACTTGTACAAGTCCAGAAGAAAATCTATATGAGTCAACAAAATTACAGTAACATGAAATCAATAAAATGAAAAATATATGATCCTGGTATACTCGTGTTGCAGCTGGGTTTGGTGCGCTCTGGCTGGCAGAAAAACGTTATTTTAAGCCTTGGAAAATGATATTTTGATCCTTGAAAAACGTTATGTAACATGGGATAAAGATTGCACTTAAAAACGATTGTGCAAAACGTTTATTTGCGTTATTTGGAGTCAACATTTTACGTAAATAAAACGTTAAAACCAAACGTTTTATAACTTTTGGAGAACGTTTATTCCGACGTAAAATAACATTTTTTTGTTGAGTGGGTATTATTTAAATCAATGAGAGGGCATTGCTGCTGCAATGTACAGCAATATGGAGCAGTTGGTACTAAGCAGAGCTCGTGCCCTATACTATAGCATGACCCAGTGGACAAACTTTAGTTGATTCAATGTTGATTCAACATGTGTAGCGACATGATATCAACAGTTGATACAGGGTTGTCATTTGGTTGATATTGATGAGGTCATCAGCGTTGATCATTCACCAGTGACTCAACATTGATATGGCCATTGTGAATCAACACTGAATCAACATAATAAATGATGATTTACATTAATTTAGTATTGACTGCTGATGCATAATTTGAGATTAAAATATAGTTATGTTTTCAACCTAAATGCAGTATTCTTATGTAGACACATTCCTTACAATTTATATATTTTCATTACAACATCCCTCCTCCCATTTCCCCAAGATTGAATGCTAATTCTAGCATCATCCAGGGCAGGGGTACATGAATGACCTCTTGTGATCACACTAAGAGGCATTCATATTCATTTCAAACTAATCTGGTCAGGACTGAGGCTTTATCTATTATTCTTAGCAATATGAAGGGTGTCTTACTGAAACCATGCATTTATTCTTGTCATTTAATTCCAAATGTCAACCAAATTCACACACTAAAGTAGTCAATTAAAATGAATGAGATTTTGATCAATTGTATACATCGATGAGAAAATAAGAGATTACAATTAGGGAAAATAGATGTAGCATGTAGATAAAATTGCTAAGGAGTAGGTTGTGGAGGCACCTAGTGGGAAAGGCGGGAAATACATGGTTGATTCAAGGTTGGTATCCAAACGTTGCATCAATGTTGAAACAGGTGTTGGTTGACAAAGTTGAAATAGTAACATTGCATCAATGTTGAAAACATGTTGATCTACCCTGTAACCCTATATCAACCAGTTGTCAACGTTGAATCAAGGTTTTGTGCCCACTGGGAAAATAGGTCCTTATTCTACAAATTTGTCCTTATCCTACAAAAACAATATGGTTTGTAGTATAAAGGCTGTCAGTCAGGCTCTTATCTTACAAAAGTGCCCTCACCCTTTACAGAACAATCATGTTAGGTTTATTGTAATATGTCTTTTGACGTCTCTCCCCAGGGCTGCATTCATCATAGGGTGGAATAAATGGATTCTGCACCCCAGAATACCTCAATATGCATATATTACAAGAGGAAATCAAATACACCGTAGCCTCGGACAGCGATCTTGGTAGCCATCTTTGATTTTGTCCAAATTGCAGTTGTGCAAAAAGAAAAAATTCTACACCCCGAAAACCCTAATTTCTTATGTTACATTCGTCCATTTCCTTTCTATCCAACCTCCCTTGACCTCGGTCATGCTTATGGTGGCCCCTTCCTCACATATCTTTCTATCACAAATTCTCTCTACCTGCTTCTTTCGGTCATCTTTTGTAAGGTTATTCCCTATCACTGCTTTTCACTATCACGGCTCCCCTCTGTCCCTTTTTTGCTCCTTCCTGTCCAGTTCCATTATGATGTATAAAGATAAAAGGTTAAAATAGGTCTAATTGTAACAATGTACAGCAACGGCTAGCCAATACTTTAACATTGCCCTCTATAGTCGCACATGTTGTTATACACGTTGTGGTCTAAACATTTTTAATGTACTAAGCAGTTGTTAATGTACACGAAATCATGCTATCGCACAGCGAGGAGTAGCTTACTATATAAGTATAGCATTTCCCCATCAACCATGCATCTGGAACAATAAATCCATGTTATAAGCCCTGTATCAATCCATAAAAACGCTTCATTTTTTCAGATGTACCTATTCACCTCGCCATGCGGGGAGACAATACAGTCATATATGGCAAGGGAATACAGGCGGAAGTCCACGACTACCCACTGATGATGAACGATGGCAGCTTTGATCACGTGGTGCTCGATGGCCAATCACAGTGGATGTCTCTGAGTGGCTTCACCAACCCCTGCTTTGGCGATGTGGCTCAGTGCTCGCAGGGCGCCACCTACGGTCTTTGGCTGAAACTAAACCCGGAGGAGCAACCCACCACCGGCTACTTCCTGTCGTCCGGAGGGCAGATTGAGGGGGCAGGGGGTATTGCGGTATACTTCAGGGATCCCTGTCTATTTGTGGAGGTAGGTATCTTCTATAAGGATTTTTAAATCTGGTTACTAAGTATGCCTGGCTATATTTTTCTGTACTCGGAATATCTCGTGAGATTTAGGCAGGTCCCCTACCCCTACACTGCATATACGTTGATAGCATAGCATGGTGTAGGCTATATGTGGCCAGAAAAAAAGGATTTGTGAGGTCAATTTCCCTCACATTCCCCTAACATCGATATGAGGTTTGTTCAATTCAATTCAATTTCATCATTTATTGTACAGAGCATTCTGCAAATTGATGCAGTTATCAACAATCTCCTCAGTCGGAATATAAAAATGATGAGAATCATTCCTTAATAGTAACATCAAATTATACATAATATTACACCTTCTTTTAGCTTTGTAAAATATTAGAAAGAATTAAATTATTCTTGGATGAATATACCTGGAAGGGTTCGGGGGGTGAAGATTCAATTGCATTCCGTCTCAACTTAGAATTGTTATGGTGATGAGAGCAACTCTTGTGTCATATTGGAATAAATCAAAATTCAAACCCAGGCAGTGTTATTGAGATAAGGTTAATCAAGTCCGAAATGGGTATTCAATAACAACAAAGGGGATTCAATGACAATTGATGTATTGCCATGGAATCATGGTAAGCTGATGCCGTGGCAAACGCCAAGTAGTCCAGTTGCCAGCTTGATAACCTTGCAGAAAAAACCCCCGAAGAGGTTATGACTGATTTGGGTACAGGAAGTCATATACTTTCAGAATCTTGATGATGCCCGGCTGGCATCATTGAGCGTTTTCCGAAATTCAAGATGGCGTCCAAGATGGCTGACGAAAATGTTTAAAGTCATAAATCAGTCAATTCTTATGTGATTTGCATGTGTAATACCTCTAAATTGGGGTTTTTGGGCATGCCTGATTGATTAAAAGAGTCAAAAAGTCATTTGAGTAGGTATCCATGGTGATAGCGTGTTTCCATAGCAACCAGCAAGCCCATTCTTATACAAAATATATATTGCTATAAGAAATTTGTCATTTCTCAACACCTACACTCATGTAATATCTCAAATTAAAGGTCTCATTGAGATACATCATTTTAACATAGTTTTAGAGTTGTCACAGCTCCTAGGTAACCATGGCAACCAGAAATCAACAACAATAATGCCTAATGATTGATGCCGAAACATTATCATCCTTACTGATAACTGCAAATACATGACAGAACAACCAACATGGCCACCAGATACTGATTCTCTGCTCATGTTAATATGTCACCTGAGTGGTTATCTATGGAGATGGGTCAATTCCATAGCAACCAATATGCTTATATGCAGAAAGTTTGATTTCATGTTATGATTTTTACCAAATGTGCACTTTTTATCATAGATCTCGAAAACTCACATCTTTTAACATGTTATTAATTGCTGCTGCTACTATGTAACTAAAAATAATTTTCTGCAGTACATACTGAATCTGGGACCTGCTGGCAAGCCTCCTGACTAAGAGGCGATGTCAAGTCATATTAGTGGTGTCTATAAGATGCCTCCTCAGAGCTCCCATAAATCTATGATGTTTACAGTCATTAAAGCAGCTCATACCCTGCCAGTCCTCCTATAGCGCACTTATTATTAGCCTGCCCCTCTGTCGTCCTGGCTGGCCCTTCAAAAATGTCGGCCTGGCCAGCCCCTTTGTTGGCCTGGCCAGCTAGTGAATGATGCAGTATAGCTGTTCAATATCAGCAATACACAAACATATCAACATGCGAATGTGTATCATTACTGTGTAATAATCCAGTCTGCTGACATACCTTATACAGATACAAAATGTATAATGCTATAACAGTTTGTAACTATTTGCTTGATGGTTAGCTTAGTAGCACACAATAATGGCTTCAGTCACTATCTGACTGAATACTACAATCAATGTGGTCATCTACAATGGTTCCCTCCTCCAGATTGTCGACCATAGCATCATTTGGATGGGACATTAAGTAGGTGAATCAATGATCTGACAATTTACACATATCTGTGCAGTTCAACCAAGCATGGTCATCAGGAAGTGACATCTCCATGAACAGCATGGGTCTGAGGAAGAACAATTACATTTTGAGGATAGTTGATGGAAGAATATGAATCACATTTGGCAATGGTGTGGGGATAACACTTTATTGCTGTATGCAAAGACCAGTCAAATAGCAGAGGGTCTTGTTCTGGAAGTTCTGAAGACATAGCACCCCCTCAGGTTAACAGAATAATGGCACCGGTGTCATAAGAGATGACATGTATCCTTTGATCTTACTACACAGATGTCATAGCTTGATTGGTCATGATTGCATTGGCTTGTTCATTTGTGATGCTTGATCATGTAGCTGTATTCTCCTGTTTAAAGAGGAGTCTTTGAATTTCTCAATTCTTGAGAATCAAGATCGATAGAGCCTGATTGATTCCAATTGATCCATTGACACTTCTGTGTCAACTGAATCTGCCTCCCTTATCCATGACCTTTTCCAGGCCACAGCCATGGCAGTTACATAACTGGTGTCAATGAAACCATCTGAAAGCTTTCTCATGTTATCTTCCATAGAAAACTTTGCCAGTCTAACTTCATCTTGGCACTTTTAGGCCAATATTTCTGTGACAATGTTGAACAGTGAGGCTGAATGCCCCTTTTGATGCTTGAGGTGTACATGGCTATTGATATTCTCACGTAGCTTATTTCTGTCCTTTTCATATTTTGTTTTGTGTGCCTGGATTTATTCCTTGTGTATGTTGGCGACAGTGTATCAGTCTTTGCGAATACATTTTCAGCATACAGGACAGTCGGTCCTGCAGCTAGCCAATTTTGCAGGACCTGATAGAATTTTGCAGGACCGAATGCCAAAATCAAAGTTTTGCATACTATTTAGAATAGAATAACATTTATAAAGAAATGATAATAAAAAATGCTCTTGACATGCTCTTAATTTGCTTAGAATATTAGTGTGCACTCTAAAACTTGCATCTTCAGTTCTAGTTGGAATATTTGAATAATTCTTTTAATTTTGAAAAGCCCAGAATGTGGAGGACATCTGGTCCTGCAACTCTAGTCATTCTGCCGGACCAGAGCCATTTTAGGCGGACATTGCCACTGTCTGGCACGTTTTGGCAAAGACTGGTGTATAATTACTCCCTAAGTCTCTTATAGTGCTTAACAGCTAGCTGCAAACAGCAGGATCAGTGCCAACTAGTTTGTGACATGCTCATTTGAGGTTTTGTTAGTCAATACAAACCACACTGCATTGGAACTGATGAGTCGCATGGTGTTCTTGCCCTGGATCAACTTTTCCTCAGTTAATACTGGCAACAACTTCAACGTGTACATGTGGTGATTTTGGAGTAAGAGGCTGGTTGTTCACTTGGGTAAGGCCAGTAAAAGTTGGTGGGAAGGGAGGTCAGGGGTCAGATTATGGTGGTAACCATGGATGATGAAAGGCTGCAGACACAGGGTTTTGGATTGCTGACACTGACCAGAGAGACATAGTGCCTAAAAGCACGTGGGAGTGGTAATTTGAACTGCCTCTATGTCAACCATTATGGATTATTGTTGTTGAATTCCAGTTGTCATGGTCAGATTTGAATGATTGATCGATTTGTTTAATGTCCAGATGTACATCAAGTACTTCACGGGACATATCTCAAGTTAGCAAGGTAGCCTTCCACAAATAGTAGTAGTCTTGCCTAGCAGTGAGACAGATATTTATATGCTGCTTGCCTAATACAGCAGTGACTGCATCTATGGATGATTGAATATATGAAATGAATGACTGCATCTATGAGGTGAGGGATAACACCGCTACCGGGCCAGGTACCCTGCTCTTTTCATAGGATAGCAAGCGTTCTTTTATTTGCATGGTCCTACATACCTGAGCTAGTACTATATATAGTAGGCAGAGCCAGATAAACCATAGCCTTTGATATCTCAGACATGGTTCTCTGAGGAAAGAATAATGATCACAAGAAAGACCACCATCAAGTTATTCTACTCCTTCATGGCCCCATCATGGAGGTCCCCACTAACACAGGGGGAAGTTGTCATGGTTACCCAGTACCCATGACAACTGTGGAACAATATTAACATCATGCATCTTAGTGAGACCTTTACTTTGCGATATCAAATGACAATATCATGTTAAGAAAAGACAATTTCCTCAATACAAAATATATTTTGAGTTAAAATCATGTTTTGAGTTTAAATGTTTTTTGCTCTGGAAATGATGCATCACCATGGATACCCACTCAAATGACTTTTTGACATTAAGGAGAGAGTATATTGTGGCCAAAGTTGGTTGTTCTGTCATGTATTTGCAGTTATCAGTAAGGATGATAATGTTTCAGGATCAATCATTAGGCATTATTGTTGTTGATTTATGGTTGCCATGGTTACCTAGGAGCTGTGACAACTCTAAAACTATGTTAAAATGATGTATCTCAATGAGACCTTTAATTTGAGATATTACATGAGTGTAGGTGTTGAGAAATGACAAATTTCTTATAAGAATATATATTTTGTATAAGAATGGGCATGCTGGTTGCTATGGAAACACGCTATCACCATGGATACCTACTCATATGACTTTTTGACTCTTTTAATCAATCAGGCATGCCCAAAAAACCCAATTAAGAGGTATTACACATGCAAATCACATAAGAATTGATTGATTTATGACTTTAAACATTTTCGTCAGCCATCTTGGACGCCATCTTGAATTTCGGAAAACGCTCAACGATGCCAGCCGGGCATCGTCAAGATTCTGAAAGTATATGACTTCCTGTACCCAAATCAGTCATAACCTCTTTGGGGGGTTTTATTGCAAGGTTGCAAGGATAATCCCCCCCTGGCAACTGGACTAAAGCCAATTTTGGCCCAAAAGGGTAATCGCATTAGAATTTTTCAAAACATGATTTGTAAAGTACATGTGCACCTCATAAAATATCATCTTTATTTTGTGGGTAAACATTAATAGCCCACGTCATTCTCCCTTAACTTGATGTCCAATAATTTGTCGACTTTCGTCTGCATGGCTCACTCCTGAAAGGGATGGAGTTGCCTGAAATGACAACTTGACGGTAAAATAAATTCCATCTGACTCCGGGTAGAATCCAGCAGAATTCCACACCTTTTCCCTGTAGGCTGTGTACCGCTTTTGTAATTTCTTCATCGGATTGGATCAAATGGTTCCTAAAGTCTCCAATATTAATGGGGTGTCGTTATTTTTGAATCAATTAAAAAACTAACTGTGTAGACGATCGTATTTAATCGTATCTATTTATTATTTATTATTATTCTAAGAATCAGGTGAAAATCCCAGAGAGAAATTGAAATTGAAAAAAAAAGTAATTGATATAATCTCTTGATCAAAGCAACGCAAAGCAAAGCAAACCCACTAATGATGTAGCTGAGTACATAAACACTTACTTACCTGTCTGAAAGGGTCCAATCAACATATGCAAATGGTATATTGTCTCCCCCTCATCCTGTTAACTGTGGAGTGCCTCAGGGTTCTGTCTTGGGTCCCCTATTATTCAATATATACATTAGTGATCTCCATACGGTTCTCAAAAACCTATCTTGTCAACATTATGCAGATGACACTGTTTTGTACATAGAGCAAAACTTGGACATCTACGATCTTCAAGCTACTATAAATGAGGACCTACAATGGGTACATGTATGGTGTGAAAGTAATAAGCTCTCTCTCAATACAAAGAAAACAAAGGTTATGCATTTTGCCACTCTTGCTGTCTCCAGAAAATTTCAAAAATCCATACTCAAAATAGCATGCACAAACCTAGCAGCCACAAATTCTTATAGATATTTAGGCATGACTTTAGACCATCTCTTAAATTTTAAAGAGAATTTTGTTAAAATGTGTAAATTTCAAAACCTATCTATTTAGGAGAGAAAGGCCTTCTCTTACTGATGAATCAGCACTCAAAGTGGTCAAGAGCATGATTCTTCCTGCGATTGACTATGGAGATATCATTTATGGCACTACCAACAAAACACTGCTGGACCAGCTCCAAAGTGCTTTTGACAGGGGACTCAAGACAGCCTATTACCTTGATGAGGACAAGAGGGATATAGTAAAGCTACAAGGGAAAGCCAAGGTGAATACCCTGAATGACAGGAGGAAAATGCACCTTTATACGGAAGCCTTTAAATTGTCTTTGATTGATGAAAATATCAACACCAGAGCGCATGATGGAAAGTCGCTTAAGATTGTTTAGCCCAAAGACCCCTCCTACAAAAAAAAGTCTTGAGTATAGATTGCCCGCCACCTGGAATGACTACTGATACTAGAAAACTGGACACAAAAGGAAACTTATAAAGTTACATCTCATAATTTGCTCAACATATGACGTGTGCTATACACATCTTAGCACAACATGTCATGGCACACAACATGGAGCAAAGACACACAACATCGTGTCAGGACAAATAACATCTAGTCCAAAAAATTGCTATGTTTATTGTATACATGTTACATCGGGATTCAATCCCAAACAAAAGCATTCATTTGAATGGCATAAGCTAATTACCACAAAGTCAATAGTGGTCTTGTCCCATTACTTTCCCTTAGGGAGACCATATGTACCGTAAATTCTCGCGTATAAGCCTAACTCGCGTATAAGCCGCACCCCTAACTTTGAAAAATTATATAAGCCGCAGAGGGGGTCTGAATATTGCGATTTTGGTACTGTAGTATACTAATAAAAACTCTCGTATAAGCCGCACTCTATATAGGTATGTTTGGTATCAAAAGAAAGCTGAGTCTGACTCACGTACAAGCCGCGGCTTCTACGCGAGAATTTACGCTATTCTCATTCCATCGAGATCTACCAGCTGTACACCGCTGCATGTAGCACACAGGCCCTGGGCCTACTTCATGCAGTATAAATAAAAGAAGTTTCAATTCAATTCAATTCAAACCAAAGCCATACAAATCCACATGTCCATAGCGCTTTCAACATCAGCCGAGTCCTGCTTTGTTTTGTGCTGAGGCGAATATTGTGTTCGCTGAACATAATTTACTTCATTTATCAACATTTTCGGCCAAAAACCGTCGGCCATAAAAAAGGCTAACTTCATTAATTTTGTTGTAGTCCATCTCTGTGCAAATCAAATCTGCAGTCTACTTCACTACACCGGTGTCTCCAATTTATCCTTTACTTTGACCTCCTGAGCTCAGCTCATATCTTTTTTTATTATTTGTGACATTTACTGGAAAAGGGGAACGTAGTGTATGATTTCAATGTAATGTGATCCCAAGTGCAAGGCTGCGGATTAGTATTTTTCTAAAGGTTAGAACCATACCTGGTTAGCCTTTTTGTTAACTGTTACATATTTCATGAACTATATTGTAACTCCAACGAAGTAAACCCATTTATTTTTTTGAAATACAAGATTTACTATGCTTAAGTACTAGAATGGCCGTATTCAATGCCCCCCCATTGAATACAATGTGGCTGTATTCAATGGGCTAGGAAAAAACAGTTTTTGTCCTTCATTATATGGCTTCAAATGAAAAATAAACACAAATGCTAAATAAACACAAATACTACATTGATACCACTCTGATATATTTCACTTGTGGGGGCTGGGGCGCATCCCACTTAGCCTGCGGCTTCGTGGGATACTGCCCCAGCTCCCACTCGTGAAATACATCAGAGATGGTATCAATGGGCATTGGCATTTGTCTATTTATTTCACGGGTGCATTAATTTCATCAAAGAAGGGTGTATCGCACCCACTGTTAACCCTCGACACTAAATCTCGCATTCTATGAAATCAGCAAACGATAATTATACTAAATAGGATATAACTTATTATTTTGAACTAAAGATTTGTTTTGATTTAATGCAGTGTATATTTGCATGATATTTATTTGTATGTAAGGGAGCTTCCATAAAGTATGTACGCACATTTTCTGCAGAGATTGACCCCGCCCCCCACCTCCCCACCCCCTAAAGTTCTTGTACGCATCAAAATAAAGGGTTTATGTACGCAAAGATTTTCAGAAAGTAGACCCCCCACCCCCTACCCCCCATCCCCCTTCGTGCGTATACATAATTTATGGAAGCCCCCTAAAGGAGCTTCCTCTACACTGTAAAAAAAATGTCGTCAAAATGACGGTGAATCACCGGCAACTTTCGGGACATCGCTTTCAGCGTTTTTTTTACGGGGAACTGTCACCGTTAATTTGACGGAGATTCAGCGTTCTCAATTTACAGAGATTCTGTGTTTATTTAGCAGTGGTATTACGGTAACTTAATGTTTTAATATACGGTTATTCACTGTTTTATCGAAAAACTACAATGAATCAGCGTTTTGTTTCCACATGATGTGACTAATATTTAACATGATTTTACGGTAAATCCATGTCTGTTCAACGAGGTCCCGGTTCTTATGGCACAGATTCACCGTTATTTGTATGATTTTTCCTTGTTGTTTACCAGACAATTATCCACTTTCCTTGCTAGCCATATGTGGGATGTTATGTGAAAAGGGGCCTTATTACAGGGTTCATTAAGTTTCCTTTTTCCTGGACCATGTTACATATATTGCTGAATTATTTATATTCTGGCTGATGATTAATTAGTATTCAAAGTGTGAAAAGGCTATATAGAAAATATAGAGAGATAAATTTATTATACCAATGATGAATTGATCAAAAAACAGGAAAACTAGTTTTCAGGATGACAGAAGTAAACATTTTATTCAGATAAACCGTCACTACAGTTCCGGCCGGATGGGCCTTCTTCAGGTGAAGATATATAGAAAAGAATTCACCAAAAAAGAACACAGTGTATAACTTATGCAACAGTTTATTCCAATTTCAGCACACATGCATATATGTAATAATATATAGATTGGCTGGTGCTCTCTCGTATATCCCAGTAATCCATTTGTTTGACAAATATTTTTGAGGTGGCACTATGGGAGTGCTTATTTTTTCAAAAACAGGGGTGGGGGTCATTGGCGGATTTGAGGGGGGGGGAACCAACAGATATTTGGGGCCCTTTTTAAGGTAAGGTTTTAGGCTAAATAACAATCAATTTTGGTATTAATTTAGTATTTAATCATTGCCTTAAGAGATTTTCACATATAAGACATAATTAGTTTGGATTCTTTTCATTAAACAGATTTCTGGGTAGGATTTTTGGATATTGGTGTAGTGGAATGAAGTGGGGTGAAAATAGATCAAAAACATTTTTTTAAGGATTTTGACTGACATATGGCTACCTTATTGCCTCCATATATGATGAAATCCAATAAGGTATTGACATAAATATTAAGTGGGAATTAAAAAAAACATATTATGTACCCTTTATATGAAAATTGTCTGTTTATAATTCAAAAACCTTAAAAAGAATGTTCTTGTACTATTCTCATGATATTTGCAATCCATAATACTACAGCTAGACTATTGTATCAATAAACCTGTTGAATAAAAATTATTCTGATCCAATGATGCCTAATATGTCTGATTTTATCAAAGCAATGATTTGATATCAATTCAATACTAAATCTAATAATCCACTCATAATGTGCTTAATATTTTTGCTTGGGGCCTAGATATATAGGAAAATTGAGACTTTTCCTGATAAATTTTTATATTTTAGTAATTCAGTGTTAATAGATCCCCAAAGGTTGTTATAATGCAATTTATTCCTAGCTGACTGCCTTACAGACAGCATAAGCTTTTATTGGTACCAAACTTGCCAATATTTCGTCAATTTTAGCATATTTTTTATCAAAATTGTAAAAAAACAAGTTTTCCCCAAATCACAATTTTTATGATGTGCACGGTAATGAATTTAAACGTTTTTTTGAGTGGCCTTAAGCAGATGTATAATATGTACATACTTAATACATATCTTCTGCACTATTGATGCGAAAGGCTCAGTCTCACGTGCACGACCTTGGGCCAATGTTTTCGGTCAGAGCTGGCACCCAGTCAGAGCTGGCACCCGGTCAGAGACGAAAACATTGGCCCAAGGTCGTGAGACTGAGCCTAAAGTGTCTCTTTGATTCTACCTATCGGGACCCTTTAAGAAAGATGTGGACTGAATAACCCTTTACTTAGTCCACATCTTTACGGTTATCAAACATTGTTATTGAAGTTAGAATCCAATGGTGAGACCCTGCCACTGCCTTCTTCTTGGCAGATTTTGATCCACCCGTCAGGCTAATTCTCAGGAAACATCTGAAAATGAAATGAGTGTGAGGTATGATTCATTGAGCTTGGATCATGGACAGAACATTAGTTATAATTTACGAACCAAGCAGTCCGCTGAAGAAGCATGCCATTATCAATTAATTTGATTATTTGTAACTTTCGCATTGCTAATTTACTTAAAATGGACTATAAGAATATTGAGATATATGTTTGCAATCTATGTATATTCTTTTCACATATTGAACTGCATTTATATAGAGTTATATTATATTGATATAGAGTTTGATCTTAGAGCTTTTGCTAATGTTCTATTTTATATATTGATATTGATATGTTATGACAATTATGATATACCATTAATGGAGCAAAAAAGTCATACATAAAGATAGTTAAAGATAAAGAAATGGTCAACACACAGTCATTTATATGATGTTTCTCTTTATCTAATTAAACTATTAGTAAAGTTTCTTATGTCAAAGCATCTTTTAACTAATACCTTTGGATGAATTCAAGTGTGACAGCCACATTCTCTGGGTAATGGATGTTTAGATTGTAGAGCAGTGCACAGAGCATCCCCAATGCTGTTTGAAAGTGGCCACCTGCATGGTGACCACTGCATCGGTGGCCGCCATGAACTGACTTGCAGTCAAGACCTCTCCTGCAACAGAATAGACTTATCCATTATGATCATTATCATTATTATCACCTCATATACCTGGAGTTTGCCCAGCATGAAGCCAATAATAGGGCAACATTACATTGACAGTGGCTGTTGGTCCACTGTTTAAATGGGAAGTGCATGGGGGACCATGATACATGACTTGCAACACATTATAAGTAAGATTTGGAATTCAGAAAAAAAAGTCTGATATAGCCACTTTAACTGGTATATTCCATCTATGTACCACTAACCTGATACACTCCTATAGCCGCGTCTCCTACACTTTACTATGAGTACCTAATGCACTTCTACACCCTAGATAACCCCCACCCCTCCACTTTTTAGGGAAATTTCACAGTTTTCAGGTCTTCGAACTTTTTTCTCGCCAAACCAGCCATTCTTAGGGAAATTTCACTTTCTCACATTTTCAAACTCTTTTTCTCGCCAAACTAGCCATTTTTAGGGAAATTTCCCTTTTTTCCGTTTTTGAATTTTTTCTCGCCAAACTACCCATTTTGAGGGAAATTTCACTTTTTTGCGATTTAGAACTTTTTTCTCACCAAATAGGGGGTTTTTAAGGAAATTTCACTTTTTTGCGATTTAGAACTTTTTTCTCGCCAAGTAGGGGGTTTTTAGGGAAATTTCACTTTTTTGCAATTTCGAACATTTTTCTCGTCAAATAGGGTTTTTTAGGGAAATTTCACTTTTTTGCGATTTCGAACTTTTTTCTCGTCAAATAGGGGGTTTTTAGGGAAATTTCACTTTTTTGCGATTTCACACTTTTTTCTCGTCAAATTGGGGGTTTTTAGGGAAATTTCACTTTTTTGCAATTTCGAACTTTTTTCTCGTCAAATAGGGGGTTTTAAGGGAAATTTCACTTTTTTGCGATTTCACACTTTTTTCTCGCCAAATTGGGGTTTTTTAGGGAAATTTCACTTTTTTGCGATTTCACACTTTTTTCTCGTCAAATAGGGGGTTTTTAGGGAAATTTCACTTTTTTGCAATTTCGAACATTTTTCTCGCCAAATAGGGGGTTTTTAGGGAAATTTCACTTTTTTGCGATTTCGAACTTTTTTCTCGTCAAATAGGGGGTTTTTAGGGAAATTTCACTTTTTTGCGATTTCGAACTTTTTTCTCGTCAAATAGGGGGTTTTTAGGGAAATTTCACTTTTTTGCAATTTCGAACTTTTTTCTCGCATAATGGGGGTTTTTTAGGGAAATTTCACTTTTTTGCAATTTCGAACTTTTTTCTCGCAAATTCTTTTTTTTCAGACAAATATTCCCACTTCCCTTTATTCCCCCCATTGGGAGAGGGGGTTGTATACATTAGACATGTACATGTACTGCTCTGGCTGTACATTGAGATCTCCAGGTTTAGTACAAATGCCACCTCCCTCCTCCCACCCTTACACCTGTGCACTGTTCAGTGGGGGACCTATACTCAGGGAAACCCAAATATAATTTGCCCTCCAATGGTCTCCTGTTAGGCAGATTCTACATAATTCTTCACTCAGCATCATCTTCAAGAACCTAACTTCCATTGCAGAATATTTCTGGTTCAAAATAAGCCATACATTCATGGATGCATGCAGATTTACTTACCTGCTTTATTTTAATAGCCCATGTCCATTGCTGCCTGAGAGGATTCCCTAAGTTGATGACATCACTTCCTGTGTAGGGGATTCCCAAATCAAAATCTGTGGCAGAATATAACTTATGTGGCTCCACCTGATGGTATACGCAAAAAACGCAAACTACGTTGAATCCCGGTTATTTGAATCTCCTATACAAGATGTAGCCACATTACACTGATTCACCGTAAACTATTTGCTATTTACGATGCTTCAATGTTTTCAGGATAACGGTGAATCACCGTAGCGTTTTACATTGGATCCTTGTAGAAAGTACATCTATTTTTTACAGTGTAGCAGTACGGTACTTTTTAGATCCTCAGCTCATTGTCATTTCTCTCACACAGTACCGTGACGTCAGCTCGCTGTATGGCCCCCTCATCTGGCCAATCAGGGACTCCCGTTGGTATCACGTGATGGCCACGTGGTCCCAGAGCACTGGGCTGCGTCTCTATGGTGACGGAATACTCATTGACATGACAACGTCAAAACACAACTACGTCACCAACAGTAGCGAGACGTCATGGACGCTGGGACGTCCCAATGACGACATGTCTAATTTTGGTGCCGGAAAGGTGGCCGATCTGGTATTCTGGGATAGAGAACTCTCTGAAGTGGAGGTCCGCCAGGTGTATGTGGACATTGTGTTCGGTATGTAATTTTTTTTTTTCAATCTTTCTCTCTGTGTTATCCAAAACTGAGTCATTTTCTAAAAGCAGTACTTAGTCGGGATCATAATCTCATGGTGGGATAGGGTCTGAAAAATCTTGTGAAAATACCACCCCACCACTGCCCAAGAGCTCTATGCCTCGTCCTTAATACACATCTTGTTTATCATAATTGATGTGAGGTAATTGCTATAATCTATACACGATTTCCCCCCAATAGATGATTGCACTGTGCCACCAGTGAGCCTATCTACTACACCTAACACCCTAAACAACAGGAAAACTGTCATTGAACGCGGCCTGCCCTACGACTGCAATGGATACCTAGCTGGGATTGACTATTTGGCTGAGCAGGTGAGCATGATCAATACAATATATGTAATTAGGTTATAGATGCCCAACCTACCTTTACATATGCCTATCGGCCGATAATGCATTCAAATCGGCTAATGGGTTATGGCCCTAAGTAGTAAGCTAGTTCCAGCAACCTCTGTGTATAGACTGGCACCTGTAATCTCGTGAGATATTGCTTCTGGAGCCTTTTTCTCTTTGCAAACGACCACGTTTTCACTTAGAAATACTGTGGTAACGAGCACGTTTGGGTGTTCAGTATTTTTGTATTTCTTACATATTAGTATGTCTCAGATCAACAGGTCAACGAGTATACTTCACGAGTATGATTGTATTTCTCCACTTATGAAAAGTCGCTTAGAAAGACATTTTTATAAATGTGGGTATACCCACGATTACCAAAGAGAAATAAGCTATAGTAATGCAGCTTTTTTCCTGACAAGCTTTGGTAAGCAGATGTCTGGTACCTACCTGGATACGCGAGAAATTCCGAGGACAGAACTAACGTGGCCGCGCATACGGAGCCACCATAATTATCGCTATACTTGTTCTACAGGTGTGAATGATGATTAATGATTTGTTTCTACTGGCAGTCGGGCAAGTTCTGGTTGGGCATATGGGAGGATAGGCCAGCACCTGACTCGGACTTCTACCTACAGAACTACTACAAACTCACCACCCTACGTCGTACTACAGGCCTAGGACGTTTCAACAAGAACTTCAGGTCTCTGAAAATGCAAGTGAAGGATATTTAC
Organism: Harmothoe impar; assembly: GCA_947462335.1. Lineage (NCBI taxonomy): Eukaryota > Metazoa > Annelida > Polychaeta > Phyllodocida > Polynoidae > Harmothoe > Harmothoe impar. The sequence goes on from OX381715.1 coordinate 54,360,763, forward strand.
AGGCTTGGTGTTCACTACAGCTCAGGGGTGTGGGACCCTTATACCTTCACTATACCTCCCGTGCCCATAGAGCCTGTGGAATACAATATGACAGACTCTAACATGACAACTACCGCGCCACCTGTAATACAGCAAGTAGATGTAGCCACCGAGGAGCCTCGTGAAGACGTGTCCGACAGAGGGATCGTGTCCATAGTGGACAGTAGGATGCCGATTGGAGACAGCCCTGGCTACTCTCTTACAGACCTGACGTCCATCAGTACAGCGACCTGCACCGACCAGGCACTGCTACGGGGCACCACCATGTCCTCAACGGCTCAAAGCTACACCAGCAGGCTCATGATGATGCCCTACGTCGTCAGAGGTAAGTGTCCTGTTATAACATAGTAATGCATGATTATGCTGATACAATCACCATCATGATAGGGACGTCTGTATGATGACAAGCCCCTGTTGTATCCTTTATTGTCGATAAGCTAGTACAAAGTGTCCACATATCCCATCATGTATGCAGCCTTCTGTACACTCGTTCCCAAATCCTTCCGAAGCAGGGCTCTGGTAACTGCCACATGACCTTGAACTTGGGATTTCGCTGGGTTTGGGAAATTCTTGCTGGTAGCTTGAAACCGGTGGACAGGAACCATAATGTATGATGGTAGTTTTATCATCATTCTTTCTGGTTCCATTTCCGATTCCTGTCCACTGGTTCCAAGCTACCAGCAGGGATTGCCCAAACCCAGCGAAAACCCAAGTTCAAGGTCATGTGGCAGTTACCAGAGCCTTCCTTCAGAGGGATTTGGGAATGAGAGTAAGCCTTCTGTTAAATAGTCTCCATACAAAACTCAAACTCACAGGGATAGTGAGAGTTTTAAGCGATGCAAATATTCGGGATTAATTCCCCATAACATCAATCTTGACAGTGCATACATTTAATGGTCATAAAACACAAACCTTTACAGGAGATCATATGTCAGTAGCTATAAGTGTATCCTGTACCTTCCACAGACCCGTGCTCTAGTAACCCATGTTACAGTAACTCCACGTGTGTAAATGAGGAGTTCCATGACTACTCCTGCCTCTGTCAAACATGGTCAACAGGCACACTTTGTGAGACAGGTAGGCCGAATACAGTCATAAAGTCTTAAGGCACAAAAAAGGTATGTTTCAAGTAACATGGGAAAAAATTGTAGGGTGGGTAGGTAGGATTTTTTTTAATAAGAAAAGTTCAAAATTGCATAAAGAAACATAGAGTTGGCCCTATTTTGATAAGGTCGGTCGGGTGACCTGAAACGAACTCCTTTTTTTGCCTAAAAGTAAATGTCGTGATCATGGCCAGTAGAATCTACTGTTGGTTTACAGAATAAAAGAACATATCACTGCTATCAGTGAATAGAGAACTTGACATGCTTGAATAAGTTTATTAGCAAATTATTAACAGATGTATAAGCAAATTAAAGTGTTTGACTCAAGATATTATTCATTATAATGAAATTGTATCCAATTGACATCAGCCATCGGGTATCCTGGCCAGTCCCTGGCTCTCCTGGATGGCACGGCACCAACAGATCTGGTCATTATCAATGATAACGTTACACTTGGCGGTGTGGTGGTTGGGGTCACCTTTTATGCCCTGACCACTGGCAGTTTCTGGTTGAGTGTGTGGGAGGCAGATGACCAGGATTTAAGCAATCTCAGCATGGCCAATAAGACGGAGGTATTTGCGAACGGCACAGGCGTGCAGACTGTTATGTTCAATCAGACCTGGCAAAATGTGAGTATTTGATATAATAGATTATTACTAAATGTGTTTGGTTAAATAAGGGAACCCATAGGCTTAAAACAAAAGACCAGCGTACTTTTATGTGGCCTTCTATCGGTAGTATTGGCATTGATCAGCAATATTCTAACATACATTCTATCTAAATGTGCAGTATGTAGCATTTAGACCCGAAAGATACAAGGAAACCCATATAGAAAGTGATGTCACAAGAGATCAAAAATGGATCAGACACAATCAGCCCATCTCCATTGATTGGTCTAGACACCACTATAGTGACCTCTTGATTGGTTGCTCGGTAATCTACACCAATAATAGGGTCCCTTAGTGGCCAATTTAGGGCCACTCAAGGGCCAATCACAGGGCAGTGTAGGTGCAGACGATTTTGTATTTTGCATTTGCTTAATTTAAATAGGCTTTTCTGGCCTTCTTCATAAATCTATTTATTCAATGGAACGGAAAGGGCATTAATAAGTACTTTATGAATGCCATGTATAGCTGCCTAATCGAGAATGGGCTGTCTGATGCACCATAAATAATAGTAGAATATACTCTATTTGTATAGACTTAGTATGGATGGTCACATGTTTAGTCTCTTGTATCAGCTTACTTCCGGCCTTAGCACTGGTGCAAGGGGGGCACCCAGAGCCATAGTGCCATCCACATGGAGTGGCTAGAGTGGAAACTGCACACAGTCATTCTTAACCATATTTTAAGCCGCTATTATACAAAAGCTATTCAAGTTTAATTTCTGTTGTATTTTTTCCTGGGAAGATTTACCCTTTTGCAAGTTATATTTCAATGTAGCATTATAAAGCTTCTGTCTTTATATCAATATGAGGGTTTCATTCATGCCCTCTCAATTCAATACAAATGTACTGGGGATGGGCTATATGACCATGGCCCTCCTACAGTACAGTGGTGCCCCCTCATACCAATCATGTATAGCAATGATTCTGGTTTCTCCGTATGGGCGGCCATGTTAGTTCTGTGCACGCAATTTCTCGTGAGACTTAGGCAGTGGCCACACACTCACATACCATAGCTTCCGGGGAACAAGCTACAATACGAGAGCAGAACCAAGGTCTCACGAGATTGCTGGTGTCAGTGTACACAGAGTGGTTGCGGTAACAAGTCCGATCCTGGTAGAGCCCTATACTAAAGATCTTTGGACTAGTGGTCCCCACACTGGACTGTGCAGTGTGACCTCCTCCCTGCCCTGGTTGAGACTGGCACTTCCAGGTTGGTGCAGCTGCATATAAATTATGCTGTGCGGGATAGAGGGCGCTGGGGGTCTTGGCGCCCCCCCCCCCTGGCACTGGTGTATGGATATGTAAACCCATTGTTGATGTTTTGATTGACTCTCCTCGGGCTGTATAGGCTCAATGGGGAAGGGGGGGGGGCTGTGAGGCCCCTATCCCCCAAAAGGCCCCTATCCCTCAAAATTGGTACCAGGTGAAGTCCCTATATGCCAAACAGCTCCTATCCCTCAAAACGATTTGAGACATAGGGCCCATGCAAAGTCCCAAAGCCACAAATATTTATCCATGTCCCTATCCCTCAAAATGGTCTGAAATAATGGAAATGGGAGGGGCTAGACTGGCTGAGGTCTGTGAAAGCTGTCCTCAAATCCTATGAGGAATGTATCACTGTCACAATGTACCAGTCACAATATACTACCAAGGTGGTCATGCAGTGGTCGCAATGTACCATTTGCATGACCAGGTACATTCAGACAGTGGTACATTATGGCAGTGGCACATTCTGTCCCGACCCCGGGGTCCAGACCCACTGTGCATGTTTATTGTCACTTATTGCCTTTCCTGTACGGGACTGACCAGTCACCCTCCCCCCCCTTGTCATCTTACCAAACCGCCCTGGTGGTCATATATCAACCCTCCATCCCCACCCCAAGTGTCTGACCATCTGGTTGACATCAACATACTGTGGTCGTTACAGGCAGGAGGAGGGGGAGGGGGAGGGGGTGTGGGTTCTCAGTAAGTTTTAGGTTGGAAAATATACCTCATCATGGTTTTAGAGTGTACAAAGTGATAACAGGTGTCTGCAGGCTATAGATCTATATTAACCCGATAAGGTACCCTTAACTTATTGTGAGGCCTACTTCCTTGCTGCAGAAGCAAGAAATAGTCATAGAAATTATTACAAAGGTTTTTGATGGATAGGGCTTTTGATACTTAGGGATTGTTTGTGGGATAGGGGCCTGACATGTCCCTATCCCTCAAATGGCCCCTATCCTACAAATATTTGTGAGATAGGGGCTGTTTTAATGTGGTCCCTATGCCTTTGTGGGATAGGGACTTTTTGCTATATAGGGACCTGAGGTGGGCCCTTAGTCTCAAACGGCCCCTATCTCACAAATATTTGAGGGATAGGGGCTTTTTGAGGGATAGGGTCTCACAGGGGCAGCTAACCATAACTTCAGCTCTGACTTTTAGTATGAACGGTGCTGGGGAGACTATGCTTAAATCATGTTCCTTTTGATAAAATAACACATTTGATTCGAACAGCCAGCCTGAATTGCAGAAACTAAGGCACTATACACAATGAGAAGGGGGACTCTTTTTTTCTGGGTAGTCAGAAAACAGGAAGTGGGGCAAGAGTTCAAAATGGCAATTGTCTGCTTCAATTAAGTGAGCAAACACACATCAAATGTCTAATTTCTCAGCCTAAAAGCATTTAATAATAAGTACAGTATTGATAGGAATGAGTTTGACTTGAATATATCATGGATCGATTTTTTTAAGTATCAGTCATAGGCCTGTGAGGCCTCTGACTGATACTTAAAAGATTCTCCCCATGATATGTCCGAGTCAAACCCATCCCCATCAATACCGTCTACGTATTTCCAAATGGCTTGTGTGTGTGGGGGGGGGGGCAGGAGGTGACCTAGAACTAAGTAGTTTTAGTTACATTGCAATGAGACTAGATGGCACTAGGTTCCACGCATCACTGTGTCTTAGGCGTGGCAATTACCCAAGGCATCCCCCAAGGTATTTGTTTGACTAGAACCAAGGGGGGGAATCAAGTGCCGCAGCGCCATCCACATTGAGTGGCTAGAGTGGGAACTACATACAGTCAATTTTAACCATATTTTAAGCATTTATTACACAAAAGCTCTTCAAGTTTAAATTCTGGTATATTTACTCCTGGGAAGATTTACCCTTTTCCAAGTTATATTTCAATGTAGCATTATAAAGCTTTTGTCGTTATCTCGATATGAGGGTTTCATTCATGCTCTCTCAATGCAATGCAAATGTACTGGGGGTAGGCTACATGACCATGGCCCTCCTACAGCCCAGTGGTGACACCTCATGCCAATCATGTATATCAAAGACCTTCCAACAGGTTTGGACCACACTGGACTGTACAGTGTGGCCTGCTCCCTGCCCTGTTTGAGACTGTCGCTACTAGGCCGGTGTAGCTGTATATATGCTCCGCGGTATAGAGGGCGCCACGGCACTTGATTCCCCCGCTGACTAGAACAATTGGAGTAACAAATTGTCTTGTTGACCCCGGTACCAGGCTGGGAAAGCCTTGCACTCTGCAGGGTCACGGCATGTCTGGGAAGGGGTGTGCACAGTGAGTGCCAGTGTATACATACATGTGTGTCACAATTGCTAGTGTAGGGGTTTCGTTTACGTACAACGTGAACACAGGTTCCAAATTCGGTTTGAATGCAACAGGTTTTTATTCGATCACAGCCTCAAAAGTACACGAAGGTTTCTACTCGGTTCACTTGGTCTTTTAACCATTCGAAGACACACAGGATTCTATCGATAGTTCGAAGGTCAGCAATACCGGACAGTCAGGCCCTGAGCCAGCATGGCTGGTGCAGGAACCATAGTGAGGGAGGGGTGTAGGTGCCCCTATCAAAGCGAAGGTACGAAAGGTGTGGGTCGATCAGAGCTCGTCCTGGGACGAACTCCCTGAGGTAGCCAACCTCGGCCTCTTATATACCCTGAGCGCGGACCAAGCAGTGTCGACGTGGCACTCCTCCGTAGCGCCGTCTGGAGTGCCCTGCCTGGCTCCGCTACCGGATAACCGAAAGGACATGGCGTAGGTGTTGCCACCTAGTGTCCGTTGGAGGCACTTCCCGCTCTGACTCCATGGACCTATATGTACACGTATTATTCGTGCCCCTACACTAGTAAAGCCTTTACCTAATCCAAGCATCTAGGGAGAGGCGGCATGATTTGTAGTTTGGCACTTGAACTATTAAGCAGTAGCACTGCAGAAACAATCGGATTTTAATGATGGCTGATTGATGGCCTACCCTGCCACAGTTTGAAGCCAATTCAATCTGAAAAGTTGCTTTAGGTTTGTTTAGGTTGCTGTATGACTCAAATTTGATTTTAATTGCAAGTCCAATCTCAGAATGGTGAGGTTTGCTTGTATATACATCATGCAGTATGGGAGTAGCCCACTCCCCCCCCCTTCTGAGATGGGGGCCACGATATCAGAGTACATCAATGAAAAGCTGAGCCATTTAATATCAACGCTTATAGTGTATCAGTATTGCATTGTGCTAGAAATGACTTTCCCTTTCACAATACTCTACTAAACTATGCTAAAATAGGCATATATTATCTATTCGTGGACAGTCTGGTCCTGGCTTCTGCCATTGATCTTCAGAACTACTCATGTAAAATATATTCATGAAAATCAACGTGGTAATATATTTTTCAATGGGTGATGATGAGAAATCCTTTTTCATTAGAGGGGCATTATCGGTATACTTCCACCGGTCTCCCAGTCATAATTATGTCTCCAAATTCCAATTCTGTCCCAGATGTCTGTGAGTGAGGGACAGCTCCTTGGGGTCCACTATGACTCTGCATCAGACTCACCAATCGTACCACTGTCGTCTAACAGTACGTCATCTAATGCATCTATGACGTCACACACACTGTATGACGTGTCACTTGACGTAGGAGCCGTCATCACACCTTCCTGGTCTGCCGACGCCGTCTACGGTTTTGCTTTACAGCCGCATATTCTGTTTGGTAGGTGAACGAATTGTAACTGTTGTAAAAGGGATGAGCTCAGTTAGGCTCTAATCTATGAGCTCAGTTAGGCTCTAATCTTAATAATATGTATTTTTAATATAAATAGCGTGTCACCTGAGGCTGCAGAATCGTCATTATAGTCCAGACTTCAAAATCGAATTTGGAAAAAAGAACAGTACTTTACTAAAGTTCACATCACAGAATTATCACTAATATCTCCATCAGAATTATCTATGATGGCTTAAATCTACAACTCCCCCATAGGTTACTATAATTGAACTCACAACGAATTGACACTGTATTTTTATCAAGATTTGTTTCATAAACCTTAATTTCCTTGTCAGACCCCTGCTACAGTTCTCCATGTAACGTCAACAGCACCTGTGTAGGATTCCCAGACCTCCAAATGTACCGATGCATCTGCTGGGAGGGATGGGTTGGCGATCACTGCAATATAGGTAGACTTAATAAGTTATGTTTTTACCTATCCTTAAAGTCAGTTTTCAAATGTTATAGATTGCCTAATTTTAGATTAATGTATGTATACATCTTTTTGTATATTGTTCAGATATTTCAGAATCCACAGTAAATTATCATTGGCTCTCATATTACTATTTCTATACTGCCATGTGTTTTCCACAGTCCTCCCTTCTATTTGAGTATTGTCATAACCATTTTTGTCCTCCTGTCTCCTCCCTCCCAGAGAGAGCAAACATGGTGAGGCGAGCCGGCACAGTTGGGTACCAGATGAGCACTAAAGGCTCTGGTACAGCGGACCATGCCCTGGATGGAGAGCGGGGCCCTGGAGAATGTTTCCCCTGCCCTAAGACCTCACTAGAGTACCAGCCATGGTGGCTGGTTAAGTTCAAACATTTCAAAAATCCCAACTTCATACGCATCTACGGGTTGGATATTAAGGATGAGCATAATGGTACGGTGACTTTCTAACATAATAATGATACTATTGCAGAAGATCGGAGTGGTTGAGAGGGATGAGATTCGATATCGATTGTCCTTGATTTAATAGTTCTGACATCTTTAATTGTTTTGTCATACCAGTACGTTCGTTCGATAGGGCCTATAAACTATCTTAGGTGATAATTATGTTAGAGGGGTCTTGATCCTTATTTGGACAAATATTCATCTCAGTGTAGATAGGTTGTGCCTGTTTGTATACATATTTTGTACTGAAGACAATTTTTCCCTTCCTATCCCTGTATTCTCAGAACACATGATAGACATTACTTAATTCACCATTGTTATTTCTGCTTGGGTTTCTTTCAGCGCACCCCAATAGCACAGTGAGGGTGTCGGTAGTGACGGCATATCACTTCAGCCTCCACGCGTGGCAGCTGAAGTCCGTTCTGACCTGTGGAGTCTTTGAATACACTGGTGTGTCGGATCTGCCCTATGAGGTATACTGTACCTTTGTACCACACAACACTAGGATAGTGGGCATCAAGGTGACCTCCACCCAGCCTCATCTAACCATGAGCCTTTGTGAGGTGGAGGTGTATGAAGCAGGTGAGTTGTGGCATTGTAACCCTTTAACCCTTTAAGGACGGCATGATACCTTAACGCCTCATACCCTTAGTCGTCATGATGAACCTATGGGGCTCATGGTGAATCTACCCTATTATGTAGAATACTGACTTAAGGCTGTGTTTGTCTCATTTGCAGATCCCTGTGACAGTAGCCCATGCATGCATGGTGGGTCTTGTTTTAGCAGTACTAGCTCCCGCTACTCCTGCAGCTGTCACTTTGGAACCAGTGGATTTCACTGTGAAAATGGTAAGTGAAAAACAAGTTACTATAATACTTCCCATACATATTTAATCAAGGTTTGATAATTAGGTAGTCACTGTGTTATCTGCATGAGCGTTATCATTATCATATTACTATAATATACCCGTTATGACCGAATATTCAACAGCATACCAATTCCTGAATTACTGTTAGAACTATCATATAGATGCTGTATATTAGAGGTTGTAGAGGCTATTCCGTAACATGTATGCCTATATTAAGAATAGTTAAGAAAATGCCAACGTATTTACATCCTATAGTTCCTGGAGGGCGATTCTCAAAGTGTGGATTTCCATTTCCATAATTGATTTCCCGGTACATCACCGCTATTATCTTCCAGCCCCAGCAAACCATTATAAATCATTATCGAGACTATCTGTGCTACCTGCAATTAGTTTTTAGTCACAAAATAATTGTTTGATATTCACACTGTCACAACCTTGTAAACCGCATGACCTTCACAAAGTGATAAAAACATCCTGGTCCCCAGGGGGACTGGGGGATGCTGAAGCATGATGGTTGGACTTTACAAGAGGCCGTATAAGCTATATTTATTTACTCCCAAGGAGAGTAAAACCACTGTAGATAATCTTGGTTGGCGTATGGCCAGGGAAAAATGTAAATGGAAGCCTCTGTGGGGTTTCTCTTATTACAATGTTAGTATTAAAGAAAGACCAGATAGAATAGGTTCAGATAACACTGGTGAGTCTCGGCGTCACAGGCCGGCTTGATCTGCCCCTGGTTGCTGCGGGGTTGCGGACACAACTGGAGACGTTCATCTGTTATTTGATTCCTTCCAGTACTGAATTGTATGCAATTGAAATATTACTACACAATTCAAATTGACACACACATTGGTATTATCCGGTTCCCTTCAGGAGTTCATTATGACAACCTTGTTCGAGGTGGGGAGAAAAAGCTTCCAAACTGCACACAAATCTACTCTGCCTCTCTATATCGTAGTGATTGCCTTGCATACGGACTACAATTCAATACCACCGTAATGAGCCATGGGTAAGTAAAGTTTATCATTTGCATTGTATTATTCCCAAATCCCTGATAGTTATAGGATTTTTCAGTGCAGACCTTATTTCTCTTTTGTTTGTGATGCAGTGGATCTATGTGTGACGAGCCGTGTCAAATTGGATTACTTCTGCTGTAGATAATCCCATTTTCTTCTTTCACTGTATGAGACAAAGCCTCAGGACCTCTCGTCACTTTTGAATAAATGCACCAGTGGTTGGTAGTTCAACACGAATCATTGTGCAATGGGTAAAGGTGAATATTTTTTACACATTGTTGGCATGTTGCTTAGTACACCCTCAGTCTTCGTTCACATTCAAACAATCTCCGATTTCAGATCAGGGAATAAATGCAAGATCTTTCAATGCTCCTCGAAAAACATCACATACAGAGATGCTACCATTGCATATGACACCTACTGGCTTCTTGATCGAAGTAAGTCTACAACAACGACAGTGGAGGGGGGGGGGGGGCACAGCCATTTTGAATTCCACCTCTCAAGTAGACCTTAAAGGATTTATTCCGATTTTCTTCCATATTCCTACTTAATTGTGTACCACATGCTACTATAATCAGGATTATTTGAAGGATGGAGCACAATAAAATATCCCCATGTTTTTACAGTGCATTTTGAATAGGTGGAATTATGGCATGCAAAAATAGTAAATAGAACCTAAATTTGATAATTAGTTGCATCATAAGCTGAATTCTATGGAAAATAAGTGTCACGTAAAGGATGGTCATAGGGAATGTTATGGGATATTTTAAACAAGCTGCGGACTTTCGTACCGGTAATACTACTTCATATGCCAAATCACTTAGCAATGCTATACAGTATATCAAAAGATGTATTAGAGTAATAGTAGAAGTAGCAATAGCATTGGTAGTATAGTCAGAAGCATTATAATTGTCTAGGAAGAGTAGCAATAACAATCAACAGTCTAAAGCTCATGATGTCCTACAATGATTCATATTCTGCTGGTGACATCGTATACAACCCTCGCCTTTTCCTTCAAGATTGGCAGTTTCCTTTCATCAACATCGGTCGCGACATCCACTATGGTGGGCCCTACGCGTCATCTACCATATTCATCGACATGGCGTTCCGCATCAGTGGTATATTGTTGGGATGGGACGCCTACTTCAGAACCTACTGTACGGCAACGATAGGGGTGTGGCAGCCCCTAGAGCAGCCCAACATATTTCGTCTTGTGGCCAAGCACACCCTCAGTAGAGGAGGGGGACTTAATCAAGCAATGACATTTTGGTAGGTGACGTATATGCTAATTCATCTTCAACTAACGATATATATAGGACAGCCAAGCACAAATTATTATAATTGTCTTGATCAGCCATAGTAATGCGTTGTGTACTACCTTATGCACACCAATCATCCTCTTGTCGTTACCAATGGGAGGAGTACGATAAAGAAAGTTGGATTAGAATTTGAAAGACTATTGTTTTCCTTAATAACCTCCCACTACTATAATTATGTTTAGAAAGTTGTGACAGCGAAGCGATCAACCAGGTGTTCAGCTTCTAAACAGTGACGTCGCACTGTTTAACCCTTTAAGGACGGCATCATGCCTTAATGCATCATGCCTTTGGTCGTCATGTTGCATGAATGCAACTCTGGTGAGTAACTTGTCAGTGCTGCATTCAAGCATCATGGCGACCCTACAGGGCTGCGACACTACGGAAGAGTCGGCATGATGCAGTAATGCAGCACTGGGGAGATACTCGCCAGGGCTTCATTGGTGCACCATGATGAGAAATGTCATTTTTTAGCGACATGCTGTTCTTAAAGTGTTAATTTACCACCTGTTTCCTATCAGGGTATCTGCCACCCAGGTTCAGAGGGGTCACGTGGTGGGCATTCATTACCTAAATAACGCCACCAAATACTGCGTCGCTGCCCTCACTGAGGACAAGCCTCTCACTGGGACTGGCATGCTCGTCTCTGACCTCTCTCGAACCATCAGCCACGCCGATCTAGATGTGGGACACCTGTATACGGGAATGGTCTTTGACTTTGGGGCAAACAGTTCAACAACAGTCCGCTCGAGCTTGATGATCCGCCCGATCATCAAACCAGGTAATTCACACTTTTGCGCCGCACAAACTTTGAACTATCTTTAGGGGTGACCTCCCTCTGGTGCTGAATTTTAACTACACCCAGAGCGTGGCTTTACATTTTGGTACTTAATGTACAATCACAGCTGAATTAAAGTTTAAAAAAAACATCCGACAACTGACCAATAAATCAATTGATCAATATAACAATGCACAATCTGAATTCCAAATATAATCATGCGGGTGGATTATAACTATCTGATATGATTAAGAATTATACGTACTGCTAGATATATCATTTGTCATTGAATATAATGTGAAAATGTGAAATGTCGGACAAACAAAAAAGCAATACAATTGCATTGACACATGACCCTTGAGCATTATCCGGAATCACATCTTCGGAACTTTTTATAAATGTAACAAGGTAAAATTAGGCTCTTCACCTAACCCATTTAAACATCTTGGGATAGGTTAGTCTTCAGCCAACACATGAATGATTTCTATTACAATATTCTGTATTTCTTTGCGGATCTACTATATTGTTATTATTATTATTATTATTATTATTATTATTATTATTATTATTATTATTATTATTATTATTATTATTATTATTATTATTATCATTATTATTATCATTAGTAGAAGTATTAGTATTATCTAACGTAATGTAACATATCCCCTATAGACATTGAATGTATATTTATCATGAACAACATGTACTGATATATATGCACATGAGCTGCATCTCACAAACAGGGCCTGGCCCTATGCGATGCAGGTTGAACAAAGGAAATAACAAACAAACAACAACAATTGAAATACAATTACAATTCAAGTACAATGAAATACAATACAAAGAAATGCAAGTCAATTGAAAGAGTCCATGTTTACCTTTCAGATCACATAGACCACTGTGCCAATAGGCCGTGTATGAATGGAAGCACATGTGTGCAGGCTACGGGAGGCTTAGGTTACCAATGCTCCTGTCTAACTGGCACGTGGGGTGGTAGATGTCAAGTTTGTAAGTATGCTGCTTCAGGTACAAATGTTGTTTCAAGTTTCAACATTGTCTGAAAGTCCTGAACGCTGGCCCATGAAAGGGGCATTCTCACCACTGGCACTTACCACATAGCAGACTAGAACAGTACTAGAATTGTGAGTGGGAAACGCTCGGTGAAAATGCCACTCTGAGGTTATAGTCCCAGAGCCCAGGCACTTTTAATTTTGTTTTTGTGGCCAAAAGGTTTGAGGGTGGGTTCTTATGTCGAATTCTCTGCCGAATTCAAAAGTCCATTTATTATGACCAAAGTTGTGAATGTGTGTAATGGCCGCCTTTGATCAGCCCCATTTCTGAGAAAATTGTGTACATGCCCTCCACCCCAATCATGATCAGTATAGCTCATATGCCAATTTTGGTATGTGTGTCACCCTGAAACATTCCATACCTCATATGGTAAAATTTCAGAATTCCGCCTCCTGTAAATCAGTTTAAACCTGTCTGATGAATGTAGAAATAAGTGAATTAGGTTACCGACTAGTAAGAAAATAGGTATAGATAGCTTCAGTAGGCAGAAATGTGAAGTCAAAAGGGAGAAAAAAGTCATTTCTGGAAAAGATGATGGGCGTCACTTTTGGCGGCCATATTGGATAAACGCACCAACGGATTTTTGTAAGAAATGGATTTTTGAATTCGGCAGAAAATTCTACATAAGAACCCACCCTCAAACCTCTTGATCACAAAAACAAAATTAAAAGTGCCTGGGCTCTGGGACTCTTACGTGATGGTCAGGTAGAGGTACGCCTGCTACCTTTCTGCCGTTTTGTTACCAATTATGTACAGGCTCATCATGAAGAATGACCACTTTGAAATAAGGAAAATTAGGGATGTATAAGTGATCCTCATGCAATCAACTCCAAAGTGTCGAATATGTAAACTAGTATAGACATCCTATACCGCAAACTCAACTCGTTTCTCTCCAGAGAGACAATTGTGAGATTGTGAGATTTCCCAACCACTTTTCACAAATGTCATATAGAATATGCCCTCAATTAGTCCTATGTGGTATACAATATTAGTTTATATATTCATGGATATCCCTGCTGCATTAAATCATGTGTAATCACAATTGATGTGAAGTAACTCCCACCAAATATAAGATCAATCCTTACCATTCAGTAAAATTGCAATGATGTAGTCCCATAATGCCTGTGGCAGTTGGACTTGGGATTTACATAGATATATAAGAACCCTTGCAAATTGGTGTACAGGCAAGGCTCCTAGAACGCAATAGGCATAGAATACAGAGGTTCTGGGGGCATAAATCGGCCTTTGGGATTCGACCCAGACCCGTTGGACAGATTTACAGCTCAATAGAGTCTACAGAAACGCTCTCTGAACGCATATCTGAATCTGTACAACTTGTGCATAATTACTGGCAGTGCCCTGCATTTACGGGTAACTGTCGCCTAAGGAAACAATCGTGGATATTAGTATACCTGTAACTTCCTGTGTAAAGGCACAATTCTTATTACTATTACGCCCCTCTGGGTCGTGGAGCGGTGCCCTGGGCTCTAAAAATAGTAGATAGCGGTTTAAGCGCTCCTGCGATTATAAAATTTGAAATAATGTATTTGAATTTGCCCCCTTCGGTTACAATACCTGGTCTATCAGGGAGGTGAAGATCGTGACGTGTTAGACGTTGGTGTACACGGTACAAGTAGACACCTCTTATCCTCTCCATTATGAGAACTTTTAAAACTGGATTTGTATAACTTGCTGCTTCACATGCCATTCCTGTTGTGCATCAACCCATATCCTGTATGGTTTACTAGTCACACACACAACTTACCGTTGACCCTAACAATATGAAACAGCTTGAAATGTTACAAACTAGAAACGTGTTCTGATTCCTTCCAGTTGATGTTTGTGACGCATATACTCCCTGTCTAAATGGTGGCCGTTGTAGAGTAATGAGGGATAATCATCATTATTTTTGTGACAGATGTTCAGGATATATAGGACAGTCTTGTGAATTCGGTATGTATCTTCCTATTTTATTGAGATCTATGTGCCTTTATTTCAATTGTATTCACAAGGAGCAATAGACTAAATGCTTTATAATCTGAGGAACCTTTTGCAGGTTATGCCAAACAGCGAGATTATACACGAGAAACGTATTACTAGAGAGAAAGATACTGCACTTACTCTGAGAAAACCATAACGCCACTAGCCGATATGAAAACATGACTGTAATTCCTTTAGAGTTAAAGATGCCCATCATGTATTTCAGTGAACCCTTGTTTGAGTTCCCCATGTATGGGCGGTTCGCCATGTTTGTACAACCACTATAACGGCAGCTATATGTGTAACTGCACCGTAGGACTGTACGGGGAACAGTGTGAGCAAGGTGGGTACAGGTGTGAACATGAGTGTAGGTCATTCTTTAAACAACATTGGGCATCATTTTTGGTGAATAAATCTCAAACTCCCAAGCCTAATGTCTGACTTTCTCTGATGGTACTGGGTACTGAGGAGGCCATGCATCTAGCCCTCTCTATGGAGTTAAGTGGCTTTCCGTAAAAACAAATTTTAATATATTTGTGATACAACATTGGATTGCTTTACAAAAATTGATTATCCAAAACTAACCTTCTTTTCTTTATTCACGATCGGGGGAATATTGGTTTTGCAATATTGCAGATACAATTGAATATAATCATATTTCTTATACAAAGCAGATCCAATTTTTATTGAAATATCTTTATTTGCCATTGCAGTCTGCGCACAACCTCTCACTGATTAGTATACTCATTGTGTGGTCTTTACTCTACAAAAAAACACCACGGGTCATTATGCTACAAAAACCCGTTGTGAGTCATTATGCTACAAGTTGTTATTCATTTCAGTGGTCTAAAGACACAATTTGCAGCATTACACACCACACGCGTAGATATACTACCTAATACTCTAATTAATACCTATTATTTGATCCTGTCAGTATCAATACGTTTGATACTTAAATTAGATATTGAACTGTCAGAGAGTGGCCGTGTAAGGCTTGCCCTACTGCTATACAATATCCACAGCAGCATACAATGTATAACTCATAGCGAGTGTTCCTCATGCACCGTTCTTTTACTTTCTCTCCCGGGGGGTCTATAAACCACCAGTGACTTAGTGCTCTGACAATATGTCATTCCAATGTACATGTACTACTAACACGACCAGTACCGGCATACAGTCAGCATTTCATATACTACTTATATACCCTATACCTGGATACGATCAGCATTTCATGTACTACTCACATACCCTGTACCTGCATACAATCAGCATTTCATATACTACTCACATACCCTGTACCTACATAAATCAGCATATCATACATACTACTCACAGCTACTCTGTACCTTCATACAATCAGCATTTGATATACTACTCACATACCCTGTACCTGCATACAATCAGGATGTCATATACTAATCACAGTAGTCATTGCCATGGGTATACTACTCACATATCCCATATAGATCTGCGTACGCCATTATGATGATTATTATGTGGTATAGCTCAGCCTGCCAAGTTCACTGTTGACTAGCACTGTAGGCTAAGATATCGTTTATATATAGCACATACATGTATCCCATCATTGGCTAGTTTCATTTAGATTTACTATGGCATGTTTGTACGGAAATGCTAAAGGAGAAGTTCAACACCTACACGATGATCATCATCTTTCAACTGACAGCCTTTTAGAAATAATATAATAATTGGTGATGCCAACCTTGATCCCCGTTATAATAGTTACGGTTGCAACACTCAGATGGGGCTATAGGCTGTCTGAGAGTTACGGAAAGAAGGGTCTGTTTTCTACTGGTTGTGCATATCCTTGCCAATCATATAGATTTCTACACCCAATCAAGACAGACTATGAGTGGCTGTTTATGCTACTAAGGGCCTTAATTGGGTGAGGTGAAATGTACAAATTGGTAATTATAGGCATGTCTAGACCAATTGATGGGTAGCATCAATGCAGTAAAGGCCTCCTGCATACAAAGACTACCCTCTTCAAAGTCCTCTAATGTGTAGAAATGATTGATAAACTAAACATTCTAGAAACACACAAAGGTGGAGAATAGGTCTAAGATGGTCACTACACAGTGTTATCTCAATACACATCATACTAAGGACAGGGGAATGCGAGGAAAAAAGTCCTCGCGAAACCAGAGCTTTTCCTGCACCAGGATTCTATACCCACAACGCTAGTGGCCGTGGGTATGGAGCCTATACTACGTTATAAAAGAGTTGATACTATTGGTAACTGGTAACTGGAGTGAACCGTTTATAACACTAATACACACACACAATATACCATATTCCAGATCCATGTGGGAGTAATCCATGTGAGAACGGTGGCACCTGCGAGTATCAGGAGGGAGACAACCCATTCAAGTGTAAATGCAAAACAGGCTTCAAGGGTAGCTTCTGCCAAGCACGTAAGTAGTGTGTTTGATTGGCTACTATGTAGGCTACAACCCATGGCCGTTTGTCGTCCCTTCCAATCGGGTCCTGGATTGGCAGGGGCTCGCACCCAGTGGGCACAAATCTTAGTTCAACATTAGATCAACATTGAATCAACATTGAATCAACATTTTCAACCAGTTTTCAATGTTGATTCAATGTTCTGTGCCCACTGGGCAATGTCACACGCTGAATTTCAGAAATAGTCTTCTCATATGTGACTTAATTCCTCATATTGCGTGGTATACAATAACTTTCTCATCTCAAATCATAAAAATGCTGTCATGCCTTAAAGCAATTGTTAGGCCACTCCAAATAATATCCTTGTTTATCATTACCGTGGGTATCACCAAAATGGATCACAATATTTGGTATCAAATTAAAGCTTACAGTGCAGGAAATGTAATGGGGTGAAGAAAACATGTATATTTCTGACTTTCGCAGATCCTTAATTTCTTCATTACTAAAAATGTGAATTTGGTTCTCCGAGAGCCTGCAATATTCAACGCACAATTTGGCCAGTAGTACACCAAGTTGCCCAACCACCCTCAGCTGCTTACGTATGGATGAGGTCATTTGAAGATTGAAGGATTTCTTAGATCATTATATCATTTGCAGCTGTCAACAATTTGGCCAGAACAACGGTGGCAACAGTCACTGCCAGCTCAAAGCAGGGGTCCAAACCCCCTTCGGTGTTGTTGGATGGTATATCGAGCAACCAAACCAACTGCTTTAGAACCAAAACTGAACTCCATCCGTGGATTGTTATAGACCTTGGCAATGTGACAAATGTAACACAAATATCCTTAGTGTCTAAGAAAACAGGTAAGACAGTGCACTATTCACATAAAGAAAGTACATGTTATAATTTAAATATTGAAATTGTAATTCTCTTCAAAAAGGTTCGCCATATATCGGAGGTGAAACGTCTTGTAATATCAACGGCTAAAATTCATGTCCAATGCAGTTTACCTCAGATTCAGAGGTAGTGTAACATGCAAAAGGCATGTTGAAACAAGTGTGTACATCCAAGAAAATGGTTTTAAAGTTGGAGAACCCATAAAGTGTTTGTTATTCTTCTTTTGTAGATACAAGAACCATCCAGAATACCTTTTTGACGAAAATTATTTTAGGATCTCACCCATGTCCAGAGGACAACATCGCCTAAATATTACAATATTGATACCACCTGTTTAACTTTGTGAATCACCCTCCAGAAATAATGTAGGATCGTGAATGTACGACAGATCCCGCTTTTCTTTAGAAAGAACAAAGTCTCAGTTACGATAATGTGGATATCTATACCAGCCGGTAGAAAAGGCGCACATGCCATCGATATGTATGTCCTATTAGCCTGTACACCCATTAACAACATACTACAGAGAGACTGACCAAAACATTGGTTGATGGAAAATGTGACACAGGGGCCTATCCCTCAAAAGCAATCACAACAACAACAACAACAGCAGCAGCAAGAGTAACAGTTATACACTTGTAACTACACGTATATAATATATATGTACATCAGAGTTCTTTTCCTTCAATCACCTACAGGTTTCAGCCACATGAGTAAAATCCGGGTGGCGATGTCTATGTCAGATGAGATAACCCGCGACGAGTCACTATGGTACAGTCATGTGCTGTGCAACTACCAGGAGGCTCCTGCCACATCCTACAGACTTCATCTCAAGTGTATCCCTAACCAGATATCTGGCCGTTATGTTGGCGTCATGAAGTATGACACCGGCTACCTGCAGCTGTGTGAAGTCATTGTCTATGAGGGTGAGAGTCTGCTTTATGTGCCTAATTCTGATAGAGGTTTGACCAATTGGAAGGATGGGAGATTATTGTGTTGTGGGAGGATGTTTTATTTTTTGTTTAAAATGTTATTTTGCAATTGAGTACACTCACACACACTAGCAATATTATACCTTCATACGGAAGTTAATAATCAACTATATCTTTCATGAATGGCTTAAATTTGAGGTATAATTAAATAGACACAAAAACACTGTGGTTATACGGCTTATGTGCCATTGCATAACATACATCTCTATGATTTTTTTTTAGATAATTGTCGCAGTAACCCCTGCCAGAACGATGGAACCTGTGTGTCAGATTCTCACTTCCACTACTGTATCTGTCAGCCCTGGATGACGGGATACAACTGTGAAAGTAGTTACGGTGAGTATGACACAGCTCTGTCATTGTACATCATGTGGGGAAAATACTAGTAGACAGTTCTGCAGCAATGGCCAGTGAAGGACCAAATCTTCTTACCAGCGAGTGCTCTCAGTCTTTTTTATAGCTTCAGGATGCTCTTTCAGAACAAGTGACGAACTCGTAGGCAAATTTTGATGTGACAAAACCTGTTTTATGATGACGAGTAGGATATCTGTTGCCATGCAATGACGTACTCTCTTTCCCAGATCTCACCGTACAAGAAGGCTCTGGTAACAACCACTATGACCTTGAACTTGAATTTTGCTGGGTTTTGGCAACCTCTGCTCGTAGCTTGGAACCAGCGACCAGGAACCTGAATGACATATGATGGGAGTTCTCGCATCATACCTTCTGATTTCAGTTGCAATGACATTGCACAGTGGCCCAGAACACATGGTATAATTTATTCCATAGTGAATATGGTTT
The DNA here is from genome assembly GCA_947462335.1 of Harmothoe impar. Taxonomy (NCBI): domain Eukaryota; kingdom Metazoa; phylum Annelida; class Polychaeta; order Phyllodocida; family Polynoidae; genus Harmothoe; species Harmothoe impar. The sequence goes on from OX381715.1 coordinate 54,380,645, forward strand.
GTCGATGTTAAAGCTATGGAGGGACCATTCCCGGAGAGCGTGCAATAACTTTGGGCCGTTCTGCAAACTCATGCAACCTTGAAAAGTTTAAATTAACGTTTTCTCATGTAAATATAGGTAGTTTTTTTTCTATTTTAGATCATCGTAATCTGAAAAAGATACAGAGCATCACTTTCAAGGTACCTCATTACTGTTTACTGCACGAGTGGTACTTAGGCCGTATTGCGTGAAATACGGCCCAAGTACCTCTCGTGCAGTAAACAGTGACTCGTTGACTTTAGCGTGCAGCTCTGTCTATATATAAACTGTTTTCACCTCCGTAAAACTGTCCCACCTGTAGAGCAATACGACGCCACATAATTTGAAATCAACCCTTCTCCATTACAGAGGACATTGGTGCCGACATGATGCTCATCCTGCCTGCCTCCTTAGGTCTGGTTACCGATTGTGATGAGGTTCACACCACAACAGCCCCCAGTGTTACTGACTGTAAGACCACAGAATGGGCTCAGGGTGCCAACTATATCAGTTACAATGAGACAAGCCAGGTGTGTGTGGGCTACCTGTGCATTGGGTCCGACCTCAAGCTGTCTCAGCCCTATGAGGGGAGCCCCACTACTGACATCTATAGACTACTGGATAACAGTAAGCCCCTTGTTCTCATGTTTTAAATGATAAAATGTAAATAATTTTAAGTCTTTTCATCTTTTCAGATTAATTAGATAGAAAGAAATGGGCTTCGCCATATTGTATATATGGGTAAAGAGGCAATATAATCGATGAATTTCAGTAAAGAATATTGCTGAAATCTCTAGACATGCTCTCTAGACAGCTCATAATTCAATTACACTTTTATGACCTATAGATTGGTGATATGGATTGGAATCGGTAAGAAATGAGGGAATAGTATGTCATGCTTCTGAGGATGCCTTTGATTAAAGTTAAGCTTCAACGGTAGCTTCAGTATTAGTACTAATCAGTGCGTGTATTATTCTTCATCTGCAGCCTTTAGTACCAAAGACTTTGAGCGTATTTACTCATCGCGTGATGGTATCAAGGCACAGTGTTCCATGCTGAATAGAGACCTCAACACTTACCAGTTGGAGACATGTGCAAGCCGAACACGTGCACTATGCGGCAACGTCTTCAACTGGTTTGGAGGCACCTGTGAGGTCCTCGGCTGTAGCACCCCCTGTTTCATTAATGAGACACAGTATGCCTTCGGATTCAACATCTTCAGGGCGACACATGATCTGTGTGATAATCAAGGTTGGTACTTATCGTGTGGTGCATTGATAGATCCAGTACTTAACAAAGCTATTGAATAAAATCACGTCCGGTCTTAAGTAATAGCACACTGAAAATCTTTCGTCACTTTGATGATACCAAAATTGACAACTTTAGGTAGTCAAGGTGACGACCTTAGGTCATCATAGTGACTACCTAAGGTAGTCACATCTGATCCATTCAGACCAGAACTTAAGTAGTCACATTAATTGGGTAGTCAGAATGACTACCTTAAGGTTGTTGATGTAGGTATTGTCGATTTGAAGACCCAATGTCATCAGTAGTGACAACTTTCAAGTCCTAGGTTGTTCCAATGACTACCGGATGCTACCCAATGATGTTGCACACTGGGTATGAATTGGCTCACGACTGCCACCCAGTGTTAATTGAATGAAGTATCTGTATAACTCTCTCTATCATGAGACATAAGCTGATGACAGGGAACAGAGTGGTCTCTATACCTTTGGGGCCATCATTCTCAACCATTGTCAACTATTTTATAACAAGTAATGCTACCTAGTTTAATCAAGAGTACACCAATTATGTGAAAAGGGTGGCACCTCGCTAAGAGGTGAACCAATTAGAGACTATATTCATACACCATTCTCCAGAACACCTGCCAGTATTCAATATGACAACCTAGGTCGTTATAATGACTAGGCTCCTTCCTTTGGGTTTTCAGTGTATGCATGCAATATTATACTCTCAGAGATTAGCCCCTCAGTTCGAACCTTTTGAACGCATGAAGATATAGAGAGTATTTACCAAGGAATTATCAGGAAATTGACTCCCCCCTGATGCATACATTCCTTTATGGAATCTCCCTTTTCAAGATAGTAGCATTAACTAGTATAGTGATATTACTTACCTAGGAAACAAATGGTCCGATTGAATTAGCTATCTATTTTGTGATAACCTTGCAGTACATAGGGTCACAGCATTTCTTAGAAAATGACCCTATTTTACATGGCCTCGTTTCCAGCTAGTATGTTTTGTTTCGATTGTGACAATATAATCGTTAGAGTGGCTATAGATACTTGATAAGTCATACTAATTGGACTTTTTTAAACTGGGAAACCACTTGTATATTTGTAGGATATTGGTGGGCTCCTGAAACGACGACAGCCGAGCCAACAAGCTCTGCAACAACAATTTCAGCAACAACAACAGCCTCAGAAATAACAGTAGCCTCAGCAACAACAACAGCCTCAGCAACAACAACAGCCTCGGCAACAACAACAGCCTCAGCAACAACAACAGCCTCAGCAACAACAACAGCCTCAGTAACAACAGCCTCAGCAACAACAACAAACTCAGTAACAGGAACCTCGGCAGCATATTTGAATACTACTGCTAATTCTGCTCTCAATACCACTACAGGTGTGTACGGCAAGACAATAATTGTGATTGAATTGGTAATATCGCCACTATACTTATCCATGCATCAATATAAGCTATTCTTACAATGGCTCTGTACGGTATACTTATAAATATGTTCGGTGCAACCAATGCGATTATTGGTGTTGACCCCAAAGATAAAAGCCCATACAGTAAACTATACTTTACCTTCAATGGAATTCAATAGCATTCAATGGAAAAGTATATAAGTCGTTTAAAGGCACTTACCACAGTCTAACTAATTATAGATCGACCAACAATTTCATTTAATGACTTTTAGGGTATAAGCCTGATACTTGTGGAACACAAAGAAAAGGAAAAAAATGCCACAGTTTTAATTTTCCTTTAGAAGGGTATTTTAATCTGGGTGCATTACATATAAGCCCTCATGAGAAAATCATGTTTTTCAACAGTTTTCCACATAAAAAGGAGTCCCCCAACAATATCTCAATGAAAATGCAAACATGCATTTATATAATCATGAGAAACATGTCACAGGATGAATGAAATCATCCTGAATTAATCAAAATAATATCTACTATATTCACTATATGAGCCAATGGGCATGGCAAGTATAGTGATCAGGAGGAGTAGAATGCCAAGGTATGGCACTTTAATGGTAGATAAAGGCAGATCATGACATTTAAAGCAGCTACTCGAGCTCCAAGCATCGAATTTTAGATTATAGTATGTCAGCAATCTTCACAGACTCATATGTGGACAGGTTGATTAACAAATAATATGGGTGCTTCTTTCTATATAAAAATAGGCAAAATACCTCCTGTGAGAATAGGAGTCAACCAACTGTAAACCGGATAACATAACGACCTGCAGGATACCTACTCCCTGCTGCCTCCTATTGGGCTTGAGGTGAACTACCTCTCACTGTGTTCCTATTTATATGCATAATGAAAGCACTATTCCCATCCACAACCATAAGGCTTTTCATGTGTATTCATGCAGATTATACATTATATATACTTCCCTATTTATTTGTTGTATGTAGACCTCCACCATAAGTGTGTACTGATTGCTCTAAGTGTACTAGCCACACAAGACTAAGCCATTTTAGTTCCCTCTTCGACCATAAGATGTCATATTTGCATTGGTCCCTGCAGAGATGGCTTTCCTTCCCGCCATAGATGGATTAATATCTGTATTTTAGCCCATCCATTATGCTTTAGAGAGGCCTTATATGGTATGCTATTTTGCTCTGCCTTAAAGAAAAACAAATGATGGTCCTATAAATATTAAATTCATGCTAGAGTTGGAGGAGGTCTGAGGAGGTCGAGTTGCTGCTTTAAGGGAGGGAAATCTCCAAATGGGTAGTTCGCATTTTTGCCGCCAGGTGCAGTATGTGCAGATTGTATTAAGTAATTTTAATGAACTTTCAGTGCACTTTAAGGATATAGATATCATTTCATTAAATGCCAAAGTTCATGCAGTGCTATAGTGGCTATGATATCACAGATTCGATGAAAGTCTATTTCGGTTTTCTACTCCCACCATTGCATAAATCATCAATGGTATTTTTCCATAGCCTCCGATGCCACCACCCAGGAGATGACTACTTCGGAATATATGGACCCCTGCTACGTACCAATAACGACAGAGAGCCCCATGACAGATGACACAGTGCAGATTTTATCTAACTGGATAGCACCAGGCTACCCCTGTCTCTACACCCCTTCTAGTAAGAACATGATACAACTCTATTTACTTCCCTTTCAGACACTATCTGAGTATTGTATCCTGGTTTTGAATCTCAGTTTTTATTACATGGTGATACGGCCTTTGCTATGCTACGGGGCCTCCGTACTCCATGCCTCCATGGAGTACGGTGTAGCCATACTGTATGGCCTCCATGTTTGTTGATTTTGCTCACTTAAAGACAGTAGGGCCATGTAATAAATAAACAAAGGCCCATGGAAAAAGGGTAATTTTATATTGTTCCCCCCAAGGTGAGCCCCAGTCTAACCGAGGGAGGAACGTTCCAAAATTACCCTCGCCATGGACCTTTGCCTTCATTTTGGTTTTCGCTATTCAAATATCTTGAATTGGCTTTGAATCGCCATAGAAATTTAAACAAAATTAATGATGATGTCACAGGCTATGTGATACGAGAACACTGTATTCCATGGGGGCATAGAATACAGGATTTCTAGTACTTAAGCATTGTGATCGTCGTATTCACCATGAAATAAACACGAAACCTCACTTGTTTACCTACATATACATCATACTTCACGAGTTGAAGCTGGGAGTATCACACTCAGCCTTTGGCTTCGGCTTCTCGTATTTGGCTTTTTGTGATACACCCCAGCTTAAACTCTCGAAAATGGTGGCATTATAAGTTGAGAAACTGAGACTATATTGGACCCTTATAATATGCAGTGTAACAGAGCCTGTATGTAGTGTAACTCTATTGCTGCAATACCTAGATTTATCATGTTGAACAATGTGATCAATGTCCCTTTACACTCCTGTGCTATTTCATATAATTAGAACTCTTTCGTTTGTATGAAGCAAATTCCACATTGAGACCATCAAATACATTTCCTCAGATGACCTGTATTAGTGTCAAACCGATTCCATTGTGTCAAGTCTACAGCATTGGTGCCACCACACTGTTTTATTTCAGGAGGCCAATACTTCCAGCCTTATGACATCAATATCACTGCTCTGGAAGGTATCGGGGACAATGCTGCCTATGTCTTCCCAGACCTGACGATCGGCGCGCCCTCTGCAGTAGTAGGCTGGAGTTACTACCCCCTTCATCCCGGAAGCTTCTCAGCCTCTCTCTGGAACGGAAGTAGTGCCAACAACTTCCGGTTAGCAGGGAGCAGTCTACTCACGGTAGACTCAAGTCTTCTCAACAATGCCATTTCTGTTCGTCTAAGCAATTCAGAGCGGTTTTTAGCATCAAAGGGGCAGGCCTTGGGGCTGTACTACCCTTCCGCCGGGGCACAATGGGTGGTGCCATTTGCAGATGCGGCAGGGGGTGTGAGCGGAACCGGATATGCGTTAAGTGACCTCTCCCGCGCGACTTCCAGTGCCTCTCTCAATGCACCGACAGTGGGAAGTGACTACCCATTTACTATGTCAGCCACCAATAAAATGCCAGCTCTAAAACCGTTATTGCTTCCAGGTCAGTGAAAATGAGCTTCCCTCTTATTATCCTCTGAACGTTAGATCTACAACTATGTTAATCAACCGATACTATCATATCATTTGACAAAACGTTTTAAGATGATAGCCTGAACCACATTATTAAGAAGACGTCAATCTAATCAAGTCTGTAGCAAGTAAAACAACTATGGAGTAGTGCAAGTAGTCTAACACATATAAACAAACATAGATTTATCTAGGCGAAATGCATCATATTATCATGTTAACCCTTCAATCACCGCATACTGCAGTATGTCATTGGTCATCATGGTGCATGAATACAGCCCCGGTGACCTCGGGGCTGCATTCATGCATCATACCGACCATATAGAATTGATACAACCCGAAGGGTTGGCATGACGCAGGAATTTGCACCCAACTGATAGACTTGCCATGCAAGGCTGCATTCATGCATCATGCTAGTCACGGACATAGGATATTAAAGCTCTATGCATTTCTTTAAGGATTAATTGATTATTTCAGACTTTGACACAGCGTGTGCCGCTAAGCCCTGTCACAACCAGGGCGTGTGCAGCGACAACTTCCCTTTCTACAGCTGTGCGTGTACCGAACCGGCCTATGGGGACGACTGTCAGTACTGTAAGTATTCTCAGCCAACAGAATTTTTTTTAATTTTAGGTCAAAATAAGTTTTAACGTTATATGCCATAGAGAAACGTTAGCAAATGCAGTATAACGTTTTTTTCTGTACTAGGTATTATCTAAGGGCATTATATATAACGATACAAAGGTTGACGACAAGTGATCACCACTTAGTACTATCTCACGAGGCCATGTCAAGTAGTAAAGAAGACTGTTCCTTTGTACTTACTTCGTGAAATTGTTCTCTACGTCGGTTAGAACTACACCTTTGACTTGAAAAGGGATGAGATTTACTCTATTAAACTGTGTAATTTGATGAATTTAGGATACTAGATTTATTATAACATATAATAATCTTACTAATTGGAACCCGTGGCTGTTTGTTACATTGTAGATGATTACTGTCGATGTAATCCCTGTAGAAATAACGGCACCTGTCAGGCTGAACCCCCACCCTACTACTACGACTGCACTTGTCCAGACGGTTTCTTCGGACAATCATGTGAATATGGTAAGCCTACTAGCGTCTGTTTCCATATAATGACACATAGCACAATGGCTATCACTCCAAACTAATAAAAGTAATTACACCTGGTTCTGGTGCTAAGGCGATTATGCATTTTTGTTCTAGGAAAGACAAGGTATGGTATTGGTGCACCCTACTTATGGAGATGACATTCAAAGAACTACCTGGGGGGAACTAGTTTGCACTCTTTCAGCAGACTATGGTCGAATCAGGGTCACTGTGGTTGTCTGTGACAGAATTATGTTAATTGACATTACTGTGTCACACGTCTCATCTCGAGTTTCACCTGCTATATTACTGTCAGAGCCAATATATTAGGGGAATATGACTTGTTTTGTCCAGGCGTTGTATTTAGCACACAGGTGCAGCGTCATATTCTATATTTCAAAATGGAGAATAAATCAAATTCAATTGCGGTAATTCATTAATTTGGAGAATGTCAATAAGGGTAATACTCTTAATAAACATGTTTGAATATCTACAGAACTAGGTGCATAAGATGTTTCTTGCAAGTGAGTGACCACAGGGAGTATGGTATTATATATATTACTGTTATCATATTTCAGAGGACCATTGTATCAGTTCCCCCTGTCAGCATGATGGTGTGTGTGTTAAAGCTGAGTTCGGCTTCAGGTACGACTGTAACTGCACTACTGGTTATCTCAACACCCACTGTGAAGGTACGCTGTTTTATTATCACTTGGAAAGTTTGATACAAAGAAAGAGAACCCAGTGTTTTGTGGTTATAACTCATATTTGTATTCACCATGGCCACTTTCCCACCGAAAAAGACATTCATTTCTCATTCAGTCAAACCATGATAAATCGATTATGCAAATTGTCCTAAACACATACATTTTTATCACACTCATTTATACCAGGGGAATTGCACTAGTTTGTCGTATGTGGGACTATTATCATGTAGTGTGTATGATATAACACTGGTTTACTTATAATGTTTTGTCAGAACGTTGGAAACTTAGAAAAGTCCCAATAGTTATTAAAGCTACCACTGCCTTAGATTTCACCATGTGACTGAATCTCTTCTACCATACAGATACGCATTGTGTGTCTGATCCATGCCAGGGAGGAGGCACTTGTGTCTCCCTGCATGTGGTAGCCAATGATACTTACTACTGTGACTGCCCCCCAGAAAGGACTGGGCAGTTCTGTGAATATGGTAGGTTACTATTCAATATAGTGATGCTGATTGACACAAGGGGTGTGCATGTCTTATCCCATAGCTCTCTCAGGCAAAAGTCAATTATCAGGTAGCTGACTTCATTCACTGAAATAGTAGAAGGTAAACGGAATTCCTCACTACAGTAATTCACAAATTCCAAGGATATTCGTTGAAGAAAATAATATACATTGAAAAATTGCAAAATTCCATGTGTGTAAGACATTAAAGCCCTCTATTTCATTGTGTAATGTGTATAACTTTGATGATGTTCCCAGAATCACCATGCATACCGTCCCCATGCCAGAATGGCGCAAGCTGTGAAGAAGATATATATGCAGGCACTTATAACTGCACGTGCACTGCCGGCTGGCAAGGACAGAACTGTTCAGGTAAAGTGTCACAACCATGTCATGTATACAGCCCTTTGTAGGAACAGATCAGTAAGTAGGGCCTTATTAAGTATTTCTCCCAAAGTGTGTACGATAAGAGTAGGTGGATCACAGGTGTTTTCTTCACCATTGGGATTACAAACTTGAGAGACAGGGCCCAGAACAGCGAGTAGCATCACAAACTAGGTTATACAAGTTAGAACTAGTCTTTTAATTGTACCACATTAAGGTTATGCATGTATTTCTTATTTCCAGATACCTTCTGTGTGTCTAACCCTTGTATGGGGGGAGGGTCATGTGTATCCCTTCACAGTAATGCCGACACCTATTCATGTACATGCCCCGCTGAGAGAAGTGGGGTACACTGTGAATATGGTGAGTCATTTTCAAAACATCTATCCTCATGAATTAAAAGACTACTATACAGTATATGAGAAAATTTTCGTTAAACAATTATTAAGCCTCCAAATAACAATATCTATTCTTACTTTACTGCAATAGCATCTCAACAAGGGGGACCTCACTTTTTCTGATTTACGTATATATACACACATTTCCTTATGAAGTGTTCCCATGGCATCACATACATAACCACTGCTGGTCATGATCAGTAACTGTATGCAGAGTCTTTGTCGGTAAGGTCCTGTTTCTATTAGTCAATGTTGATGTCTTACCGGCCGATGCACCCACAACATAGCACTGCTTAGCACTATGTTGGGTATGTTTATTTTGGGCGTACTGGCCAATAGCGCACCCAATTCAGCCAATGGATTTCCCATCTTAATGCTTTGTTTTCATAATTGCTTTCAGACCTACCCTGTGTCCCTGACCCATGTCAGAATGGAGCCACCTGCTCAGGAGACATGTACACAGGCACCTATAACTGTACCTGCAGTATAGGCTGGCAGGGAACCAACTGTACAGGTAAGACCTACAGATAAACCATAGCATCTCTGAAGTGTGTTTCACTGGAAAAACGAGCGTGTTTTCCTCTAGAAACGTGAACGTAACGATCACCTTTGAGTGCCCTTATTGATTGTATTTCAAAAGGATTCTTACTATATACTACATCTTATATCGGAAAACGAGCATGTTTCACGATTCAATGTGGCATTTCTGTACTAGTGGAAATGCCTTTAGAAAGACGGTCTGATTCCCAATTTCCCTATTGAAATAGGCCCCAGGGATACCAAATTTTTTACTTTCATGAAACCACGGTGGCGGAGTGATAAATAGGAATTCATAGCTTGGCTATCTCGTATGTTATGCTTAAACCCCCAACTCATCTATCCCAGTGGACACAGCATATTGAATCAACATTGATAAATGGTTGTCAATGTTGATTCAATGTTGATTCAAAATTGATTCAACATTGTACTCAATTTTGTGCCCCTGGGATAAAGGTCCAGAGTGCCGATCCTCGCTCAGCTCCAACTGTTACTGCAGGGGCAGCAAGCACTTCGCCTTAAGTTCGGATTCATAACCCAATTCTGACCCACTGGACCAGTATAAAGGTCCTGGTGAACATTATTTAACAAGTGGGGGGGGGGGGTGGATATGATAGGTGGAGGGTTCAATTAATTAATTTTAACATCTTTTTAGATAATTGCCTGTCCTTGCCTTAATTAGCACAATACAGTAAGCAGTTGGAGGTTATCACTGCTCATATGTATTCTAACATTCATTTAGTCTGTCTAATAAAATATATATTCGAAAGAGAGCTGAAGCCATATAGTTTATAGATTTCATAAGGCACGGATACTGCACTCTTCAAGAGAAAGCTGAGGGAAAATGGGGACTGAATGTGATGTGAATCGGAATGGGATGAAAGATTAAATATTATGGGACTTTGTTGTTAATTTGTGTCTTTAATGTACATGTATATACTGAAATTGTTATCACTGATGTACTTACATACTACTTCTTTACCTCAGATTATATTACAATATCAGAAATAAACTAATGCAAACTAAACAAGTCAATAGTTTTAATATTATATTAATTTCAGTTGACTTTTGTGACTCCAACCCCTGTGCTAACGATGGGACATGCTCACCATCCTTCACCCTGGCGGCTCAGCACGAATGTGTCTGTACCAAAATGTGGACAGGACATAACTGCGATGTCTGTGAGTATCAATAGAGCCAGTGTGCCATACTTCATTGATATTGACCGCTATACATAGGGTAGGTTCACCCCAAGTTAGCCACATAACCCTTGAAAGTCTGCCACGTACCCCTCCAGCCAGGGTGGATATAAATCAATATGATGTTAAACTGACAGTATCAACTAGTAGAGTCAATGTTATTCAATCAGATATAAATTTTCATTCAACATCATACTGACTCTTGTCCTCCCTGGAGGGGTGGCCGACTCGAGGGACTTGAGTTAAAACCTCAAAGTGACGCAGTGTATTGGTCACTGAATCTAGATTCCGCCCCCTCGTTTACAACCGCAATGGTACCTTGATAAGATGGCATACTGTTGTACGATAACGTTGTCATGTATGGTGTATACATTGCACAACCTACTGTTTCCTGACTCCCCGATGTGCATTCATGTAAATGTCAACTTTTATTTCTTACATAAACTATAGATATTTGATATCTTTATGTATTTATCATTATCTGTTCAACAGTTAATCCGTGTAACTCGGATCCCTGTGTGAATTCTGCAACGTGTTTAGTCGACCTGACTGGTAACTTCACCTGCCAATGTGTGTCGGGATGGAGTGGTGTGGTGTGCGAGAGTAAGTACCTAGACATTACTTCATAGTATACTTATCATAGGTATATTTCTATGTATAATAGGAGTAATTTTCACACAGACACTTCTCCCATTAGATATGTCTCTCCCAGTCCCACCTAGCCTGTACTGGCCCGTAGTAGGTACGGGCCAGTCAACCAAGGACGTGTGAACGGCTGCTATCAAGGGCGTGAACCTACATCGCCAAGCACATTCTTTGTGGTTGGGTGGGTATTATAGAATAAGGGTCTGTCACTGGAAGTCCCCCATCTGCCTTGAGCATTGCATTCTGCTGAAAATACATGTATTTAAATTCATTGAAAGGACACATAATTATCATTAGGCATAATAAATAGTGTTCTTGGTATCCAGAATACACCAATAAATAAACAACTAGTTATACAGCCTTTTTATAACAAAGTCCCCCGTCTGCCTTGCACCAACTTTGCTGCAAAACTGACCTCCATGGCCACAGCCCAGTGGGGGAGCAAAATATAACAGAGAACCATGCACAGGTCACCAGTGTAGGGTGCCTAGTGACGGACCCTTCTACTATATAATAAGTGGGTCACGGGAATGCTACAAATTGTGTCAGTTGCGGCCCATGGCTGCTATTGGTTACGCTATGACGTCATCACTTGGGAATCCCCCTTTGAATTGAATTGAATTTTTATTGAACGGTAGCCTCTGCCGACGCTTTCTGCCCGAACAATTCCTCGAGGTACATGTGTTCATAAATATTTATTATGTCACAAATACAGCTCCATATTCAGATTCAAATACTCTTTAAAGATGATCAATACAACAGAAAAGGTGATGATATACTTCGCACCCAGTTGAGCTAATCCCATCATAATAATAATGTTATATAATGTTGTTGCTCCTTGGCTCGTGGTGGTATGTGCTCTGAAGCATCTGCGTTCCTTATCAGTTTTACAAATGTGCTAGTAAATCATTTCAGCAGTTCACTCTATCTTTTCAGTTAATTCAATCAGTGTTTCACAGTATTGACTAGAATGAGAGAGTATCTCATGTTGCCATCTTGGCCTCATAATCATGATTTGCTAGTAGACATTATAAATTAGCTAGTATTAATTGCTCCAGAATCAGACTTGCTCTTACATTGCAAGATCTTGTTAATTGTGTGACCTGTAATATATCATATAGTTAATAATTGACCGGGTATAGTGCATCCATCATTTTGAGCTTCCTAGATCGTTCCTAGACCTGTGGCTCGTTGGGGGTAGACACTTCCAGGTAGTCCAACTGCCTATCCAGGATAAATGAATAGCCATTTTGTTTTCAGATGGAATGGGAGCTCTCTGTTTTTTTAGTTTAAAAAGACACGGAGGCCTGTTAACCTCAATTGTCCTCAGACTATTTACAACATATTGTTCATGTTATTCAGTATAAGAAGTATTTATATTGGTGTGGGGGTTCGTGGTTATTCTAGGTTAAGGAACAATGAGAACAGCAGTTTCCAGGTGCGAGAATAACAGGCTTTTATTACGAAAAGCGAATCACGTTCCTGAACAGGGGAACACTCAGTGTTGAAGCAGCACACAAATATAATCATGTTTCTATAGGAATATAGGAAACAGCCGGTATTCTAATATACCACATTGTCCGCACAGTTGGACATGGTGAAGTCTAATGTCAGTCGGGCCTGCACTGACTACCTTTCCAGGTAAACACACGGGTCTTATATAACCACCGGTCCTTTGATCACGTGGCCAGGTGGCAGGGTCAGCAAGCCACCTGAGAGCGGCACACAGTAACCTGGAGAGGGAACTGTGTGCGCTAGCTCCAGGTAGAGAAGCCAAGTAAACAGTAGACGTTACCCGGAAATACCGTGTATGAGATTAATATGTAGTATTATGCCCCTACATTGGCATGAATATTATGTATGACATCCTATAACCCTAGACCTTGAACTGCCTCCTTCCCTCATATTTCTGACACTAGATTCTGATTGCAGTTGGACAGGACACGTGTGGGTCGTGGTACCAGCTGGGTTATACCAGCTCAGGTTACTACCTAATTGACCCTGATGGAGAGGCTGGAGGAGACCCTGCCTATAACGCCTACTGCAGTATGGTGGCAGGTGCTGTGACGACAGAGATTGGCCATAACCAGCAAGCCGCCTTCTCGGCCCCAGCATCCTCAGGTGCTATTAGCATCATCTACGGGGACGGCTCCCAGATCATCTCCTATAATATGGTTTGGTCATTATATTAGTGGCATATACTGGGAAAAGGGACCTTAGTGCACCCTGCACTAAGGGACCTTTTCGCAGATTGTATTTTACTATACTTCTGTTATCAATATTGATATAATTTAGGTCATTGTAAATGGAACAGCCCCATTAAAAGAATGTTCCACACTGTTAGAAGATTATGTAGCTGAGCAGTAGAATCTACTGTAGTTTCCCCTATATACTACGGTATCGGTTGCTGTACATGGGCAGTAGTATTTACAGTGCACCCATAAATACATAAATACAAAGTCAATGTTGATCTCGTAGATGTCTTGGAACTGCAGTACGAGCCCCTATACACATGTATAACCCGCTCTAATAAGACACACGGAAAAGTCTCGTTGCAAAAAACAACAATTCAGAATAATTGCATCTCCATATATATATGGGAACAGGTGCGTAGCCAATCTTCAATGCAAAGAAACAACGCGTCATACTCACAATACTACCGTTTATGATGTGATATATGTCCTTGAAGCAGAAATTCGCACGCCTGGAGAGCTTATACTTCGGTTATTAATATTGAGATGCATTTCATGGTGAATACAACAGTTAAGTTTAATGAAAGATTCCTGTAACTCACACCACAATGTCCAACTTAAACAACCTTCTCCAGTATTTTATACCCTATGTAAAATGAGCGTTATAATGCTCATGCAAACGGCCCGTTCCAAGAACAAGCCAGAATAATTGCACCTCCAGATAGAGGTGGCCGATTTTCAGTGCAAAGAGGCAAAGGACCATATTCTCACCTTCCACCTTTTTATCATACACATGTCCTTGATGAAGCAGTCGCCCCCACGCCTGTGTGGAACATGCTGAATCAGCATATTAATACTGTCTTCCATGCCCTTCTTGCACTACAGGTGCGGACCATGGTGGAGCAGTCTCAGCAGTGCTTCACGCCTCTCACCTATGAATGTAATGGCCTTCTGCTCACCTCTGTAGAGTGGATGAGCTACTCGGCACAGGGCATCAGCGACTGGGGAAACACTACCTCCCTCTGCCATACAGGTGTGTGCTAACTAATGACACTTTCCACTGATCTTTAGTATGATGACTTGGCCAACATCTATCAGCATCTTATCTATGTCCCCTACACTGTTATAAGTTGATGTAGATGATTAGTAGAATCTACTGTAGTTTAACAATATTTACTACGGTATTAGTGTACATGGGCAGTGGAACATACTATTGGTTTACATTGTAAAAGGACGTCATATTGGTTTCACTGTTTACAGTGTACATATATACATATATCTGATTGATATGTCCCTTAAACCATATCAAATCTATTCGGGTATACGGCACAAAGGGAGAATAGGAATACACACTAATTGGTTTATATGTCTTAAATGTTTCAGGTGGATGTACATGTAGTGATGGTGTGGGTGTCGGAACAGATACAGGTAGTATTACCGACACGCCTAATCTGCCCATCACAGGCGTCAGCTTTACTGTCTCCTCCTCAAGCCTACAGGCTCGGGTGACGGTAGGACGTCTAAAATGTTATGGCAAGTAATGATATTTGACAGTAAACCCACCTTTAAGGGCAGTATCATGCTTTAATGCCCACTATGATCTTTTGTTGACATGATCGAAGCATGAATACAGCACCGATGATTAACTCACTGGAAAACTGTTCATGCATGATATCAATCCTATGTCATGGATACACACCCAAAGGGTTGCCAAGATGACCAGTGTACCGCTGGTGAGTAACTCGCCTGTACTGTGCTGTGCTGCAGCATTATGGTATCATAATGAAACATGAACTTGGAGCTTTAACGCATCATGCCGTCGTCAAAGGGTTGACTCATGACCGTTATTGTCAGACTTATTGGACGTAGCACAGAAAATGAGTAAAGAAATAAAAAGCCATCCATCGTTATTAAAACGATATCGTCCCACGCTTATGAATCTTTCTGAGAAGCTGTTCATTCTATCAAAGATTAGGTATACACGCACACCTTCAGTCAATATCATTTATCCCTTCTCAATTATGTTTTTTTTGGCTCTGTGTGCAAATGACAATTTGCAGCACAAAAGGAGTTTTAGATTACTTTTGCCTCAGATTATCTAATTCATTTCTCCTCTTTTCAGAGCACTGCATTGACGTCAGCTTCATATCATATTACAAGAACCTTGACACGCCCCTGTTTGTTACCGCAGGTAACATTGAGGTAGTGGCTACTGTGCAGGGAGCTTGTATTACAGATCGGCGGTACCGCTGGTACTATGCCAATGATACCGCAACTACCGCAGGTGGCAACTCAAGCCTGCAGCTGACAATGATAGATCCAGTCTACTATAGTGAGGGGTAGGTCACCTCATGTATACTGATGGTGTATAGAGGCAGGAAGAAGAAACTCATTTGTATGGTAGCAGTGGGGGCATGTCAGGGTCTCACTCTTATTGCTTCCTGAATACCACTCAGGATGATATATGGTGAGCATTCATTCTGGGCCATTACCCCCCCCCCCCCTCTGAATACTAGCCTACACCCACGTTACCCCTAGGACATTATTATTCCCAGCGAAACATTTCCCACCCAGATACATGTATTATACCCTCCCTCCCAGCCAGCCATCATATTTCAAAATATACGACGGTATTATACAGGTTGTGTATGGCAGATGTTGGTAAAGATAAGTGTGAATAGAAAATGATAGGGCCATTAGCATCGTATCATAGTGTTACCTTATAATGGCGGCTATATTGATAATTATGGTATTACTAGATCACCCATCCATTTTTTATTACGGCATAAAATATCGCATCGGGCATCAGCGTGTACACAGTGAAGACGGAAGGCTTCCATTAAATAATATGATACGTGGCTCTAGGCAGTATCCCCAGTGCTGTCGTCTGGGTTTTTAGGATACCATTAGTCATAAGTAAGCAGGATATAAAAGTAGGCAAGCAGTGACTAATTGAAAAGAGTACCTAGACCAAAAGCATATATATATTCCACGTGGTCTTAATACTCTATCCCACTAGATGGGATATTTGACCCCACTAGTGGATGTCATCGGGGGGGGGGGGGCGTTGACAAGAACATCTTTCCAATCTTAAAACCGCAAATCTCAAAAAAAGTAGGGCAGTGTGCAGGTAGCCTTCATGCTGATACCTCTAAGACTGTAGTAAGTAGTATAAGGAGAGTGAGGCAGTGTGCAGGTAGCCTTCATGATGGTACCTCTAAGACTGTAGTAAGTAGTATAAGGAGAGTGGGGCAGTGTACAGGTAGCCTTCATGATGGTACCTCTAAGACTGTAGTAAGTAGTATACAGAGAGTGGGGCAGTGTGCAGGTAGCCTTCATGCTGATACTTCCAAGACTGTAGTAAGTAGTAGAAGGAGAGTAGGGCAGTGTGCAGGTAGCCTTCATGCTGGTCCCTCTAAGACTGTAGTAAGTCGCATAAGGAAAGAAGGGCAGTCTATAGGCAGCCTGCGTCCTGGTTCCTTTAGTACGTATCATGAAGAAAATCTATCAATCTTGTTAGTAAAAGAAATGGGTTATCCTTTTTCCCAATTACTGCATGTATACAGCTAAATCAATATAATGCACAACTGTTGTATGCCCTCACAGACTGAGTAATATACTGGCAATGCGCGGGAAAACGTTGGAACCTGGATCCTATATGATAAAGGTGGAGGTGCTGGGCACACTGAATGAGACGTCGGACTGGCTGTATATCGAGGTGCTCAAGTCTCAGCTTGTAGCCAGGATTGTCGGTGGCGACCTGAGGGTTGTACCTCAGACTGGTGAGGACACCCTGGACGCTACATCCCTGTCCTATGACATGGATGACCGCCAGGCTGCGTTAACCTACAGCTGGTCTTGTAAGGTGAGTGGCTCAGCTTTATTACCATTAAAGGGGCATTCTCACCACTCGCAATTAACCTAATAGTAGACTAGAACAGTACTAGAATTGTGAGTGGGATACACTCGGTGATTATGTCATTTTAAGGACCACATTATGCCTCAAATGTATCCTGCGTATCTGTCAGAGCCACCAGTAGCTATAATATCAATTTCTACGTTGCATTCATTATATCCTTTAGCATCTGTTGTATTTGTAGTGTAAGTGTTGATATTTACTAGACCCTAATTGACTTTCGGTATTGCAAATGTATTAAGTCAGTTGCTGTCAAGTCTCCTTCTAGAATATCTAAGACATTATGTGACATAACCTTGCGGATGAAATATTATTATGCATAACCGCTATTCTACAAATGCTTGTATATGATGCTTAACCGAAGTTCATTTCACAATAAGGTAATCTCAACCATACAAATGTCCCACAGAAAGGCCTCGTGTCGGCAGGGGATCCCACAGAGGGCCACTTCTTGTCAGGCTCTCTGTGTGACCAGGAGCAGGTCGGTCTCTTCTCACACACTGGAGGAACGTGGACAGTGAACCGGACCGCCTCTCCACCTGGAGACTACACCTTCAGAGTGGTAGTGGAGAAGAATGGACAGATTGCCACCTACGACCAGGTGTTGAGGGTGGTTGCCGACTATGTGCCGACTGTCAGGCTCAAGTAGGTTGACTGGATGCCAAGAGGTGTGGGTGGGCTTACCATGCTGTTGATGAGGGAATAGTTTAGCGTCATTGCTTTGCTGAATACAAAGGGCAGCATTGAAGGATAGTATTCATGTTTGGATATAGGGTATCCTTTAAAGTTACACTTCATATTAGTTGCTTTGTGTGTATGTTAACTTAAGCTCATTAAGGCCCAGTTAATATTAATATGGTCACCATCCGAGCATGCATGGTTTTCAGAAGTTTACTTACAGAATAGTGTGTGGATGTAATTGCATTGGCTATTATATAACTATACTTCTTGCTGTTCACCGCCACAGATGCCTGAGGAACTGTGGGGTCAGAGTGAACGCCCACAAAAAGCTCTCCTTGATATTGGAATGCGCCCAGGATGTCTGTATAGATCTGTCCAGTGTCAACTATAAATGGACACTACATAAAACCAATGACACAGGACACAGCTACATTGTACCTCTCATCGGCATTTCAACAGAAGGTACGTTCCATATGCTTCTTAAGTCTATGTATTAAAGGGGCATTCTCACCGCTCGCACTTAACTACATAGTAGACTAGAACAGTGCTAGAACTCTGAGTGTCTTACGCTTTGTGATTATGCCACTTTAAAGTCATGACTGCTTAGATATCAATAAGCCTTATGCGTGCTGCCTTTACAACTTAATCTAGTATTCTCCAGAACATCGTAAGTATTAAAAGGTCAGGCACTTCAGTAGGTGTATTCTATTTATCCATGTTCTAGTATCATACACAGGTAGCCATAAACTGCATATCAAATTATTCTAACACCCCCCCCCCCTATAGCTAAGGACCAAGAAGCCTTAGTGATTCCGGCCGACACCTTACTCCCTGGCGCCACCTACAAGGTATCAGTGGAACTAAGCTGCAGTCACTGTGGCACCTCGTACGCGGAGTTACAAATGACCACATCTGAAGACGTTATACCAGGGAACTGCACGGTGACCCCAGCAGATGGCACTGCGTGGGAGACAGAGTTCGTCATTGCCTGTATTGGCTGGCAAGCGGGATCAGGCAAGGCCACACTCTCATATAGGTAAGTTATATGTTTTCGTGAGGGGTTTCAGGGGACTACCAGACTGACTTTCCTATTCAAATTGGCAGGCTATTTCAGTTACACCTAGTTTAAGTATAGGCTATTTCTCTTTCTATATACATACACTCATCACATAGTCATATATCATACACATAATGAGCTATCCCCGACTAAATTAAGTTGTATAACCTAAATTTGTTATGCCACACATAAAATTATTTAAACTTGTAAAGGCAATGACAATGGCAGTTAAAGCTACTATACCTCCTGCCCCTCTCAAACCTACATTTTCCTCATTTGATTCTCAGATGATTGTATAATCCTTTCCCTCGTATAATCTGTCATTTATTCTGACAAAAAAGTCTTCATATGTTAGACAGGACTCCAATCTCAACTACTATTTATATTCTGGAGGGGCTTGGATATTAATTTTAGTGTTGACCAAAGCCATCGGGTGGCAGTAGTGAGTGGAGGGGAGCATGGAGGTTTTCCATTGCTCAACACACAAACACAGTCTACTGGTACAGGTGTATCCCTGTAGATGGCACTCCCTTGTTGATATAATTAAGTGCTGAATAGAAGCTAGAAGCATTTTATTTTTCCTCATATATTTCCTTATATCTAGCATGATTAAAAGACACCTTATATCTAGCATGATTAAAAGACACACTCCAACAACTTCAAGCAGACTATGCAGGAATTAGACTATCTATATATATCTGAGGTAGTACAGCAGCTTTAAGGAAGACATGGGGTTGCCTTTTATGCTTTAATATGAAGTCACATTTTAAGGCGATTGGAGGAAAACTCGGGTGGTATTAGCTGGCATCTCTAGGCTGGTACTCTTATGAGGGCAACCCTTGGGCAATGCACCCTTAAGTTTTCTACTGACGAACATACTAAATACACCAATGTCTACCACTATTTTACCCCCAGGGTGAGCACCTATGGTATGGGTGAGACCCAGTTACTTTACTCTGGGACACAGCAGCAGACACCACCACTGCCCCTACCGGTTGGTGACCCAACTAAAGCCTACTACAGAAACGTCACAATACACGTCACTGACGCATTTGGCGCCTCAGCCAACATGGAACTTTACTTCAAGGTTAGCTTATACAATGTGTCGTTTCTCCAATTAAAGTGGCGTTCTACAATGAAAGATTAATGGCTACATAGCCGACTGGCATGAATACCGCTTAAATAGCACAAACGTACCACACAAATAATGAGTCACATATCAGTCGTAAGAGTGAAGCTTTAATGTAAGTATATGCGTGAGACCCAGGCCTCTGGACTGGAGTAGCTCAGAACAGCGCCTTAATAATGATAAATTATAATGAGTTAGGTTAAGAAAATGGTCTTTATTAATATGACATATGTGGCATCCCGATGCTTTTTCGGGGGTATCATCATGATATTGTACAATATATTACATTCCTGTCCCATTTTCCTTCATAATTGTTTTACAACTAATTTTCTCCTTACATTTTCCCCAGGTTGGCCTGCCAACCAATACTACACACGAAATGTTCGTCTCTCACATTGCTACATACTCAACTGCCCTACAAGCCATGAATGTAAGTTACTTAAATTATCTAAATATATATCTAAACATTTTAACAGTATGATATGTATTTGCTACAAAGCTCTATTATCATTGTAATTAGCCATACCTCACACTGGAATATGAACCCTGATAATGATTATATAGTCCATGAGAACTGTAGAGTCCTAGTAACTGGCACTGAATTATCCAATCACATTATACTTCACACTAGCTAACCACGGAGAGTGGCTCATCCATTGGAATGCAAGTTGCGCTGGGCATTGTATCCCCAGATGTCCTCAAGTCGAATGGTTCTACATTTACTATAGCACAAGACCTTCACTCCATGGCCACTGTCCTTAATGCACGGGTAGGTGCTTATACTTTATGTTATCTCTGTACTATTTGCACTAGTTGATATCATTTTGTGTATAATCCCAACGGTAGATAACTTTCACTTTAATATCAACCCTTTAGGGTAGATGTCTAGGACTATGAACACGTGCACTGCGACATTCTCTTCGCATCTGACGTGTAGGCTCCCCTATTCAGCAAAAAGTAAAACTGTGAGAGGTGACTGACACAGTGTTCAAGTCTGACACTGATCCAATGAGGCCACAGAGTCCACGCTGCAACTGCTCATATTGGAAAGTACATGAAGCCTAACTCTTAAACGGTTGATTATTATCAGTTTTTATTTGTCTAAAACGACTGCAATATGCACGGGGCCATATATTAAAAGTGATACTATTAATGCAGAAATGATCTGAAGAATATCTTGGGAGAGTTAAAAAGATGTGACAATGCCTTTATTACCACTACCTACTCATAAGATAGATGAATTCCTGCTTCACTGTGCTTTAGATATGTAGAAATACTTTTATTTTTCAAAATTCAATATTTTAAAAAAGTAGCTCGTGACCCCCTACTTTTCTTTTGAATTTTGGTTTCAAATTATGTAATGTTTATTGGGAAGATATTAGGAGTGAATCTAGATAGACAACCACCTTAAATAAAGAACCTATGTCTCAAAATTATGATTTACCTTTACAGACGACCGGCACAAATTCCCAATCATCCAGAAGAAAGAGGTCAACATCCTCCGTCACAACCCTGGCTTCAATGACCAAAAGTGATGTTATCATGGTAGGTAATGTGAACCCAAGATCTTTATCATATTATCATCGAGTAACTTTCAATTCATTGAACAAATATCAAGTAACGACAGAACAAGTATTGAATATATCCATACCTTCAGTAGAATGACAATGATGTTATTGGTATCCTATTCTTCTCGGTGGATCCTGGCCAATTATTTAGAGCTGAATTCATTTGCAGCTGCATGTACCGTTATCTTAAGTACTGTATCATTAAGATTCAAATTGAAACTATTCAGTCACATTAAATATAACCTCACTGAACCATCTGCAGTCAAAGTAGTTAAGACTATGCTGATTCCCACAGTGGACTATTGCGATGTGTTTTACGCGACAGCCAACAAAAATCATTTAAAGGCAATACAAACTGTAATCAATAAGGCACTCACAGTAGCCTACAGACGCACAGGCCTTACTAGTAGAACAGCTCTACACAGGGAGGCAAAGCTTAATAGTCCTAAAGATAGGAGAGACATGCATCTTCATCGCATGGTCTTTATAAAGTCTCAAGATGAAGCTAATTTAGACGTAAGGCCAGTCAGGACTAGACTACATGACCAAAGGCTGCTGAGCCAGTCAAGAGCCCTAGACCCTGCATATAGAAGAAGCCTGAAATATAGGTTAGAAAGTGTTTGGAATAAATTAGACAATGAGGTTCGGGCCATTAAGAAACCCGGTGAGTTTGCCAATTGGACAAAAAAGCATTTCTCAGATAGAATCAAATGGTATAATCATCAGACATGGACCTAGACTACCTCCCCCCCCACTCCAACCCCACCCATGACCAGAAACCCTCTTGACCACTGGGTTTTGATAGGACAACAAGATCGTCCTCAATTTTTAATTTTAGTTTATATTATTATTAGTTTTTTCTCACATAACCTATGTTGTGTATTCAAGGGACAACACCATCAGTCCTTGGGAATGGAACTTAACATCTGGTTCCATAACCCTAAAAGGCAAATGAGATCAGCCTAGAGTGTAACTACACACCACGGGAACTCACGGTCCTTGTGGGTGTACCTAAACTCCTACTATGAATATTACTCTACATTCTCTGTTACTAACATCTGTTCTATACTTTATTATATTAAGTGGTCTTAAACCACATACTGGAAGCAAACTGTACAAGTGAAATATATAAACCATCGACTGGAAGCCGAATGATTACAGGCAAACATGTATGCCTACAAGCCTTCAGTATAAAGAATTTACAATTTACAATGTGAATTTAGAATTTACATACATACATACAAGCTGGTGACATCTTATGATTACAGATCCGTGAGCAGATGGCCTCCACACTGGCAAGGCTCACATATCTGGCTTACCAACTGGATGAAATAGTTCAGATAGCTCACGCGCTAAGGAACACCGTAGATCTCCCAGACGAAGTGAATAATGAAACTCTGGTAGGAGTCTTCAGTTTATAGGGGAATCTATATTTATAATCTGCTATGTAGATAAAACATGTAAAACAATATGTTCCCCATGGGAAGAAATTGGATTTAAGGTTTATAACAGAATGATACCAAATTCACAGTTCATCATTGTCTATGTTAATAAATAAAGTCATGTAAAACAAATAGATTGGCCTGGCTTTACGAGCCTGCGGCCGATAAGGAGTCTAATCACGTTTATAACGAAATATCATACAAAAATTCAATCAAGCATTTCCTCCTTGACCCTAGATACACATGTACGGAGTATGTTTTCCAGGTACAAGCATGTAATTCCCTTGTCATGTTAAGAGACCTGGGACTTCTACTGCTGACAAATTCTTCAGACGAAACAGACCGCTTGGCTGAAGGTAAGATTTGTAAGCTAAGATGGGGCATTACATTCTGAGCTGGAACTCCACATCGCGATTTCCTCATTGAATCGGAGATAGTCTTACAAAAACGGATACAAAACAAATCTACTTATGGCGCACCACTACGCAACAGTCATGTATGCATCTGAATTTGGGAGAATATCTCTGATTCAATGTGAAAAAAGCTTGACATTTTGATATCACAAGTACTTTCAATACCTGATTTTGACAAAATTGTTTGAATTGCTATTGCACTGCCGCCGGTTTTAGGCGATGATAAAGAAATATAATGAAAAAGTTACATAGATTAGAAAAATTATACTTGCAATTTACTCTACCCCCAAGATCTGACATTGCTGTATTTTATATTCTCCAGCATTTGCCAGCCTTTCTTGCAATCTGAGAGTTTTGATGACACTCACCTTTTTTTACCTTTGATCATTCTGGCATACAATGTTTACTATAGATGTGGGTTCAATTACCTTGGCTGTCATTGGTAATAGTTAGCTAATGCATGATATCATGTATATAAAAGGACTAACGTTTGAAACTAAACCATGTACTCATGAGCAGTTCTCTTTTATCTATCCAGCACTCGTGCTAGCCACCTGGGTCACACAAAGGTCCACACCAGCCAACGTGACCTTACCGGTTTATGACCCAATCTCGGAGTATGACATTGAGTCAGTTCTAAAGGTCAAGGTGGCTGGCCTTGAGAACAACACTATGTCAGAGAGGGAGATGGTGTATTTGAACAGGATGGCTCGTGGGAGATTGTCAGACTATCGACAAGAGGCATGGGAGACTGTGAGTATACCTCAGTGGGCTGCTGCACAGCTTTTAACGACACTTCAGAATGAAACGATTACAATATTGAAGATCATCATGCTATCTTTAAAATTATTTCTTATTAAGGCATTCCCAAGGACATGTATGATATTTAGAAAGAAAAGACAATATTGTTATTTGCTGTGCAATTGCCGACAGAGCAATGTTCATTTTCTGTTCAGGCAACTAGAAAGATATGTGAAAATAACTTTGTCAGAGAGCACAATGGCAAAAGCAGGAGGTGAAAGGACCCAACAAAGGATAATCATCAATCGAAGACATTTATTTTAGTGCTATTGATATCATGTATCTAAATGTTCAGTTTATCCTCAAAATTAATTTCTGACTGACATATATATATATATATATATATATATATATATATATATATATATATATATATATATATATATATATATATAAACATATATGCACGTGTAACTCTTGGTAATGGCCTGTTTCAGACACGGTTAACTGTCAACGTGCTGCAAGGAGTCCAGGATAGCATGGCTAACTCCATGTTAGCACTGCAGGCCCCTGGAGAGCCTGCTGCAAGCATCACAACCACCAACAACAGCCTGACTGTATACAGGGCCAGGACCACCATGTTCAGCAACACAACTCTGGACTTTGTCAAAGGCACATTTGAACTACCAGACAACACTGGCTTCGGCTTACCCAGGAATTACATGATTGACTTAAAGGTGGGCTGCTATATTCTTCTGCATTTTGATGACATTCTTTGTGTCAATTGATATATATATATATTTAAACGGGATGGTTATCACACAATATGAAGATTTTAGTGTGTAGGGTATTGACATAATTATATAGGCAACATACACTATCGCACTATAATCGAATATATAAGGAAAGTTGTTCTATACATAAAGTAAAACT
The DNA here is from genome assembly GCA_947462335.1 of Harmothoe impar. NCBI lineage: Eukaryota > Metazoa > Annelida > Polychaeta > Phyllodocida > Polynoidae > Harmothoe > Harmothoe impar. The sequence continues at coordinate 54,406,061 of OX381715.1, forward strand.
ATACCTCCATTCAACCCCTTTAATTACTATTTGAGCCCTATGTTAGAGCCTTTCTTATGCCATTGACTTGCAGGTCCTTTCTAATGTAGAAGGCCCATACACTTGGACGGAGACTGAGGAGAATATTGACTCTGTAACTGCCAATATCACCTTCACCTCTGCTGACAATGGTACAGAAGTGGTAAGTATTTAACTGTAGTCAACCTAGCCATGTACATTATTAAGCGTGTTTAACTATGCCATGCGAGAGGATATTCTTTATGTTGTATCTTCACTAATTTATACATACTTCTCTACTTCAGTTACCAAATGTGACATACAGTTTAACGTTCAGCACCGAACCGCTACCTGTTTCACAGTGGACATACACTCTGACAACGGACAGTCCAACTGGTCTCACATACCATAAACTACAGGTTACCCAGGAATACCCAGCCATATTAATCCAATTTAACTTCAACGACACGGGCATGGAGCTATACATTCGAAGAGGAAGCCTACCAACCCTGGATGACTATGATTACAAAACAGAATTGCCAAACTCCACTACAGCAGTCGCTCTGCCTACTACGATGACGACAGGGATATATTACATAGGACTTAAAGCCATGGACTGGGAACCTCAGCACTTAGTAGAGCACTTTAAAATGAGCAAGGTCAAGCATGACAGGAGGAAGAGGAGTGCAGCAGTGACTGGAGATAAGGCTGTGCAATATCAGTTAGATTTTCAAACGGCTGCATGTCAGATATGGAATCCTGCTGACAACACCTGGCAGAGTTACACAGCTCCAGTGAGTCCTCATCTAATCCTGACATCATAAAAACTGATTGGTCAATGACGTGGGGGTAGAATATGTAACTTCTTTGCATGTACACCCTGTCAAAAGCAGGGTATGACAAAGCTGCTCATTGTAAGTAACGCTCCTTATAACCGATATTATAAATAGAGACCGGGAAAAAGGAACCATGAAAATATGCACTTTATAGCGGAAGATGTTTTATATCAGCCCTCCTTAGAACACAATCTCACTGTAATACGTGTGTTGGTTAAAGAACATTATCCCTATACATGTATAAACTAGGGTGATTTGTTCTATTTCTGTATCACTAGGATTCATCGAAGACTACATTTGGAACTACCCGCTGTAAAGTTGATTCTTCAAAGGGATCGACAGTCGGAGCCACCTTTACGTCCCCTGCCCAACGGTCGGTTGTTGTTTGGTTACCATGGCTACCATTGGACTCAACAGTGCTTGTTGTCGGCACTTTGCTTATCTTTTTCGTTTTGTACGTCATCATCATGATCTACGCTTGGAGAATGGACAGATTAGATCCAATTAAGGTAAAGATGTAGAAATTGTATCCTCAAAATCAAATGCCATTAAATGCATTTACATGTGCACACACTCCCACACCACAAGATGATAACTAAAATATAAATGTTGAGACCTCATACTGTATTTAGGTTAGAATGCAGCAGAGTATCAGTTTTGTAGTAGTTGTATGAGGTATAGCTCTAACAAAACTGAATAAAGCTTAAGTCGATGTAAAACAGCTACCTATCAGTCAGTCTGAACAATAAAAACCATATTAATTCCACCAGAAATTAGCCAGTTAACTTCATTGTTTCATCATGGTGTAAATTCAAAATTCACAAGGCACAATGACTTGAACTTGGACAATTCTGTGATTCTGATCTGTTGACTGACTGCTGTGATCATTTCCCGGACTCCCTCAAATGTTGATGTGACTTTAACAAAAATTCAGCATACTAAACCAAGATGAGACTGCCAGCTGTGTGTTGAAGAGTCTGGATCTGACTGACGTTTATGGGGTTGGGGCAGTACTTCAATCGATTTATTGACATTGGTACCTTGTTTTCCAGTAACTCAAAATATGTGTCTCTTACTTTTAACAGTGGTCCATGGAGGACCTCGTGGACAACAATGTTGAAGACCAGTTTGAATACATCATAACAGTGGAGACAGGTCTGATGCCTGGATGCGGCACCGGTTCTGATATCAAGTTCATCTTATATGGACGATATGGACATACTGAGATGAGGAGTCTGTGTGGAGCTTATAACAAGGTACACTAATCACTCATGTTTTAATCTTATCCCTGCAGGAGCATTGAATCATCTAATAGTCAAATCTGGAAACTTTCAATTTACATTGCAGAGCCTGTGCAGAGGCCAAACAAACATACAAATGACAAGGGGGTGCACAACTAAAAAACAGACCCTAATGAGACATAAAAAGAAATAAGTACTCGATTTATCCTTTTTTCTTTTTCATAATTTTCTTAGTCTTTTTTTTTCGGGGTGGGCAGGGGTAGACACTAACATTTCAGACCATGGGCCACCCGGGCCCACAATCTCTGAAAGTTGTAGGCCCAGCGTAAACCTGTGGGCCCGGGAATTTCTTAAGTTAATACAGTAAAATGGACCCATATGTTGAGGCTCAACATAACATTATTCAAAGAAAGAATTTACATTGAAAAACATAGTAAGTATTCAGTATATATTTAAATTATTTTAATCTTTTCAACCCGTATATATAGTATGATTTTATGTAAAATTTTACAAAATGATTAGGCTTTCTGTTTTACCCTCTAGAATCCTTAATAATGCTCCGATTCACAAGCTGTGAAAAATAGCATGTAGACAAGAATTAGGGCCTTGCTAGGGGCACCCGGGCTCGGACTTAAAACTACGGGTCATTGTCTCCCGGGCCAGCGTTAGCGTCCACCCCTGTGGTGGGTGGGGCTTAACAGTGGTAGTGGGAGTCGGAAATTATTGCTGCATGTCGTGAGAAAATCCCTCACTCCTACATCTTATGATCAACTGGTCAATAGTAATGGAAAAAATACTGGTCGAGAATGTCATTGCCTTCCTCCCTTTATCTATTTCAGAAATTGTCATTTGGAAGTGTCATGACTTTCCGCATGACAAGTCACCTATTTCTAGGGACCCTGACCAAAATACAGTTATGGCACGGGGATAACCAGCGAGGAATAACACAAAAACGCTGGTACCTGGAGAACCTCTTTGTAGAGGATATTCAGGAAAATGTCACGTAAGACCAAAGCTAATCCTCTAACCATAGCCTTGGATAATCCCTCTTTGTATAATAATTTCACAGTGGCTGTGGACAAATTCAGCACATAATATAGTGATACTGCGTTTTATTATATAACTCGGTTAAATGGTGTATTCCATTTGCATAGCCCTCAATCATATCTGACAGATTTTAACGATAGGCCATAGGAATTTTTAATTGTATTGTATAATAGAGTAACATCTAATTAAGTGTCAAAAATATCACCAAAGGTCATGTCAGTCAATACTGGCTAATATACTATACATTGGTTCTTATGTAGCTTTTTCGCCATGAATATGACCTTAGCTGTCGAAATGGTGTTAAACAATGATAACGCACTCACTGTGTCACTCATCCGTTCACATTCACTATAGTGGTGTTATTAATGGAGACTTATCCATCCAACAAAATGAATGAAATGGCACAACAGATGGACCAAATTTGAGCAATCAAGGCTTGGTAAATTTGGCCCCTTAAACTGACAGGGTCAGATAAAACGGACTTGGATGTAATGTAAACTATAATCGTGGTTCCAGTAGGTCTCTACAGGTCGGAATTGTTAAAGATGGTATATCAGCTAATTGACTTCCCAAAACTTTTCTTCAAAATGGATGTCAGTTCAATGCCATGGGTTCCATCATCATTTTAGCTGATAAACAGTGCAACATCTATTTGTCTATTAATACATAATTTGAGATTGATAACAATGTACCTGATTTACCTCACTGACTCAGGCACTCCCCAGGAGAGTATTGGGGGAACTAATTTGATAGAGAATGCACTGAGCCATGCAGTATCAACACATAGGGAGTTTTAGTGTCGACCTACAGTAAAAAATATTACACTGCATCTGCTCATGTTATAGACTAAGACACTGCCAATAATTTTAAAAGTTAGGGAAGACGTATGGGATAGAACATACAATAGTGATATGATAAAACTAAAGAATCTCTAGACATTTAACTGACACACCATCTTTAATTAACTGCTTGGCATCTAGCATTATAACTGATATCACAGTCATAGTCATCTAGCATTGAAAATGATGCTATTGGTGTTCCACAGATGGAGTCAGTGGTTTTTATATTACAACATTATCATGCATTTCATTTCCTTTATTCTCCAGGACAACCTTTGTTGGTCGTGAATGGGTGAAACCTAAGCTCAAGGCATTCCTACCGACTCCACAGGAGAAGAGATCAGATTTGGACTATTTCCTTCATCGCTCTTATCTCACAGAGAAGGCCGATTCACACCTGCCATTGTCTGTATTCCTCCGCCCACGGCAGACCTACTTCACCCGAGCACAGCGTTGGTCTGTTGTGGCCGCAACACTTTCAATAGCAGGTCTTCTAGCATCATTTGTCTACAGATATTCGGGAATAGAGATGTCCACCTGGCCCTCTGTGAACATTGGCTACCTTATATTCTCCCTCTACCACATGTGAGTATCAAATATAGAAGACTACTGTTACAACCATAGATTTGCCATTATGAAAATAAGTAAAGTACATGCATTATGGTGTGTGGCCTACAGCTGTCTGACGTGAGAAGGCCAACTTCATGTGCCTGTTGAATCTAATTGTGTTAAGGACATCCAAATGGCTAACATGACACCAGAATATCTTCTATATTCAATTACACTCCATATTCGATCTCATGCTAAAGTGTTACTATCTGGTTGAGAGTCTTCTTTTTCTTTCAGACTAATAGGGGGCGCCTGTATGCTGATAGTCTCCCCATTGTCTATCCTCCTTGAGCATCTGTTTACCAAAATAAACAAAAAGTATTGCATTATTAATGCATGCATGGCTCGCCATAACGCTGAGGTCCTGCAGAGAAGTCTCAGCCTGCAGTCTGCCGAGAGACATGGAGAGAAGGACCAAGCGGCGGGAACCGATTCTAAGTATGCACGTCTAGCTTCAGTCTCAAGTCAAGGCTCAGTCTCTATGGATAGCGATATATCGCAGCCATGTGTTCCAGAGATGGATGAAGAGACTGCTGCAATCTTGAATCGATACAACACCATGGCATTAGAAGATCAGGTTTCTGAGAATGACGATGAAACCGCCGCCATTTTAGATAGGTATAATACAGCCTTCTTTACTGGAGCAACGGAGGAGATGGACACCATACCGTCTGACGAGGAAGAGATGACAACCTTTAGACAAACCCCAGGGCAACTCCCCAAAGGCTCTTCTAATTTAACCTTGAAAGAAAACTCAATGTTTTTATCGAAAGACCATTCTAGCCTGTCATTACAGGAAGGTGATTCATATCTGGAAGGTGATGTATATCTGTCTAATGATCCCTCTAGGAGACAATCTGAAAATCCTTCTCACAACCAATTCAACTTGACCCTCAGAGAGGGCTCTGCATATCTCTCCCAACGTCATTCTAGTATGAGTTTAACAAACGAGTTTACGCATCTTCCTAAAAGCCCAACCAAAATGAGCTTGAGAGAAACATCAGCATTCTTTACTAGGGGTTCAGCCACCAATTTAGAAGGATTTAATCACAGGGAAACAAGTTCCCCTGCTATCAGCCAAAGTCATGATGTCGGAATGAAGAAAAAAGATTTGGAGATAACATCTATAGGAAAGGAATCAAGTTTTTCTGGGCTGGCTTTGGGAATGGTGAAAATGAAGGCTCTTGCTGCAAAGAAACGTCTAAAAAAAGAAATGATGGCAGCTAAGAGACAGCATGCAGCAAATTCAGAGCCTGAATCTGCTGAAGAAATCAAACCAGAGGAAGCTAAAGCAGAGGAAGCTGAACCGGAGAAAGATTTGGAGATAACATCTATAGGAAATGAATCTAGTTTTTCTGGGCTGGCGTTGGGAATGGTGAAAATGAAGGCTCTTGCTGCAAAGAAACGTCTAAAAAAAGAAATGAGGGCAGCTAAGAGACAGCATGCAGTGAATTCAGAGCCTGAATCTGCTGAAGAAATCAAACCAGAGGAAGCTAAAGCAGAGGAAGCTGAACCGGAGAAAGATTTGGAGATAACATCTATAGGATATGACTCAAGAGAGAATTCTGAAATGAATAGAGATTCCATTTCTAATAGAAGCTTCAGAATGGAAGGTGGATTCGGTGCTGACAGAAAGAGTTCTTCAGATAGTGATGGGGTCTCTAGAGACACTGATTATCTCATTTCGCTATCAGATCTCAATCAAAACAACAATGCAAGAACAGGAAAAAGTGATGAGGAAGATGATGACTTGAACAGTTCTAATGATTGCACAGATATTGATTGGTGCTACTCGATGGCTCACCTCAATCAAAATAATAATGCATGGACAGGAGAGAGCGATGAAGAGGATGATAATGGAAAAAATAATGCACAGGACTTAATTACTGATAAGAATGATGATAGCTCGCAAGAAAAGCCCACAGGGGCAAATGCTCTTGAAGCCAACCCAGTAGCAAAGGAATCAAGTTTTTCGGGGCTGGCTTTGGGAATGGTGAAAACGAAGGCGCTTGCTGCAAAGAAACATCTAAAAAAAGAAATGAGGGCAGCTAAGAGACAGCATGCAGCAAATTCAGAGTCTAAATCTGCTGAAGAAATCAAATCAGAGGATGCTAAAGCAGAGGAAGCTGAACCGGAGAAAGCCAAACTGGATGGTGCAGGAAAATCGACACTTGGGACATTAGGAATGGCAGCTATCAAATTGAAAGCACTTGCAAGGAAAGCCGAACTAAAGGAAGAGAGAAAGTCTGAGAGAAAGGAAAAACAAGCAAATGAAAGCGACAAAAAAGGAGACAAACAACAATCCCCCAAAGAAGGCAAGGCTGATTACAAACCAAAGAATGACAATGGTTCAGGAGACAAGAACGCCTCTAAACCTAATTTGGCTTCATCAGCCATTTCGACTATAAAGATGAAAGTCTTAGCTAAAAAAGCTAAAATAAAGGCAGAGAAAAAAGAAAAGAAAGGGGACCAAGAAACAAATATATTAATAGTAGATCACATAAACGGAGACAAAGAGGCTACAATACCTTTAACCCAAGAGACTGAGCAAATTGCACCCAATATGACAGCAAAACCACTAGATGACGTCCCAGTGAACCAGGAAGAGCTTTTGCATGAAATACCTGATTGCAACCTCAAGGCAGATGCTCGAGAAGTGACACCAGACACTTTGGATGATCCAAGCATGACCCCAGAAGCAAGAGTCGCTCCGGGCTACTCGCCTGCTTTTTATGACATGCAAAAACAATATGAAGATCCCTTGCTTGCACTGCTTGATTCAAACACATCGATGATGGACATGATGCATCAGGAACCAGACTCCATGCTTGAACGTGAGAAATCTGCAGCAGTAGTTGCTGGCATGCTTCTGAGTCGCCTACCTGAACAAAACTCAGAAGCAGACTTGAATGAATCCGAAGTTGTGACCCAAAGTACAAGAAAAGAAAGCATTGGACTTGATCAAGGGCCAATAATTATGATAACACGTTCACATTCCATTGCTAATACAAAAAAGGCTGAAGCTAATGAAGATGATGACAAGATTCAAGAATCCACTGGAGCTTTGGGGGAGCAAAATGTACCGGACATAATACTGACACCATCACAGACAGTTCTAGACGTGGCTGAGAAGCCAACACCTCAGGGGGAGTTTACTGCAGGGGTAACTGTTCTCCCAAACATAATCATATCTCCCACTGCCACACAACTTGATCTCAATAATTTGTCAAAAGAGGCAACAGTACTTGGGAAGGAACCCACAATATCCTTGCCACCGCTGTCTCCTCACACAAAGCTGATATTGGTTGGGCAGGCCTCAGATGATTCAGAGCACAGTCAAGGCACTATGGATAGGAGCCGATCCTTTTCCAATCACACTCCCTCCAATGCCCTTACTGACATCGAATCCCCAAGGGAAAATAGTAACCCTGATATCATGGCAAAAGAAGATGACATGCTTGCAAAATATGGGCTAGTCCCATACGAGACACAGAATACTATTGATGGGTTAGAACCTGGGTATACGGCAACAGATAGCAATTACACTAATTTGATAACTATGGAAGAAGATGAGGATGATGCCATGTTGGCCAGGTTTGGGCTGGCGGGAGCCGGGAGGAGGATATCACGAGGCAGCATTTTATCACAGCTGAGTGCTGCTCCTGAAGGAAATCCACAAAACTATGATCCCATTATGGAGGTAAGTGATATTTCTGGTATGATGTTTAATTTCATAAGTATAATTGTTCCACCAAAAGCTAGATTGTTAAGAGAATGTTAATAATATTATTGTGAAGCAGAGATGCCAGCAAAAGGAAAGACCTGGTCTAATATAATTGTCTATAGGTGCTTCTGAATTCTTCTAAAATTCAAGATGATCAACAAAATATATTAGTTGGGCACCTAACGTGCCAGCCACAATTCCATTTGTTGCTTTATAGACTAAGACCTGATTCTGGACATTAATACCTATCACCTGACCAATAGTATAAGCATCAACTGGTTATCAAATTTCACATATCTCTCAAATGTAACTTTTCCTTACACATTGAGAAAAGTCAGAAAAGGTGAAAACGTACATGGTTTTTTTTTAGGTGGAGGAGCCGCTGGAGGAGCTAATGGAAAGGCATGGTGTAGTCAGTACTGGAGATGAAGCCATGGACCGGCATATGCTTGCTCTAATAATGGAGGCCAAAGACGTGCCAGAAATGCCAGAAAGTGATACTTCATCTGTAAGTGTTTCTGACATTAAAATCCGATTAGATTGGCACTAAAGAGTGTTTTATTTTCAGATTAGAGCTATTTCTAGATAAAAGAAGATGGTATTATTATTCAACTAAATTTACGGGTCTTTCCATCAATTTTTACATCGCAATTTATAGAGATGGCTGCAAACTAAACCTGTCTAGAGTATTATATCGACATTACAATAGTTTACATTATTTTATAGGGAGATGTCTCATTTGCCAAGGGTTACCGGGACTACACTAGTAACCCTTACTTCTGGAGGCTGAACATGCTGTGGGTGTTTGTTTTGCTTCTGATTATGGCTCCCTCGGGGTTGATCATCCTCTTCAGCCTTTGGTGGGACCCAGAGTTAGTATTGGCATGGACAGTGAGCTATGCCTCTTCCATAATAGCTGCAGTGTTTATCTTCTACCCTGCTCAGGTAAATCGATGGCAGATATTTACATCATTACTTAAATAATTATCATATACCTGTATCAGTTTAAATGCCCTATGTTAATTGTGTTTCTGTTATACTTAGTAGTTATTTTCAATATTAGTTATGTGGCGTGATTTGCCCTTTAATATGGCCATTGGTATATCTGCTGTCCACTGATTCATGGTTAATGCCAATAAGTCTGATTGATACGCCTATTTGAGCACATTCAAACTGATTTGGATCTACATCTTGAAATGTATCAGAATCTTTTCCTTTGGATGCTAGCACAAGCTTGTTGATGAAATGTTGTTTTTACAGGTAATCGTTGTAGGCTACTACAGAGCATTGAAATATCACAAAGACCAAAAGCGAGAGGGTTGGTACTGCGGTCCAAGTACAAGTGATGAGCATGATGGTATTTGAAACTTAACATTCAATAGTCATTTTCATTATCAATTTAAGATGCAAACTGCCTTTATATTAATTGTTCATGTACTATTTGAAGTAAACTGAACATTGCACAAACCTTTGATAACCTTCAATACAGCAGCAATCCTTTGGTAGTTGAGGTCTGGCTGTAATCTGTTGGTCGGCTCAGAAGCAACGGACCAGGGTACATAATAATTACATTGTCCTTAACATATCTCAAAACACAAAAGGAAAGAAAGTCACTCAGAAGGATAATTGATAGGTGACGATCTGGTGCATCCACTATACTCACCTGTTCTTCAGGATTCAGCATAATTATATAGGGTGCATGTCAATTATACTCATTAGAATTGCCGCTGTTCTTTTATTCGTAAGTTATCCATTATGTTCTCCCTCCATTGCAGAAGATATCGCAAACCATGAGAGAAATTCAAACATGCGTCGGCTTGTTGGTGTAGCCAAGTCTGTGTGGTGGGAGCTATTTTGGTGCTCTGTGATGGCCTGGCTGGGAATCAGTCTGATGCTGGTCACCTCCCCTGAGCCAAAGCACAGACTCCATGATGCACTCTCAAAGACATTTCTACACAACTTCACTCAGGTATGTGGTTTGATATGGTACAACTATGCATCAGTACTGTTGTATGTAGGGTATATACGTAGATTGGTAGTGTACACTGGTACTATTTAGTGTAGCAGAGCAGTTGCATTTAAAATTACTATGTCAGCTAATTTAAGGAGATTTTCCCATTTTAGGTTGATTACATGATCCATATTATAATCGCATGCAGGTATGGAAAGTTTGGCAGGCCCTCACTTATTATTTAGCATAATAAAACTACAATATTTTTGTCACAAATGAATAACTGTTCAGCTTGCAGAAACCAAGACCTGTTATGGGTGCATTGTGTAACCATTAGATTTAGCCTACAATCACAACACAACACACCTGTACACAACCACTACATTCAGTCTATTCCTACCTGCAAATTACAATGAGAAGAACATTGATACAATAAACAATGATGGCAAACACAAGGAAAATGGTTAAAGAACACAACTGCAATGCCATTTTGGGCCGTTTAAACAGATAATGTATCTTTAATGCAGTTTTACAGTACAGTCAACCTTCACCTTTTCTAACACGCACTGCCTAGGATCCCTCACTTTCCCAAGCAGAAGCCCCTGAACCTGCCCTTACCATGTTCCATTATATTTGGACTTAGATTTTCGGATACTTTGCTTCTGCTGATATTTCCCCTTGCATTTCTAAATCCGAGGTAATGAGCGTTGACTGTTAGCTGACGAATGAAGACCCCCCCCCCTCTCCCTTTCAAAAAGCTAAGGTAGGGGGAAATAATTCAGCGCTTGAGAGGACACTGTAAAGGCATAAATGTTTGACTGATTTCTCCTGACTTCAGGTTCATAACCACACGACCTTCTTCTCCTGGTTGGAGAATGTGGTGGTCCCAGGGTACTTCTCATCAGTGGACTGCAATGGTAATGCCCTACATTGGAGTAACAAGCTGTATACAGAGGACCAAGCCAACCTCAGACTCGGAGCTATCAACATTCGGCAGATGAGAGTGCTTGCAGGTTGGTAGGCAGTGATGAATCAAAATATATTTGTCACAAATAAGTGAGTCCATATTGGGTAGAAATAGGAAGATCTATGAGAAATCATTATTGTTCACAATACCCCTTCTGAAGCGTTATAAGGGGAATCCTGTTTATAGGTCCTACACTAGTTTCACCTTTGATAAAGCCGTGTGTTTCCATAAGACAAAGAGACTTTAACTCATCAATTGGACAAAACAGAACTTACGGATGATTTCCTTTTGTTTTTCAACAGCCTCAAATACTTCAAATGTACACCTCTCTGAATACTCGCCTTCAAATACAAGTTACCCTGAATACTCAGCTTTTGAGCAGAATGCATCTCCCTTTGGTCCTTCCAACATCTTAAAGGACACGAACGGTTACTACTTCTCGTCTTTCAACGCATGGCATTTACACAGTGACCGCGCGTCACCGACTGATCTCACTTGGGGAGAATACTCAACTTACAATGGCCGAGGACACCTTGCTACTTTGGATATAAGCCAGCAGGTGGCAGCACAGACTGTGGCTGAGCTGCGGCAATATGGCTGGATAGATCGGTCTACGAGAGCGGTTATTGTAACCTTTAATGTCTACAATCCCAGTACCCACCTTTTTGCATCTGTGAAAGCCGTGACAGAATTCCCACCCACAGGAGGAACCGTAGGAAGATGGAACATAGACACCTTCAAGACCTTTGGAACTGACTGGATGACTTATTATTCCTATGCGTGCTTGGTGTTTATCGTTATCCTCCTGCTTGGAGGTGCTATCATTGAGGGCTTAATGATGGTTAGTAGCGGAATGAGAGATTTTTCCCAACAACCTGAGAGAATTATCTCCTGCTGGATACTCCTCATGGCCATGGTCCTACTGGTAGCCTTCACGGTTCGCTGGTTCATCATGGAGGATGCCATGGAGCATGTCAAACTGAGGAAGTCGCAGAACCACTTCAGCTTTGGATCAGCAGTTCTCTCCGATGACGTCTATAGAGTGACACTGGGGATCTTCAATTGCTCAGTGCTGCTCAGATTCCTAGTTCTGCTCAGGATCTGCTCCTCCACTGTATCTAAGACTCTGGTGACATTCTGTTTGCTACTTAGAATAGTGGCTATCGCTGTGTTTTACCTTTGTCTTTGCCTGATGTCCTTTACCGCACTGTTCCATCTGCTGCTTGCCCCGGTGTCCTACCCCTTCCGTTCCTTGTTTAGATCGGTGCTGACCGTCATATCTATGGCAGCCGGGGGGTCGATAAAGGGGCTACAACTAGTTGGGTTTATCTACGATCCTGATACGTACATGGTTGCAATAGTTATCTCTGCATTTACCATTGTCATGTATGCAATCATGCTGAATGCCATAACGGTGATGGTTCTATGGAGCTATAGAATTATGATGGCCGCCGCAGTGTATGAAGAGTATAGGCATGAGGCTGTGGACGCCATTTTCTCTCTGGTCCTCTCCTCCCCCAACAATAAAGGCGCCTTCATCCAAGGAGGGGAAGCACCCGTTGCTACCATCGTTGAGATGGAGGACAAGAAATTAACAGACCTTGAAAAGCTGATGATAAGAGAGCAAACAAAACAGCAGTTTGCCGACAATGGTATTAGTATAACCAAAGTGAAAGAAGCATCTGTCAGTATTGGCCTTGAGATGGAGAACAACAGAATGGCAGATCTTGAAGAGTTAATGATACGAGAGAAAACAAAACAGCAGTTTGCCGACAATGGTATGGGTTTAACCGAAGAGAAAGAAGCACCCGTTGCTACCGTCATTGAGATGGAGGACAAGAAAATAACAGACCTTGAAAAGCTGATGATAAGAGAGCAAACAAAACAGCAGTTTGCCGACAATGGTTTGAGTATAACCGAAGAGAAAGAAGCATCCGTCAGTATTGGCCTTGAGATGGAGAACAACAGCATGGCAGATCTTGAAGAGTTAATGATACGAGAGAAAACAAAACAGCAGTTTGCCGACAATGGTTTGAGTATAACCGAAGAGAAAGAAGCATCCGTCAGTATTGGCCTTGAGATGGAGAACAACAGAATGGCAGATCTTGAAGAGTTAATGATACGAGAGAAAACAAAACAGCAGTTTGCCGACAATGGTTTGAGTATAACCGAAGAGAAAGAAGCATCCGTCAGTATTGGCCTTGAGATGGAGAACAACAGAATGGCAGATCTTGAAGAATTAATGATACGAGAGGAAACAGAACAGCAGTTTGCCGACAATGGTATGGGTTTAACCAAAGAGAAAGAAGCATCCGTCAGTATTGGCCTTGAGATGGGGGACAACAGAATGGCAGATCTTGAAGAGTTAATGATACGAGAGCAAACAAAACAGCAGTTGGCAGGCAATGTAGTCGGCAATGGTGTAGATATAACATACCCCGATGATACAGTCTAAGCCTTCACCTGAACAGAACAAACTGCAATTATTTTGATAATAATTATATTATAGAGAATGAATGTATATATCACCATGTATGTAGTTGAGTTGTATATAGAATAACACCTTGATCCTATCGACCTATGGTACAATGTACTATTCAATAAACACACACTGACTTTAGGCTACTTTAAAGAAATCGTTTCTCATCACCTTGCCATAAATGTATCCGACGAGGGCCTTTTGTAATTTAATGCATTCTTGGTGATTCTAGAGGCCAGGCTCTTGTGGGTAATGCTGAAATTACACTGTTTCATTACATTTTAGATTTGTCGATGATTTGTTAGATGATTTCTTCATCTGATATTTTTTTAAATGACGCAGATAATGACATGACACAGATACTGATGTCTGCGGTAATGAGAAACCTTTTTAGGGTGGCCTACAATGTTCGCTTTGATGCACTTGTCCTTCATTTATTTTAAAATACATTCTATATCCTGCATGCTGTCAACGATGTAGGGTTCGGTTTGATTACTTGGTGGTAATCCCCTACATAAGCATAACCAGGTTCTTCGGCTCTTGAAAGTTTTAATTAGCTGTAGGGTGCTACAACTACAAGTGTGTATGCCTCCTGTGTGCCTGCCTATACCCAGAGCTGCTCCTACTCCTTGGCTATACAAGTGAGTCACTCCCGCTGCCTACTCCTCCTGTGCCATCAGCCGCTCTGGGGTAGATGTCCCCTGTCTCAATCCTTTGTCTCCTCCCAAGCCCACGTCATAAATATATAGTCAGACTGACTCTGTTAAAACGGGATCCCTGAAAATGTGGTTCTGATGTAATATCCAGTATACCATTGAAATTGGGGTATTATATTTTAAGCACACTTCATGCCTTCTAGTCTTACCTTCTCCCCCACACTATCCATACCTCCTACCTCTTCTCCCCTGATCTCCCACAACCCCTTCCCATACCTCCTAACTCTCCCTTGATCTCCCAGAATGTCTTTCCCATACTTTCTACCTCTCCCTTAATCTTCCACAATCCCCTTTTTATAGGGCACTAGCAGGATGCAGTAATTCTACCTTGTGAGACCTTTAGCTGAAGCTGGTTCCTGACATGTCCAAAATCAGAGTTTTAGGGGTCATAAACCTTTCAGTTATAACCCTCTATTGTGGGTCCTTAGGTCATCCGTTCAGATTGGGGGAGTGGTTAGGACTCTGGCCTACCAATCAATGGGTCATGAGTTCAAATCCATGCCTTTTTGTTCACACATAATTTTAACATGTATTTTTGGTAGGTCAAAAATTGTGATAGTATACAATTCGGTTTTAAAGATCCTTTAGGCCTACACAAGATAAATATTTACAGTGTAATCTAAAATGGTTTTGAATCAGTTGTATTTGAATATTTCTCATGCCACCTTTTTGGAGTGGGGGAGTGGTTAGGACACTGGCCAATCAATCAAGGGGTAATAAGTTCAAATACATGCCAAGGCAACATATCTTTTTTATAGTTGGTAAGAATTAGTAACATTATTTACAAAGAAAACTCAATGCAACAATACAAAACCATTTTAGATTACACTATAAATATCTATCTGGTGTTAAGGATCTTTACAACTGAGCTGTATACTATCACAATTTTTGACCTACCAAAATGCATTTTAAAATGGTGTGTGAACAAAATAGCCTTGACATGGATTTGAACCCATGATGCATGGATTGGTAGGTCAGAGTCCTAACCACTCCCCCAATCTAAACAGATGACCTGAGGACCCACAATAGAGGCCTATACTTCAAAGGTTTACGACCCCTAAAACACCAAATTTCGGTCATGACAGAAACCAGCTTCAGCTAATCAGCAGGCTTCTATAGTTAGCAGAGGAAAGAGCACTGGTACCAGACAAGATGGCGCTGTACAGTGATCATCTAGCTAATGCGGAATACCGCCTACCTTAATCTCCCAGCAGATTCTTCCATTTGTTTGTTCTGGCACTACTTCCTTCTCTTCCAAAAGGCGGCAGATTACCCTGAATACTTGCCTACGCCATGCTTTTAAGATATGCATTTATATTTATAACTATGATTCGATTCAAATATCTAAAGGAATGTATGAACAAATATTGTTTGAAATGAAATAGATACTGGCCATGTTTTTGTGGTCGGAATGTGAGATAATTGTAAGAAGTATGTTTCGTGTCAGGATATAGCACTGTGTTCTGCAGATAGGAAAGCGGACAAGTATTACCATTTTCGCCCCTTCTTCCACAAAAGATTTCCGAGTCTTTTGGTAAAGTCTTTGATTCTCTGCTGGGAGTACTGCTGCTGCCTCTCTCTTGATCTCCCACAAGCCCCTTCTCGTACCTCTGATAGCATCCCCCATGATCTCCCACAAGCCCCTTCTCGTACCTCTTATAGCATCCCCCATGATCTCCCACAAGCCCCTTCTCATACCTCCAATAGCATCCCCCATGATCTCCCACAAGCCCCTTCTCGTACCTCTGATAGCATCCCCCATGATCTCCCACAAGCCCCTTCTTGTACCTCTTATAGCATCCCCCATGATCTCCCACAAGCCCCTTCTCGTACCTCTTATAGCATCCCCCATGATCTCCCACAAGCTCCCTTCTCGTACCTCTTATAGCATCCCCCATGATCTCCCACAAGCCCCTTCTCATACCTCCGATAGCATCCCCCATGATCTCCCACAAGCCCCTTCTCGTACCTCTTATAGCATCCCCCATGATCTCCCACAAGCCCCCTTCTCGTACCTCTTATATCATCCCCTATGATCTCCCACAAGCCCCTTCTCGTACCTCTTATATCATCCCCCATGATCTCCCACAAGCCCCTTCTCGTACCTCTAATAGCATCCCCCATGATCTCCCACAAGCCCCCTTCTAATACCTCTTTCCTACCAATCCCATGATAAGCGAAAACCCAGCTAACAAAAAAATGTTATTTTACGTCAAAATAACGTTATAAAATTTCATATAACGTTATGCCATAGTAAGGAGCCTTAGAGAAACGTTATTTAACGTTATACAACGTTATAAAATGTTGTATAATGTTTTTTGTTTACTGGGAAGCTCATCATCCTAATACCTCTCTGCTGACTGTTCCCCCAGCTGGAATGCCGCTAATACATTTTTTGTACCAAGACTTCTTTAATTGCATGACTGCGAAACTAACACATTGTCTTTTATTCATAATCAAATGTACAAAGCAGACTGACACTGAGCTCTATATCACAAAGAATATCAATTTACATACTACTGTTTTATCGCTTGATATAGATAATAACGAATTCTCCGAATCAACCCAAGATAGATACAATCAATCTTAATCAGAAGAATACAGTCATTATATTATTATGGTCATGCTCGGTTCATAAATAGATTATGATAAATGTGAATTGCTGATGACCACTTTTAGATATAGCATAACAGTCTTGAATTGGAAGGAATTAATTATGTATGTATAAAAGGGATGTAGATCCTCGTAGAATTAAATGTTGAGTGAGATATCAGGATGCCAGAGCTGGTGTGTATATTATCGTTCAGATTGACGTTGACTTGTGAATTAACATGATTGGATACGTCAATAGCCATAAAATTGCCAGATTTATTAACAAGGTGGCTGATAACGGTAAACAACAGGTAACCACTGTTTTTATTCCATGGGAAATATGGCAGTCCCATTAACTTAACCAAGGAAGGCCGTATTTAATTTTCACATCCCCGGTTGAATAAGCCCTCTCCCGTATTTCACGGCATTTAACCAATTAGAAGTGATGGTTCAATCATGATAGCAAAACTTTTTTCAGATCAACCAAGTGGAGTTTTGATAGATATTGTTAATAATTGCATAAAATAAACACAAAAGAGCACTCGTTTCTTTCCCCAGTTCGCCTCAAGAAATAACCCCCAGTGGGTAACTATACTCGTGAACCTTTGTCTATATATTAAAACTTGCACCATGAGCCTGCCACCAAATGTCAACCGTCAGAGTATCATCTCTGTCAACTTTCCCTCTGGTGAGTGACCGCTACTGGACTGATGATAACATGTTGCTCTGAGTGAAATCTTATTTGACATCAATAGCAGTCATTTTGAATTATCTAACGGTCAGTTGACTTGTTGCTGCCTGTCAAACCAATGGCCGCTAAAGAGTTAGTCTGACGGGAAGATGAGTTTCTAGAGAAACAATGTTTTTCATGATTATGACTGTTATTAAATGTAATCTATTACTGGAAGATGTAGGATTGAGACACATCCCATAAGGACAATAATCATGGACAATATGAACAATATAATGCTCCTACGTGTATTGCTACCTACATCGGTATCGTCTGGTATGAAAGGATATAGAATGATACAGATATTCATTCCACAATAATTAACATCTAAATCACGACGTGTCATGCACTAACTTCTGTATAATGGGATCCAGCAAACATCTGCCAGAGAATATAGTGGTAATTAAAGCTGGGGTAACGACTCCAATCTACAAAGTACTCACTTTCTGCCTATCTATAGACCGTATCCTTGATTGAGTGCATATAGATAGCATCTCAACCTATCTTGAACATATGTAGAAAGAGATATTTCTTCCAGCAAAGTATCCAGCCCTTGATAACACTGGACCAGTGGAGCCATCTGTAGTCACCGGTAGTCGCACACAATAGAATTCTATACCATTTGAGTTTATTATATGGAAGCCTCTCCTGCAGCAGCTGTCAGAGGACAGCTCAGTGCTGCCACCTGAGGTTTGTAGTCAACACGAAATCATCAAATGGCTCCCTTTAACCAGAACGTTGTTTGCTATTGAAACCCTGTGCTGTTTATCATATCACGCCATGTCCATATAGCCTACTATCAGAGGGATCGGGATATACGTGTACAATCATATGGCACACAAGTGAAGAGAACATAGGTTAACTATGAAATTGTAGATGTGTTGATAGACTTTGTTACATTAACCAAGGATGTCATGCAGATTGATTCATCAGGTCTTATGTACAACATAGCATTTGTAATATCCATGGTCAATACGACAAATATAATTTACAAACCAAACATTACAAAACATTTATTTCATCCCATAAATCACAAAACAGTTTACTCTACTGCTAGTTTGGCGCTGATATTCTACCCTAAAATACCTAAACAATATCATCGGAGATCATCGGGTTACCACCTTTTATCTGACCATCTAAGAGCTGATAAATTACATGCACTTTACTCCGGGAACGGGCACTTTATGCTGTGAAAACATGTCGCAGTTGGAAGGCTAACAATCAACTTTCGTGGTCAGAATCCATCCTCTGGACGTCCAGGTCTTTTGAATGGAAGAGCATTGTTTCATGGTCACCTGGTCTTGGACAGAACCATCTCATCTTTAAGTCCCAATGATACCTTCACGTTAGATCTCTCAACGGGTATTGGCGTGGCCTCTTGCAATACTGAATGGCTAATGATAACATGGAGGGTTAAATTTATGGATACGGCTATGTACAGTGTTTTCTATAAGGTAACATATATCCATGTATGTGTAGCTATGCTCATTTACATGAAGAAGGTATTATGCTGAAGGTATATAGGCTATATTCAATGTATATTATGTGCTTCCCAAATCCACTTCCAATGTCTTCATCTTTTATAACCAGCGGGAAGATCTGCTAGGCAGTATACATTCCACCTTCCAAGCAGTTTGTCATTTGGATATCACTTCAGAGTCCCAAAGGTGTGGATAAAAATGATATTCCCAATGTTAGGTCACGTTGTGTAGGGATAAAGCTGTCTGTTCACCTTGTACCCTGTTGATAGCCATTGTCCATCAAGCCTTTACCGATTTTCCGTTTACAGTTAGGCAATCCATTAATTAATCCATGCATTTCAAACCTATTTTCTGTCAATTGCTGACGAGGGCTTTCTACAATACCAATCAAGATAAAATCATACGTATTTCAGTCCATGCTTCAGGAAGGCGTACACCACGCGTCCCAGTAGAATTGTCTGTAAATAAGGAAGGGAGAAAATAATCATGCTCCGAAGGCGCAAGATAATGCCATTCAAGGTAATCCCAGTGGTGTAAAATCACTTATTTTGGCAGTCCTCTTCATCGAACCAAAGATTTCCAGTCAGAAAACCTATAAATACACACAGTCCCAGCAGGCTTGTCCATTTCCGGTAGCGTTTCAGATGCTCTGACGTCACTTCCGGTGCCTCAGAGTCAAAGTGAGGCTCCCACTGCCCCTGGCTCTCAGGTAGTTATTGGGATCCTGGAGAAAATAGTAAGGATGGTCCCCAGCGTGAGTGCCACGAAACACAGCAGGAATATACGGTCCAGTACTATGGCCACAGACCTCCACTCGGAGCGGACTAGATCCTCCTCCTGCTGACCTTCCTCCTTCACAGACATGCTCGCAGATATGCTCTCCAGGCGTGACAAGATGGCGTCCAGTGTCCCCGAGCCACCGGAAGCCGCCATCTTGGATTCTTCACCGCCGACGTTGACTTTGAGCCGAATACGGTTGTTCTCCTCTGGGTCGTTGACATTTTGCTCGCTGCCATCGTGCACCTGCCCATGGGAGTTGCAGGGCAGGAGACGCACACAACCGTTCTCATTCTTGGAACTTTGCCGCCGCTGAAATGGGAGAAGATTTGCCCCATTTAAATTCATGTAAATTAAATGTAGGACATTTGGTGACTAGATTGAATTGCTCATTCACCAGTTGTATCAGTGAACCAATGCTGATATTTAATACATGTAGCTCATCTCCCTAACAAGAAGGATGTCCATTTTTACCACATTCTCGATACATCCAATTCGACATAAATCACACTATAAAATGGTACCGATGCTGACGGATAAATGTGGTTGGGTTGTTACTAGCCATATTCCCTGTGCCTTCTGTTTACTTTTTCATGTGCCTACTTAATTGTAAAATTGTTTTCGGAAATGGATCCACTGGGTGCTCTGAAATGGATCCACAAGCGTGCTCTGACCTAGACCTACACTGATAAAATGAAGGGATCCAAACTTGTCAAAAGGTTGTCTTATAAGAAGAGTTTAGGGTCTTTAAAGTGACGGTCATAAAATAAACGAGTTAAAGGTTGTCTATTTGATGAACTGTCCGGTTACCATCCCACAAGACAAGACTAGGGTCATCTAACTGACAATGTAAGCCCAGGCAGTGGCCCACTCCAAGTGACAAGTCTAAGGTCGTCAAATTGACAACCCAGAATAGTTAACCCTTTATTGGCTGCAAACTGCTTTAAATGTGCTTGAATCCCTTTGTCAGCATGATGCATGAATGTAGCCCTGGTGAGTCTATTCGCCAAGCCTGCATTCATGCACCTTTGGAAATGAATCAATAGTTGGGCGAGTATACTTACCAAGGCTGAATTCATGTATTATGATCACATAGAGCATAGCACCTTAAAGCACTATGCACCCCTTAGAGGGTTAACCTGTGCACTATAACCTCTACTTCACTGCAGGTGGAGCTAACTGGGTTCTGCCTAGGCATAATTGTTGTCCATGTCTGTCTATATTTCTGAGGTTTATAATAGCTAATTCATACAAACATAGAGGTATGTAGGTTAGGGGAATTCCTGCCATATCCCCAAGTCTATATTGAGAGTATTTCTACCCTTTAGTTACAGACTGCTAACACATATGTGGATGTCATACCAATGGGGGTTTCCTTGCAGCTATTGTACCATAGAAATAACCACAAAAGAGGTGTCTGTGCCCTACACATATTTGTTTTGTCTCAATTATATCAAAACATTGATTGCTTTACCTTTTCTAGCATCCCCAATAGATAAATCTCAGGATTCTCCATAATATGAATGTGTATACTCATAAATATGATTAAAATCAACATAGAAATTATGCAATTCATTCCCCAACTTTATACAGAATGCATGTTATACTGATGCCACCTACAGGGAAAATCCTGAATCAGACCCTGGTTGACGAGTCTAGGGCTGGCATGAGTCAGGTTTTGGGCTGGCACATACCAAGTGTATCTTCTATCTGACAACTACAGCTAGAGGACCCACTCTCTTGTCACTTAGAAGAGTCTGCAGACGAGTTTACTTTTTGAGTGTAGACATGGATATAAAGATTAGTGATCATGTCCTGGGTTCTTGGGTGGAGAATATCTGTAGTTGGTACACATCAAATATGACCCTATATGATTATATATATGTGGCCATATAAACATGTAACAACCAATGAACACCATACAATCATTATATTATACCCTGCACAGACAATAGATTGCAGCTATGTGTGTACAACATAAGGGCTCACATAACACACATGTATGTACATACATTGTCAATGCCAAAACCATATAGAAATAAATCGATAACTACTTTACATGGACCTTCAATATGGAGCCTTGATAATTTCATCAAAGTACAAAGTTTGTGCAATTTGGATAACAAGGATGGCATTCCACTCACCTTTTTAACCTTTGCCTCAGGAGGTACCAGGTTATTCAGCAGCACAATTCTGGCTAGAAAGTGGAAAACTATCTTGCGCAACAACCCCGTGGGGCGCTCACGACCGTAGCCCCGGAAGAAGAAGTTGACGGTAAAAATGGCCGTCGCAGCTGACATTGTAAGCAGCACAATGGTGGCACCAATGAATTGTTCTGCAAATAAAGGATACCTTTTAAAGGTTTATTCATGAGAAATTTCATGGAATAAAACTGGTGTAAATAGTCGATATTTATACGATAAACAGAATGATATACTTTTTTTGAGAGTGAACGGATATGCTCATTTGGTATCTCTGTGAAACCATCCTCATTGACCATTTTAGTTTGTCTTTCACAGTCACTTAGTAATTCCATACCGTTCCATCGTACTTTAACCCTGTGCCATAATACTCACCCAGAAGGGGGACTACTTCGGACGTCGGAGGGATATTCTCCATGACGACGAGCATGAAAACAGTCATAGCAAGCAGAACCGTCATGGCCAGGGACACTTTCTCCCCGCTCTCTGGGGGCAGGCAGAAGACGAGGGACCCAATGAAGAGGAGCAGTAGGCAGGGTACAACCAGGTTGTAGATGTAGAAGAGGGGTCGTCTCTGCATGAGCAGTGTACAGGTGACGTCAGGGTAGGGCTCCTTGCAGCAGGAGTAGTACACCTCATTCCTAACACACGGGGCATCCTGCACCTGCAGCACAGAGAACCAGGGTGGACACACACAGTGTTTTATAGTATGGAGGTTTAGATCTACACAGAGAGAAGAAACAGCGTCAAAAGGGAGTCCAAGTTGCCTCTAGTATGACTCTTTTGTTTAGGGGAGTCCTGGTCGCCCCAAGGGAGCCTGGGTGACTCTCTGGCTGACCCAAGGTAGTCAGGGTAGCCAGAGAGTCACCTATAGGCTCCCTTAGGCGACCTGGACTCCCCTAGAGAGGGGAGTCATTCTGGAGGCAACCTGGACTCCCTTTTGACGTTGTTTCTTTTCTCTGTGTAAGGCTAAACAGTTGCCGATACAAGGTAAAAACATACAGGTTAAAACAGGTTGGGTAGGACGGTGTGTTGTGTTCCTCTACTACACTCAGAACTGAACAGGTAAGTCGTTTTTGGCGCTCCCTGGCATGCTGAACATGACATGTGACCATTTGTTCTATATTGCTTCACTTTCATTGGCTGTGCAGGTGTAATTGGGTCAATCTCACCTGAACTCTCCCCAGTGTAGGAAGCCCAGATCCAACTTTTATATTTTAAATCTATATTTGGCATATAAATTCAAATATTTTAGTTGTATCCTATATGGAGAATTTAATTCTATAAATAAGAAATTAAATTATCAGGGTTTGAGAAATTGTTTACAATTTTCTCTTGCCAGAATAGTGTAGCAGTGAATCATGGTCTGTTGAGTTCTGGTGTTTCATCTTGTTCAAAGATTCATCAGGTAGACATTCAGGAAAAAGGGGTAGGCCACACATTGATTAATTTATAAAATTAATTAAGCCTACTGTGAGTTTCTCACACTAACATCTATAAAATAGATTTTGGTCAGATCACTCTGGTGTGACCTAGATATTGACCCTCTGTGGGACTTGAGTGTCAGTCCAATTCAGGGAGCTTTGCATCTGTCTTAATGCAACCTACCAAGGTAGGATAACTTATTAACTTCAGTGCATTTTAGCACAGTTTTCGGTTTGGGTTTCAGATCAATCTTTGATTGATATTTTCCCTTTACCCATGGTAACACATACAGGGAAATACAATTCGATTGAATACATTTTAGAAATTTATTCCGAATGTTTTTCCTCCAAATTGCATGTTTGAGTGTCGGGGACACTCGGGGACACTCAAACATGCAATTTGGAGGAAAAACATTCGGAATAAATTTATTCAATCGAATTGTATTTCCCTGTATGTGTTACCATGGGTAAAGGGAAAATATCAATCATACAGGTTAAAACAGGTTATAGCATAGTCCAATGGCGACTGTCCACTCGGTCCTGGCCTGGCCTGGCAAATCTACTTACAACGGCTGCATTCATACATCAGCCCGATCCCTCAGGAGTGTATCAACCCCGCATGTTCGGCATGATGCTTGATGCAACACTGGTGACAAATCTGCATAATGCTTCACAGGACTATGCGGCTCTAAAAGGGTTAATTCGCCGAGGTTATAAGGAACTATCGGCCGATGAACCAGCCATGGACGAAGCCACCAGCGTTTGCAGGGCTGTAGCCTGTATAGAGCTGCGGCCGACCACCCAAAAGGGCGTTATTAAGGGAGTTACCCCTACCCCCTGTTCAACAAGCTGATTCTGTCATATATTGAAGCATTTTTCATGGGCTTTCAGAATATGGATGTTACACCCGCCGAAAGTGGTGCGAACATCGCCATTTTGGACGGTTTCCATGGCAACCATGATATTTTTCTGAGATTTAAAAAAAACAACTCTTTTCTCCATATTTTTCCAACCGCTAGAGCTACAGTGGTGAAATTTTGCAATGAGACAGGTATCTGGACCTACTATCCTGAAAATCAATATCCATGACCTTGGCCAAGGTCAAGGTCACCAAACTTGACCTTGAACATGTAAAAAATCACCAAAATACTGATATGTCTATGTTTCAACTCTTGTCAACATTCAGAAAATGGCAATTCTCTCCATCTTAGGCTTCATATAGTGGGAAGACATCCTTGCTGTACTAGATACTTGATAAAAATGGAATATAGATAAACTGTTGCCATGGTAACAGTCAAGGTCATTGCAACCATGATATTTTTCTGAGATTTTAAAAAACCCACTCTTTTCTCCATATTTTTCCAACCGCTAGAGCTACAGTGGTGAAATTTGGCAATGAGACAGGTATCTGGACCTACTATCCTGAAAATCAATATTCATGACCTTGGCCAAGGTCAAGGTCACCAAATTTGACCTTGAACATGTAAAAAATCACCTAAATACTGATATGTCTATGCTTCAACTCTTGTCAACATTCAGAAAATGGCAATTCTCTCCATCTTAGGCTTCATATGGTGGAAAGACATCCTTGCTGTACTAGATAGTTGATAAAAATAGAAATTAGATAAACTGTTGCCATGGTAACAGTCAAGGTCATTGCAACCGTGATATTTTTCTGAGATTTAAAAAAACCCACTCTTTTCTCCATATTTTTCCAACCGCTAGAGCTACAGTGGTGAAATCTTGCAATGAGACAGGTATCTGGGCCTCCTATCCTGAAAATCAATATTCATGACCTTGGCCAAGGTCAAGGTCACCAGATTTGACCTTGAACATGTGAAAAATCACCAAAATACTGATATTTTTATGTTTTAGCTCTTGTCAACATTCAGAAAATGGCAATTCTCACCATCTTAGGCTTCATATAGTGGAAGGACATCCTTGCTGTACTAGATAGTTGATAAAAATGGGATATAGATAAACTGTTGCCATGGTAACAATCAAGGTCATTGCAACCATGATATTTTTCTGAGATTTAAATCAAGGCTTCATCCTCTTTTCTCCATATTTTTCCAACCGCTAGAGCTACAGTGGTGAAATTTTGCAATGAGACAGATGTATGGGCCAACTATCCATGGTTTTAATATTCATGACCTTGGTAAAGGTCAAGGTCACTATATTTGACTTTGAACATGAAAAAAAATCTCCAAAATACTGATATGTCTATGTTTTAACACTTGTCAACATTGAGGAAATGACAATTCTCAGAATCTTAGGCTTCATATAGTGGATGGACACCCTTTCTATGCAAAATAGATAAAATGTTACCATGGTTACAGTCAAGGTCATCCATGGTAACAGCCAAGGTCATGTCATCCATGATATATTCCCTCCTGCTGTGGCCACCATCCTTTGTTTTAGGGTTTTTACCCCTACTGCTGTGGTCCCCATCCTTCGCTCCCAACCCTCCACCCAGGGCTCCTGTCCCTTCTCTTGGGGCCCAATCCCTCCGCCCAGGGTTCCCATACCTCCTTCCTAGGCCACCATTCCCCCTCCCTGGGCCCCCATTCCTTCTTCCAGCGTTTCCACAGCTCCTCTCTGGGCTCACATCCCTCCTCCAATGGATCCCATCTCTCATCCTGGGGCTCATATCCTCCTACTGTCGTCCCCATCCCTCCTCCCAGGATCACCATCCCTCCTTTTGGGCTCCCATCTTCTCCCTTGGCCCTCATCCATCCTCCTGGCACCCCAATTCCTTCTCCCTTAGCCCCTATCCCTCCTGAGGCCCCATCCCTCCTTGCAGGGATTTCTCATCCTTCCTGTGGCTTCAAGTGTTCCATCTGGGACTCCATCCCTCCTCCCAGGGCTCACATAACTCTGTTCAGGGCTCCCATTGCTCTCAGAGCTCTGCTCAGGGATCACATCACTCTTCCTTGGGCTCCAATCCCTCTTTTATAAGGGTTCTCATCCCTCATCGCAGTGTACTTTATACCTTTCATTGTGCCCCCTCGGCTCCCGTCCCTCCTACCAGGGCCCTCATCCCTCCAACAGGGTCCCCTTCCCTCCCCATCCTACCTCCCGGGGCCCTCATCCCACCTCCCGGGGACCTCATCCCTCCTCTGGCCCCATCCCTCCTACTGGGGCTCCCATCCTCCTCCTGGGGCTCTTACCCCTCTTCCCTGGGCTCCCATCCCTCCTCCTGGGGCTTCGGTCCTTCCTCCCAAGGCTTGATCCCTTCAACCAGGGTCCCCTTCCCTCCTCCCAGGGCCCCTATCCCTCCTCCTGGGACCCCCATCTCACCTCTTGGGGCCCCAATCCCTCCTCCCAGGGCTCCCAGGGCGCCCATCCCTCTTCCACAAACACCCATTCCTTTCATCTCATGTCTGAAGCATATTCCTCACTCTGGGAATTACTGTGAGCTTGATATATAGCTAATTATAGCTTCTCCAGGTTGTTCCATCTTATCAGTATGGTGCCTGATACCTCCCCCAGGGTGTCCTACCTAACCTATATGGTGCATTGCCCTTCTCCTGGGTGTTCCATACAATCAGTATAGTGCTTAATATCTCCCCCAGGACGTCCTCCTTAACCTCTATGGTCCCTATAGGGCACTAGCAGGATGCAGTAATTCTACCTTGTGAGACCTTTAGCTGAAGCTGGTTCCTGTCATGTCCAAAATCGGAGTTTTAGGGGTCATAAACCTTTCACTTATAGCCCTCTATCGTGGGTCCTTATGTCATCTGTTCAGATTGGGGGAGTGGTTAGGACTCTGGCCTACCAATCAATGGGTCATGAGTTCAAATCCATGTCTAGGCTTTTTTGTTCACACATAATTTTAACATGTAAAGATCCTTTAGCCTAAACAAGATCAATATTTATAATGTAATCTAAAATGGTTTTGAATCAGTTGTATTTGAATATTTCTCATGCCACCTGGATGCATTGGGGGAGTGGTTATGACACTGGCCAATCAATCCAGGGGTAGTAGGTTCAAATCCATGCCAAGGCAACATATCTTTTTTTATAGTTGGTAAGAAATAATAATATTATTTACAAAGAAAACCCAATGCAACAATACAAAACCATTTTAAATCTTAGATTTTAGGTGTTAAGGATCTTTACAACCGAGTTGTATACTATTACATTTTTTGACCTACCAAAATACATGTTAAAATTGTGTGTGGGCATGGCGTGGGCATGGCGTGGGCATAGCGTGGGCATGGCGTGGGCATGGCGTGGGCAGGGCATTGGTATGGCATCGGAATGGGTCGGCATGGAGTCATTATGCAATCAAGATGGAGGATGGATGGGAGCCAAGGAAGGAGATGGGAGCCCAGA
Organism: Harmothoe impar; assembly: GCA_947462335.1. Taxonomy (NCBI): domain Eukaryota; kingdom Metazoa; phylum Annelida; class Polychaeta; order Phyllodocida; family Polynoidae; genus Harmothoe; species Harmothoe impar. The sequence goes on from OX381715.1 coordinate 54,434,010, forward strand.
AGGAGAGATGCAGGACCTGGGAAGAGGGATGGGGACAACGGTATCATGATGGGAGCCCCAGAAGGAGAGATGGGATCCCCTGGAGAAGGGATATGAGCCCAGAGAGGAGCTGTGAGAGCATTGGGAGGAGGGATGGGGGCCCGGGGAGGGTGAATGGAGGCCTTGGAAAGAGGTATGGGAGCCCGGGGAGGGATGGGGGGCCTGAGAGAAGGGACAGGAGCCCTGGGAGGAGGGTTGGGAGCCAAGGGGGGAGACATGGGGGCCACAGCAGGCAGGGTAGAAACCCTAAAACAAGGGATGGTGGCAACAGCAGGAGGGAATATATCATGGTTGGCATGACTTACCATGGATGACCTTGACTGTGACCATGGCAACAGTTCTATTTCCCATTTTATTCAACTATCTAGCATAAAAAGGATGCCCATCCACTATATACAGCCTAGGATTGTGAGAATTGCCATTTCCTCAATGTTGACAAGGGTTGAAACGTAGAAATATTGTGTTTTTGGTGATTTTTTCCATGTTCAAGGTCAAATATAATGACTTTGACCTTTGCCAAGGTCATGTATATCAAAACCATGAGTAGTTGGCCCATACATCTGTCCCATTGCAAGATTTCACCACTGTAGCTCTAGCGGTTAGAAAAATATGGAGAAAAAGGTTTAATTTTTTAATCTCAGAAAAATATCATGGTTGCAATGACCTTGACTGTTTCCATGGCAACAATTTATCTATATCCAATTTTTATCAACTATCTAGTACAGCAAGGATGTCCTTTCACTATATGAAGCCTAAGATGGAGAGAATTGCCATTTTCTGAATGTTGACAAGAGTTGAAACATAGACATATCAGTATTTAGGTGATTTTTTACATGTTCAAGGTCAAATTTGGTGACCTTGACCTTGGCCAAGGTCATGAATATTGATTTTCAGGATAGTAGGCCCAGATACCTGTCTCATTGCAAAATTTCACCACTGTAGCTCTAGCGGTTGGAAAAATATGGAGAAAAGAATTTTATTTTTTAAATCTCAGAAAAATATCATGGTTGCCATGGAAACCGTCCAAAATGGCGATGTTCGCACCACTTTCGGCGGGTGTAACATCCATATTCTGAAAGCCCATGAAAAATGCTTCAATATATGTCAGAATCAGCTTGTTGAACGGGGGGTAGGGGTAGTTTTCAAATCTGGGGTCTTGGCCGCTACTCTATAGCTGGAACTCCATTACATGATTTTCTCATTAGAGCTACTCGCACAAAAGCTAATACAAACAATTTCTAGAGCTGGAACTGGCCTACAGAATATAGACATTGTGTAAGAGTTGCCCCGATTATATTAGAAAACTGCGCATGCACACTGGAGTCCCAGCTCACGCCTGAAGGCTGGGCCAGGGCTCTGTGGCACAGATTCAGAATCTCGGCCATCAAGCCTTGTGAAATTTAACTTATTCATTATCCATATATAAACATGGCAAAACTCAGTGCATTTTCCATAGGAAACAACTAGAAAGTTTCAGGTTCATCTGGAAACGTTTCATTTTATCTGAGGCATTGGGTAATCACATTGGGCCGTCCCCAAAAAAGAATTGACTATAACGTATATAGCTCTAACAGGTTTACCCCATACAATTCGTATTATTAATCACCCAAAAGCTCCCACACATTTTCCCTCTAGATTTCATCTGTGTTCTACATCCTGACATGGAACAGCCTTCTTCAGCCAATTGGTCACAACACAATCTAATAATCTACCATAATTACCCCTTACCTTCCATTCTCCATCAGACATGAGGTTATCCAGAAATATGCCGGCTCGGAACGATGTGACGTTTACCTCCAATCCATGATACGTCCAGGACCCAAACTTTAAGGGGCAGCGTTGGACATCAAACGGGTAGTTATCAATGTCAATCTTACAGGCACTCTTGAGCATGGCAGGAGTGGTCCAACTGACGGAGCCGTCTGGAGACAGCTCCACGTTGGTGTTGGACAAGAGATCGACCGCCGTGCGTTCCTCGTCCACACTGCAAGTAGAGGAGAGCAGCTCACATTATGTGACCCTGCTGGGATCAGGGGTCAACAAGACGGTAGTGCCGGCACTAGCGCATCAGGCTATGAGGGCCGCCATCTTGGCTGAGAGCAATGCATTGTGGTTAGGCCGCCGACTCCAGAGCAGTGCATCCTGGGTGAATCTCTTATCAGCACCTCAGGTGTGAGTAGAGGCGATTAGCCCGATTAGGAGATGGGGGTTTAGCGCCCGACTACCTGAGGTACCAGGATGTGTTAGTCCCGTTATTTGTTTACAGTGTGTCTAGTGGTACCTACGTCTTCAGTAACTTGTTTGACAAGATGGACATGATACAATATTGATCTTAAAAGGTGAATTAGCAAAGTAGGAAAGAGTTTTAACATCAAGATAGTGTCATTCGAACAGGTGAAAATCGGAGCTTAGCAATAAAAGCATTGTTTTCGCATTCACACATTACACATATTGACAAATACTTTATCGGCTAAAAAAATGAAATGTCACAAAAAGTTTGCAAATTGGGGAAAATTGTTATTGAGTTACACTTATGTCTCTCTCAAGAGCTGAACATAATCAAGAGTTCAAAAGGGCCCACTACAGTTATCAAAGTTCATAAATGGACAGGTATAGTTGATAATAGTATGTAATTTTGCATACTAAAAGTAAAGTATATCTGGGGATTAAGAAATGTTGAAATTGCCAGTTGGGCTGGGTTAGTGTAGCCAAAATTGAAACAGAAAATCACCATGGCCCTTTTCATGAATCGTCGACACTATCATAATCATTATGGGGTTAGTGGCATTCATATTTTCATTCTATTAAATTCTACCAAGACCTTCCTTCAGTTTGTTAATCAAACTTGCATTATGTGTACATATTAGACTTACCGTTTGCCCGTTCCCGCTTCCCATCTTGTTGCCAGAGGGATCACAATTTTCAGAGGAATATACAAAATAGCGTCATGCCTCTTTACAATCACTGATACTTGAGTTACCCTACCAGGCCCTAAGCTGATCTTATAAGTCTCTAAGGGCAAGTATCCCTTAGTAATCTCACTAGCCTTAAAGGTATACTTAGTGGTGTCCCCATAGATGGTATAACCAAAAAGTCAAAAACAAAGTACACTTACCAAGCCAATAGAGGGAAAAAAGCCAACTAAAAGATTTCACAATGCTATAATGGTAAGCTTTATAGAATATAATACTTATACATGGCTGCAAATGATGTGTACACCATCATGCCCACATCATACTATATAGAGTGTACGTAATGCGATCTAAAAGGGCGTGCATAACTAAATGCATAATGCATGAGTATATATGAAGGCAATTATCTGTCAATTTGATTAATCTAGTTTCCCCTTTTTCTGTCTGAAGGAGGTTCAGTGAATATGACATGGTTTCATTATATTTCCCATGGGGCATCGCGAGTATACTGCTACATCCCGCCATGTCCAGTTGTCACAGTTGTCTGTCTTTTTGAGATGTGTACTTTAATTGTGTTTGGTTTAACTTAAGTTTCAGGTTCCGTTATCTTGGGTGAAGCTTTCTGTGAGAGGGACCATATACTATAGTAGCAAATAAAAGCGCAAGTACATAGCTGCAGTATTACTGCTTCCATTAAATAGGACAATAGATATACAACCATGACACAGCAATCCTGATTCTGAAGTCCCTGAATTTCGCAGGCCATTCCTTTATAAACGCAAAAGCACATCTACTAAAGAGTCGAAAACTGCTCATGCCATATCGCAGTATGTCGACTAACGTAACTGGACAACATCGGATTTTAAATGAGAAAATCCGGGGTTTGATTTGACATTCTCTGCACGTGGGGTCTCAGACGAGTTTCGATAAGTAGAACGTGGGACTTTTAATCGGTCCCATTTGCTATCTGTATCCCCCGTAGAATATTGCAGGAGATACGAAATACGGGTCTTATTTTATCTGAACCCTACTGGGAATGTCCAGGGAGAATCTGGTTTGCTGTGACCGGAAGTACGAGCTGAAGCGGAAGCGGAAGTTACCTGTTATAGAGGACGATGTCCGGCCGCCAAATTCTGGATGAAGGAATGTGCAACCGGGAAATGTTCTTGTAGTTAGAAATGTTCCACGCCAGAAACTCATCCTTCCAGAACTGTGTGGGTTGAAGTATTTAAATGGGAACTGTTTATGGGTGATATCAATTACAATCTTTGGTGAGAAAAGAATGATCATTGATCTCCCAAAAGGCAAGACAGTCGTAGAGTTATATTATGTAATACCTTCACACAACTTTTATATATGCTGACTACTATCCATTTGTTTCATATTCCTATTACAAATACCGGTATCGATATTTTTGTTACTTTTAATACACTGGAATTAAAATCAAAATTTAGACAATAATTGAAAAGCGTATACAATTGAGATGATTAAATCACCATTCATGACAGAAGATACTCGTGTTGATGTTTTTTATCAATCAAGATGATTCATGATATTTATTCGTGATTAAGAATGTCACAAGTGTTCATATAATATATTGTTCAACCTTTGTTCTTGTTTTTCATCTTCTGTTTATAAGGTGTTCTTACAATGAGAACATGGACTAACCCATCAGTGCAGGTAGACAGAGAAAAAGAAGAGAGGTGGGGAGAGCCGATGGCTGACAAAGAGGACAGAGACAGACAGAGAGTCAGATACACAAATATACAGAAAGACAGGGAGGAAGAGACAAGTGAAGACAGAATACTTACAAATCGAAGCCAAATATTAGTCATCAAGTGTTGGTTCTTCTCATCCTGATAAAAAAAGAGAGAATATAACATTATTGGTTAATTTCTCAATCTAATAGTCGTCCGACACGTGCTCCACCTGAATTTTAAACTAAAATAGCTGTTTATGATACCTGTTTGTTCAGGCACTAATTGAAAGCACACTTTTGCCCGCCTTGAATTAAAACAAATTAAAACGCTAAAGACAATAGCAGGGTCAAGTGGGGTGGGGGTGGGAACCAATCCTAGTGGTTATTGTAGGCAGGACACTTGTGTCACGTTGAAAATAACAGTCAAGCATAGTATCAGACAGAGCAGCCAAACTCTTAGCGATATGTCAGTTTTTATGACTTGTGAATCAAATATAAATCTAAATTTTGGTCGTGCCACTCCACAAATCAACCTCTGTTCATATACCACAAAAATAGTATGGCTCTACTCCAAACTATCTCAAAATATCCCGAAATGTGCCGATGCACAGTACTGGTGAGAGCAGGCCCACTATATGTGTACAGCTCTGTCAGGGGGTAATGGCCGGCTGTACTGCTGGGACGTTCACCGATGTGTCTGGTGTGGGGTCCGGATAACCTCATTCAGGTCACTCAGATAACGTATAGGATCACTGTGAAGTCGGTGAACGGTATCTACTACAGGTGGCTTTTACTTTCCAGGCAATGCTGCTGTGTGTATAAAGTCAACTATGTAGCAATGATAACACAGGTTTACGATTAATATGGAATAGATTCGTTTAATTAGTTTTACCAAGGTGATATGGTACCACCACTATAAAGAGCCACACGGAGCGGAAGAAAAGTGCCCGTGTGCATGTACGGTGGTTAACTATTTCTTGGTGGTTAGGAGAAGTTTTTACGTGAATCATCATCGGGCAATTTGTCAATGACCAGCAATATGTGCATGACAGTGATTGGTCCACTTGTTCATTGCGATAATTTGCTTGTCCTAAAGAAGTATTGACCATGTAATTAATGTCTTATGGTCTGATAGTAATCCATCAAGGGGAGTAGCACTAAGTGCAGGAAACAGCAAAAGGATAAATACACTTTGGATGATAAGTATACGTGAGGATACAGCTGATCCCTACATCTTCCCATAACCCCAGGTGGATTATGGGGGTAAACAACATACTGAGTTGCTTGCACTATCAGAGCATAGTAGGACCCTATAGCTTGTAATGTTGGATGATAGATGGTATGCATCTACATAAAAAGCATACATGATTCCGCTTCGTGTTGTTGCAGCAATTTGGTGTAAGTAAACGCAGCGAAGCGAATGTCACCAAGACTTTAGTGGTTATGAAATTGCTAAAACAATTATCATATTTATATAACTCATATCTATAAAAAGCTTTTGTAAATGGAGGTAGTAGGGTGGCTGACACCTTAACACCTAAATGCAGAATGCACATGCACAAGTGTAAGATCCTACTGCTTGGTTTTGCTCTACTGGATACATTCGGCATGTGGGAGAGCTTGTTTCATCCCCATTGACCCCCATCACTTAGATACCCTTACTATATACCACACTTGGTCGTCGGAACAAAAGAAATAGACCGACTGTATATATGACGTCCAAAAGGTGAGAAAGCACTCACTAAAGTGTGTGGCATAAGCTAGTTAAACCACTGCCAGACCCCTCTACGTAGAACTATGGCTTGCTCACGGCTGACCACATTCGTCTGCGACTCATGGTCAGCCTTGCCTGTCGCCATTATCCTACGCACAGCAGTCTGGCAGTGGTTTAACTACTAGGGTAGACTGCCCATGAGATGACTAGCTGGTCTGTTGGTACCTTGAGTAGACCGGTACATGGATGAGGAGCCCTGTGGACAATAGGTCCTATGGTGATAGGCACTGAGGACAATGGGCCCAATGTCTATGATAGCCCTGTGGATGATTGGCTCCATGATTAATGGCAGCCTGATTGAGACATACCACTCTACTCATAGTACCAACAGACCAGCTAGTCATCTCGTGGGCGGTCTACCCTACATACTTGATTACCTATGGTAACTTCCCCTTATTTTCCTAGATGAATCTTGCAGACCAGTTATGTACGCAGTAACATCGGCAGAGGGTACACGATAGCACTGTGCTTTATGGGGTCTGGTCCAGTGCCATTCCATACTATCAACTGCAAAAAGGTGTCTGACTGTCCATCTCATAGACTTATTTTGGTCAAGTCAATTGACCCCAGTGCCGGATAAATCTACATACATATTAGTTGTTTACAACAGATCCAATACCATTCCAACTGAGCAGAGCAAATTGAGGTAGATAGGGTATTTGCATGCAAAATGTATTTAGGGAGTGGTCATTTTTTAACAACAAGGGGGGGGGGGGGGGGGTAGGTCGATTTGGGGCGGGACCAAAAAGAAAAAGCCATTGCGTTACTATAGCTCAAAGGGGTCAGCCACGCTCAATTTCAACCTACCTTGGAGGACTGAAAAGTTCTGGCCCCTCTTGCAGGGGGGACCAAAAGATTTCGGCCCACCCACACAAAAATACACCATCCCCACCCCCCTGTTACCACTCCCTTAGCCCTTAGCCTGGAAGACATATGGTAGCCACAGTTAAATCATGGTTGGCTCAGACATAGACTAACGGCTTCTCTGCATTAATCATTTAAATGAATATTCACAAATGATGTGCCTGCGATTAACATGATCTTCAGAATAATCTTCATGACTTCATGCCATCGCTGTCTGTCGCGATTTTTGGTAAATATCTAGAATACAAACACATGTTGCCATGGGAACTTTAAAAAAAAGCCTCTCTTTAGCTGCTTAGCCACTGATAACGTTTGTGATAGACATGCTAGGGCCTTAAAGGATATTAAATCACTTCAATTCATTTTCATTGTTACCATGTCACCAAATATTTATCAGGACCGTATCAAACATGATCCTGGATCGACAGTTTATTTTATGGGTTTCTTTTTCTGTACGGTTCACTTGTGAAGTTATCTCGATACTTATGGTCCAATGCACCAGGCTGCTAATCTGCTATCTGTGATTTGTATAGCTCTGGGTATTTGCATACCCTCGGGCACATACCAACGTGATCAGCTGGTGATTTCTTATCTTACATAGTCTTTTTCTCTGATGAAATGGCTCCCACCTGGACGATCATGACCCTCAATTTGTTATGTGTTACGTCCAAACAATGGCCGTATACAAGGGTAATTAACTGCTTGGTGCCGACGCGTAGAGGACTGGCGCATGCGCAATTGTCCCTGATGGCACGTCCAGCCGCTGGGAACAATTAGATGTGACACTGCCCAGTAAATTAGTCCCATGTCGTATCACCTTGTTTCACCCCCTGTAACTCTGTGTTCAATTCGTACGTGTTGTGTCACAAGTGTACAGACGCACAGTGTAGCAGACTCACAGATTCACACAGTTCTGACGGTTTTCTTTTTCGTTTCATTGACATAGGTGCGATGGAATCATAATCAACGTTTTGGATCTATAATCAGTCAAATTTATCAAATCGATTTTAGTGTCAAAATCGGCTTGGGAGTTAAAATCGACAAAACCTGTTTCTTGGTCGAAATTGGCAAAAATCGGCCTTGGAGCCAAAGTCAGCAACATTGGTTTGGTGTTAAAATCAGGAAAATCGGCAATAAGAAGTTAATTGCTTCTGCCAATAAGAGATTCTGTTTCTGTTATTGACAATGCAAACTCTCAATAGAATAATTTTATCTTGGTATCGACACTGTCAATAGTCACAGCCTTTTTAGAAGCTTATTCACACAAAATAACAAAATATATAACACCCAAAAGGTTTGGCCATATAGTTTAAGCTTTATAATCAATTACTAACATGTGGGAAGTATTTGAAATAATTCTTAGAATCAGCAGTGTTGACATAGGTGTGTTATGTGTACTGTTGGTTTCATTCAATCAGGTTGCTAGCGTTTTAATCATAAATGATGATGCCTACTCAAAAAACATGTTATGCAATTTTGCAAAGGATTGTATTTTCATAGTGTTTTTATGACTACATAAAGGGGATCGGAAGCGGATTATTCAAGTCAATTAATGAAATTGTATTGATGAGAATGTCTTTCTCAGCATCCCGGGTTGCAAATATCATCTGTATGAAAATCTAATTAGAAGAAATTGTATCTTTCCAGCACAACAAACTACTACTTTATCCAATAAGGCTGATGATTTCCCTTTCCTTAAGAATCAGATTATCTGCAGGTGATCATTGCATTTATGTTTCGAACGCGGAGGATGGCTATTTGCCAATTTGAAAAGTGGAACACTGGAGGTGTATCCAGCTCTTGAATTCTGCCACCAATTAAAAGGGCCTTGGTACTTCAATTCACGCAAACGAAGCCACTCAAATTGGTGCCGTTCTGTAATCACTGTCGTTTTCCCCATGTAATTAATGCACCATGGTCCCCTGAATCATGAGAGGTAATAACTCAAAGAGAATGTCCAAATGCCAGTGATAAAGCGCAAATAGTTACCTCATTAAGTATAAAATATATAATGTCCCTGGCACATAAAATGTATCATATGTGGCACGATCTGCGAAAAGGGACCTTAATTAGTGCAGTGTGCATTACGGTTATTTTTCCCAGTACATGTTACATAATATATTCATTCCCTCGTTGGATGCTGCCAGATGGATGATGTAAAGGGTTTTGTATTAGGCACAGATCCCCCATGGGATCAGCAGGGCTTATAACGAATTAGTTCATCTAATCAGTGTCAGGTTTCCGGATATAACACAGTTTAATGCTTGTTACAGCACCTCTCGGTGGATCTTCTCACCTAATGGGTGTAAAACCCATGACATACTCCCTTCATTTTGGCTACTCGTCTAACTAAATGGTGTGTTTATTTATCTGCCAGAACCAGGCTATTGCTGAAGCCAAGAGAATTAAACATTTAGGAAATGACCAGATTTACAGAATCTAAACGCGGCTATCAGTGTTAGGAGTATACAGTGCAGGAATCATCATTCTTGCTACCATTTAAATTTACGTTTTCATAATTGTTCTTATTTTGTATTGCCAATAATTATTTCAAATCGATGGAGAATATCCATCCTAACCCTCAATTCAATCAAAGGCAAATTATTGCTGCGAATGAGGTTGGTTGGCATGACGCGGTGGCGCTAACGTGTGTAAACGTTTTTATCTGGTCATTTTGAGTCATTCTATTTGTTTATTTTCAACTCTGAACGCTTGGGAACGATCCAGGGCAAAGCATGCTTTGTTATGGAGGAATTGAATTGCCAAAGAGCTGGTATTTCAATCAAGGTCAAGGACTAAGAGGACCTTTAGACCTGCATGGCTTTGCAGATTGAGTGACTGACCTCAACTTGAGGCAGAATTGGAAAGTAAATGGATGATGGGCTTTACCTACGCCATCTCTTCAGTCAAATTACTACTCTTGTACTGGACATTTGAACCATGCATGGATGACCCTTTTTACAAGAATACTAGAGAGAATAGAGAGACCCACCCCCTCCATGGAAATACCAAATGAAAAAGGGGACCATCTAGACCAACAATTATGGTCTTGATTCTTGAAAACTGACCAACACCACTCAGAAATGAGGTTTGATGATGCAAACGATTAAAAAATGTGCAAAAATCGTATTTCCTTGGGTGTATTAATTATCATAGGGTGTTGGCAAGTCCTTCCTTTTTTTGGACCTTTTCCTACGCCACTGCAAATGCAGAGCAGGTTAAGGGTGGCGTATGGGTTATAGGGGGTACAAAGTACTATAGATAAGTCCCTGTCTACTGAGCTAGAAGATAATAGCCATATTTATGGCCTCTTCTTGGGGTCCTGAATATTGTGCGGCCAGCAACCCACAGTGGACTCCCTTCTATAAGTCAATGCTATACGTCATAAATATGCACAAAACACCTCCTGTTTCCGACATGGTATTCTTCCTTGGCCTTAGTTGCCTTAAATAATGACCGAGTTGGGAGGAGCATAATATTGCCGTGCCAACAAAGGCCAGGGCCATAAACACGTTTCGTCTTGGGGGTTTGAGGGGGATGGGAACCATCAACCTATCATGTACTGAACTCTACATCCGCCTCATAAAATCGTATTTGGTAAAGAGGTAGCGTAGTTGTAGTATGTGTTATGCTTTATGAATTCATAAATATGGATCTTCCAACTATTATCCACTGCATTTTCTTATACATAATCATTTTCTAAATTCAAATCGATTGAGAATGTTTTTAACGGATAAGATTTACAAAACACAATAGCAAAATCTATAAACAAAGTGGTATTTCTGATTGGTTATGGGTAATATGTGTTTGTGATTTGATAGATATCAAACATTTAAAAGGCACAGCTTTTAACAGCGTAATTCATTCATTCATTTCACATTCGAAGAATTCACATTCAAAGGGTTAAAATGGATTACCAGGTCATGTACAGCCGACAGTAAAAAAACATAAGTAGAGAAAAAACAGTTTCATCCGAGTCGTAACCAAGAACTACGGGCATCTTGACATATGATGACAGTATACTGCCACTACAAGCCTGGGACACAGACCAGTGTTCGTAGGGACAGGTTACACCATACTCAATCTACGTATGGTCACCCTAACCCTTTTTGAATGATAATTGTGAAAAGACACGCAGAAAGGGTACTCTACACGAGGGCGCACGCAGGATCCTTTCTGTATTGTGAAACTGTTCACATTCTTTTAAGTAAAGACCGAGAAATTACAGGACAAAAACTCCACACCATTGACATATGTACGTCATACGTCATAGTTGAAGCTGGGTCATATCACACAAATTCGAAGGCTGAGTGTGATATGACTTGGCTTCAACAACTGAGGTACGAGGTTACTGTATGTGAGTAAGAAAATCAACAAACTCATTTACCGTGGGGTATGGCTGCACCATACTCTATGGGGCAATGAAGTATGGAGCTCCCATAGGTTTACCTGGAGATGGCTGTATCACCATTTTTTTTCTTTTGTGATACAAGATGTACTATGCTCAAGTACTGGAAGGGCCGTATTCAATGCCCCCCGTTGAATACAATGTGGCCGTATTCAATGGACTAAGAAAAAATTGTCTTTCCTTCATTACTATGGCTTCAAATTTTTAAGAAATGAAACACAGATGCCAACTACATTGATACCACTCTGATGTATTTCACGACTGGGGGCCGGGGCACATCCCACTCAGCCTGCAGCTTTGTGAGATACTGCCCCAGCCCCCACTCGAGAATTACAGCAGAGACAGTATCAATGGGCGTTGGCATTTGTCCATGTATCTAATTAGGTTATAGTGTGAGCTACTCACCAGTTCGCGTATTTGGTGTAGGGTGAGTCGTATGCTGACAGTGACAGGAGTGCCGGGCTCGGTGACAGGACGTACCATAGGGTTGTAGTCCCCCAACAGGTCCTGCAGAAGTCGGGCATGCTCCCGCGTCGCCGACACACCTATAGGGAAGAAACACGGCTTGTGATAAGCTGATAAGTATACTGTCCAAGACTAGCAAGGGCCTGAACCTACATCTCCAAGCACAGTCTTGGTGGTTGGGTGGGTAATATAGAATAAGGGTCCGTCACTAGAAGTCCCCCATCTCCTTTGAGCATCCCATTCTGATGAAAATACATGTATTCAAATGCATTGAAAGGTGACATAAATATCATAAGGCATAATAAAGAATTTTCCTGGTATCTAGGATTTGCAAAGAATTTTTAAACTAATGATATAGCCCCTTTAAGCAAAGTCCCCCCTCTGCCTTGCACCAACCTTGCTGCGGGACTGACCTCCATAGCCAAAGCACAGTAGGGGAGCAAAATATGACAGAGAACCATGCACAAGTCGCCAGTGTAGGGCCCAGAGTGACGCACCCTTCTTCTATTAATAGTAAGTAGGTCACGGCCCGATGTCAGTTGCGGCCCATGAAGACTAGTAACACCACATGGAGAAAACTCAAAAAACACCCGAAAATACCATAAGATCGAACACAAACGACGTCATCTGTAAGGGGTTGGGGGATCCGAATGGGAGGGATCTTTGAATTCACTGATGAAAGATAATCTGGGCCATACCCTTTGTAAAGACTTATTTGGCCAGCATAGTGACAGGGGGTGTGAGTGTCTTGGTAAAGGTTCCCTAATAGATGACGTAATTCATGAACGTTCCCGCCAGCCTTTATCATACTTGACGTACCTAAACTTGGACAGCCGACATGGGACGGCAGAGTTTATTTTTCAAATGAGTGTAGAACATGTCATGTGTTCCATAATCAACTTTTAATCAGTGAATCGTATTCACTGCCATCAGGGTGATTGAACTCAATGAGTTTGAATAAAATAAATAATGAATGATATGACACGCTGGACAAGGGAAGTGTGGCGTGTTCAGGCTGGATATAGGAAATTAAAGGTGCACCTGCTGGTGTACAAAGAAGGGGTTATGGTAGATTGCATGCATCCCATACTGATAAAGAACCATTCTGTACCAAGAGGGGGTGCCACCCGTCCAGGTTGATTACCTCTCGGTGTGGATTTTGAGTTTGAGTTTAATTGTTTTATTAGGCGAAATACATCTCAATTCTAGGAGAGCTCACCCCATATCGCCATAATACAGCCTATAACTTTTACAAATTACAGGCATTTACAAGGACAGACACATACATAAGTATATTAGACCGTTATTTACATTGATTTCAGGAGTCAGTGTGTGTGAGTTCATTTTGCACTCAGACAATCTACTCATAGGGTATCGGTAGAAGGTCATCCGGCGTCAAAGACGCAGTGAATTTTGATTTGTTGTCCATACGGCTATCTTTATCCACCGATTGCTAATGTAATTTATCCATCAGGGATTAGACCAAGACTCCGCTAGGAGAGTGATGCCTCTGTTGCAGATGTGATGCACACATGCAGAGAGGGATCCCTCAGACGTCTCTGCTGCAGAATGTTAGAGAGACTATAAAGAAGTAGTAAAACAGCAATGGCCATAGGCTGGTACACACACAGAAAAGTGAGAGTCATTGTCGCTAAAACTACCCTCGCCTGACCCTCAGGTGAAGGTAGTTTTAGCGACAATGACTCTCACTTTTCTGAGGGTGTAGGACTGGTGGCTCAAAGCTCCCATCACATTGTTTCCGCTCATAGCTCAGGTTTCAGGGAAATGAATACATCTTGGTCTTCGTTGATTATGTTGGGTTCCGAGCCATCGGTCAATGACATTCGCATGAGGCTGTTAAATGTCCTTGAAAACCGAGAAGTAACTGTGCTTGTCTCTGAAAGCTCTGTAGTTTATCAGGCCGGATTTTCCTTTGTTGAATGTGTCATACAATAAATCCAACGGTTTACACAATTATTGTATCCCTTGCCCTATACCCCAAAGTCATAATTACATATGATTATGATTTATTTACAGTGAAATCTCATTACAAGCAGGGCCTTTTGGCAGGGTAAATCTGCTCCTCATATGTAATGTTCCCTATAACTAATAATAGAAAAATAGAGAGAATGGGAAATTTTAGCAATAGAGACTAGTTCCTTATAACAGGAAGTTCCTTATAGCAGCCCTCCTTATTACGGGATTGCACTGTATTTAATCAGCATTGTTCCCTCCTGTTGAGCCGTTCCTATCACCCTAGTCATTGGGGAGCACTGTTGAACAGTTCTTATTAGCTCAGTTCTCAGGAAGCACTGTTGAGCAGTTCCTATCAGCTCTGATAGACAGTGGCGGATCCAGGATTTTCCAGAGGGGGGCCCAAACCTGGCCAACCATGGAGTGACTGCCTGTTCCGTAGCACAGCGCAAGTTAAGCATAGTGCAAGCGAAGGGGGGTTTGCTTAAGCGCAAGTGAAGGGGGTTTGGGGGCATGCCCCCTCCCCCCTAAGAAAATGCTAATAGGTCTAGACTTCAAATGGTGCCTTCTCACACATTTTGGGACACAATATAATTATTAAGACTCAGGTCTGTGTCTGTATGGTATTGCCCCCTTCTCTCTCTCTTTTTTTTCTTTTTTTTTTGGGGGGGGGTAGGGTGGCAAGGCCCGTTGCCCCACCCCATGGATCCGCCAATGAGCCCAGTCCTTGGGGAGCACTGTTGAGCAGTTCCTATCAGCTCCCCAGTAAACACAACGACGTTGGTCAGACGTAAATCTACGTTGAATTTTGGTCTGAACTACGTAATTTTAGTAGGTTTATCAACGTCAAAACGTTAAGGTTTATTTACCAATCTCAAACCTGCAGGTCTGATTTACGTAGCTCCTGAAGACGTAAATCTATGTTTAACACACTACATATAATTCTACATAGTGGGACTCAGACAAAGACTTGTAATATATTGCAGACAAATTTACATTTACAAACAATATTCATACAAAGTAACTACTATAATTTTCAATCTCATCTCATTCTACATAGTATATTCTTGTAGTTCAATTGGACAGCCTGACGGTATAGATCTGTTGAATAGTTTTGGCTGCAGAGAGGCTTTGTACTTCTTCCATTACCACCAATGTGGTGTCCTCACAGTAAAGTGCCTCAAAGCACCTATTCTTGCACAATACTTTAATCACCTGTCCTTTATATATAAATATTCTATTGAATGCGGTTTATTTGCATGATATTGAATTCACAATTAATGAAAATTTACTGCTTGAATGTGGTAGATTTGTTAAGGAGCTGTAATATACTCTCCATAATTGATAGTGCTGCCACCTAGTGTGACATGGAAAAGTCATCTACCCAATTGAAGTTGAAAAGTTACGTCTTTTAACCTAGATCTATGTCGAATTTTTACGTCTGAATGAGGTAGATCAACGTAAATCAGACGTCTACATCTGTTGAACGTAAACAAACCTTAACGTTTTGACGTCTACAAACCTTCCAAAATTACCAATCTCAAACCTTTTGGTTGGACATCTACCTAGAGAAACCTCTGAGCTACGTTGGAACTACGTAGGGTGTTTACTGGGTCACCCCTTAGGGAGCACTGGGTGCACCACTCTACGAGCTGCTCCCATTGTCAGAGCAGCTCTCTAGTATAGAGCTTTGTTCTGGGTCACACAGAGGACCTGGTAGAGCACCTGCCAGCCGAGGTGAGCTGCCAACGTTATCTAACTGTTGCCAAACTAATGCAATCGTGTGTGGTAACTATTGGATGGCAGCCCCAAGGTTGTGGACTGTGGGCTCCTTTCTGGGAGAAAGACGGAGTACTGAAGGCTAGTGAGAGAGGGTCTCGTGCGTGAGAATCGGACACATGTATGCATCTTTTGTAGTTGGGTTCTGTTATCCTGTCTGGCTACATGGGTGTGGTATAGATATTAACCTACATGCTGTCTTGCTATAGAGATGGGGTAATTTAACTTAATTTAAAGTGGCTTTCTCACCGAGCGTATCCCACTCACAATTCCAGTACCTTTCTAGTCTATGTGGTGAAGTGCCAGTGGTGAGAATGCCCCTTTAAAGCTGTCAGTACAGAAGGTGCCCCTTTAAAATAGATGATGCATGGTAATGTGATTATGCTTCAACTTCAAGAGTTCAGGCAGATCGTTACATCCGCTGCTTTCAGTGGAGACTACAAGAAACCCAAGTTCTACTTGTGAGGTAGCCCATCTACTTTGTGTAATATTTGTTTGAAATCATGTGAATGACCATCAAGAATGCTGCTCATAGTTGCTGACAGTGATACAGTTGGCTATATATACTCAACTGCCCACGACTCCCTGCACAATAGTGCGATGTGATTTGAACTGGACTCATATGGTCATTCATTCCCATGCGGCCATCAATTCCCTTTACTAAACTTGTAAGACATGTACTATTAATATAGTCTAGAACCTTGGAGCTACCTAATGAGGTAAAGGGGCTAAGAAAGGGGGCTCGTGCTGAACACCCCCGCCCCTTGTCTCACCGACTCGATACACCTTAGGGCATTGAGTACACTCCTTGATGTAGTTCGCCAGGGTCTGTAGACTTAGTACATACCCAAATACAGCCCAATCCACAATCCGGAAATGAAGGGAAAATGTTTCCCATGTTATTTTATAAGTCTCTCTTGCAGGAAATCGACTTCGTGCTTATGTGGTACATGACATATTGAGGGAACACAAGATACTTATGTAAATGTTGGTAGCAAATTCTAGTCATTTAAGCCAATTGTTTTAACATGCACATGTCATATTTTGTAATGTAACAAGAGCATTATAATACGTAGTTCCATGCTGGTTATCCCCAATCCATGGGACTTATCCATCGGGAAAAAAAGGGTTATAGTACTAAACTGTTACTAATCCATTCCCAAGTATCATTATTGCTAAAACAACTCAGAACCCTACAATTTAGGCACTCCCAAACAGTAGCCTAAAGCTTGTATTAACAAAAGAAACACTACGCTCTAGTACCAATCTACACACTTGCTCCAATGGGAAATAACACCCAGAACTGGACCTTGAAGTAACGAGGACCAGAGTGCAAGAATAACCCAGAGGACTGGAATATAGATTGTCTGATGAGGCGTAATGACCATTGTCACAACACGATGCCTCAAATCGAGGATGAGATAGGAGCCAGAACCAATACTTCCAGCAGCACACCTACTAGTCTAATAACATAAATTTTAGATGAAGGCCCTCTTTTTTCAAACCCAACTTTTATTTTTGTGTTATCTAAACCTCATATTGGTACATAATTTATCATGTCCTCAAATCCATCATGTGAGAGATATGTCAACCCATTTATGTCCAGCTTGCATGCTTCTTTAAATCTGTTAAATTAGCTATTAGATAGCTAATTTTTTTTGAAGGAATTATGAAACTGATTGCCTTCAAGGCAGTATTTGCTGCAGGGCATTCCTCAAGGCAGCTGAACCTCAATTAAGATGTCCCTGTTGCATGACAAGCAGTGGTATAATGTAACCATACGACACACACAGTGTTCATGAAGAGGGGTAGGAAGTAACGATAAGGTGAAGCAGCCACCCAGGCACGTGAACTGATTGCAACAGATAACATTATCGCAGGTACCTAGGCAGAGTCCCAGAGGAGAAAATTGCATGTCAACGTTGGGACTTGTGGAATAGAATAATGAGCCTTATATATCCAACCTTCTTCACTGCACACTTCATTTGCGTTTGAATGTCATTTTTAACTAATTGAAACTTATGTTTAGCTGACATTCGTCTAGGGTTCCATGAGTTTGTGAGGATGTGAAAAGTGTGATATTATCATGATTATGACTACGCAAACATTTCATTTCACAAACCCTGGCCAAATGAAGCTTCAGAAGAGTTCATGAATATCGAAGGATTCAACATTATTCTAAAGTCAGGCGACCACTCTTTAATGTTTTCAACACTATTACTTAGAGCTTCTGTTCGGAGCCATGATAATGAGTTCCCGAACAGCCTATGGGACAAAGGGAGAGGATATCCCCTGACAAGTCGTATCGGCTCATTAGTCGTGCAACCCAGTTGTTGATTCTCCCTGAGGGGGTGACAATGAAATTTATTCCTATTGCTTTGTCATGAACACTCCAGGGGGAATTCAAGTGTCAGGAACAATGTTTACAGACTCTTTAACAGTGTGTTCCCACTCCTTAAAAGGGTGCTGAATGACATGGCCAGAAGGTACTACAAAGCATTTGCATATTCCTAAGGGACGTTTAGAAGTCCACATATTGCTGTCCCTCCAGTAAGAGTCAGAGTTGAACCAGGCCTTATACAGGACTTAAATAGGGGAGGAAGGCATACATAACAGCGGTATCATCTTAAGATTTACATACTGGAGCGATAGATGCTCTTTAATGTGGGTCCATGCCATTATTTGCATCAACAATACTCTACATTGTTATCAAAGGACAGGACGTTGCAGGATTTTCGCAAGGCTATATTTCTACTGGACTTCACCCTTGGTATACATGTATTTTCAAACAGTCCTTTGTCCAAATGATGCATTGCACTTGAAACACCCTAGCGTCATCGGACCTATAGATATCTGGAGTAGACAGGCCGCCGACCTTTGTAATGGTTGAGGTTGAAACAGGGTGATCTAGACAATTCTGGGGTGACTAGAGCAAAGAGGCCGAGATCGTGACCAAATCGAGAGAAATTAGCCATAACTCATTCTATTGTTAAATTGCAGAGGTTATTGGATTAGCTGACCAATCAGAGTGCTAACCCTCAGTTGCACAATAACAGGTAGAGATGTAAGGCCCATGATGAGTGGCCAAAATGACTTATCTAATAAATGGCTAGAAGACCATTGTGTTGGGTGTAAATTGAATGGTCAATGAATATCGAGCATGTCTACTATGTCAACTGTATTAAGCCTTCGGCCAAAGCTATAAAGGCTCCAACTACCAGTACCAGCTCCACATCAGCTCTAGCGGAGGGGCAGTAAAAGGCAAGTGTTGGACCTTACAGATTATATCAAATCAACGGGGGGCAGGGTATTATGAGAATAACAGTGAAAGGAAGCATTGCACACATTAGCGATTCCTACTACTTATCAGATTCGGGTTATCACTATTATCTAGACAGTCTTACCAATCAGTGCTAAAAGCATGGTCTCTATGGATATCCTAATACATCCTTCTCAGTATGCCTTAATGCACAGAAAGTAAGTACCCGGATACATATCATAACATGATAAATGAGGACAAGTATGTAGACAATGAAAAGTCCTTTACGAGGTGCAAAAGACAGCAGCTTTTGTTCTGAATATGATGATAAAGTACTTCTCTAGTCATGGGCCTGGCTTCTCCAGCCTCGATTTGGTTCTGAAAGCCCAGTGTACACCAAAGTGAGGCTTTGTTGGCCAGCCTCTTCTTCATGTCACGACCCCGGGAAGTGAGGTATGAGCAACTGTATAGTGGTAGTCTTGGAGGCCTCAGGGTGTTGTAATGGTGGAAGGGGATGTGCTGTTTTACGACACTTGTAGCAACCTGTGTTGAACATTAGTGCTTTAACGACCGCATAGTGCTTCAATATGCTATGTCCTTTATCATCGTGATGTATGGATTGCAGCTTTTGCGAGTCTATTCGTCAAGGCTGCATTTTCTATATACCCTATCGATCCCACAGAATGAATCAACCCGGTAGGGTCAGTGTGATGTTTGAACTGAGGAGCTACTTGCCAGCACTGCATGCATGCATCATGGCGACCAAAGGACATAATGCATTAAAGCAGTATGCGGTCCTTAAAGGATTAGTGCTTTAACTGACTGGACTGTACAGAGCTAGGGTCAGGCAGTAGGAGTGCCCTCTCTACTCGTGGACAGCTTAATGGACATGGTCCAAGCTTTAAGCGCAATAACCGGAGAGTGTCGGGAAAGGTTATAAGCTGTTCTATTGAGTTTGGAATGGTCCGTAGGGAGCTGGGGAGCTGTCGGTATTGGTTTAAATGACATATTTGGAAAGATAGTTTCACTGTCAAACTTTCCTAGCAGTACCCCAGTGCATTCTCCTGAGTGTTAAGTATACCATGTCATGCGGTGATACAACTTCATTGTTATCATTCAGAAGTTGAGTATCTCAAAAGTGTATTAAATCGGTTGGGACCTCTTTAGGTCACTTAAAAAATATAATCAATGCCCAAACCAAGTATGGAAGTGATTGACCATCCCATATCGATACTACAGCTTTCCCCAAAATGTGAATCTTCACATTGAAAATGATAGTGTTTTGTCCTAAACACATGATAATGATATTTGCTAAGAATGGACTATGTGCCGGTTCTTCACCGGACCTAATCATACGTTAAAGAGTAGGTTATTATTGTATTTCTATGATATGATAACATTAGGGAATGAATATCCAACCTAACATCCAAATGGAATATTCTAAACTACAGTCATGGACCATTGAATATCTCGTCAATAGGCCTTATTGACACTCACCTGGATAGCTAAGTATCAGCTTCTAAATCAGAGGGTCGAGGGTTCTAGGCTCTCTTGGGGAAACTTACTAAAAAAAAGTGTTCCCTAGAATGGGCCCTGAACCACCATGCAACAGGGGGAGTTTATGAGTTTCTAAAGATTCTGACAATGTCCAAAAGGGACAGATAGGGAGTTTCTAAATGGTCTTAACATATCCACGGGGTTCTGCCACCAGTTTTGCCCAATGATCATTAAGGTTTTGGCTGACTTATTCCCTAATATGAGTAGATTCAAAGTGCATCAGACCAGCTGCAGAAGTTACCAAAAATCCCTTGAAGGATGTAACTTTTGTAAGGCATAACAGCCCAAGATACTACTAAATCAACTGGTTGTTCTAGAAACGGCTAATAGAACAGTAAAGTGCACCTGGCCGTTGATAGTAGCACCACCTGTGCTAAGTTGAGAACCATCGGTACAGGCCCTTGGCCACTAGGTAGGGCAGCTAACAGGGGGTTATGACATCACAGGGCAGGCCACGATTGCTTCTGTCTGAAGTGGTTCCCAGGACTTAGCCCTTCAGTGAGTAGGCCTAGTTACTGAGGGCCAATGCTATTCAAATGTCTTCAGGGTAACACAGACTGAAGCAATCACTATCCTGACTTAGGCCCCATCTAGAGGCAACCAAAGCAAGCACCGGGGGTTGGACTTGGCTGCACCCATGGCCTAACCCCAAGGAGCCCTATACAGTATACAAGCTGAGTGAGGGTAGGTAGGAATAACCTTGTCACGGCCACAGAACCAACAGGACGTTTTATGCTTTAACTAGATACAGTGTTGCCTTTCAGGTCCATTGCTCCTATGAAGCTATGCCTTGATTGGCTGGAGCTAACGACCACCGCCAGATGCCCCCACTGCATACTATGACCCTGGGCTTGAATTAGTCTGGCCTTGCATTGGTTGCACTCTGCCATGTCTGGTCCAATCAGAGAAGGGCTCTCATAGGTCACAAGAACCATGGGATTCCCCACTATAGGTAGCAGCAAAGTGTCCAACCAATACTGTACACAGGCTGTATGGTTTATGTTCACTAACTAAATATATCACATTCTGTACTGACAGCTTTAAATTGAGCCTGTATTACTTGAAGTTGCTGAGGGACAGCCTTTTAAAATATTGCTCTATTACTACTTCAGGCTCTTTCATTTGTGTTCATTGAACTCTAGTAGAAAATAAATCCGTGAGCTGCTAAAATGCAAATTGCTAAAGTGCAATTTAGTGCCCTCTTATTGTCCAAGAAATAGCAACCCATGTTAACCCTGAACTTTAAGACAATAATAATCAGGGAAATCATCAAAGAACTTGTTTTAAATGTAATTATAGCGCCTGTTATTTGAAAAAGCCGAGCCTGTGTGATGGCGTATTCAGATTTCGATTGGATGCGATCCAGAATGTTAATCGAGTGCTAGAGGGATGAGACTAGATACATTCTCTATTGATGAGATTCCTGATAATTCAGAGGCTCAATATAACACTGATATTGTCAGTTATACATGGACATAGATAAATGTATGTCCATTTTTAAAAAGAAATAAAAACGATTATTCATAACTGACAGAAGCTTATAAATAACGATCATCTATATCCTGGAGATTGTTATTTATAGTTCCCCAATAAGAAGGCAGCTATGGTTACCAAGATGATGGATGAGATAAGTCATACACTTATTCTTACTTATTCTTAATATCATATGATAAATATACCTAATTTCTATGCTAACATGTGTTAGGACGATTAATCAACTTATGTGCACATTCAATATATCCAGAGCTGTATACTCTTTTCCTTCGGAAATACAGATGGTATTATCATTACAACTAAATCCCACGGGATTGAGTAAGAACGGGCTTCAAAATATGTATATGACTCTTCTGATCTTCAGGAATGGGAAACATCCGGCTTAATAACCTAAACGTTACTAAGGCTCTGGCATACAATAATTTCGTACGGCTGAAACCGTCGTAATTGAATAATATGTTTTGTGTTAATGGCATCATTTTATATGCTTTGATAACGTGTTTTCAATACTTTAAAACAGCTTGAAAATATTATGTCTATGCTATTGGATTTTGATTTGGGAAAAAACGAACCAAGTTGCCTATCGCAACCTACTGTCGGGTGGATGTTCAAAAAAGGGTGTCTGTGTTGGTGGGAGAAAAATACTCCATTAACTGCTAAATTGGACACTGGCGCGAAAAGACCAGTTTTATATTACTGTGTACTCCCAACAGATTCCTGTCTATATGAGGCAATGGTCTAGGACATAAACATATAAAAAGGGCATTACGCCGCATTATCTTTTGATATTGCGAGTAAATCAATTTGAAAGACAAGCTGTCCTACTGAGCAAGCTATATGAGTTAGGGAAGGGATGTCCCACAGCATTAGCTTATTATTCTTGATGTTGGTTCGCAATTCTGTTAACATCATATAGAACGTAGAAAAAGTATCAAATCAATGTTACTATCAAATTAGAAATTTGATATTCTCTTATTGATTCGCTCTTTGAAGATTGTGCCTGAATCAATTCTCACCACACGCATGAAGTAACCTAAGCTAAAAGTAATAGATTTGACCAGACGCCGGTGAAGCACTTAGTGCTTTTGCCAGTCTGGTAACTGAATTACTTACTAAGGGGTCCCTCTTCACGAGTCAAATGCAATACTTCAGGAGAGCATAGCATTGTTAGGCATGGTAGAAATTAAATATGATAATATTCACAGGCTACATTGTCAATTTAATGGACCTAAAGGGTTTCTGATGGGTAGAAGACAGTAGCTGCATATACCCTGAGACGAATAACAGGGGCGGTGGAAGGTAAATAAAATGATGTTGATAGGAGAGAGATGGGGGCCTTGGGGGCCACAGGCCCCAGGGAAAATTTAGAATTAGCATTTGATAATAGGGCATTCTGAGTGCGTTGAAACATATTATATGATCCGTGGACAATTTTGGAATTTTACATTTAAATCAATGTGTTCTGAGAGGATTTGAGCTCATCACCTTGGGATTGGTGTATTCTAGGGTATTCTGGGACTAAAATGCTACTGTTTCCCCAAAAGGTTAGGGGGCCCAAAGATACTTGGGCCCTTCAACTTTAAAGTTAGGGAGGCCTGGGCCCCCATGTCTCACTTGTTCCGCCGCCACTGATTATAACTGTGGGAGTTCTACTTGGGGTTCAACTCACTGGCCTAAACCTCTGCTCATAATCCATTGAACCTATAATACATGGCTCAGTAACACCCTCCTCAGACAATCAGTCTCTTCATAGTATAGAGGAGCAGCTGACAAGAGTGCTTTAAAGTTTGTGGCTTTTATAATGGCTTAGTTTGATGGTTAAGGTGCTGGAGAAAATCGTGGGGTGATTGGAGCAAAGTAGCAGAGATAGTGGTTGGGTAGCTAGCAAATTACCAGAAGTCATTCAGTAGTTAAGTGTAGAGGGCGCTCAGGTTATTGGTTGAGGTGACCAATCAGAATACCCCATCTAGGTCACGTGATGCTAGTGGCTGATGTAAAGCCCGAGAGGAGAGGCCTTAATGACTTGTCTGGTGGCTGGCTAGAAGGCCATTCTGTTAGGTTTTAGATAAAACCGCCAATGAATACTGAGCATGAACACATAGAAGATGTCCCAACCTAGCAGTAAACAAATACCAAACTATAGCTGCCACTTTATAACACTCACCTATAAATGGATGACATGCATTTTATGGTTAGGAAGAGGGTCAGGAATGCAGATGCAAGATGGTGTTTCATTAAGTCTTCCTCAGTTCGTAATTGCAGATGAAACTGCACAACAGGGGCTAATTTCATCGAAGGTAGTTCCATCACAATATTTTTAACTGGCAATACTACTCCGACGTCTCTGAACAAGATAATACTGTTTAGATCCTAAACTACTGAAATGCCTGATGGAAGACTAGAAAGGACAGATGTTTCCTGCTCTTAAACCAAATTATTATTAATGAGAGTGAGAGATTGATGATATGCAACTCACAAAGTGGCAGTTTGGCTGGATGCAAAATTACCACTGGTACCATTTTGTAGGCAGCTATGCGATGTTAAATAAAAGTCAAGCCCCTGAGTCAAATATGTAAACAGAAATTATTGCCTATGAAATCTCACGGGTGGATTTGGGCATGAGATGTAGATATCCACTTTACCATCATTTGTATCCTTATGCCTACGCACCATTGAATTGATACCTCTACCTTTTGATGGTTATGCCATTTCTTGACAGAAGAGAATGGGTGCTATCCTATTACTGCCTAAAACCGACGTATTACTTCACTTCAGTCTAAATCAATGTAGTTCTAGTATAGCTTTACTATTCTCGTGTAGGGACACAGTAAAGTTGACTGTAGTTTAACTGACTCTACTGTAAATATATAGTAAATGCTGCAATCTACAGTAGACTATACTCATCGCTGTGTTCCAACACAGTATACAGTATCTGCCTAGAATAATTCCATGCAGTATTGCATTCATAGACCATTACATCGATAGAGCCACACCTTGATTTGTTGGAGCATCTCATGTATATGTCTCCAATGCATGTCCTGGGCCAATATAAGTCATCCATTGGTCTGGTCTTGCATGGGAATAGCTCTCATTTATCACATAGGCAGAGGTGTGTTGAACTGATGTGTTACAAAGTCCATGGCTGTTTGAGAACAAACTTTGGATAGTGACCTTCTCAACTGATAGGTCAGTACTTCAATGTTAGATTGGTCATATAATGTGAAGATGTCATGAGGCTGTTGCGGGGAGGAGCTTTAATGCAACAGTTATGATGATTGATAATGTTGGCATTTTGCTTTGTATCCTTAAGATTTTGGATACTTTCTTAAAACCTCAACATCTGATCATGTTCAAAATCTAAATTACATTATACTTCCAGCCCAAGGTGCCTAAGGAAGAATAGTTTAAAATTCAGCTTTTGTCTGCTTGGGTTCAGTACCATGAAGGTGTTTCTTCTTTTTTGAATCGTTATGATATCAATTCAATCTAAAACATCGGGAGTTAAGACCATTTAATCAGTATTCATTAGACTTGATGACAAACTAAATCAAGACACCTGTACAGAGAAGGGCAGAACCAAACCAATTCAAGTTTGCAGAATAAAAGAAATGAAAACCTAATCCCTTTTGTCTGTACCAGAATGGCCAGGTTGGTGGGATAACCTTGAACTTCAAGACGATTCCACCCAAACATCAAAGAGTTTGTTTTGGATGTAATTATAGTTCTCCATTTTGATGAAGTGTTGGGCGAGGTGATGGAATGTTTATATTTCAGTTAATTGACCCAGAATGTTGATTGAGTGCAAGAAATGCAATTAGGGAGCATGGTCCCTGCCCATCTACACGTTGCTGAGGTACACAATGAAATCCCTGTCAAATACTTCCTTTTATCAATATCCCATGTTCTGTGAATCAGAACACGAATACCATTGAATAATTACCTCATGCTAACATAGATAAATTATTATATACATGCCGTATGACCCCATTATGTGAACATTCTTACACGCCAAGCTGCAAACCAGAAAGTACTATGGGAAATAGTATTCAAGTGTGTGAATTCAGAAGCCCGTAATATCCTTGCTATATCTAACATACAAGCGGGGAGATGCAGAATTTTCCAGTGGACCAATGCCAGAGCTCTGTTGGTGTATGCTCAAATATTATCGGACTTGACAGACATTCATGAAAAAGGATCATTTATTTCCTTATTGTGGCATTCATCTCTCAGGCAACGAATGTACATTGCATGTCAAGATGGTACTTTATGTGTTTACCAGCCTTTGTCAGCAAAAGTATGCAGCATCTACCTTAACTATCCATGGCTGTAAAATATTCTGCTACATCTTCAGCAATCTTATGATATAGCAGCGAAGCGTTTCAATCGGTATATGCCATGTTATGACTGTTCTATAATTACTCATAACACTTTTAAAGTCTGTCTATATTATCTGATTACCATGAATTATCTTACCCGAGGCAGTTTTAGGGAGTGTTCATTTCTTAAAATCCAGGGAGGTGATGAAATCTTATGAGGAGGTGTGAAAATCTTTTACGTCCAATCCCCTCGAGAGCGCATGGAATACTTTACCCCCCCCCCCACCTCGCCAAAGGCAGAAACAATTTTTCATCCCCCCCACCCCTCTTTGGGGGTTGGATTTTTAAAAGCGGCATAATACCCCCCCCCCCTTCCCCCCGAGAAGGGTCAAAGAATATTAGGCCCCTTGAACCCAACACCCCGTTGTGACTTATAAATGAACACTGCCTTAGAATGATGCTGAAGTCATTGAACTCATCATAATTGGATTTTCCCTTCAGTGTTAAGTCGATTTCAAAATGCATTGTGTCATTTTATTCTAGACACCGGTTAAGTCCACATTAGGGAACAATCCTCCAGCACAAGCTAGGCAGTCATTTCCTGCCTACATTTGGAATGATATTCATAAAAAGAAGTCTGGTTTGTTGCAGTGAAAGGACTTCATTAACTGCTAAATTGGACACAGGCACAGGTTTTGTATTACTATGCCCTCACGACCGGACCCTCAGGATTATAGGAGGCCCTGATCCAGGACTAAATACGCGAAAAAAAATTATCTCCTTGTCCCATTTGGAAATCTCATTAATACATCAATCTCCGACTGCTAACCTTTACACTGCAGTTCATATTTTGTATGTCAATGAGGAGAAATCCCTTCTGCTACATAAAATACTCCTGGAGGGTTGAAATGCATGAGCAAGTGAAACTACTTTTTGACATACAATGCGGGCTGCTGAACAAATGATAGCACCATTGGGAACGCATTATTGGCAGTTCAGCAAATTATATTTCAGCTGGGTGGCTTCAGAGTTGTTCAAAACCATAACACACTGCAGCGTTTATATGATACAGCAGTGCCATGGGAACTGTTATGAATAAATGAATAGGGAATGTCACTGCAATGTCTGGCATATCTGTGATTCCAACACCGGCTCTTCCAGTTGAGAGAGTTGATAGCTTTAACTAGTCAACTCCATCCATTTAAAAGACACTAAAGCAAATAGGCTTCATTGGAATACAGCGGGGGTTTAAACTTTCATAGCATTATTTTAGCTTTTAATTTAGAAAAAGGGTAACCAATGCAGCTGGATCAGAATAATTGATACGGATGTTTCAATTCTAAGGATAATGAATACGTTTCCCATGAAATATACCCTGCCTCTCATACACAATGAACACTAACTAAACAGGACGGTTTGCACAATGCCCAAGACAGCGAACTGATTTAACCTTTGAATAATAGAGTCAGCCAGCCAATACTGTTAGCCATCGTATGTAATTACCCTGACACACTGACACCCTGACCTGAGGCGCTCTTATTTATTTAGCTGTGTCCTCAGTAGTATGTTTGAATATGAAACACACCTAATTGGCATAATAATTCTAATGTTAAGTAATTTAAAGTGAGACTTACTAGTAGGAAGGATAATATACATGTATTGTATATCAAGATGAACCAGACTATAAACTGGATAGACTGACGATTCTCCACATATCTTGTTCAAGTTCACGATACTCTTCTATTAGAGTCCCTCAAAGTAAATTACATCACAGTTTGCTGAGAGAACAAGAGAGATGGCCTGACTGTATTCTACATACATGGCTGTATATGTATGCGGTCCATTGAGCACACTCTTCTACTGTGAGTGTAAGTCAGATATAATATGTGTGACTAGCTGCCTAAGCGTTATAAGCATTGGATAATGGTAATTAACCACGGCTGGCACGGTGGATAATTACACTGTCCTTGGCTTATAACTTATACAGCATTTCACTTGTACTTTATTTACTACATTAAGTTGGCCTCATCATGAAAAGGATTTGCTTTTCATCATGAATATTTCCAAGACAAGGAACTGTACAGCAATAGGTGTCTTCTCATTATGATCTTCCCTTCTAATTGTGAACTTCTTTAGTAGGACAATGCCGTCATTCTGTCATTCTGCATAAGGCATCGCATCATGACATCATACCCGAGTAGTTCATGGCTTAAAACCAATAGCATGACCTAGAACTGAATTAAATATACCGACAACACAAACAGATCTGATACCATCACCACGTCCCCAGCACCCTACACTAAAACATGTGTAAACCTTTTAGTACGTTCACCCCGGTCCGACTTGACAAGGCACCTGGCCTACCAGATCTGTTCCATCCATTCTCATCCACTAAACCTGTCTATACCTACACAAGCAGTGGCTATATGGCACTGTGACTCTTAAAGGGCTTCACTGACAAATGCAGGGATTGACCATAGTTCCATAGTAGAGTTACGAGAAGAGGGACGGTTCTGTTATCACATTGGCTTCCGTTGTGACATCAGTCAAACAAACCTGGGACTTGCACTCCTGATTCAATATATCCCAGTACCAGTGCCATCGTTGATTCAATAGCTTCCTTTGGCCAGATAAAAGAGGTCCACCCCCGCACATACCTAGATAAAGACGCTCATCTTTTTTTTAATGTACCTGTCTCCTAGTGCAATGCCATAAAAGGGTGAACAACCTAAATTTGCAAATCTACAAATTTCTTCAACAGTTCAGATTTCACCATCATACCTTTTGGACGTGTGGTCATTGATGTAAACGAGTATAGTGCTTTATGCATGCAATATCTCCACCTCTCAGTGTGGATGCGGCCCTGGTGAGCCGACTCACATGTACATGCATCTATCATAACAAAGCTGTGGGAATCGACTTGATACACTGCAAAATGATTGGTACAGTTCACCAATGCAGAACCGGCCCTGCGTTGGTACAGCATGAAGCCTTGGAGCATCATGACATCTTAACCACTGGATGGCATATTGCTAAAAGATGACATTTGCCATCATGATGCACCAATGCAGCCCCAGCGAGCAACTCGCTCGTGCTACATTGGTACATCGTACCGACCAATCAGGATTGTCTCAACCCTGGTTAGTTAGCTTGATGATTGAATGCAGCACTAGCATGTTGATAACCAGGGCTGCATGCATCAGGATGGCAAAGGGCATGATGCATTAATGAATTCGGCAACCCTTAAAGGGTTAAAGGGTTAACATGAGATTGTTTGCTTTCCCCACACGCACGTTAATCTTTTTAGCTACATCGCTGGTGAAAGGAAATGATCTGAGCGACCGATGGAAAAAACTACAAAAGCGTCAACGCGTCCCTTTGATTGACGTGTCAGCTTTGATTTATTTAAAATCAGGCTCAAGAAGCTTGCTGAAAACCCTGCCCGTGTGATCCTCATCCCCTTATCCTCTTAGGAAATGCGGAATAATCACCAATTTCCACCACAAAGACCAGCTGGACACAAAACACCCCAGAAAGATGAGCGCTGACACCACTTACACCTGATTGACAGCTGCCCACTGAGCTGTCAACTGTCGGTGTCAGCTGTCAACTTTGCTTCCTCTGCTCTGCCCCGCAAGATGCTCCCTGTTCAGTCGGGTCTGAAGGACAAGGGCGTCGGACTGTTTGTACAGTAGGGCAAATATTGGCGGTGACATGGTAAGGCCATGCTGACCTGATGAGCAGATGGCGCTTTGGTCGGTGAGCAGCTCAGCGTATGACACGACTCACAATGTCCTGAAGGGTATGAGCCTCCTGTGCATATGTACGGGAGCAGTATGCCGGGGCACGAACAGCGGAAGAGGGACTGTCACTTCTGTGTCACAGTAAATACACTATGATGCTGTGATCTGAGGTGAGGGCCTGTAAGGGAGGGGGATGTCAAGAGGCAAGGCTTGTCGTATCATGTAAAGAAGGGAAGAATCCACTGTACACCGTTTTTACCTTGGATCTATAGTGCTTGTTTTAAGATCACGCAGCTCATATATTCTTTGACTGATGGCAGATACCATTATGGTATTCGACACCAGTTTGGAGTCTAATTTGAGTATCATTTATAGGAGCTGGAAATAAGGTTCACTATCAATATCATGAATTATCGAATTGTAATTCAACTTGCTTTTTGACAATGATAATAGTCATTATGTTAGCCTTATCTATCTAACATTTGGAGCGCACATTAGGAGGAATATTTACTTAATCGTGCTTAGGGCCAGGGCATGGACGTGACCATGCATGCGTCACTCGGCATTCTGCTGGTCTATATTTGTTTGATATAGGGTGAGTACCATGATCAGTGATCCCATACATAGTCATACCACGTACACAGCAGAGGGATAAAGCAGATTATACAGACAATAATCAGTAACCCCTGCACCATACACATTACCCATGTCGATCACTACCCTGCCTGTATGCATGAGTTATGGTGTTTGCCCTGATGTCGGGGTACATATATATAGCTAGAAATCAGGCCATCGACCCTACCTATATATGGGTAACCCGCCCCTGACCTGCGCCCTAGCTTACAAGAACCTGAATTCGCCCATCTATACCTCAATACAGTCATCAACCTGTAGCCTACAGTGCTGTATAGAAAAACGGTAATAACATATCAAAATAGGAAGAGATACTTATAAACCAATTGTGCTGTCTCTATTTTCCTTGGATTAACCAATGGGTATCATGTAGAGTGTCAAACATGGTATGCTTCAATGAAATGTGGCTCTCTCGTTATTGATAGTTTTCAATAAACATACCTTAGATATACCAGTGTGCTTATAGTTTTCCATCAAAAGCTCAACTGCTGCCAAATTAGCCATATGATACCTCTTATGGGGTTATCTTTGTTGGATCATATAGAGTATAGGCATTGAATGTCAGCACTATCGGAGTACCCATATTCGCCCGGCCACTGGATTATGGCCTGACAACCTTGAAGGAAGGCAAAGTCTGAGTAAGAGACTGATACAGAAGGAAATAGAGGTTGGTTGGTTATTGGGTTTGCTTCACGCCTTAATTAACAGCTATGATCATTTTAAGTGCGGCGATGGTCATCGAATCTATGAGGTGACTGAGGGTAGAAAGTATTCCCTACACAATGGCTCTTTTACCTCCCACACTACATAGACGTAGTGTGAGATGGACAAGCCTTTGGTATGCTGTATGTCTACCACAGCAGGGGAGAGGTCGCAGCTCAAACACAGGGTGCTTCTGAGTTTTGCACCCACGATCTTGTGGGCATCTGACTAGCGCCCTGTCTCTGAGCCACTTCACATCCCAGGCAATATAGGTGCGGAGCTGACGGAAAAAGGGAAACCATGAAGCATGATAAAAAAAATCTAGACAGATGCCAAGCGGTAGATAATGCAGAAGCCCCCGAGAATGATAGAACCAATTTCAAGTCAATTCATATAACAGGCAATTATTAGCATTACTAATATTGATGAGGCTATTAATCTCATGGAAGATGTCATTTTCATTGCATGGACACTGAATCTGTTGGCTTTACCATGTATTGGGCAGGTCAAGATACAGGTAGGTCACGGTATCAATTCTATGTCCCAAGGGTATTTTGTTTCTAATCAACGATTTCCTGTAACACAAAAACCAATATGCTTGATTAATTAGTAAATAGCTTTCTCAGGGGTGACCCATTGGTACTATGGCAATCAAAGTCAGTGCTGTAAGCTTTTAATCGGACGTCAACAGGGCGAATCATGGACGATTTACCCTAAGAAAGGACCGCATAGTACTTGAAAGTATTACGCCCTTTTGCCGTCATAATGCATGAATGCAGCCAGGTTGGGTCTACTCGCTAGGGCTGCATGCAAGTATCATACCGAGCCTTTGGGGGTGTATCGACTCTTTATAGTCGGCATGATGCGCCAATGTAGCCAAGGTGAGCATAACCAAGAGGGCTGCATTCATGCCTCACAACGTCAAAGAACATTACACATTAATGCACAATGCGGTCCTTAAAGAGCTATAGAGATCTGCCATTCTGGATTCCACCAATCCTCCCATCAATACTGAAGCAGATGTCAAGGGCAGTGTAACAGCTATAGAATTGATCATTAGCCTCACACAGAGAGGCTCTTTATACTGAGCAGCAACATTGAAACAGCTTTAAAGACACTATAAACATTAGAAGGAGCTTAAATTACTTCACCTTACTGAGAACTGCATAATGAGTCCTGAAGTCTTATTAAACAAGCCGTTGGTACACACATAGCGTCCTTTTTTGTAACAATTTTACCCCATTTGGCATTTTTTATAATAAACAGTTACATTTTCCCTTCAATAGATGCTATCAGGTCGCCTGTAGTTTTGTTTTGACACTTAGATATGTAGCTGCACAACATGATATACTGTAGATTTACAATATATACTATACGGTATTAATGTACATGAGCAGTAGAATCTGCTGTTGCTTTACTGTAAATGAATTGACATATTTTTGAATTTCACAATGTGCCTCATGTGTGCACATAGCTGGTATATGTGAGAGTCTTCAACTGCTGCTCTATACAATTCCTAACTTGCGCAATGTTGGAATTAGGGGATACAACACTACATACATGTTCAGGTCTTTGAATACCCGAGGAAAGCCAAGGTGTCCATTTCGAAAAACCTATACTGTTACCAGAATTGAAATAGGATTACTAGTAGCATTTCGCAACCCATCCATCTCCCTTACCCTTAGTCATATATACAACAAAATTACCTGAGCTAAATGGTACAAGTAGACTATTCATACAGACACAGTTTGGCTTTACCCACACAATTCAGATGCAGAGCACACCCAGGAGTAGCAGCGTAACTCTCCTTCCCCGTGCGGGTTAATAAGTCTGTCCAATGACAGATAAAACATTGACACGATCCTAGGGGTAATCTACCCCTAGTACGAGGGCGTGCCACCAGGGGGGACACGATTCCTCCAGGGTCCGGTGGGACGGCAGCATGCCGTGGTACATTACACTACTCATTCGTCTCTAGTATTAGGCAGCGTTACAGAGCCTGGAGGGGATGGGACTTAAGGGCAGAATCAGGAGGTGGGAGGTATCGGTGCTAATCAGGCACCATGAGTGGGTGGCCGATAGAATATGTTGAGGAATGAATAAGAAGTGGGTGAGTGAGTGGGTGAGTGGGTGAGTGGGTGAGTGAGTGAGTGAGTGAGTGAGTGAGTGAGTGAGTGAGTGAGTGAGTGAGTGAGTGAGTGAGCGAGTGAGTGAGTGAGTATGTGAGTGAGTGAGTGAGTGAGTGAGTGAGGGAGGGAGGGAGGGAGGGAGGGAGGGAGGGAGGGAGGGGGGAGGGAGGGTGTAAATGGGTGAGTGAGTGAGTGAGTGAGTGAATCAGTGAGTGAATCAGTGAGTGAGTGAGTGAGTGAGTGAATCAGTGTGAGTGAGTGACTGAGTGAGTGACTGAGTTGGTAAGCAAGTGGCCCTCCTAGTGAATTAAGCTAGTGAGTCAGTGATTTGACATGCGTGGAAATAGCTGAGTCATTGAGTTGCTCGTGAGTTACTGCATATGCAGCCTGGTGGTTCACAGGGCTGGTGGCCGCAGAGGGACTGGAACCATAGTTGGCCGGGGGACACCAACTGACGTACAGGATCTATTGGGGACGGCAGGGGTGGGGAGGTGTTTGGTTTTGGTAAGAAAAAGGGCAATAAAATGCATTGGTGTCCAACAGTGCCTGCAATGCAGATAGGGTGCCATGGCGTTGTCATCTGGGATGGGATGCAATTGGGAATGGCACTGGGATGTGAGATGGAATGGATGTTGGGATTCTGATGTGGGTAATGGTAGGGTGGATGCTGCAAGAATATATCACACTGACGCAGTGGGATGTCGCTTTCATGTAGTGACATAATGTGAATATGTATTGCACGGATGTGTACCATATCATTTTGGGTAGTGTCTCCACCTTTTCTTCACGAGTAACGCTGATTCATTACATTAGTGATGGAATGTCCCGAAGGACCTGTCAACTTACTGCGGAGTAGCTGGAGAGTTCTAATCGATACATTATCTTTTCACTGTGAGAATTGCACCCTTTCATCATAAGTCTACCGATCTGATAATACATTGCCTTTTACCCCTGTGGGAGGTACGTGACATTTTAGAAATGTTTTCTTTTAGCTAGCTCTACAGATAAACCATTAACATTCAAGTCTAGAAATTATCTAGACAAATATCTAACAAAATGAAAGATGATGAATGCCTCACATCTCGTTACAAGTTAACTTCTCTTAATTTGATATCTAAAAAACGTCATTTCCATCTGGATAGTAGTGTTGTTATGTACCAGACCACCCAGGCAGATATAAGCATCACCCTGACACTGGCTTTGTCGCCAAAAGCAGTCACACACCAAAGGCAAACCCTTTGGTGATAGGCTATACTGGACCTTCATTTAGAGCCTTGACTCACCCAAAATTGTTTAAGAGTCTGGCTGTGCAGGATCCTCATGCCAGAGTCTGGTAATGCTGGACTCTGGGGAGAGTCTCTTTCAGCCTGCAAAAGTCCAACATTGTCAGACTATGGCATGAGGATCCAGCATGGCCAGACTCTCATACAATTGTGTGATAGTCCAGCCTTTTATTGAAGGTATAGCATATCCATCTAGTATAGTCCAGCATTGACCCCTGTATGAGACTTTGAGAGTGCTTTTAGCAACATGGGCAGACCCTGATGTTTGCCTGGGTGAAGAGCAACCACACGACCAAAGAAAATGGCCGTTTTTTCTGTCTACTAAAATGAAACATTACATTAGGGACTATATAGTGGGAAAAAACGTATGTAAATAATGAGAACCTTACCTTGTAGGGCTGTGATTAGCAGTAGACTCAGCAGCACAGAGCTGTGAGCTGCTCGTGACCGGAGCTGCTCAGCCATGGCTATAGTGGGACTTGGCGCTGTGCCGAGTAGATACTGTGGACGGACGTTAAAGGGCCGTGCTAGGAGTAAGAGGCCACTGGAGTCTTCCGTCAGCCAACATGGACACTGCAGAGCCCATAACAATAAGTGTGTGCGCAACTCCTATAGTAACGTTATGCGATGCACACTACAGTACCTCTCGCCCCTTTTCCATTGCTCACATGTGTTTCCTTTGGAGATGTAACAGCTGGATTATTTCTTGGTATTTCATGCTCGATGGATGCAGTTTAGTTGTAGGTGAACAGAAAAGAGAGATGCACATGTGAAGCCACTCTTGATATGGATGGTCGATACGTATCAGCTGGACAACACAGGTTGTCCAATAATATATTGAAGCTCTATTTCTACGTCCAGCCTGTTACGGATACCATCACTCCAGCACGCCCAGTTCTGCCGCCCCCAAAAGCCCCGCCCCCGTGCAGTTTGACAATGGATAGAGAGTACTACTGGTAGCCAACTGGTGGGGCACGGACCAAGGACTTCTCTGCGTTGGCAAACCAGCGGGAAAGCGACTGCAGCGCCAGCCTTTTGCAGTGGCAGCGTCTGGAGTTAGAACCACCCCTTTCGGCGGGACAAGAACGCTGCAAAGTGGCAGCAGAACCAGCAGACGCCATCAAAATAAGTGCATGGGAAAAAAGTATATAGATGAACACAAATGTTAAAAAGACGTAACCTCATGCATACCAGTAAGAGAATCAGTCTCTCTATCAGTCAGTATGACGTATACCTATATTAGATTTGGTATGGGGGTAGATGAAATATAAGGTTCGATTTACGTTGGCAAAAGGCACGGTAAACTGATATGGGAGTCTATGCAAGAGCATTTCTGGTGAAAAGGGAGGAGCAGCCAGCGATGCATCGTCAGCATTCTTCTCTCTGTGTGTACGCGGACTTGAGTGGGAAAATACAGTTATATCCAGCTCAATAAATCTAGTTTGCTCTACACTTTAACGGTGCTCTTCCGGACACAGGATTTATTTTTTTATGGAATAGGGCTGCTTCGTTGATTTAACCAAAGATGGCCGTATTTCACTCCCTCAGTGAAATAACCCATGGCCGTATTTATCAATGACGTTATCACTGGCGGTTTGTTTACACTTGAATGACGTAGAAAATGCTATTTTAGATTCCTCTGTATCATCCCAGCAAAATGGAGTCAGTTTGAGTGGCTATGTGTGAGCTCCTCACACCTGCGTTGGTTGAATCAGAAATGGGTCATGTAGTATTATAACACAGCCTCACCAGCACTGACACATGTGTGATATAACACAGCCTGACAGGGACTCACACATGAGTCATAACTCAACCTCACTAGCATTCACACATGTGTCATAACACAGCCTTACCAGCACTCACACCTGTGTCATAACACAGCCTCACCAGCACTCACACATGTGTCATGATGTCTCACCAGGAGGGGACCATATTTTGTTCATCTAATCTTTAACTTTATTGATAACATCAATTAAGCTGTTGATCCTGTTTCCATGTGAGGGTTTCTTGGATGGTTATTTCTCCATGGTTGGCTCCATTGTCCCCCTCTATAATTATATTCTGTGAAACTCTTCTATTTTGAAATGAATTATATAGAAGACATTAGACATGAACACTGACGTAATAAACAATATTAGTTTATGCCTCTGTAGAATTCACAATTATCTAGTACAAATAACACTGGAAGTACTGTAAAACAACTCACCTTAGGCTACATCTATTCTCCTTGCCTGTTTCTACCTGTCTGCATATTCTGCAATAAATTAATCACAGAACATAAGAGAAGAGTAAGGACATTGAAAGACTGTAGTAGTTTATGCTACAGTAAAATTCACAATCATCTGTATGTACAAATAACACTAGGTATATTGTAGGACAACCCACCTGACATCTGTTCTCTTTGCCTGTCTCTGCCTGTCTGTTATGAATGCTAGGTGCTATGGACTGAGAACAAAGGAAATGGCGGGAAATTTCAAATGGACCAATCAGAACTCAGGAAACCCATATAGTGTGTCATTGCGGGTGATGATGTGTCATGCTGAGTGAGAGCTGACAGGGAGTGACTCATGGTCACGCATGCCACACAGCTCTAGTAAAATGCGTGAGGATGCGTGATACTGAGTGAGAGCTGACAGGTAGTGGAGCAAAGCCACACAGACTCACACACTGATTCTTGTAAAATGAGTGAGGATGCTTGGTACTGATCAAGAGTTGACAAGGATTGGCTCAGGATGACTCATTGCGTGATCACGCGAAATAAGCTCACCATGCATCACCAATCATGACACAGGGTGGCGCCAGTTTGCTGGGATACTTCTCATAATTTGAATCGAAAAAGATTTGAAAAAGAAACACAAAGGCCCACTCGTTTTACCTCCAACTCGTGAAATAACCCTCTCAACAGACTAAAACTCGTGAACCTCTGCCTATGTATTTATTTATTATGACTTTACATGTTATTTCATGTCTTCTTTTTCCTTTCTTTTTCTGCAATCATTGGATCATCCCTCACGATGTTATTCCATAAATGTAGAAGTTGACTGGAAGTAGCTGGTTGGTTTTGAACGTTATGGAGTGGTCATGGTCACTGTTTTAAAATAGGGGGCGGAGGTGATGCATTTTTGCCTGTGGGGAGGGGTTGAGCCCCCCCCCTCCCTCATTGTACGGTGACCGCCTGGACTTTGGCTAAATGTATTGACCGCTCCCCTTCTTTCTTAAAAATATCAGGAAAGTACGGTTTTGCACCTCTGAAAATCTCCCTCTGCCACCCGCCTTTAGGGCAGGCTGAGTGACGAGACCCCTTGTCTGAGTTTTGACATGCAGACTTGCTTGCCCTCGCACACAGAGAAATGTGAGCGTCACAGTCGCCAAAAGCCCCCTTCCCCCCGGGGAGGCAGTCACTC
This sequence comes from Harmothoe impar, assembly GCA_947462335.1. NCBI lineage: Eukaryota > Metazoa > Annelida > Polychaeta > Phyllodocida > Polynoidae > Harmothoe > Harmothoe impar. The sequence goes on from OX381715.1 coordinate 54,472,444, forward strand.
TTTGATGGTAGGTACCAACTGCGAAACTACAGCCCCCCCCCTATTTGGTCATTTGACAGCCCCTTGAAAATGTGTATTATTTTTACAGCCCCCTATTTTCTCAGAAAGCAGATGACAGCCCACTGTTAAGAGGCCTCTTCCATTTAATGTGAGGTTATTTTGGAATTATACAGATTACTCAAGTCATGTAGGGGATTTAAGGGTTCATTATTTCTATTTCAATTGTGACAGCCCTTGATTTTGTACTTTCCAGTCATTAACAGCCCCTAATCTTTTACTTTTTATCAACAGCCCCCCTTTTTCTTGCTCCGACTGAGCCCCCCCCCCCCTCCCGGCCAAAAGCACCTATTTCTGAAAGTCAGACTGGCTGACAGTGATACTCGCATTTTTTCCTGTGTGTGCATCTATATCATTATATGAGGTTACCTCGGCACAGAATCAAGTACTCACACACATATAGTCTGACAAAGATACATAGCTTTACAGGCACCCTAGATAGGTAACTCCATCGCCACACAGAACAGAGGTAACGCATTGAGGTTAATGGTTGTCAGGTATTTCATGGTTGTCTTCTATTTCCAGCTAGAAAACTTGCTTCCTTGTCACTTAGATGAGTTTTTAACTCGTTTATTGTATGCCAGTCACATTTTTACAAGTTCACTTTTTCAGTGATGGACTTGTACATATTAATTAATTCATATCTCTAAATGTGTTTGTTCCTTCCGTGGAACAGTCCACCGAGCACCCAGACCTAGATTACTAAACTTCAGTAAATATCTATGATTTACAGTAAGCTGTGCAACCCCATGTAACAGGAGGGGGACTGGCCATAAACAAAAACGCTATTGACAGTTCGAACTGTCAATAGTGGAAAATATTTCTGTTATTGACAGTTCACACTGTCAACAGTGGAAATTATTCCTGTTATTGACAGTTCCTCAAGCGAACTGTCAACAGTGGAATATTTCTGTCTTATTGACAGTTCCCACTGACATTTGAGTCAAAAAGTGTTTGTTTTTTTGGCAAAAGTGTTTTTTTGCCCCCCAAAATCTTTTTAGTAGCCAAGATCGGTTTTGTAGCCAAAATCGGTTTAGTAGCCAAAATCGGTTTTGTCCCGAAATCAGTTTTGCCCCCAAAATCAGTTTTGCCCAAAAGTCGGTTTTGGTCTGAAAATAGGTTTGCCCCACAAATCGGTTCTGCCCCAACATTCGGTTCTGCCCCAACAATCAGTTTTGCCTCAAAAATCTGTTTTCCACCAAAATCAACTTTTCACCAAAATCGACTCTTCCACCTTTCTTATTGACAGTTCACACTGATATTGGAGTCAAAACGTGTTGTTACAATTGGTAAAAGTTTTTTTTGCCCCCAAACTCGGTTTTGTAGCCAAAATCAGTTATGTCTCAAAATCGGTTTTGCCCAAAAATCAGTTTTGGCCCGAAAATCCGTTTGCCCCACAAATTGGTTCTGCCCCTAAAATTGGTTCTGCCCCAAAAATCGGTTTTGCCTCAAAAATCGACTGTTCACCAAAATTGAGTTTTCCACCAAAGTCGAGTTTTCCACCAAAATCGAGTTTTCCACCAAAATCGAGTTTTCCACCAAAATTGAGTTTCCACCAAAATCGAGTTTTCCACTAAAATCGAGTTTTCCACTAAAATCGAGTTTTCCACCAAAATCGAGTTTTCCACCAAAATCGCCCTCAGGGTTATGACAGTAATGATAACAAACTGTCAATAAAAGAGGAAATTCCCACTATTGACAGTTCGGTGAAGAACTGTCAATGGCCCTATAATTTATCACTATTGACAGTTTGACCAAGCATGTAATGCATCTAAGAATTGGTACCTGATATACTCATCTATGTACTAGATAGGTGTAAATATTTTGTAAATATCACATACAAATCGCAAATATGAATAAATATATTCTTACTACATTCTTAAATACAGGATTGAGCGACCTGTATGAAGAGCCTGGCTGGGTTGTCCAGTCTGTATTGTTAATCTGGGCAGTCTAGTCTTCCACTTGTGTAATGGATTGTTCAAATATTATATGGGTAGATTTGTCGACATGGACTCTTAGTCTTACACATCCACTGTGTATGTCACTATATTTATGGAATATATGGGCATAGAGGCGGGTGTATCGCTCAGTACTACGTGGTTATGGAGAGGTATATAATAGGGATGTGGGATCAGAATGGTGCATATTTGTGTTATGGGAGATCAGAACAGCCTCCCTACCAGCTGTCTATGGCTAAATAATCTATCACAAGGATGTGTACGATGATGAGCAATAAATAGTATGGCTTCGACTCACCAATGGGCGAGCACTCACATATTTACTTTCCTGCATTTATGTATCATACCCCTTGATATATTCCCAATCGGATATTTACTGACGCTGCACTAGTGTACAATGCTGTGCTTATTGAAGGGTCAAGGATATTATATTTGGCAGAGGTTTGTGTGAGATCTGCATGCTGACCAATGTGATGCATGTCTCCCTAGTCGGAGTCCCTTGGAAGGAGAATAGATTAACCTAACATTTAACCCCGGCATTTAACGATAACACTTTAAGAGCCACATAACGTTTTAATGCGCGGTGCTCTTTTATCGTCATGATGCAAGAATGCAGCGTTGGCGAGTAACTCGCCACTACTGCAGTCATACATCATGCCGAGTCTACTGGTGCCGTAGGGATTATGCTTGAATGCAGCACTGACGAGTTACTCGCAAGGCTGCATTCATGAATGCATCATGCATTAAAGCAATCAGCAGTATTTAACGGGTTAGTTAAATTGGACTGCTGAGCATCCAGGCACCCTGTCTGTGAGGATGAATATGGGGGGGGGGGTCCAGTCTAGGACTAATTTCATGTCACTTTTCCTTACATTAGCAGATTAGAATTATTCTTGTTTCGAGGCTGAATTTCGTTTCACATAAGAATATAAACACCAGTCTCATTCAATTTCATAGACATATCCCACTTATAAATACTAGATCCGTGTCTCCTGATTTTGTGACTTAAGAATCGATTGTGGTTGTAACAATTTATATTGTGTCAGGTCTGCTTGTAATGAAATTTACTTCTTATTCAGAATCCATGAGCTGATCTGATGATTTCACATTCATCGGATGCTATCAAAACAACCACGATGGACGTGCATACTCATTGAATCAATTTTTATATTGGTTATTCAATTGAATGGTGTCGAAATTGTCGCAAGTATAATATCCGTTAAGTTATACTATATGGAACATTTCTCGAAGTACACCATTGTCAACTGTCCATGCATTGAAAATGTTTAATGCTTGTCGATATTTCCGAGTTTGTTCAGGTTTATCATATTTATTAAGAAATTATGTTATCAGGCTACCACATATCTAAAACCACCATTGATTCAGTTAATATCTTATAAATACTCAACGTTGTTGAATGTTGATAGTTGTTGCGGTAGAATTGATCAGTGTTGATTCAATGTTGTTCAAACCACTGTAATATTGAGCATCCTTATCGTAACTCTAGCATAATTAACTATACAACAGTACACCACTACATGCTCGTGTCCTAAACATTATCCTTGACACGCTACAAGTTACATGTGCATCTTACTTGTCACTACCTCCTTTGTCCTCCCATCTGAGCTCTGTCTGCTCGGGCTGGTTGGTATTCTCATGGGGTGTAGATAAGATAACAGACATTATACAGCACTTAGTCCCTGTGGCTAAATACCACGTACAGATTGCGGTGTACCCTGATATGGACTAGTCACCTAATCACCTGCTATACAGAGTATTTATGTTATTGGGATAGGACAACAGCGCTGCCATTTTTGCACTGGATCCCCTATGGGATTTATATGGTGCCAATTCATTTTGTTTTAGCTATTTTAATCACATTAGCTTCTACCCGAGAGCCCAGTGTAGTCAGTGTGTTATACGGAGATCATAACATAAGACAGTAACTCAGTTCTGGACCTCTTTCAAGCTGTGGAGGTTAGCTTAATGGTAGGACTCCAGTGGGGATGTAGTTATTGCATCTACTCGGCTCCCGACAGCTGCTGGTGAGGCTATAGTCCATGTAAACCGCTTATCAACAACGTAACCAGGCACCCCCAGGGGTGAGGCCCCCATCCCTGGATGTCCACAGGGAGGGGGGCTCATGTACCGTGCCATACCAGTAATATACCCGTCAATGGCCGCACATAGAAAGGCCAGTGTGTGTGTATGGGGGGGGGGGGGGGGTCGTACCACAATGTCTACACCATTGTCCCATACTTAAACCCTTTAAGTGCCATATAGCGCTTTGGTGAAATATGCACTTTATCGGTGAAATATGCAGTTTATTGACATGAATTATCACGATACATGTGTGCAGCCCTGAGGAGTAAACTTGCCAAGGCTTTGTTAACCAGTTTCCCTATGGGGAAAACTGGTTATATTTAGGTGCTACGGCCCATTGACTTTGCCTTAGCCGTACCCTCCATTCACTTTGCATTGGGCAGTGATCAAGGGGCCAACTGTGCATCAGCTCTATACCCGGTGGTTCCTTAGTCAGGCCTCTTCAGCCCTAGCCCTATGTTGAGTGGCCCTTAGCTCCTCGTCCTCCAGTCGTACCTGTGTACGGATTCCTGCCCCATTGCCCTCAGTGTTAAAGGTCCCAGCCCCCTACCTGCAATAGTTATATGCTTAATTGCTGTTGATAATTATGGCCAGACCCCCCCCCCCTCTACACAGCCTACTGCGTGCCGCCCACCCCCATGTGTTAGTAGGGGCCGGGTATTGGCGCTGGTAGCAAAGGGTCTGTCCCCGACCTATACACAGCCTACTGCGTGCCCCCCTCCCCCATGTGTTAGTAGTGAACGGGTATTGGCGCTGGTAGCAGAGTGTCTGTCCCCGCAATATACACAGCCTACTGCGTGCCGCCCAACCCCATGTGTTAGTAGTGGGCCGGGTATTGGCGCTGGTAGCAAAGGGTCTGTCCCCGACCTATACACAGCCTACTGCGTGCCGCCCACCCCCATGTGTTAGTAGTGAACGGGTATTGGCGCTGGTAGCAAAGGGTCTGTCCCCGACCTATACACAGCCTACTGCGTGCCGCCCACCCCCATGTGTTAGTAGTGGGCCGGGTATTGGCGCTGGTAGCAAAGGGTCTGTCCCCGACCTATACACAGCCTACTGCGTGCCGCCCACCCCCATGTGTTAGTAGTGAACGGGTATTGGCGCTGGTAGCAAAGGGTCTGTCCCCGACCTATACACAGCCTACTGCGTGCCGCCCACCCCCATGTGTTAGTAGTGAACGGGTATTGGCGCTGGTAGCAGAGTGTCTGTCCCCGCAATACAGGGGCGGATCCAGAGGGGGGGTTCTGGGGGTCAGGACCCCCCCCTGTTGGAAAAAAATTTAAACTTTTTTAATGATAATTTGATCTGCCGTGAGTCGCGGCGCGTCACTTTTCGGTACTTTGGTGTTTGGTGGACCCCCCCCCTTTTCAAATTCCTGGGTCCGCCCCTGCAATATACACAGCCTACTGCGTGCCGCCCACCCCCATGTGTTAGTAGTGGGCCGGGTATTGGCGCTGATAGCAGAGGGTCTGTTCTCCCTTTATCCCGCTCTCCCTTTATCCCGTTCTCCCTTTATCCCGATCTCCCTTTATCCCGTTCACCCTTTATCCCGTTCTCCCTTTATCCCATTCTCCCGTTCTCCTGTTTTCCCTTTATCCCGCTCTCCCTTTATCCCGCTCTCCCTTTATCCCGTTCTCCCTTTATCCCGTTCGCCCTTTATTCCGTCCTCCCTTTATCCCGTTCTCTGTTTCTCCCGTTCTCCCTTTATCCCGTTCTCCCTTTATCCCGTTCTCCCTTTATCCCGTTCTCCCTTTATCCCGTTCTCCCGTTTATCCCGTTCTCCCGTTTATCCCATTCTCTGTTTATCCCGTTCTCCCTTTATCCCGTTCTCCCTTTATCCCATTCTCCCTTTATCCCGTTCTCCCTTTATCCCTTTCTCCCTTTATCCCCCCCACCCCGTGTTAGTAGTGAGCCGGGTATTGGCGCTGGTAGCAGAGGGTCTGTTCCTGCCCTATAGCTGTAGTACCCATTTATCCCCATTCATCCCCTTCCGTTTATCCCCTTCCGTTCATCCCCTTCCGTTTATCCCGTGCTCCTTTTATCCCCTTCTCCTTTTATCCCCTTCTCCCGTTCTCCCTTTATCCCGTTCTTCCTTTATCCCGTTCTCCCTTTATCCCGCTCTCCCTTTATCCCGTTCTCCCTTTAACCCGTTCGCCCTTAATCCTGTTCTCCCTTTATCCCGTTCTCCCGTTCTCCCTTTATCCCCCTCTCCCTTTATCCCGCTCTCCCTTTATCCCGCTCTCCCTTTATCCCGCTCTCCCTTTATCCCGCTCTCCCTTTATCCCGTTCTCCGTTTATCCCGTTTGCCCTTTATCCCGTTCTCCCTTTATCCCGTTCTCCCTTTATCCCGTTCTCTGTTTCTTAAGTTCTCCGTTTATCCCGTTCTCCGTTTATCCCGTTCTCCTTTTATCCCGTTCTCCGTTTATCCCGTTCTCCTTTTATCCCATTCTCCGTTTATATCATTCTCCCTTTATCCCGTTCTCCATTTCTCCCGTTCTCCATTTCTCCGTTTATCCCGTTCTCCTTTTATCCCGTTCTCCTTTTATCCCGTTCTCCTTTTATCCCGTTCTCCCTTTATCCCGTTCTCCCTTTATCCCGCTCTCCCTTTATCCCGCTCTCCCTTTATCCCGTTCTCCCTTTATCCCGTTCGCCCTTTATCCCGTTATCCCCTTCTCCCTTTATCCCGTTCTCCCTTTATCCCGTTCTCTGTTTCTTAAGTTCTCCGTTTATCCCGTTCTCCGTTTATCCCGTTCTCCTTTTATCCCGTTCTCCGTTTATCCCGTTCTCCGTTTATCCCATTCTCCGTTTATATCATTCTCCCTTTATCCCGTTCTCCATTTCTCCCGTTCTCCATTTCTCCGTTTATCCCGTTCTCCTTTTATCCCGTTCTCCTTTTATCCCGTTCTCCTTTTATCCCGTTCTCCCTTTATCCCGTTCTCCCTTTATCCCGCTCTCCCTTTATCCCGCTCTCCCTTTATCCCGTTCTCCCTTTATCCCGTTCGCCCTTTATCCCGTTCGCCCTTTATCCCGTTATCCCGTTCTCCCTTTATCCCGTTCTCCCTTTATCCCGCTCTCCTTTTATCCCGCTCTCCCTATATCCCGCTCTCCCTTTATCCCGTTCTCCCTTTATCCCGTTCGCCCTTTATCCCGTTCTCCCTTTATCCCGTCCTCCCTTTATCCCGTCCTCCCTTTATCCCGTCCTCCGTTTCTCCCGTTCTCCCTTTATCCCGTTCTCCGTTTATCCCGTTCTCCGTTTATCCCGCTCTCCCTTTATCCCGCTCTCCCTTTATCCCGTTCTCCCTTTACCCCGTTCGCCCTTTATCCCGTTATCCCCTTCTCCGTTTATCCCGTTCCCCCGTTTATCCCGTTCTACGTTTATCCCGTTCTCCCTTTATCCCATTCTCCCTTTATCCCGTTCTCCCTTTATCCCGTTCTCCCTTTATCCCTTTATCCCGTTCTCCCTTTATTCCGTTCTCCCATTCTCCATTGATCCCATACTCCGGTTCTCCCTTTCTCCGTTTATCCCGTTCTCCCTTTATCCCGTTGTCCCTTTATCCCGTTCTCCCTTTATCCCGTTCTCCCTTTATCCCGTTCTCCCTTTATCCCGTTCTCCCTTTATCCCGTCCTCCCTTTATCCCGTTCTCCCTTTATCCCGTTCTCCGTTTCTCCCATTCTCCGTTTTTCCCGTTCTCCGTTTATCCCGTTCTCCGTTTATCCCCTTCTCCGTTTATCCCGTTCTCCCGTTTATCCCGTTCTCCGTTTATCCCGTTCTCCGTTTATCCCGTTCTCCGTTTATCCCGTTCTCCGTTTATCCCGTTCTCTGTTTCTCCTGTTCTCCCTTTATCCCGTTCTACCTTTATCCCATTCTCTGTTTCTCCTGTTCTTTCTTTATCCCGTTCTCCCTTTATCCAGTTCTCCCGTTCTCCATTGATCCCGTTCTCCCTTTATCCCGTTCTCCCTTTATCCCGTTCTCCCTTTATCCCGTTCTCCCTTTATCCCATTCTCCCTTTATCCCGTTCTTCCTTAATCTCCTTATGTAACTGGTTTTGCAGCATTGCTGCATCTTTCTCAACCCTAGCATCCTCGTTCATGCATCATGTCGATCCTACGGGTGTGTATCAACCCTGTGAGTCGGTATGATGCTTGAATGCATCACGAGTTACTCTCCAGGGCTGTATCTATGTATCCTGATGGCCAAGGGCATGGTTAACGCAACATATGTGGCACTTAAAGGCTTAAGAATTCGCTGATGACCTCATTCCTATCTCTACTATAGATGGGTATTTTCCCAGGTTTGAAAAATCTTTATCACTTCAATATAAAATCGTTCTCCTCAAGGGGGGAGAAAATCATGTATATTTAGGGTTTCATATCAGCTGGCAATATCAGCTGGCAATGTCTGCGGCTGGATTGCCGACTTCCCCCAATGAAGACACAGCCCCACATGACAATGCATTATGTCTCATTCGGATCTCAGATCAACACAACCCTCTCCCCAAGGCTATTATCCTTGGGTGGTTGGTCGGTTACGTACTAGAACTGCAAGGTCTTCGTTAACATTACCAACAGTCTGTCCATTACAAGCTTAATGCCACTATTAGCATAAAGCTACTGGGACAATCCCTTATCTTAGTCACTGTAGCCCTATATACAATTGGCAGTGTGTCATTTCAACTGGGTTCATTAGGCAGTATGAGATAACGCATCGACACTATTTAGTGATGCAGAAGGGAAGCGAATGCACATAGATCCACTGTTGAAATAGGCCTGCACTGTATAGGCAGGTCAATGTTGATGTCTCTTAACGTTGCATTCTATTATACTAGCTAGCCCGTGCACCAATATGATGTATACCCGGTAGACGAAATTTATGCTAAGGCAGGGGTGTCGGAACAGGGGGGGCAGGGGGGCCAAGGCCCCCCCGATCCTAGACATGAGGGGGGCCAGAATATCTTTTGCCCCCCCCCAAAAAAAAAATTGGAAATGCTAATAAATTATATTCATTACTCTATAGTTATCTAAAGAAATACCCATAAATTGACTTTAAAATGCACCAAATCATGTCAACATTTTCAAAATTCTCATGGGGGCCATGCCCCCAGACCCCCAATAAATTTTCAGTGTGTCGCTTTTTAACACTCGGAATCACGCACCCTTCTTTGTTTGGTTTGGCCGCGGCCCCCCCCCCCCCCCGAAGTAAAGTTGCTTCCGACACCCCTGTAAGGTCATCTAATCTAATATTCATTGAAATTATATACTTTATTTCTTTACAGGGTTCAAGTCATTTATTGACCAATACTTTGTTTGATATATATACAAAACTATCTCGTTGGATCCTTCGTTTTTCAATATCACATTCATATCACATGTTACTTTATAGGTTATAGAATATTATCACCGCATGAAAGTTTCAACGATGATGAAAGGTGGCTGATTAGAATGTAACATTGTAAACATGAAATGGAACCGGACAATGCAAGAGGTCATTTTGATTGTGTCAATACAGAATGAAAGCCCTCAGCAGGGCTGATACTTCTGTGCTACCTCTTGATCCTTATTACACACGTGTTCTTTATAGCACAAGAAGGAGATACAAAACAAATAAGATCATTTCTTCTTAGGCCGGATGCAAATTTAGATCATTGAATAATTATCAAAGATAATTCATGAATTGGTCAATACCTTTACAAAGACACTATAGCAGGGAATATGGATAAAGAGACCCATTACATGCATTTGTTTCGTTAATTGCCTGCTTGTCTGTATGCATTAAGCTGGTCCTGGTATTGATTTAAAGAGTGCAGTGGTCCTGTGGAGGCGTTGGGTTTTAGCACCTAAACCTATTGATATGCAATGAGCGGCTCAAACCAATCTATCCAGGTGTTAGCAAAAATGTCAATAGGCTTCACTAGTACCAGACTGTTGGATGATGGCAAATCCTCTGCCACACTGTTACTGGTTGGATGGCACTAAACTCATTAGTTATATAAAACATCACAAAGTAAACTTTGCTTTTATCTGGAAATTGATATGCTATTTTGGATTAGAAGAAATTTTGGTATTAAAATGCTGAGCACCGTTTCCTATCGTAGAAAAACCGGTAACCATTATTAGGCCATTATTTATCAGGAAATATGAGCTATGCTTACTTTTTATTGTGCTCCTCCCACCTCCCTCTCCCTATCTCTCGCTCTCCATGTATTTTTCCCACTCTCTCAACCTCTGACCACCCCCCAGCCCCCAGAATGAGTTAGAGTTATACATTGTACTCATGTATAGTCATGCAAATCACTGGCATTGCAACACAGAATGTATGGCATCTGCCTATGATACGGGTCCTGACCCTTCTCCATCATATTGGCTATGAGTCTTATATGCTGTGGAGGAGCATAAATAACCGTGCTGAAATGGTAACATGACTATTGAATCTCCATACATCATCCCTCTCCCTATGAAAATCTGATACAGTGCCCTGTATGCTCAAGCACTCCTCATGTGGGCCGGGTGTTGAGATGAGTAGCTCACAAGTACCAAAACTAGAAATGGGATTTTGCTGTAATCGACTGTAGTGGGGTACCTTAGCTTCCAATTTTGTGATAGAAGCATATAATTTGGTCCCAATATACTTTGGAATGAACTTTTTCATTTCAGGATGGGAGGCACCTGGAATTCTGAATATTAAGGTCAATTTTGACCTATATAAATAGGTCAATTTCAACATCTCTAAATTCTAAACCAATTTTTAAACCATGTTATCCTTTGTTGTATAATAGCCATCTCCTATTTAAAATATATCCCCATCCATACCCTCCGTACCCACATTAGCAAATTTTGATATAGTGACCTATTTCAACCTCATTTACATAATTTGCATATTTGTCCTCCAAGTCTAGATTACATGGTAAAAGTTGTGTAAATTAGTCTAAACTTTGTTTGTAGATAGAAACATACATAATTTAAATAATTGGAAGGGGTTGTCACGCCAACTATGACCAGGGGGCCAAATGGCCCCTTACAAACTAAAATCAAGGTCACACTTTCTGAAAATGATTGCTATCGCAAAAATGTCTTCAGAATATAACCTTTTGTGACCAGGAAATCTGATATTAGTCCTCATGAGTACATGGACAGGGCGGCCAAGTAGTACGCTTTTGGCGTATTAATACACTTTTTGACCTCATTTTGAGCCAGAATACGATTTTGCATTTTGAGTACGATTTTGTACGCTTTTGAGGTATCCAGTACGATTTTTGACTGTTGTTGGCTATTATTTCATATAATATTGAGTACACATTTTGGTCCTAGATATTTCTGAAGGAAGGGAAGAACAAACAAACAAAAATTAGTTGATCTGGGAGAAATAATAGAAAAATAAGAAGAAAAAAGAGTAAAATTTCCTAAAAATGAGGCTAGCTAAATCCTTTGACAATTTGTTTTCCCAAAAAAGAATATTACCATTTCCAGAAATAAGGTTCGCAAAATCCAGACCAACTGTTTTTTGGGGTTGGCCTTATCAAAATATTGCCATTGTCATTTGTAATAAAGGGTGAAGTCCTTAGTGCTTTAGCCAGTGCTATCTATTGCACTTAGCAATACAGTTTGTTTGTCTGTTGATGAAGATAATACTTTTTCATAACCAACCTGTAATCTTTCCAGATTACAGTTTCACATTTTATATTGCATTCTTCTAAAGACCAATTCCTCAATGGAACGGACAAATTATCAGGTTTTTATTTATGTTGTATTACTGTACACAGCAGCACCTTACACACACATCTTGTGATTCCAGTGAAATATGTAAGTATTTCCCTCATAATACAAAACCTGCCCTGATAGAATGATGGACAACATGTTCTGTTTATGTAGAGGGATAACCTCTTTCTCCATGTGGCCTGAATGACCTGTATTGCTGATTCTAGTGAAAAATATAATCATGCTGGGGATGGGTACAAAGCAAAGATGGATGGAGCCCAAACTGGTCTGATCTTCCTCAGGCCAGCAATGTCTGCTATGCTCTAGTACACTGTGGGTGTAAGAAATCCTGCAGAGGGCTATGCAAGTGCTTCAAGGCAAACTTAAAGTGCACGGGACTATGTGCTTGTGCTGAGCACTGTGAACATGAAATTTAAATGGACTAGATTCGGACTGCCAGTATGGTAATCAGGAGAATGAGTGCAGGGGCACTGAGGTCCCTTCTCTCAGTACATGTCACATATTCTGATACAATCATACTAATTACAGGTTCCAATGAGGAAATATAAAAAAATGTACTATCTATTTGAGTTTTATTTTGCTTGGTGTTTTGATGAAGTTTTATTTTAAATTGCAATATTTTAAATGAAAATATGCAAATTAGGTATAAATAGGTAAAGAATAATAAAGATAGACAGAAGAAGCTTGATAACCATACATGGAACATATTTTAAAGCCTAAGTGAATGTCAGGAAAAGGAGAATAACCTATTTCAAATATACATGTGAATGTTTTCAGATTTTAAATTATATCTAATTAACGTCATTAAAACTCACATGAAAAATCTACATTTCACCAGGTTCTTATTTTTCCCCAAGATGCTACATCTCAAAATATATATCAACCAAATTTTGTGACTTTAAATTGAATTTTAACATGTGACCTAGATTAGGAGCACAAATATGGAAATTATGGTAATAAGTATCATATTGGTCAGAATATGTTAAACTGGGAATTGGATGATGTCAGGCATGTTTGGGGCTACATGCTACTGTATACATTGATATAATTTGGCAATGATTAGGCTCCTTTAAAGAACTTTGCAAAATGTCGGTCTATTTTATTTGACCTACTTTGCGCCCCAAAAATGACATTTGAATCAAAGATTCCAGGTGCCTCCCATCTCAATCTGATAAAGTATCCTATAAAGCATGTCTGACCCAAATTATATGCTTCTATCACAAAATGAACGATGGTTTTGCTAAGGTACCCCACTAACTGAGACTAGCAATGACAACCCCTGCTTGAGGTTTGGGCCATACATAAACTATTTACCTACTAGAAAAAGATATTGAGCACTAACAATGCATCGGGAGTCCCCCATTCAGAATATGGTTCATAAGAAGAAGCAATCACCGAAAGGGTCTATAGATGAAAGGAGAGAAATGTGTGAATGAACAATCTAAGATGAGGAAAATAAAAATGGAGAGCAGTACTGTAAGTTAGAAGTCGAAATATGTATTGAAACCCTATTGTAGGAACACGGACTTCATGGGTTGAGTAATCTTTATTCCCACACATTTATGTTGGACTATTCAATCAGTATTCGGGTAAATACTGAATCATTGATGTTGTATCTGAGTGCTGATATGGTGTGTTGACCAAAGAAGCAACACAATCAGATGCTCCCTGAGGAGTCAATATCCATACAATGGTAGTATGCAATGTTCTCACGAATACAAAGCATTTAGTTCTGATGAACCTCTTGTTATCAAATTACAAGGATAATATAGGTTTACCTCAGCTAGCTACCATCATGTATACATATAAGGTGTGTACAACGGTATAGATATCTTGTAACTGTTACCTTGCGTAACATATGTAATAAGCCATATACACAAGGAAAAAATTACACATCTATTTTATTTCGGGCGGAAAACAGAATTAGATAATGGGGTGGGAGTGTGGGACTCTACCTGGTCCTGTTACGTTATATCAACCAACCAGAACCTGAGTAACCGCCCCCCCCCCCCCCTATTCTCACACCAATATAATTATAATGAGGAATAATGAGGAATATTTGACCAAATGGATGTTAAATTAAGTAATATATAAACTCAAGGAAACCATCACAGAGTAATTCCAAAGCGCCCTATTTCTAATGATACAGGGAGTGGCCACCCCTCTCCATTCTAGCCTTACTAACACCCTATGTTAGTAGGGCCTATGGGAGCTATGTAAAGTAGCTGACACTCGGCGTAAGTGGGTATCTCACTGCTGTTGAAATAACTTAACCATGTCCACCCGTCGCTCATCCGTTTAACGTAGTAACACTGGTTGAGCGACCAGATGAGTGTCCATTGGGAGATCCGTTAGCAGTGGAAATCCCCCTTAACGAACTAGATTCCTTCCTATTCAGGCTGTGTTAAACTACCCAGGATAATGAAACAGATTCACAAGAAGCTCTAAAATTATTGCTTTTAATTACGGCCATTGTAGATTACAAAAAGGCCTTATCACATTTAATCAGTCTTATCGCAGTTCAATATACCTTGGTACCAGAAGTCACCGTAAGAGGCATAGCTCACCAGATTAATATTTTTCTTTTGAATTGTTACTGCTGGCCTTTCCATTAGTATTGGCTCCAAACAGCACTGCTAATCACATATTAAGATTACTATGTTATGGGTTTTCCCCCAAGACGTGTATCTCAATATTCTGTTCCATCCTTGGTGCCTGCAGGAGTCCACATCGGTATTAGCATGCCCAATGGCATATATCTAGACATGTAGTAATTCATCTTCTTGGCCGTAGAGTGAAATACAGCCAACCAAAGGAATATCCCAATCTTACTTCAAAGAGGATGGTTTCCTTTCTATGATGGCTTGTATAGCTCAAATCCACCCCAAACCATGAGATCAATAGTACCATTCTTTAGGTTGTTGGAACCGGGAAATGGTGATGCTTATTCATCACAACCTCTGTGCACTGTACAGGCTAAAGCAGGTCTTTCCCGATGTTCTTCTCGATCAGATGTAAGTTCCTTTTCGAGAGGGTCACCATCGATGTATAGATGATTGTCAGACTGACGATGATCATTTTCCGATAAATATCATTGTACCACAGTCATTAAAATCATCGCCAATTCCAAGAGCCTCTTTGGTTGTCGATAAAATACTCTGTATCATTCTTCTTTACTATAATTTTTCAAGTGCATAACAAATATTACTTTTATAAACTATTATAACATGATATGTGAAGTCGAATATAGGAGCTCGAGCTAAAGAAATAAATAAGTGTTCATGTTAACTAACCCTACCTAGCAAAACATGACCAATCCTAGAAGTCTTTATCAAATATTCGGAAAATATGATTGGGGCTATTTTAGAGTCAATTTAATGGTCCATGAGCACACACAGAAAAGTGAGAGTCATTGTCGCTAAAACTACCCTCACCTGAGGGTCAGGCACTGCCAGACTCTCAGGTGAGGGTAGTTTTAGCGACAATCACTTTTCTGAGGGTGAGTCAAGGCTGCATTCCGACGGCCTGTGCCACAGTTTGCAAGTCAATTTCTTGGTGCTTTTTAGGCCAAAGTAAAATAGAAAATCTGACCTGCATAACCGAGATATTCAGACCATGTAACCTGAAACACACCTTCTAGCTTGATTTAAGAAAGAAATGTTGTCTGCACATTTTTATTAGTAGACGATATATGGGCTATCCCTATGACCATAAGAGTGTTTACCAAAAACTCCATTAGCGTTTTTCAACTATTTCCATTTATCCACTTGATCGATTGGAGGGTTATTTCCCCCAACCCAAGTACTTGTTATAAATGCATTAGTACCGTTTTTTCATTCGACATCAAGGCTGCACTGATGCCCTTTCTTTTGCTATACTGCTCAGTGAGTGCTCAGTGGTCCTTTTAAACCAATAAGTAAGTCTAAGCCTCTGCTGCATTGCAATGAGGTCTACACTCATCCCGATCAATGAAAAACCAAAGGACACCAAACAGAGATACAGCAAGCTGAACCTTCTAGACAGGAACAGGAACCTGCCCCTATTGACATGCGCAGGAATCACTGCCAGGAAACACAGACATCACGAGGTGACATTGATTCAATGACTTCTCTTTATTCCCCTTTTATTTCTTTTGCTTCAATGCCATTTTCGCTTTTATTTGTTTCAATTTAATCTAGTTTTTTTTTTCATTTTGTCCCCCAATCTCCCTCTCCTCCTGCATCGCCTACTTACACCAACTCACCCCCCTTGTTATACTGTACTCAGTCATGGGTGTTGGCAGCTGGTCTGTTTCTGCTGCTGTTCTGGTTGTTGGGTAGGACAAACTGCTGACATAGATCTAGGTTGCGTTTTATTACCAGACGCCTTCTGTATATTACAGATGGCATTAGAAACATTAAGGGATTGCCCCCAAGGGGCCAAAGGCGCCCCTATGATAATGTCTGAGGCATTTCACGCACAATGTATTTAACCAGTCTACAGCAGTCGTGTGGCACCTGAATAATATAGCGCTGTTTGGACTATATAATTGACCATATCATATTGTGCTCTTTATCATCCCTGCTCGATCCAGACTAAGTTTATGTATCATATCTTCGAAGCTGACTTATCACTAATAAGCACACCCACAACTAAACCATGGCCAAATACCTTCACAGAGACATATTATACGGGTATGGATTCCCCTGCACAAGGTATAGACCTATGTAATTTCACTTCCTACCTCTTGTACCATATCTTGTATGGAACTGTGCCATGAGCAGGTAGTGTCATGGCCAAATACCTTCACAGAGACATATTATACGGGTATGGATTCCCCTGCACAAGGTATAGACCTATGTAATTTCACTTCCTACCGCTTGTACCATATCTTGTATGGAACTGTGCCATGAGCAGGTAGTGTCGTATTAATGTCAGAAACCAGTAGGGTAAGCTCACCTATTTCCGACCTACCACCATGTGTCGACCACCTACAGCATGATATTGTCAAGTCTCTATGCCACATAGAGTATTGATGCTTTATTGGGACGAAAATTCAAGTGTTGATGCATCTTATTATACCATTATCCTTTACATATTTTCTTATTATGATATACATATAAAGCATTGAAGTGTGACTGTATGACCTGTTTTGATATTAGAGAAATCAGGAATTTTCCATAAATGTCTGACTTTAGTGCTTGGTTGTGACCATTAGCTTTCATCAATTCACTGCTTTATGATTTTATATGAATGGATGCATATCTCATAGACGTGAATCAAATGCATTTTTACTAGAAAATCTTTGAATATCTATTTTAGAAGTTATTCATCCAAACCAAGAGATTTCACCATGAAGCGACCACAATTTCACCATAAGACGACCTCTATCTACAGTGTATTAGCTGGGCCTCCAAAGTAATGGGGAATTCATAAGGATTCCTATGTAAAAGATCTACTTTTCATATTGTCCACAGATCATGAAAAAACAAGATTGATGGGAAAATGTTGAATCAATTTAAATCTTCTATCATTTCTTAAAGTAAATCTAGTTGGTCTAGATATAAATTTAGATGGTTTCATATTATTTTGATTGGGTTAAGACTGGTCGACTCTATGTCAATTTTGGTCGACATTAAGTGAAAATAGGCAATCTGAGATTTTCTAATGTGAGGGCAATAATCTCTATATAATATTGCTCGTAAAATTATAAAACATAATTATTTGAGAGCTTTGAATCATTATCTGTTGTTGGGTAGAACATGGATCCTGTCACAGCTATATTACATAACATTATGAGGGATCTTATAATGGTCACCAAAAAAATGTGACGGGAAGGGTCGACTTATGGTGAATCTACCCTATGTTCTGCTGAGAGGAGACAAATTCTGCATTAGCAAGATGGTCACTGTACGGCGCCATTTGTTCTGGTACCAGTGCTCTTTCCTTTGCTAACTATAGCAGCCAGTTGATTAGCTGGAGATGGTTCCTGTCATGTATGAAATCCTGGGCTTTAGGGGCCACAAACCTCTCAGCTATAGGCCTCTATCATGGTCCTAATGTCATCTGTTCAGATTGGGGGAGTGGTTAGGGCACTGGGCTACCAATCCAGGTGTTGAAATGCAGGCTTGGTTATGACCCCTAAAACTGCCGATTTTGGACATACAAGAAACCAGCTTTAATTTTAGGTCCCACAAGGTAGAATCTTTTCTTCTTTTTTTTAAAGTAAATTATTGACATATCTCATGTAATACAAACATGTTCTACCGAAATTGTCATTTGTGCGGAAAATAAATATGATATTATGTACACAATAAGTCTATGTGATTTTGATTTCGAGTCATTATGAGTACTCGGCTCATCTCCAGGTGTCCATAGTCTTTAATGACAATCTTGCCTTAAACTTGATATTCAGTACTAACTGAAATGTAATACTAGTTATCTCATTAGATTAAGTCAAAGTGATTCGTTTATATTATAATATAATATAATATAATATATTGGCTGGCTTGTGGCTGATAATTGTTCCGGTTGATCATAGATGTTAATTGATCAATATGACACACACAGTAAGTCTATACATTCTCAAAGTTGAATACTATTGCATCCCGCTAGTGCGGAATAGTAATTGTTGAGGAACCCATATCACTGAATTTAGCACCATGACATATAAGTGTTGTTTTTTTAATTTTCCAGTTGGTAATATACCAAACTAATATAAACCTCAGTCATTTGCCATTCTCAAGAGATCAAAGGGAATCATCAAAGATCCAGCAATTCTCTTTATGTAGAACTAATGAAACGATTACACTGATAAGCGAGGCGAAAAGGTGGAGGAGTATGTGTTATAGATCTGCGTTAATTACCTAAATTACCTACACCTTTTTAGAATTACTTAACCCTTCTTGTGAAAGAGACCAATGTTACTCCACATAAATATCTGTACGCATTTTGCTGAATTATTCATTTTGAATAATTCTGTTAGGATGCCATGGTAATAAATATGTTATAAATAATAGCTAATTTTGTTGAAGATATTAATCAATGTGTCAGTAAAGTGATTGTGACATATACTAGGAAAGGGGACCTTAGTACACCCTGCAATGAGGTCCCTTTTGCTTGAATGCTAATACACCTAATAATATTATTTATCTCATGGTCATTTCCAAGTGATATTTCCATGAGTTTCCCGAGTGAATCAATTTGCTATGACAACATTCTTCCAAATATGGAACAATGGAACAATAGCCCCTTCACTCACTTCAGAAAATCTCCTATTCCAGAAACATCGCATGAATCATTAATAACGAACTATCAAGTTTTCTTATGCGTGTCATAGGTTGTTGGTTGCTCTTGGAGGTATTTTACCAATAGATCTTTCCAGAAACTCCTTTTTATTTACCCTCTCCTTTATTTCCCCACCATTTAAGATCCAAATATTGATGTATCATTCTTGGAAATCCAATGAAAAGTATCCAGTCAGAAGCTCCATGCTTTAGTCACAAAATGAAGACTCCGTTGACTCATCTGCCCTGCTATACGTCCTTGGGATACAGCAGCTATGGCTGGGATGGTACAATACACCTGACACTGTCACAGCAGTACTACTTATACCCCCACCATGTACACCAACCACCTGTTGGGGCTGCTGGCCATCCTTCTGCCCCTTGGCCACTGCCTGCGGGTCTTTAAAGGAGACTTGTACCAGTGTACAGTCAGACACCCTGTGTGGAGATCCAGACGTGAGTAGGATCATTTGATTATTTCATGGTAGGGTCGAGCATCTCTGTGTTAGTTGTAAATAAAAGTAGTTTTTATCTATGTTAGATTTGTAAACTCTGAGATAAGTACAGAGTTGCAATTATTACTAGACTTTAACTCTGCCTGTCCACTTTCTGTAGCACTTTACATGCAATGGGGCACTGTGTTAGTGCGCCGGGTACAGTTATGGCGTTAAAATACAAATGTTATTCTCCCACAAATATATCTTTCTATTAATGACACAAAGGTGTGCTACATTTATCAGATATTATCTAATACAAAAGAATGGTCAGCAAATAATAAGCATAATGAATTTAAAGTTATTAACTTTACTCAGTCAATTATGGCCAAGCTATATCATTCCCTATTGTGTAACAGGGGTTGCTTAGTTTTGCTTTATTTTCATTCCCTCCACGGTATAGCTATAGAGGTACACAGTAGAGTAAAATGAAGTGCAGACACTTTCTCCAAACTATATAATATTTGTGAATATAGAAAAAAAAATTGAATTGGCGAGTATTAAACTAACCCTGAAACCTAGATGAATGTGTACAACTTCCTCTAACGTAATAAAAGTCATTTTGCAACCTGTACATTGAATTCGAACTGCTTTTAATTTTGTATTCTATTTGATATACTAGAAGATATCCGAACAAAGTAGGGTCCGTTACACTATGTAAGATTGTTTGATCGGGGAGATACAGGATTTCTAGTATTCTAGAATAGCAACTGTTATGTTACTTTTAAAAAGAATGAAGATACCACGGAGGTTTTTCCCAACAGCTAGGGCGGGTCCCATTTTCCTTTACTATGGGGGTACAAAGGTCGGTCTGCCATTTAGCAATTACCTATAATTATCTATCAGTGGATCTGGGTCAGAAAGAGTCGAGACACGTTAAACGATTAGATCTCAAGGATGCCTACTGCTAGTGTTTTGAACCACACCCTGTTTGCCGATGTGGCCCTGAGTGGGGTAACCGATGGGCTCCCATCAGTTTAGGGCATTGGATCATGATGTGGACCCACGGGGGCTAACCAAGTGGGGCAAAAATATTTTTTTTGGATGGGCTGCCCACTTTGGGTTCAGATCGGTCTTTGGACAGGCGGCCCACTTTGGGCTCAGATCCGTTTTTGGATGGGCTGTTCACTTTGGTGCCACTGCAACACCTTCAATAATGTGGGTTATTAGAATTTCTTCAATCATGTATACCCCAACATTTTCCTGTGATTGTTGAATAAGATATAGGTTCTGCTAATTAACCTAACCAAGGCATAATCCTACTTTCTGCACCCAATTATGGAAGTATCAAGCAGGCCTATTATCATCAGGTTAAAGCCATATCCCTGTGATAATAAGTAAAAAGTATCCATCCCCTTTAACTTCTCATTGTTAGAATAACACCCTACACTACAGTCCTAGAAAATTGAAGCTTCTCACTCTTCCAAAACAATCCATCCGGTGTGTTACCATTAGGTGCATAGATAGAGCATGTATCAGTGACCTAAACTGTAAAGAATATATGTACTTTCTACGGGTTTGCCCTGTAAAACTCAATGGTGATATACCATTATTCAGAATACAAAAACGTATCATACATATCAGCCATTTCATAGTGAATACGTGTGCTAGCCTGATTTGGATTATAATGACTGTAGATTTATCTTCTCATGTCTAATCATGAGAGGGAGCCACATAATAGTTATAGATAGGGAAAAGGCATATGTAACACAGTGGTCCAGGTTAGGAAAGAAAGGTAGGATATCATCACAAGGGATGCAGACTTTGATAGATTGGGGAAAACGCTATTTGTAGGGCAATTACAGTATATCTTATTGTAGAACCAACATTCTAAGCATAATCTTGATAATCTCACCATGTCTATAATCTTAAGAATTGTTTTTTAGGGTGTTGTCAAGGTTATGGAAGAGTACCCTGGTGCTCACTTGGGGGTCATAATATTATGTGATCATCCAGGGCGATCATGGTGATCACCTAGGGTGATCATATGTAATCACCTAGACAATTCTTTGTTGGCTATAGTATCTTTTTTGTATAATGAGGTGTTGTTTAAACATAATTTCATTTTTCCCTCTCTACTCATAACAAAGTAGCAGTTGAATTACGGATAAGGGCAGGGGAATTGTAACGAGTGAATTATGAATGAGAATGGCCTTACATTTTGTGTTACGAGCATCTGTGAGGAAGCAGTGATGTCTAACGTTGCAGCAGGACATCTCTTGACCCTGACTCTTTGACATTCCAGTTATACAGGTAACCTGTCCTCCATTTCCTCAGAAGAAACTTCCAGGAGGGAAGGTTAGTGACATCTGCTCCAGCTTCACTGTCATACCAGGCCAAACTCACCTAACTGGCAGTAATCCATGTGGTATGGATCCTTTGTTTTGGAATCAAAGGGGTACACAGCAATCTGTAAATGGGCACATTACTAATATTATGCACAAATATGGGGTTACTCACGCCAGTATGTGGACAATATTATCTGCATAATCGTAAAGTATAGTCTTAGTCTCGATAATTCAGATTATCTTATTTTCGGCATCTTTACAAGCAGAAACAAGAAGACAAAACGTATTGGGGGGGGGGGGATTCAGGGCAAAGCCCTCTATAATATACCCTTTCAAAACACACTGTGTCACAGTTAATGTTGATGGTGTAAGCTAGATAATATACAGATCTTCCAGTAACAGCACTGTATGTAGGTATTTGAAATTATGCAGAAATAAAATGATAATCTTAATTTTAAGGAGAATGAGACTACTTTTAAGATTAAATAGAAAATACCAACTTGCGCTACCCTGCACAAGCATATTATGCGAGACGTAAAGAGATTGTGATACACAGCATGCAGAACAAGTGACGGAAGGGATGTTTGGACCACAGATCAAGTGCATCACTCTATTCATTTCATGCGATTTATTGTATTAAATAAGTCATTTAAACAATGTTAAAAGAGTTTTTTTTGTTTTACACTATAGCGTTAATCATGTCATAGTTAGTTATGAATGCACTACAGACTTCCCTTGTGAGATTGTAAGATGTTGATATCATTAATTGTTTTGCCTCCTGTAATCCTTTATAAAGACAGCATCATGGCTTAATGTGGTATGCCTTTGGTCGTCATGATGCATGAATTCTTTGTGACATGCCGTCCTGAAAGAGATAATCATCTGATCATAGGTTGTTTGTTGTAGATGTTGATGAGTGCACTCCAACTTCTCCATGTCACACGGCGGCAACATGTACAAACAACCCAGGTTCATATACGTGTGCATGTAATGCTGGATATGATGGGGACGGAGTGACATGCAGTGGTAAGTGAATATATAATTCAACAGCCACAGCCTAAAGCCGATATTTTTGCACAGAAGTTGATAATATAATGCTCATCGTTTTTGTGTTGTACTGTTGTTATATTCATTAAATGTTTATTCCTGGGCTCATATACTAGTTATATTATGATATATGTGACCAGACTAGGGAATAGGCCTATCCATTTAAACAATGTTAAAAGAGTTTTTTTGTTTTACACTATAGCGTTAATTATGTCATAGTTATTTATGAATGCACTACAGCCTTCCCTTGTGAGATTGTAAGATGTCGATATCATTAATTGTTTTGCCTCCTGTAATCCTTTATAAAGACAGCATCATGGCTTAATGTGGTATGCCTTTGGTCGTCATGATGCATGAATTCTTTGTGACATGCCGTCCTGAAAGAGATAATCATCTGATCATAGGTTGTTTGTTGTAGATGTTGATGAGTGCACTCCAACTTCTCCATGTCACACGGCGGCAACATGTACAAACAACCCAGGTTCATATACTTGTGCATGTAATGCTGGATATGATGGGGACGGAGTGACATGCAGTGGTAAGTGAATATATAATTCAACAGCCACAGCCTAAAGCCGATATTTTTGCACAGAAGTTGATAATATAATGCTCATCGTTTTTGTGTTGTACTGTTGTTATATTCATTAAATGTTTATTCCTGGGCTCATATACTAGTTATATTATGATATATGTGACCAGACTAGGGAATAGGCCTATCCATTTAAACAATGTTAAAAGAGTTTTTTTGTTTTACACTATAGCGTTAATTATGTCATAGTTATTTATGAATGCACTACAGCCTTCCCTTGTGAGATTGTAAGATGTCGATATCATTAATTGTTTTGCCTCCTGTAATCCTTTATAAAGACAGCATCATGGCTTAATGTGGTATGCCTTTGGTCGTCATGATGCATGAATTCTTTGTGACATGCCGTCCTGAAAGAGATAATCATCTGATCATAGGTTGTTTGTTGTAGATGTTGATGAGTGCACTCCAACTTCTCCATGTCACACGGCGGCAACATGTACAAACAACCCAGGTTCATATACTTGTGCATGTAATGCTGGATATGATGGGGACGGAGTGACATGCAGTGGTAAGTGAATATATAATTCAACAGCCACAGCCTAAAGCCGATATTTTTGCACAGAAGTTGATAATATAATGCTCATCGTTTTTGTGTTGTACTGTTGTTATATTCATTAAATGTTTATTCCTGGGCTCATATACTAGTTATATTATAATATATGTGACCAGACTAGGGAATAGGCCTATCCAGGAAATAATAAGAATTTTAAGTTGGAGTCAACTCTTTAAAATGAGATATCATGAGCTGAAATAATCCTGGTAGTGTGTGAATAGCTTTTCAAACAATTGTTCATATTACTAAATGAAAATTGTATATAAACACTGCATCCCATGATAAATTGTCATTATTATAGAAAATCTGTTTAAATTGATAAATAACCAAATGAAATAGGAGTCTTTAGTCTAAATTTGGTTCCATTAGCAATTTATTATCTTTAGAGTCTGTTTTCAGTTTTGAATAACTGGTGGGATCTCTAAGAAATTATCTCCCATTTTGAGTATTGGAATGGTTTCCATGGCAACCACAAAGTGTCATATATGCTAATTTTCCATAAAAAAACGTTCTTTTTGCATTTCAAATAATAGAATGTTAGCCGCAAAGATAGAATGATTCTAAGAAGTCTATTGTATTCTGCACAGAAAATTATCTCAGAGTATTTTTACTTGCACACCTTTGCCATCCTGGTGTCCCCTTGCTGGTGCAACACTGGATGGTCTGCGGACACATTTATTTGTATGACATGCATATACTGTATTACCATCAACCAGACAGATGTTAAATTGTGTTCCTCTTTTGCAGATGTTGATGAGTGTGCTACCGTTGGCTGCCAAGGAACATGTCAAAACACCCTTGGTTCATTTAACTGTATCCAGTGGCCATTTGGACCCTTTCCACCTTCTAGTAAGGGATACGTATTTAAATTCATTGATAAACATAAGGGAATCTGGTAATCTAGGTGACATGGTGCAGAGCAATAGTATCAATCCCAATGCCAATGTGTTAAGTGTGTTTAGAGATAGATTTTACAAATGCTGATGGAGGGTGCTTGTTTCTGAGTTAAGCTTCTTCACTTTTAGTATGAATAAAGGATTAATAACTATTGCTTCCAGTATTCAAGAACATTTGTATCATTATGCCAACCATTCCAACATATTACCCTCATGATCTAATGGTTGACTGACGATGATGATATCATGTACATATCCACAGACCATTTTCATGCTAACTATAATCATATAGTTATTGATGTCATTTCAGCTGCTTCATGTCAAGGGAATTGTGGCAGTTGTTGTCTTAGTGACTGTCATTGTGATGGTATCTGTGAGGAGGGGAATGACTGCTGTGATGACTTTTATGACTTCTGCCCCAGCTACCACCTAGATACAGGGGAGCCTGTAGTAGCAGATCAAGAACACCGGCCATAAGAAGATCCCCCGATGCAAAAATTGGCTTACCAACGTTCCCAAACCCATCCAAAGGAAGACTCTGGTAGCAACCTTGAACTTGGTTTCTGCTGGGTTTGAGCAATCCCTGTTGATAGGCTGGAATCAGTGAACCTGAATGTATGATGGTTCTCTCATCATATTTTCTGATTTTAGATCTGCGTCCTGTTTGCTGGTTCCAAGCTAACCAAGGGGACTCCCTAAAAGCAGGCTGATCAACCATTAGAATTGCGATTTAAGCTAACACTAACAAGTTGTCATGTTCCCAAATGCATTCCATATGCATCTGATAATATTATGTCATAATACCTTGTTCACTCTTGCCTCTATAAGTGATCTTCTCCCGCTGGCGTACTTGGACTGATACTCAGTCAAAGTTCACTCCAATCGAGTGCAATCATATCCCGACAATCAGTAAGCTGGGAGGACTCCATATCAAGTCCTCAATATAAATCATATCAAAACAAAAAGTGTAATCATAATGTTTCGCATTAATTAAATCTTTGACAAAAGTTGACAAAAAATCACTCACAAAATTATTCAGTCATGTGTCAACCTACCTGGATAAACAATAACAATAGCATGTACTAAATGGTTGATTTGATTCCGATTCTGTGAGAATTAAGCTACCCCTAGTTTTTGAATATTAGAAATGAAATGAAGATACATGAGTGGTAACAGATGAGCACACGAGTTTGGTAACGGAGGAGTCACTAGGTGACTCAAGGTGGGTGCTATACTCACAGTTTAGTTTGATATCTACAGTACTTGTCACTGTACTGTAATTCAATTATTAGGGTAATCAATTTAATACACAAAACAGTCGACCTTATAAACCAAATAGATAATAACAACACTTTACTATCAGCTGATTATAATACAATGATTGATTTCACAAAGATTTTGGTAGTTCTAAGCTAGATATCCAAGACCAAAAATAAAATGTGGTTGAAGGTGAAATGCTTGCTGCCCCTGCAGTAACAGTCAGCGCCAGGCGGGGACCTGTAGGGGAGAGAGGGGCACGTTGAGCCACTTATGCACATTTATTTTTTTCCTGACTAGGGACCGTGTATTGCACTAGGTGGCGCCCTGATGTGAGCCTCCACAGGGCCTGTGCAGAGGGAGTCCCACCGTTACTCTGGAGAGCCCCTCACTCTGGGATTCACTATGAACTAAATATTGGGAGTTGAATGATGTTATATAGCTCATTTGAAAGGGAAAATAATGGCCAATAAGAGGATACCACCTTTGGCAGCAGCAAAGTTAATGATCTGGCTAATGTGATTTAATTACACAATTATACCACTTAAATAGGGCAAATTGATATCAAATAATGAATATCCAAAATTATCCGCACCACAGGGGTAATTCTACATCACTTGTGATTGCATATTTTCAATTTTTATGTTTTTTGGTGGAAGCCCCTGAAGGCCCCATGACATATAAATCTTGGTGTCTGGTTAGCTATCTATAGCTATATATGAAGGGATAGGGGACATATACAAAGACAATAGGGGACAATAATGCAGGAGGTGTAGGGGACCCTGGAGGAGAGATGCAGAGGGGGGCACCTGAGAAGACCTCTGAGACCCTGGAGAAGAGATGGGGTACCAGAGGAGGGATGTCGGACACTGTGGGCTGATGGGGGGAAGGGTGTCTCATCCTCCTTGTGTGGAATGCATTATTTCTCTATGGTGTCCTACCGATCACATTTTATATGGTGCCCTGTTCTTTCTCTGGGGTGTTCAACCCCATCATTATGTAACCTAATACCTCCTCCATGGTGTCGCTGCCAACTTCTATCATGACTTGTCACTTCTATAGCATATCCCATCCAAATCTCATGTAACTTATTTTTTCTCCTAGGTGTCAAATCCATTTCCTGTTGTGATCACCCCTCCTCCAGGGTCTCTCACCAGTACTCAGTAACTCCTGCAGGATGTCCATACTAGGCTCGATGGTGACGTGTCCCATCCAAAACTTACGTTACTCACTTGCTCCTCCAGGGTGTCAGATTTATTCCCTATTGTGCTTATTCCTCCTCCAGGGTCTCCCACAATACCTCTTTGTGTAAGTATTTTTCCTCCTGGGTGCCCCATTATAGCCATATGGGACCCAATGCCTCCACTATGGTGTAAAACCATGCATTTAAACCGCACAACCCCTATTCCAGGATGCCTCATTATGGTACACGATCCCTCCTCCAGGGTACCTCAGATAACCTCGATTTAGGCTCATCATCACCCCTAGGTCTCCTATCCAACTTATTGGCTAATTCATCCCGACATCAGTGTCCCTATATCTCTCCCAAATGTTCCCAATAAGTATTTCCCATACCCACTGCAATGCTTTAATACCTTCTCCAGTGTGTTATTCCTCCAGGTATCCCATTTAACCCACATGGTCCATATACCTTCTTGCACTTGTACTCTACCAATCTATTAAATGTACTTTACTACATTGGGAATCACTAAATGTTATAACACACCCTAAAGTATGATAATCCACCTGTATGCAGAGAGCAAGTCCCAAATCACAGTTTCGGGTAGGAGATCCACTATAACCTATAGTGCTCAGTACTGCCCATATTCAGTATTTCAAATCCATTTTTCTAATCTTCTAATCAACTTAGAAACAAAAATAAAAATGATCTGGAATGCTTATAACATAGAGCAACATATATCAGGAGAATAATTCTTTTTTGCATTACTTAATTGTTTTTGTGCTGTCCCTATCCTGACTGTATCAAGGTCATCTGAGCTTTGATTTTGTACCTAGCAGTTACCTTATATGGCTTAATTCTAATAAACTATGGGTGGTTTAACCCATAGGCCCACTTGTTGGGTTATCCCATGGTTGACCTGAGCAATATCATCTCATCTATTGCCTACAAGCTGACAAGGAGTTCTTAAAAAGTCTGCCCTCTGGTGAAACATGGTGATACTTTGTCCCTCTATGCATTGCACAGCCACATATGTGGTGAATAATGGAACTAGTCTTTCAAGACAGAGATTTGGGTACTTGAGCATGGTTCAAGGTGCCCCAATTTTTGTGGTTCAATGGACCCCATGCGAACCATCATAGATAAGGTTGATTTAATTCAAATTACATAACACCTTCAGGATTAAAGCCAGGTTCTACGCAAGCATTCAGATATATACTTTGACCTCCATATAGATCTTAGGCCAGCAATGTTTTGTAACAACATAAGAAGAAAAGTTTAACAATTGCAAACTATTACTTTCAATGGCTTAAATCTTTCATGTTGTCTGAGCTTCTCTCAGCAAGCCAAAATAAATATGATGTTGCTGCTCTGAACTGTCTATATAAGGGAGTGATATGGTAGGCAAACTGCTGGAAAAATTCCCAAAGGAATAGCAAAGAGAGCATGTGGTTCAACGTGCCCAGGTGGTCAACGTGCCCCTCTCTCTCCTACTCTGGCTTTAGATAGGGTGGGTGGGGGTTTCAGGAAACTATCACGAGTTTAAAAGCGGGTTAGATATACAGGGATTTACGGTAATGGCCTTCACTAAGCAGATGCTTTTATTTTTGTTGCAATTTGCCTGCGTTTGAATGGCTTGGTCTTTATGGGGGGCAAGCAGTAGTGAGAGGGTTAGGAGGAAAACTGAAATGCAAAAGTAGCAAGCCCAATTTGAAATTATAACATAGCTTCACAGAAACATAATAATATATGATGCATCAACAGAAGCGCCACTAAAATTACAGACATTGTGTGTTTCATTTGTTTGCAGCATTGCTGAGTTGTTATTGATGTGAGGATTGTAGCGAGACTGTGGAAGTGTTGGGCCTTAGCACCTAATCTCATTGGTATGCAATGAACAGATGTAGCCAATCTAGTCTTCCCAGGTGTTTATATCAATAGGATTTAGCCATACTAAATATTGTCTTCTGATAGAGAATCTTCTTCTACCTTGTAACTGGAAGGATGGTACTGAACTGATTTGTAAGCCTTGCTTTATTTGGAAATTGACAGCTTGTTTTTGATCAAGAGAATCAATGGAGTACGACATCAATATTTTGGAAAACAGTTCAGGAAATCTGCCTAAGGTGGTGGTTATTCTTTGCCATGCTAGCTTTGAGTCTTAAATCATATGTGCTGGAGGTAAATATAAAACTCTGCTGAGATCCCTCTTCCTGAGAGCACCTGACACATATACTGAGCCGGTCCCTGTAGGCTCAAGCACCACTCCTATATTCTGAGTGTCCAGACGAGCAGCTCACAAGTACCAAAACTAGAAATTGGATTATGCTGTAGTTGGCTAGCCAGACACTAGCAGAGTCAGACCAATTATACTGTATTGCTTGAGGTATTGGCCATCCACTGATATACATATATGTGGCATGTACTGGGAAAGGGGACCTTAGTGCACCCTGCACTAAGGGCCTTTTTCGCAAATCGTGTCACATATATATATATATATATATATATATATATATATATATATATATATATATATATATATATATATAGGTAGGATTCCATTAAAATTACCCATATCAGATGCTCCCTAAGGATTTTATACCCATGCAGTGGGTGTATGTAGGGTTAAGGAAGTTACAGAATGGTAATCAATCAAACCTGATGACTTTGTTTGTATCAAGCCTCAATACTTTTGCAGGTTTACCCTACTATAAATAGCTCCCCTCATACACATGTTTATAATGTATAAGTATCCATACAAAAAGCACTGCATCTAGCTATCTGAATCTGGGGATTTATTCATATAGGACAGTTGTATTGTATCAACTGAGCAGAGCCCTTTATCCTCAGTGAAAGATGGATATCAATATCAATCTATAAATTTGATAAACAACGACTGGCATTGGCTTCAAATTTGACATTTGTCACTTGTCTGGCATAGTCCAACTCCAGAAGTGGTCTACCATTACTATATTCCAGAGTAATGGATGATGAACTGGGAAAACAGCACTGTTAAAAGCACTCCATCCAAACTCAAAGGCTATGTATAACTTATGTGAGTGTGGTTCTAACACCCTGCTAACTATCCAAGTTGCCTTTCAATTAGGCTTTCCTAATTATCTTGAAAGTGTAGCCTATGACAATCATGAGTAATATGAAAAATATGTTATTGCATGAAATTCAGTATACAATTTTGGTGCCTTTTGGTACCATTTTAGATCTGGTTGTTCTGCCTGTACATATACAGTGTTTCCCTTAAACATTGATCTTGGGACAGCATTGATAAAATTTAATGTTGATAAAAATAATGTTTCCCAGAAGAGAGGTATCTAGAGCTATTTTCTATTATATATATATATATATATATATATATATATATATATATATATATATATATATATATATATATATATATATATGTATACCCCCAGTGCCCATCTGAGAGCCTACAGCATTATAAGCTTACCCATAATCAATATTAGTGCCCATCTGAGAGCCTACAGCATTATAAGCTTACCCACTATTGCAATCCCACTGGTAGATTGTTGGAAATGTAGTCATACATCTTCTTAGCCACAAATTTGGTCATATATTGAGCCAACACGGGGAAAATTCTAATCTTACTTCAAAAAATAAAATCTTTCCTTTTTTGTACCCCAATATTTTTTTTTTAAAGTGTTTTTATTAAGGTGTACAGTTATTATGTAAATACATAATCTGCCTCTGGACTCGGCAATGCCGTTATGCTGTCCAGGCCTTCTGATGGTTATAATTACTATCTGACTAATTGTGTAATGGCGTCTTAATAACATACATTTTGACAAGAAAAAAAACCATGAAAATTGGTCTTTGTTGTCATTGGATGAGGGATGAGATGAGGATGAGATACAATTAATAACGATATTCAAAAAACAGGTATAAGTATACAGTCAAGTTTAGCAAGCTAACATGTCTTGTGAATAGGGAGGTGGTATATAACAAACATATCAATTATACGTCTATACAGGGGATATACGACAGACATACATTAGAACCAAGCCCAGGACTCAAATAATACTAGACCATGACCAAATAATGGTCATTTACATAGCAAAGGGGATAGTCCTTTTTGACATTCGTCTTAAAGACTTCTTTTTTTTCCATTAAGGTATAGGCAGTCTTCAGCTTGTTCCATCTTCTGATGGCCTCTCTATGAAAGCTTTGGTGTACTAAGGGGTTTCTTGCTACCTTTTGAATATACCTGATACCTTCGGCAAGCCTAGTAGGTCTAGGCCTAATATCCATATATATAGGGTTATTTCTTATACCAAAGGCATATGTTAGTAAATGTATGTCCCTTCTATGCGTCAAGGGAATGCAGCCACTCATGTTCTGCATTTGAACAGTAGAATACAGTGGAAATTCCTCCAACCTAACTTTATATATTATTCTCATGGCTTTGTTCTGGATATTTTGTATTTCATTAGAGGATTTAAAAACTAATCAAACCCGTTTCCGTAAACCAGGAAAAATGTATGCTCATTTAAGGAGTGAACATTTTTATAAGTGGGGGTGGTGGATGTGGCGGGGGCACAACAAGTTCACCTCTTTCCAGATACAGACTGTGCACAGATCTGTAGCAAAAAGTGCTAGGCCCTGCTTGGGGGGTGGGGGGGTGTAGGGAAGGGGATTTGGACTACTCTTGCAAGAGGTTTCTCGAAGTCCATCCACCTCCACCTCCCCACCCTGTGTTAAAAATATTACCACTACCTTAGAATAGATCGCGGTGATACTCCAGTATGCATTGTACGAGTTCTCTTTTTAAGGTAGTTGCCTACCTTCAAACATGAATGAACTGAGTTGATTTTGGCGCAGGTTACATAGTTGGCTATGCAATAGCCAGAGGGCAGCAGTGAGAGGCTATATAATATAGTCTGGCCACCTATTATGTACAATCATATGGAACTACACACTTGATCTCTGTGGGTGCAGGGCTTACAGATATAGGCTATGCTCGATTATATCAAGATATTCACCCCTTCCGTTTTAACTGCTATAGGTTTGCCAATATTATTAAGGATATTTGGAACATTACACATGTATTGGCATAGTACGAGAAGGTGGTAATGCATTCTTACAATGCATTTTATGAATGTTTATGATTTCACTTTTTTTCTTCTGATACACAAAACATGTAAAATATGTGCAGGACCCCATGTTAAAAACAGTTGCTCAGGCCCGTAACTAGGGGGGGTTCGTCGGTTTGGACGAACCCTCACCCCCCCACAGGCCTGATGGACCAAAAAAGTTCCACTCTAGCTGGACTGAAAGTGGAGATAATTTGCTATATGCCAGTTTTCGCGGCTTGTAAATTGGACAATTATTAAGGTCTCTAGAGAGTAAACAGTGAGAGCATGGTCCTTTTTGTTATATGGCTCATTTGAATTATAGTTATGAGTACAAATCAAGTCATTTTTGCATATTTATGTAGTGAAAATCCAGCATGTTCCACAATTGAATTCATCTAGTTCCACCTTATCAAAAAACGAACCTCCCCACAAAGAGGGCTAGTTACGGGCCTGTTGCTATCCTTAGATATGGTCTTACTACCAATGTTCTGAGCAACTAACAGCAAAATCTAGATACTTTACACAGGGACATTATTGATATTTGTGAGTAAATCAAACACACTTTATTTTTTCTAAAGTACTGAAACTGGTGAATTCTTTTACTATTCATATTTCATTTCAATAGGTTGTTCAAGCAAGATCTTGACTAGAACCTGATGTAATTTCATGGCCATAGTGTGATGATTGATGGACGTATCATAATTCAACAGCTATTTGATATTACAGCATCATCTCAGAATGCCCTCACTTTTTAAGGTCAAATGAAGAGTTTGGTTCCAAAACACAATAAGCGCCATTTTGAAAAATGACACTAAGTTTTCACAAAAGTATAGGGCAGGAATAGATAAATGAAATTTTCAACAAAAGAAATCCACAAAATTCAATTTTTCATGTCTTGTGGTCCTCCCTGGTGTACACATTATATCCGAGGTACTATAATTGCCAATATGGTAGCCTTAGAAAAATCACTACATGCGTCAATTCTGGAATGGATTTGTTGCGTTTTGCAACGAAACTCTTCAAATAGGTCAGAAACTAGCTCGGGACCAGTCCCTTTCTTTTTGCATTTCTGGAAAGTACATGACATTTGGATCTGATTAGTCTCAGTTTTGTAGATTTCTAGATACTTTGGTACCAAGGTAGGCAACCACCTTGACTATATAGAGCTAACAGCAAGGAGCCATCTGATACATACGATTATCCAAATAAGTGAAACAGGATAGCAGTATTGAAGCAGGATATATCCCACGAAGACACAGATAACATTTTAATGTCTTGGTAATGATCATTGTAATACTGCTATTAAATGTTGTGTAGGACAATAATGTCTATACGATTCTACTGTCACAAGTAGACTATGTGTATGCCGGCATTATTGACTATAGCCATTGATGTGTGCCTCAAAAGCTGAATTTAGTCTTTTTTTAAACCATTCCCGTCATAAAAAGGCCATTTCATCATTTCCTACTTATGATATGTATATTGGTTCCTTCTGTCAATGTTAAAGATGAACTGATACTGTCCAATATTGGCATACACCAATTTTCCTTTTGACTCACAATAAGGCCTGTCATCAAGCCCAAGCTACATGAATATGTAGTAGTTAAGGACGTGTACCAATCTGTACGCGAAATACAGTGAAGGAGCCTTATAGGTACTAGTTTATTGGTACTAGTCCTATAACTACTTTATACCACAGCGGGCACAGAGAACAAAGCATTTCACACCTCTACTCTCGTTCCCAAATCCTTCCGAAGGAAGGCTCTGGTAACAGCCAAATGACCTTGACCTTGGGATTTTGCTGGTTCTGGGCAACCCCTCCTGGTAGCATGGAACCAGTGGACAGGAACAGGAAAGGGAACAAGAAAGTCTGATGGTAAAATACAGTAAAACTACCATCATACATTCTGGTTCCTGTCCACTGGTTCCAGGCTACCAGCAGGGGTTGCCCAGACCCAGCAAAATCCCAAGTTCAAGGTCATTTGGCTGTTACCAGAGCCTTCCTTCGGAAGGATTTGGGAACGAGAGTATTCACACCTCTTGTATACACCTATAAGGCTCCTTCACTGTATTTTGCATACAGATTGGTACACGTCCTATAACTACTTCTTATGCCACTAGCTGTATACAGTATACAAGAGGTGTGAAATGCTTTGTTCTCCGTGCCCGCTTTGGTATAAATATAATAACATTCAGTCTGGTCAAAAAGAAAGGCACACAAACCAAACTGAGTCACAGCAAGCTGAACCTCCCAGACTAGAACAGGAGCCTGCCGCTATTGACATGCGCAGTGATCACTTCCAGCAAACACAGACATCACGATGTGGCATCACTTCTCTCCGTTTTCCTTATATTTCTTTTGCTTGCTATGATCTTTCCTCTTTGTTTTTAACTTAACTTAGATTTCCTTCCAATGTTCCTTTCTTCCTGCACTGCATACCTGCCACCACTCACCCTCCTCGTTTATACATCACTCAATCCTGGGTGTTTTGTTCCACTCTGATGCCTCATTCCGGTCAGCTCACTGGCTGGCCTGTTTTTGCTGTTGTTCTGCTTAGTGGGTAGGAGGACAGACCATTTGCAAAACATTGACATGGATCTAGGTTCTGTGCTTACCAGACACATCTTATCTGTCATATGTACATATATATACACACACACATGTTCCCTGGGTATCACTGAGCTGGATGGGAACTTCACTATTCAGTCTAGATTATATAATGGTTAATTGAGGTGGAATAGCTTAGGGGTTAAGGAGAATACTGAAGCCATAAAGTTGTAATCCAAAGTTGTAATTCACAGAACAAATTATAGAATGTCTTGACAGAAAGCCACTGAAATTACATACACTATGTGTTTCATTGATTACCAGTTTGGCTGTGTTTAGAAATTTTACAATTCCCCTGCCCTTATCCGTAATTCAAGTGTTGTTATTGATGTGAGGATTGTCATGAGACTGTGGAAGCGCTTGGTTTTAGCACCTAATCTGATTGATATGCAATGAGCAGATGTAGGAAATCTAGACAGCCTTTCCAGGTGTTAGTGTTTATGTCAATGGGATTCAGCCATACTAAATGTGAGCAGGGTTACTCCACATGGGATGAATAGTACTGTGTTTAGTCACCAGGGGTGGGGGGCTAATGGTCAACGTTGTGAAAATAAGGCCAAAACTTATATGAAGTACTTTTTTTATATAGAATACGACGGTTTTCTTAAAAAGCATTCTATTTTAGTGCAATGGTCCTATATTTGGAATGTGGAACCTTTTGAGGCCTGAATTAGGTTTAGATTAGCATTCTGCTAGAGAGGTATTGACATGAATATTGTTCTAAATAAAAATGAAGAATAAGGCTAATTGATAAAAAAAAGACTCACAATGATTACTACATTCAAAACATAATATTAATAATATGCTATAATCGCAACCTTTCAAAAACTAGAAAGAATATCTCTCTAATTCAAAATATTACATTCAACCTAGGATTGGAGAACCCTTTCACCCTGTCTGCCCACGACCTTTGTCTGTTGATAGCAAATCCCCTTCTACAGTCTACACCGTGACTAGAAGGGTGTCACTGAACTAATTAGTAAACTGGGCTTGTATTTTCTAGGTCGTTTTTTTTTTTTTTTGAGTTAGATACCTGAGCCAAATATCATGTTAGGGAGAACAGAATTCAGGAAATCTGCCTAACGTGGCTGCTGTCTCTTCTTTGTCGTGATAACTTCTGAATCTTGTGATTTACATGCACTGGAGATTAACATATAACTGTGCTGAGATCCCTCTTCCTGTAAGCACCTGACACAGATACTGAGCTGGTCCCTGTAGGCTCAAGCACCACTCCTGTATGCTGAGTGTCCAGACGAGCAGCTCACACATACCAAAACTAGAAATTGGATTCTGTTCTAGTTGGCTAGCCAAACAGTAGCTGAGTCAGGCCAATTGTACTGTAGCGTCTGAGGTATTGGCAAACCACAAACCACTTATACATGTACATTGAGCAATAGCAATCTATCAAAATAATTCATATCAAATGCTCCCTAAGGATACGTTTTTCTAACACTGCGTGTATGTATACATGGTTAAGGATGTTACAGAATGGTAATAACTCAATCCTGATGACATTGTTGTTATCAAGTCACAATAACTTTTAAGATTTACCCTGATATAGTTTGTGAAAATTGAATGTTGTGAAAAAAAAATATTTTGGCAAAATAATCTTAGTACCGTACATACGAAGTTTTTCAATATAATGCCAAGAAATCCTGTAGCTACATCCATGCACATGTTTGCCTTGATAATGTATCAATGTTCTAAATCTGGGTATCAGATTTATTCATAATTGGACAGTTATATTGTATCAACCAAATAGGGCCCAGTATCCGGCATAGTCCAAATCTAGACGTGGTATACCCTTAGAATGGAGTTTATTGGTGTAGTGCAAATATTCCAGGATTAGTTGAGGAAGAACTGAGATAACAGCAGATACTTATTATATCAGTGTTCTTTTTAAACATTGATCTTTAGGCAGCATTGATTTATAAACATTGATAAAAACTGGTCAAAGAAAAATCATCACCAACTAAACTGAGCCTTTCAAAATTAGAACGGGAAGCTGCATATATTGACATGTGCAGTAACCACTGCCAGGAAACCGTCATATCATGAGGTGATATCGATTCAATGTATCTTTTGTTTCTCTCTGCCTTTGTTTTAGTTTAGAGGTTTTCTCCATCCCTTCCATTTTTTCCACTTCTCCCTCTTCTCACTCACTAGCCTTGTTTTAAAGCGGCATGATCAGAGAGCATGACCCATTCATATGTCTAGTTCTACTGTTCTAGTCTACTACTACTATAGGTGGTAAGTGTGAGTGGTGATATTGCCTCTTCAGATACTGGGTGTGGTATACCACTCCGATGCCTCATTCCGCTCACCAGCTGGCCTGTTTCTGCTGCCGTTCTAGTTGGAGGGTAGGAGGACAGACCATTGGCAAACTGCTGACATGGATCAAGGTCCCATTTTCCAGACCACCCCTATCTGTTACAGACAACTCTAAAAACTGGAGAGGATTACCTGGCACTCTCATGTGTATGGAGACTACATAAATACACCCTAAATCATCTCGCTCCATCTGACCTTTACCCTTCTCTTTTTTCTCTGTATTTCTGGCTTATTCCCCAAACCCACCAGCCTCAGTCCACCCATATACATCCCTCAGTGTCCCCTAGCTATACAAGCATTACCTCCTAACATTTTATTTTTGAATTAGATTTCACTTCGTTATGAACGATGACCATGAGAGTTTGTTATAACCAGGTTATAATAACGAGAATTTACTGTAATTACCCGTTTTGGCTCGGTTAGATAGAATTCTTAAATACTCTTAAATAAAATTATAAAAAAGCAATTACCTGCAACATTAGAGTTTGAAGATTGAGCACCTGTGCCCCTTGGGATCCTTTCTAAGTACAACAGCAATTTACCCAAGGGACCACAACTGTATGCCGAGCACAGCCATTCAACTAAAGAGTGTCAGAGAAGGGGAGCAAATCTGTCTGCATAGAGATAGGATTGTAGGCCAGTATAGTCCTTGTGGCAACGCTCCATGCATGCACATACAGGGCATGGGTCGATACCAGAAGGGGACGATTCTGTTTAGTAGACAGGAGCAATGCTCAGCAGTACCGTCACCCATTCAAGTCTACCCTGGCTACTTTACTCCCTATGGGCCAGGTTCTGTAGCGGCCACCATGGGATATGCATATGATCATAAAGCCCTTCACCATTGCATCTGTGAATGGTATTAGAATACATTGGTCGCATGGGGATAACAACATAGGCTTACTCTTAGCTAAGCTTGGTTACAATGGTCAGACACTTACAATAAATTATACTTTGTTTCATAATGACCCCCTTTTTCTCATTGATAATGGACCTAGTTGATGATTATGAACCACCAGACTTGAGATTCTGAGGTAAACGGCCTGTGCAATATCGTCTAAATATAGGCTACTATCAGATTATGTTCTCAGTACCCAGTGCTTATCTATTCCAGACCAGTTCTCCTAAACATTCCAATACCTCTGCAAACCATAACCAAAGACTACATTATATAGTCTGTCATGGGGTGTAGGGTACAGAGATTTCCCCATGGGGCCACAGCCCTACCAGATCTCTCTAGCAGCTACACAATACCAAGGTACCCCAGTGGTGCCTGGCTACAAGGCTTTTTAACTCCATGAAATATTGCCGAGTCATAGACCAAAGCCAGAGATCAATGATATCGAACCGCCTGGTGAAAAGGGCAAAGCCACACACAGATAAGACTATTCAGTAAAAATCACCTCTGCCGCTTTCAGATGAAATGGTAAATTTCTTTTACGACAAGCCTGGGAGTTATTTTTCCTGAAATTTGCAGTTCTAGCATTGGTGCTCTCCAAGGTAGCCAGGCCATTTGCAGGGGCTTTGTAGCTCGGATGAAATACAGATTAATCGATTCATAGCAGGAACTGCTCTCATACTGCTAGCCATACCGCATTTGAGTTTTAGCTTTGTTAGATGATGATATCATAATACATGCATGGGTCTAGAATGAATATTATCATGGTCCTGTACCTTACCGCTGACCATGACCATGACAGTTATCCTAACCCTAAACTAAGACCCGAAAATGTTCTACAGTAAAGAATGACACAAGTCTTTAACTAGTATTAGGAACACTTGATTGGAGACAAAGGAGGAGGCTGGATGGATCTGCAAGCAAGGTGGTTACTGAGGGGGTGGAGAGGATTCCTGATTTATTTGAGGGGTGATAATTTATATACAGGATAGAAACTGTTACATTCATGGTCACAGAAGGTTTTGAGTAAATTTACAAGCAACCTGAATTAGTATATAAAATAGTAAAATGAAAAGAGTAGGAAGATATCCAAGGGAGTGGTCATTTCTTATAAAGTTGATCCTTCTCGAGCTGTTGAGGGGTGACACAAAAATATCCATCCCATCTTAGCGAAATAGCATGTGTTTTACTATAGCTCAAAGGGGTCGGGGGGACTGAATAGATTTAGTCAAAGACACAGTCAATGAAGTATAAAAAACGATAATCACAATTAAGCCACTACCACCGTTTGAGGTACCGGTAGTAGGTCTTTACATTGGATATAGTTATCATACCAGCATGGCGTCTGGGGGTTGGCATTTTTCAAGACAATACAGTCATACCTTCTTGTATAGTTATGACCCATACACACTCAGAAAAGTCCGCGTCATTGTCGCTAAAACCACTCTCACCTGAAAGTCAGGCAGTACGTTAAAGTCAGGCAGTGCCTGACTTTCAGGTGAGAGTGGTTTTAGCGACAATGACGCTGACCTTTCTGAGTGTGTACAGGATCACTGAAACAGTTGGCACGCACACTAATGTTCCTTCTCCAGTGGTT
The DNA here is from genome assembly GCA_947462335.1 of Harmothoe impar. NCBI lineage: Eukaryota > Metazoa > Annelida > Polychaeta > Phyllodocida > Polynoidae > Harmothoe > Harmothoe impar. The sequence goes on from OX381715.1 coordinate 54,512,389, forward strand.
TGTGTCACATACCGGACTTTGACAACTTTCACATATATGTATGTATACACACTACCACGTGGTCATTACCACTGTATGTCTTCACTGACACTATGCATCATGGGTCCTAAAGGTAAAGGTGGAAAAGTAGTGCCAAGCTTGAATTGTAATAGTCAAATGCATACACACAGAAAAGTAAAGGAGTCGCCACGACTCTGACAGCCAGAGTCGCAGTTTGTCTCCCACGTGACACTTGTAGAGGAGAGTCAGATGAGTTTGACTCTCCGTTCCTGAAGAGTCAACAGTAGTTGACCCATCAAAAAAAGGGGAGTCAAAATTGAATACACGAGGGCATGCAGGTCAGGCGGATTGTGTATTTATGCCAGGGCAGAGTGGGGACAACAGGTGTACATAATTAGTGGGTAGGCCAGGAGAGGCCTGTGAAAGAAGTGAGTAGGTGAGGTTATTGTCCAAGACAGGTCAATAACAAGACATGTTGTAATGCCCACCACTTTCCCCCTGTGAAAGGGCCAAGTTATATCTGCCTCACACTACATTCTACAGACCATTGGCCACATATTAGATGCCAATATCAGATCTATATGAAGTAGTAAGCAGTGCAACACATTATATCTGACACAGGTAGTGCCCAGCCTTATGTTTCTTTCCCATACCCACATATATGGTGACTAAGCTCTATACTGTTGATGTTCTTGGAATATATTGTACTGCTTGTCATCACATTTGATTCAGGTAAGCTAACTGGAAAGCTTATACACTGACATCCCTTAACCACACTATTTTGACATTGTGGACCTATCTAGAAAGAATCAAAACTGTGTGGCATGTAACAAATATGTTAAGTATAGATAGTGGCTCTGCCTTGTGGTTGCCACTGGTACCAACCAAATTAGTGTTGGTTGCCCCACCAGGTGGTTTCATATGCAACTACTATCAGAGTCAACACATTTTTTATTTGACTCTTCATGAAGGGTCAAACTACAAATGACTCTGCTGAGGGTAGAGTCAACTGCACCTGACTCTGCACTGATAGAGTCAAGAGGGAGAGTCAATTTGTACAAGGAACAAGGGGTATGACTGGAGTAGCTGTGACCCCTACACCGGAGTCATCATGACTCTGCTACCAGAGTCAACTAGAGTCATGGCGACGCCTTTACTTCTCTCCGTGTAGGAGAGGAGAGTGGTGGGAAGTCGACGGCAATGGGGTCTGACATGTAGTAGTGACCCAGCTCATATGCAGAGAATAGGGTGAGTGGTGAGGTAGAATAGCAATTCATAACCGTTAAATATGTGCCTGGTATTAAAGCTGGGGGTTGACCAAAGCATTTAAATGCATATCCTTAACTAGCTGAGTGGATTGAGAATGTTTGGAATCCACGATCTCAAACACTGTATGACATGAACATACTGGTTCTACATGTTATCAGAGAGTTAGGCTATATATGGCAGGCTACCTAAGTAATCCCCTGTGACATCATTTCGCGACATTCATAGTTACCTGTCATGCGCATACTGGCCTCAGACAGGGAAATGAATTTTCACTATATTTTAATGTAATTTAACATGCGATATATATTTCCCAGTCGGGTAATCCCTTAGGAATGAATAGGAATACCTTTTATACACAATACATAAAAATAAAAGGGGTAGTTTATCACCGAAATCTGAATTGCTGGTTCCTAACATGAACAAACCTCCATGATGGACCATATATGCAGTGAATAAATTCATTTAATGCCGAACCTAAATGAACATTGAAATATAGGCCTATCCCTGCAATAGGCATTTATCTTGAGGGTTAGGTGCCATCTCAATCAGGATATGCTGCGGGGCATTTGTGAATCTTTACAGAATTCTAGCAAATTTCCAAACTATTTTGACCAGCCAGAACTCATCTAGTATTCTCTGTAGAGGTTGTTTTTCCCTAATGATGCACTGAGTGACCTTAGGAATCCCTATGCGAGACCTACTAGGGGCAGCCTGAAAAGAACCCCCCTGTTTTTGAACATGGCTACACCCTCAACCAATCACAGTGTGTTAAGCACTCATACTCAGAGAGGTCAGCGTCATTGTCGCTAGAACCACTCTCACGTAAAAGTCAGGCAGTGCATGACTTTCATGTGAGATAGGTTCTAGCAACAATGACGCTGACTTTTCTGAGTATGCTGCCCCGCGAAGCACTGCAGTCTTGGTAGAACTAAGTTTGTTGCAGCAAGGAGAAGTAGTTATCTCCGGCTACCAGACCCCAGTGCTAAATGTGCCCCTAATATCGCTCAGCCGATCAAATCACGTGATCAGATGACCATTTCCCTTACCGACCAATCAGATCTTAGTCCTTCTGCTGGTGTGCCGCTGGCGAGGAACCAGCGATGAAGCAGAAGCTCGGCCGAGCTCTATCTGCATCCGGTGAAATGAAAACGAGGCAGTTAATTGGGTCGTAAATACCTCTCTTGGTGGGACTGATGAAAAAGCCAAAAATAAGCCTGCAGTGGTGACTTTTCTCTGCCCACCGCTACCCACCCATCACCGGGGTAGCTACTTTGCAATTCATGCAAAGACACTTGATATCTATACCAAATGGTTTCCATAGGTAGTTGACGCCTTGAATTGATGATTCACTGTCGTGCCTTTTCACATAGAAATAAATTACTGGTACATTCAGATGGTCTTTTTGATGTTATTCAATTTCTGTTCCTATCAAGGTAAAACTCATATCATATTGTAGGGCCTTGATGAGAACTTTACCTTACATGATTTGGACAGCCAAGGGGAAAATGATAAATCGCCATCCTGGAAGTTATAAAATAACCACTAAGTATCCTAACGTTGGGCCTCTTACTAGAGAGCCTACGTATAAATAGCCAATAGATAAAGATAAGATAGTGACGGCTCATTATGGTATCTTGTTCTGTACAGTAACTGAAATAACTACCGTATTCGACGTAATAAGCGCACAGTGCGCTTAAAAAAATATTATGGACACCTTTTAGTACTTAAGAGTTTAATTGGGGTCAACAATTTTAATATTTTTGGTTATTTCTAGTATAAGAATCGGCCAGAAACAGGGGGTGTGCGCTTCTTAGGGGGTGTGCGCTTATTACGTCGAATACGGTACTTATCATATCCTGCTATGCTCATTACGGTTGCTATATAATAGTACATCTCCGGTCTTAATGAACTCGTCCTTCAGACAAGTTTGATATCTGGAATTACCAACTTTAACTATACGTCTAATTATAAGGAGCTTATATATGTATGGAGAGCACTATAATGACTATGTAATTATAAGTGTGCAGCACCTTAAAAATGGTGTAATCAAGATGGAAACATCTGGGGGAATGAAAAGAATAAGGGGATCATTAGATTCGCGAGACAGCTTTTTGGACTTTCTCCACAGCCAGGACTTTACTCTTGGCATGGTTGTTCTCATCTTCATGTGGAAGAGTCCTCCAAATACAATATCATGTCTACTCCTATCATCATTGGTGTGTTTTATTTGTATACCACTAGTTTGTGCCACCTGTAAGATACTATGATAGCCACTCAGTGGCTCCTCCTAGAAATTAAAAGATTAAGGTTTTGACCAACCTGACAATACTAACTTACCTAGGTTGATCGTATAGGAAGCCAAAAAATGACTGACTAGGTTAGGTACTAGTGACTGAGAGATTGGTTGTATAGGGAGCCTAGGAATATCATCAGTGCAGGTAGTAGTCCCAGTCACTAGGGATATTGGTCAGAATAATGAACTGATATTCAAAAATGACTGAGGCAAAACAAAATTGCCCCAAGTAGTGGGGCCGATGTTCAGCTTTCTGTGCACCTGAGATAGACTTGTGGAAGTGTATCTCAGATACAGAAGAAACTGACCAATCAGAAGCCGGCACCTGCTGCAGCAGATGCATCTGCTGCTTTCCAAGATGGCTGACCTGAAAGTGTATCTGGGATACACTAGGGGACAGAAGTATATCTAGGATACACTGAGGGGCAGAAGTGTATCCAGGATACACTCATTAAGAATACACAGATGAATGTGTATCTGATATAATACTGCAGTAGTGGGGCCCTGGATCATATAATCATTTATACATTGTCTACCCAGTACTGTAGATCATGACAATCTGTATTTGAACTATGTTATGAGTGATCAATAACAATTTTGACACTTCCATCCTTTACTGTATCCCAGATACATTTCCATTCCCTAGTGTATCCCAGATACACTTACTAACTTACCCTCCATGTGTATCCCAGATACACTTTCACACTGTAAGAAGTTACTGTATTTAGCTAACATAATTTAAGAAGTTGCTATATAATTACAGCATTATATACTATAAATTGGGTCTCCGGCAATGTTGCTGTACATTTACAGTACATTGTGCTGTACATTTACGCCGCTAGGTGGCAGCAGTAGACTATTTCTGTATTAATTATTCCACCAAACCCTTTCCCGGGTCAAATATTTAAAGCCTCACAAACTCTCTAGACATCGTAGAATAAGAATGGATGAGAGAGACTGAATGCAGTTATCATTAAGTGTATTGATATTTTCATAATTGTGTTGAATAATACAAAAAAACAGCAAAAGTATAGAATAGACACCACATTGGTGGGAAAAGTTAAATACTTAAGTGCCCAAACTGGGGAAAAGCTGGTATCAAATACGGTTCAGCTGTATTGAAGCAGGATTAAACCATTACATTGTGTAGTGTGTATTATCCTAGCTGAGATTGAACTATTATGCAGGAAAGTACTCTCCATGCATGCATATTAATTGATATAAATTGATGAGAACAACCATATGAAACCTACAGTAGAAGTTGCTGTAACTGTACAGCACCCAGTTGCTGTACATGTACAGCAAAATCTACTGGAACAAAAGTTGCCAGCAACTTTTGCTGTAGATGCACAGTACTTACTTCTTACAGTGCAGGTCAGCTATCTTGGAAAGCAGAAACCATTGAATCAACATTGATATCTAGTTGTCAATGTTGATTCAATGTTGAATCAATGTTGATTCAACATTTAACTGCACGTTGTGCCCACTGGGTGGAAGTGCATCTGAGGTGAACAGAAAGCTGAACATCGGCCCCACTGCTATGAGCAATGCCATACTCAAAAAGAGTTAGCCTAATACTCATAGAAATTGAAAGACTTAGTTGGGTTTGTCATTACTGATTGATTTTGATATTATTACCAAACATAGTTGGTCATATTTGGAAAAATAAAAGAATGACTAATTAGCTTAATCACTAGTGACTGAGTTGTTAGCCAGTAGGCTACTGACCAAGGTCAGAATATCAGGGCAATCTGTCATAGGCCTACTCGAGGAATAGAGGAGACTAACATGCCATGATTAATTCAAAGCTCGGATTGTTGTGATATAAGTGATGAATTGAATTCCCAGGATTTCAATGTGTTCCGTCGTTATATGTTATATGGCTACATATATCATAATGTCAAAATAACAATAAATAACAAAACATTGAGTAGAATACATAAATGCCTTCATAGAAATGTCTCACGTCTCAAGAAAACAGAAGAACAGCTAATAAAATACTTAGCCTATAAGTTGAAGTTGGATAGGCATCGCCAATTGCATATGCCAGACATCCAACGTCATCTACAGCGTGATATTTGACATAAGATGCACCTTACTGTATGTTTACGGGTTGCACTGTCTTATTGTAAGTTACATTTACCATTATGAGGAAGGTTGCATTTACCACATGTACCATAATGTATTTAGTGCAATGTGGCGTATACCCCGCTACTAGTAGTATGCAGTTACTATAATGCTAACACCCATTAGGTACATGCCCCACACACCGCCTTTGGCCAGCTCATCATTCACATAATGTTATATGGAGTCTTCCAGCCTAATATGGGAGAGGCTCTTAATGGTGAAGCCATTAACAACCATTATAACATGCTTGGATTCAATAAACGTCATTTCTATACACTGGAATATCCTTGGCCTTGGGGCATGAGAAAGGGTATGAACAATACATAGACAAAGGTGCACGAATTTCAGTCTGTTGACTGGGTTATTTCACGAGTTGACCTTGGGCCGTATTTCACGAGGCCGTAGGCCGAGTGAAATGTGGCCCAAGGGTCAACAAGTGAAATAAACCAGTCAACAGACTTAAATGAGTGTACCTTTGTGTTTATTTTTTATCTTTTTTGATTCAAAATACTGAAATTATGGCAGGGGGCAGCCTAAAAGTGCTAAATTGGCTTCTTTCTGCGCAGTTCAAATGTAAACAAATCGCCGTTTTGATGACGTCACAGGGCCGTGAAATACGGCCGTGGGTTAGGCCTATTTCACGGGGGGTGTTAAATACGGCACTCCTTGGTTAAATCAATGAAGCTGTCGTATTTCATAAAAAATAAACTATGTAACCTCTTCAGAAATAAAGTGGAGCAAGGCTCTTTGTTTTAAAAATAATAATAATAATAAATGACCATGAATGACACAGCATAGTAGGACAGTCCATGGTCCCATATCGCAATAACAAGAGTTACTTAGCGCCTAACACAGGTCTAAAGAGACACAGCAGCTAAATGATTACAGATCAGAATGACTTTATACAATAATAAATATCAACAACAATATGATAAATATCAACAAATATCATAAATATCAACATTTACAGAATAAATACCGCTAATCCCAATAAAAAAAAATCAGAACCACAGGAGGTGCGTACACTATGATGTTGACTGGCCAACTGACCCAGATTCAAACGGAGTGGCCTTATCTAGTCCGCACACAACAGATGGAATGGTCGCTAAGCGACGTCAAGGCTGGTGACATCACACCGGGAGATGACGTCACACCAGGGCGCCACCTCCCGGCTGGCGCAGGAACTCCTAGGGCGCCGCTGGTGCCCCCCAGGAGCGCTCGCGGCCAGGCCCCCTGCCCGGGGTTTATACCGGTATATAGGTCTATACTGTGTGTGTATATATATATATATATATATATATATATATATATATATATATATATATATATATATATATATATATATATATATATATATATATATATATATATATACGGCAGGTTCCAAGTTATGGTTTGCTGGTCTTCTCCCGGGGTATTACCTATACTACGTTAAAGATACTATAATATTATGTTAGCTAATTTCAGGTGGTTTTCCCATTTAAGGTTCATTACATGGTCCATATATATTATTGCATGCAGGTATGCAAACTTGGAAGGCTCTCATTTACCATTTATAGCATATCAAAACTACAATAATGTTGTCATAAATGAGTAATTTTTAGCTCACACAGGGTGCATCATAACACCATGGGATTTAGCCTGCAATGAAAAGAAAAGACAATATGCAGTATACCGGTACACGACCACTATACCTTCAGCCTATATCTACCTGCAAATAACAGAAGGTGAACATTTATACCAAACACAATGATGTCAAACACAGAGAAAATTGCAATGCTAGCCTATGTTATAACGTAAGCCTAATTTTGGGGTGTTTCAACTGATATTGCATCTTTAAATTGATCGATTTACATATGCATGTAAATACCTAATGTGGATTGGTGTCCAACATACTCTTGGATGCTCTTGACCCACGTTACTGTGAGTTACAGTAGTAACCCCTATAGGTAGGCCTAGCAAGTGATCGAGTTCAATTGTTCTGGACCATCGCCAAGTTTGATGCCAGCTAAGATGGTCCAGATTCAATTATGAAGTCTCAGTAGCCTAGATAGCCTTAGCTGTGCAATTTCTTCCAAGGCCAAAAAAAAGGTTTTTTTCAGGTAACCCGACCGACCCTATCAAAACAGGGCCGACCCTAAGTTTTTTTTTTCTGCAATTTTGAAGAAATTTCTGTATTTTTACCCTTTTTTGGTAAATTTTTGGGTCTTCGGACCGGCCGGCTGGTATTTTCATGTTAAAAAAAAAGTTTTAAAAAAAATCTGACCTACCGACCCTACATTTTCTGCCCATGTTACCTGAAACAAACCTTCTTTTTTTTTGGCCAAATCGACAATCTTGTAATTTTGACCTTCTGCCAGCAAGTCAATATGTGCGATAAAGTTGTAAATCTTTCTTCAATTGATGCACAAACATGTTATGATGAAACCTACCATACATCTTTATCATGTCAATCCGTGGAAGATTATATTTTAGTTATTTTCTAACACCATTCCATCATTTCCACTGAATCCCAGATCGTTTCAAAATGGCAGCCTGTGCTCCTCAGTTTGGAGGTACAAATTAATGTGTCCCAGAACTAGTTTGTAAAATCAAACATTTTTTGAAAATTGAAGTGTATCAGGGCCAGTCTACATTTTGGACATAACAATCCATAGTTTTCAGGAAGATATTTTGCTTTTTTGAAGAAATGATTGTAGTCCCATAGGACCAATTAGGAACCGGAAATGCTATTTGCAAATGGCTGACTTCCAGTGGGGGAAGGTCTGTGGCAAAACTTAAACTTTGCAAAAAGAAAATGCTTATTTTCAAGACGATAAATATTGCGAATGTCTTCTTCTACTTGTACTTAAGTACATATCTGTGTGGAGGAATGTCAAAAGATTTAGGCAGAAAGCAGTGCACAGAGGTAGGGATTGATGATTTAAGGTTGATCGCTACTCTTAACTTTGTATCCATGAAATGTCCTGTTTTTTCCCCCAAAGGTAGCTTATATCATTTAGAAATGGAAAATGTAAAAAAAAAGGGGGGGTCCCGACCTACTTTTTTTATTACAGATTTTTGAAAAAAAAAGTATTGTCAATTTTTGCCAAAAAATACAAAAAAATGGGACATTTTCATAATTTTTTTTCTTAGTGAACCAATGCCCACATTAATTTTGTATTGCACATGAATAATCCTAGGTCATGTCTTTTAATGGGAAAAATAAAATCATGGTCCAATAATGTACTTTTGTATGAAAAAACGGGATGGTTTTATGACGATTATTCAAATTTAATGCATAATTCTTCAGCAATATCTAAATATCACTGAAAAAAATCCATGAACTTTTTTTTTTATTTTTTCAAAAAATTGTTTGGACCAATAGCTAACATTTTAAAGGAATTTTGATAGGTGGTCCCTGGCATATTTTTATGGTTTTGGGCCTTTGAAGTTAGAAAATAATGCAAAACTGGACTAAATTTCATATTTAAAGCCTAAAATAATGGGTAAAATGGCAAAAATCGGGGTATGAAATGGTTCTATATCCTACCCTTGGTTATTTTAGAGAACCTGATGAGATCTATATCTATCTAGATAATGATTTATTGATTAATAAGTCCAATATTCTAACTTATATTGAAAATAGCAAATATTATTGGCTATAAATGTATCAAATTTTCAAAGTCCAATAAAATGCTCAATTTTGCTCAAAATTAGCTCATCTTTTAATATGGCTTTGTAAGCATACATAATGTAGTTAGTTTTCTAATATTAGCTCAATCTGATACATTTAAGCTATATGCGCAGAGACCTGCGCAGTGCTCCATTTTCAATGAGTAGCGATCAACCTTAAGCTGTGGGCCAATGTGATGACGCTCAACTGAGGCCTAGCTGGAGGATTGAGGCCAGCTCATTAATATAATGCTATAGGCCTAGGCCTGATGTAGGCCTACATCAATGGGTTCAGTGTTTGACATTCATGCCAAATGTGACTGGTATAGGTTACATAGAGTCCCGGCATAGATTCTGTAGTATGGCCAATCTAAATGGCTTAGCAGGGCCGGCTCCAGGATTTTGAAAAAAAAGGGGGGGGCCGTGATGTAGGCAATGTAGCCTACTGGATGGGGGTGGATGGCTAAATTCGACACGGCGACATGGCCATTTCTTAAAATCGACATGCGACATGGGGCTTAGTGAAACGAGGAAAAAAATAAGTGACATGACATGGGGTGTCTCTTAAAATCGACATGGGACATGAGAGGTTATTAAGGGCGACATGGGACATGAGGATTTAAGGGACAGGCGACATGACCATTTCTTAAAATTGACATGCGACATGGGGACCCCCCCCATCTACACCCCCTACTGGGGCACACTCGTACCCAAAGACATCAGCGAAGCCGACAGGCTGAGTGTCTCTGGGACAGGTGGATTAACATATTATGCTGGTTTCCGACCCCTGGGACCATATACTGCAAGTACCAGCGTGAAAACGACCTTGACCTTCACCGCGCACATGGAAATTCAAAACATTTCGCAAATAGAACCTATTTCACATTGTCATTTTATGAATTAGAAGACAACCATTTAAATATAGCATAATGCTCGTTTCCCATCAGCTGTATCCCTGTGTCTTTCTTTAAATTGATGCAAAGGTCGTTTTCTGATGGCCCCTGAAGCCACGTGTATGAAGCCATGTTGACATGAGGACGCACAGCGCCCATTTTTAAATCCACCAGAAAAAAAGTCCCAAGGAAATGCAACTGTGGCATCATATTAAATATGCTTTTAAGTCACATGCCCTAAATTTTCCATGCATGCACAGATGTTAACATAGGCCTAGGCCTACATCTTAAACAACATTTTAATCGGGTTTCATCCAAAAAATGGCGTAGGATACAGTGGTGATTCTGATGTGATCCGTGGCATGTCCCAGTGCCACAGGTTCGGTCCATAGGCCTATGTACCTATGGGCCCTGTGGACCTGCTGACCAGCCTTCGGCTGTGTTGGTTTTAAAACTGTAGGCCTATCATCATATCCCAGTGCCACTACACAGCCAAAAATAATTTTCTCATTTCCAGAAAATATTTCTTGTTTTAAGTAAAATAAACTTAAAACAAGTTTGTCCGTAGGATAACAAAATTTTACTTGAAAGCATGGTTGAGTTTAATAAACTTAGAGTAAGAAAAACAAACAAGAAAAACAAACAAGAAAGAAATTCTTAAATCAAGTTTTTTATACTGGAATCAAGATGATATTTCCTGACATATTTCTCAAAATAAGAAAATGTTTCTTACGGAATGGACCTTTTTTCTAGAAAACCTTTTTCTTAACTAAGTTTTAATTTCTTATTCGAGTAAATAAACAAGATTGATGTTCTTGCCTGGGAAAGGGGTATGATTATTTTTAATTTTAGTCTTAGAGAGAAAGGATTGATGCCAGAGCATCAGAAAGATTAAATGCAGCTTTTTGTAGCTACAATAGAAGTTTAAGCAAACAGACCTTTATTCAAAGTCATTTCACTTCATGTATTGGGACAGGTAATCCTTCCCTTTATCTAAATGATATTATCAAGCAAATGGTGTCTCTTATCATTTCTCCCTATAGTTATTATAATTCATTCACTGGAAAAAGGGTTCTTACATCAGATTAATCCCTAACAAATTTCCCCTTTTTCCACATAGTTTTACCCTCTTCTGTTTATTTGGGACTTAATTTAAGGCAGAAATGTATACCCTGTTTGATAGGAAAGTTGTTGTATTGCATAGTGGTGGCCTCTTGTGGCACAACATGTAACTAATGTTCTTAATTTAAGAAAATAATTCTTATTTAGTAGTCTGATCCCTATGGAACCTAACTGAACTCCCATTCCACGCCTATAAAATTCCCAAATAATGGAAGGACTTTGGTGAAGGCATTAAGCATGGTCATAACCATCACATAATAGAGTATACTTGCATATTTTTCGCTCTAATTGACACTTTAGACACATGGTTTCAGGTTAATTTTTAACTGAGCAGATTTTCAAGACATAGCAATCTTAAATCTAGAAATAGAACTTTCTTATTTCAGGAATATAAGATATAATCTTGTTTGGTGCACAAATGACCAGTTTTAAGAAAATTCCTAAAGAAAAATAATCTTGAATACTTGTTTCTAGAAGAATACTAGAAAAATATAAGATATTTTTTTTAGCTTCCCCTTTCTGAAAACAAGATAAATGTATAAACTCAGAATGAGTTTATTCCTTGAATTGAGAAAATTTAATCTTGATTCTAGTATTTTCTTGGAGTAAGAAAATTATTTTTGGCTGTGTAGGCTTTGCCTAGTGGTGCTGGAATCGAGTGTGCTACTGGGGGTAGGCCTATTCTATTGGAAAATGGAAAATACAGAAAAATAGGGGGGCGTCCGCCCGCCCCCCCCCCCCCTAAATCCGCCCCTGCTTAGGTGTTTCACTTTAGGCCTACCTGAATCAACCCTACAGATAGATGTTTAGGACCATATTAATAACGATGTTGCTCCCATAATCCATTTTACCCGAGGCGATTTTGTTGGGTCCTAGTTGGTGGTTACGTTCTCGCCCGGGGTTCCCGCCCTGCACCTGGCATGTTGTTATTAGGGACCTTGGGGCCGAACCATAAAAAATGTCACGTTTGAGACGTGAGAGTTTAGCAACCCATAAAAAAATCACGTTCCAAACGTGTCCATCACGTTTTGTCCACGTTTGTCCACGTTTTGTCCACGTTTGGAACTTAGACCTACAATCTCCAAGTAGCAAATATCAGCAACCTAAATGAAAAAATATATTTAGTATTTGTTTTTATTGAAATTGTGAACGATTGTTCTCTCAGCATAGCTAACATATTCTGATACATTTTAGAGGAGATATGGTTGAAAATAAGCAGTATATCCCAAATCCTACATACAGACGTGACTATCACGTCCCAAACGTGGAGGGTGTAAGCTATGGTCACGTCCAGACGTGAAATCACGTTCCAAACGTAACATTTTTTATGGTTCGGCCCCCTTTAGCAAACCCGACGTAGCTCATTAAACGTAGACGTATCCTTTCAGCACTGCTACGTCTGCGTTTAATGAGCTTTTACGTGGTTGCTAAAGGTATCCCTATTGCAACTTTCTTCTCACGGCACCAAATGTTCACACTTAATAGTATCGCCTGCAGTGAAGCTGCTGGTCTTCATCAATAAAACTTTTCTTCTCTCCTCCAGGTAGGCCTACATGTGACGCTGTTACATGGCACATGCACACTGGGGTATACAAGCCCCAATGTAGGCCTACTACCGCATGTCGATTTTAGATAATAAGCTAAAACGTCACGGCAGTTGCATACGAGTGGTTTTATTCAACTCTTGTACGCCACAGGAAGCCACGAGTTGGCTTCATAAGCCAACGAGTGGCTTCCTGCGGCGTACAAGAGTTGAATTAAACACGAGTATGCAAACTGCGTGATGTTTTAGATTTATTATACCTAGCCCAACTTTTATTCAGGCCTAAACCACTAATATTGGGGGTATAGATGGGGGGGGGGTCTGCTTCTGATTTTGTGTTTATTAACGTTTTTCACGTGTTTTAAACTACGTTTTTATGCAATTTTCTTTACGTTTTTACTGTGTTTATTCAGTCAGCAAGGGCCAAGACTAGCTTAGAGTTAGACTGACTCCTGTCCCGACTATAGCATGCGGGAAAGGGGGGAGTGTACTTGAGCAAGTCAAAAAGGGTTGTGTTGGCTTGTACTGGTCAAGATGTGTACGCCACGCTCACGACGTGTACGCCACGCTCACGACGTGTACGCCACTCTCAGACCTTTTATTATACCTAGCATATGATAATCACATTCATTAAGCCTAGGAGTCTGTATGGCCACTGTGTGGAGCAAAAATGTCATACACCCACGTGTGGGCGTATGTGCTGTATGCCCACGGGTGGGACTAGCCGTGGGCATACAGCCCATACGCCCACGCCGCAGGGGTGGCGCCCCCCCCCCCCCCCCCCCCCCCGGGAGAATTTAGAACTACCGGCCGTGAGTGGGAATTAGGTCACCAAACTAGGTCACCCACAGCGCCCACTCGCTAAAATGAACGACCTAGTAGTAATGTTTTATAAAGCTCAGTAAAGAGTCAGGATTTGAAGATGGAGGGTTTATATAATATCTATAAAATGCTTAGGTCTGTATGCTGTATCAAACAACTTTTGCAATGCTCCCACACTCCCGGGTGACACTCCCATTAGCTCCCATTGGAACAGTGCTCCACACTCCCGGGTGACACTCCCATTAGCTCCCATTGGAACAGTGAAATCGACAACGTCCTTATTCTATCAAATGAGGAGGTGAACCAGGTGAGGGAGGGGGGACGGGGGGTGGCTAGGTATAATAAAGCCAAAACCACACTTGAAAGCATACAGCCTCTGCACGGCCATGCGCGTATTAGTACATGTACGGGACTCTCGTGCTACGCACTCGAGCCCGTACATGTATTGATACGCTTATGGCCGTACAGGGGCTGTATGCTTTCTCGTGCAGTTTTTGTTTAGTACGCCACTCTCACAGCCTGAGAGTGGCGTACAAGCACTTTTATGCCACAGATACGCCGTCAGCAGCTTCTATAGTTAAGAGATAGGGACTCTGTATGCTTTGTTGTCCTAGGTATAATAATAAGGCCACTCAAAAAAAAAATTGTTTCTCATCACCAAGCAATGAAAAATATGACGAGGGCGTTTTTTATTTAATTTTTCTTTTTTTTTTTACTCGGGGCAATTTACATAGGGAAATTTGGACATTTCGCAATCAATTTTCAAATTTTAGTAATTTGGAGTTTATTGATCAGCAAAAGTTGTAAGAATGCAAGTTACACCTAGCTAATTGCATTGCTGACAGCATAAGCTTTAATTTGATGCCAAATTTGCCAATATTTTGGCAATTTTAACATATTTTTCATCAAAAATTTAAAAAAAAAAATATATATATATCCCAAATCATGATTTTTATGATGCGCGCGGTGATGAGAAACAGCTTTATTTTTTTTGAGTGGCCTAGTAAAGGCCATGTCGCATGTCCATGTCGCTTAATTATCTCCATGTCCCATGTCGATTTTAAGGATTGCCCATGTCCCGTGTCATTAACTTTTCAAACCTCATGTCACATGTCACTAAGCCTCATGTCGAGAAATGGCCATGTCGCCGTCAATACGGTGTCTCTTCCCACATCCCGTCTCGAACCACACGTCCGACGTAAAACGAGCGACCTTGGTGGGACTCGAACCCACAATCTTCGGCTCCGGAAACCGACGCCTTATCCATTAGGCCACAAGGCCCTCTGCTCGTCCGTGCCGGGAAGGCCGATATGGAGACCACGGATCTAAATTTAGATCAGTGGCCTACTTACCAGCGCGAGGCTCCAAGCTGAGCGGGGATGGACTACACTGGGTGCCTGGGCCACTATGTAGTCCAGTATAGATAGCCTACAGGTTTGCGTCACAGGCGACCATTTGCTCCATACATGCAACATCCCCGGTCCCCGCACTCTAATAGGCCTACCTAAACAACCCCATCCATGTTATGGGATTCTAAATATTACCCCCTTACCACTGACATTTGGGTGTAAAACACCCCCTTTGAGAATGAAAACGCTGACTTATTGGCCCCTATAAACACCCCCTTTTTAGAAAACATAGATTTTGATCAGCTTTATTTAGGCCTTTTTTTCTCTCCAATGAAAACTATTGGGGAACTCTCCCATTTTTTGTTCGGGTGATTCAAAGGTCGCTGAAATTATGGGGGTGGACCCCTAAAATCGACAGGGCGACATGGCCTTTTCTTAAAATCGACAGGCGACATGGGGCTTAGTGACAAATGACAGAAGAAATTAAAAGATATTGACAAGGGACATGGCCTTTTCTTAAAATCGACAGGCGACATGGAGCCTAGTGACAAATGACAGGAGAATTACAAAGATACTGACAAATGACATGAGTATTTCTTAAAATCGACAGGCGACATGGGGACCCCCCATCTAGACCCCCGAAATTGCCAAGTAGAATAGCCTACAGGCTTACACAGAATTAGACTCTAGGGGGGTCAGAATTTTGCCCCCTTTTCTTATTTTCAAGGAACTGATATTTAATAGGCCTATTTACCCCCCTTTTCTTTTTCTCTGATTTTGGGTTGAAAAACACCCCCTATTTATGATTTTCACGAACATGCAGAGTGAATGAAAAAGCACCCTTTTCTCGGCGTTTTCGTAACATGGATGGTGTAGTTTCTCATGCTAAGTGCAGGAACCCGGACAACATCATAGCCTATACTAGGGACCTTTAGCAAACCCGACGTAGCTCATTTAATTTTGCTATTTTGACAGTATAGGCCCCTACCTCCATTGTTGACATATAGGCCTATTCACTGCTAGAACACCCATAGGATCCTATAGTTAAGGCAAAAGAAATATTTTTCCAAAATTCATGCCTTTCTCAATTTATGTGTGACCCCCTGTTTTATTGGTCCTAAAAATTTTGTATAGATGTCCATTATACATTCCCAAGGTTTAATTGCAATATCAATAGAAGAATGGGATTATCCATGACAGATAATGTGAAAATGCTGTTTTCCTATTATAGAGAAAGTGGTCTATGTAGGAATATGAATATAGCTTAAAGGATACTTTTCATGAGCTTTGATTTTTGCTGCCAGGTGGCTTCTGTCTAGGAACCAGCGATTCCCTTTAAGGCTGTATGGGGTAGGGTACCCCTAGGCCCCCAATGAAGATTTGGTTCTTACCCCTCTGTGAATACCGCTGTTAAATACCGCGGGGAAATGCTCCAGGCGGTTTAAAAAGACCTGGACCTCCAGGGTGGTTTAGAGAGATACTCTACGGGGCTCTGGGAGTGTTGACTTGATGATGAGATGTGAAGAGCGACCCTAGGCAGCAGCCTAGTTGCACAGAGAATACTGTTAGCTATACCGAAATTTACAATGTCAACCTCTTTTGTCTTTTCACCACCCCTTTCATGAGTATGGGGATGGATGGCTAAATTCTATACGGCGACATGGCCATTTCCTAAAATCGACTTGCAGCATGGAGCTTATAATGGGTATAGACCCCTAAAATCGACACGGCGACATGGCCATTTCTTAAAATCGACATGGCGACATGGTCATTTCTTAAAATCGACATGTGACATGGCAACCTAAGCGACATGTGACATGGCCATTTCTTAAAATCGACATGTGACATGGCAACCTAAGCGACATAGCGACATGGGAAAGGTGGTCTGAGGGTTAGAACCATGGTAGGAAACATCAATAATAGCACCAGAATTGACCGTTTGGCTTCTAGATTTTCAAAATTTTCCAGGGGGTCAAAAATATGTCTATTTCAACAAAAGACATTAGTGACACTAGGGACATGGCTTATTTCTTAGTGACATGGGACATGAGCTTTTCTTAAAATCGACATGCGACATGGGGACCCCCCATCTATACCCCCCTTATAGTGACATGAGGAAAAGAGTAAGTGATACGACATAGGGTATTTCTCAAAATCGATATGGGACATGAGAAGTTCTAAAGGGCGACATGGGACATGAGGATTTAAGGGGCAGGCGACATGACCATTTCTTAAAATCGACATGCGACATGGGGACCCCCCATCTAGACTCCTATGAGGGCCTCGGGCTATAAAAGGAATGTGCATCTCCCTGAAATCCTGTATGCCAATGATATGTGTACATGCGTGGTAATGCAGGCAAAATGTGACTTTCTACCAAATAAAGTTGTCTCGATGTTGATTTATTTTTAAAGTCTATAATTATAGCGTGTAGTGTAGGCCTTTCCCAACATCTTTATATTGAGAGATACTTGGCATTTGATAAATGTATATCATAACTTGCAGCATCTTTAAGTAACATTTACATATATAGGGTATTAGTGGGAGTAGGTAGGAGTATAAAGACCCACTAATTCATCATTATGTATAGATATCAGGAAAAGTTTTCACATGTCAATTGTAACACTTGGATCGATTTAAACTCCACAGATATCCTGAGACACCAGGGGCACCATTTGTGTTCAGAACAGACACGTTTATAGTATATTGGTCTGAACATTGATGGCATTTATCAAAATAATAATGCATAGGGCCTATTATCCATGTGCCTATACAAACACGTGAGGCATTGCAGAGAAACATTACACAATCAGATAATCGATTATGCATGGTTTAGGGAAGTGGTATGCCTATTCGGGTAGTGGCAATGTGTAGACGGGGGATGAATTTGAATGGATGAATGGTAATAGCAGCTCATCTTACAAAGGTTGAAACCCCCGGTGAAAAGTCCAATTCCAGAAGTATTCATGGAAGGGTGCCATTTAAAGTTCCGAGCTGTAACACCAGAGGTCTTTGAAATTCCCTCAATTAGTACCCTCTATTCCCTCCAGGTGCGGCGGCGCTTCGTCTCACCCGGAGTGACTCGAAGAGATTCGTTGTCAATTAGCTCAGGTTTAGACAAATTTGACCAGCTTTGACGGCGGCGCAGGGTGTATTTATCTTCACTAATTGGCCAGCAGTGCCAGACGAATGTGCTATTTCACGTGGAGCAGAGTGATGCTAATTATTGAGATGCTCTGAGCAAATTACCTGCAATATGAGCTGTTCATCCACCTGGGTATGGGAGCAGTCATTTACTGGCATATGAGATGGGGTGGGAGGGGGGGGGGTGAGAGTGGGGCGGTGGTAGAAATGGAAAAGGGGGTAAAACATATATATGCAACAGGCAATTGGGAAAGATAAAGGAGTCAAAACGCTATTTATCAACTCAATTGCATGACATGGCGGGCGGGGGGGGGGGGCGTGTTGGGAGGAGGGGGGCAGGGCTCAATCAGATGTACCCGCATGGTCCACTTGATTTTTCGTGGCCTGTAACTCAAAATGGCGGTGGGGCGAGGGGGTCGAAATGGTTTCAAAACAAGGGTTTGCTTCGGTCAAAATTATCCACCAAGCAACCCCCCCCCCCCCCCCCATCCCTGCCACAGCAATAAATGTGTGGCCCCATCGTGTCTGGAGGCTTCTGTGGGGTGGTACCTCACCAGACGGTTCTATATTTACACACGTCAAGAAGAGACATGTCTGCATGTGTGAACGAGTGCCGGGCACAGTCCTATGGCTGGTGGAAATATGGCATCCCTAATCTTGTAGAAATATGGCACTATCGGGCTGATATCTAGATAGATTGGGGCTGGGTTCTTCTGTTAAATGAAATAGTTAAAATAACAGATAATGGAGTGTATAATATATGGTATGGTAAGGCATGCCCTCTGATCTTAATTGCACATCCTTCTGTGATGATAATCATTAGGAAACTGATGTCTCCTATAGTTCTAAGTATAGTATTATTTGGACTGCAATTGGGTATCAAAGTGTAAACTTTATAATGTGAGTGACACCGTATTGTTCTTCCAGCAGAGTTATTGACTATAGACTCCAGCTGTTAACGGTGGCCTCCTCAACCTCAGAGAAAGTAACATAAAGAAAATAGGGAAAACGGAGGTTCCTAGTGGAACTGTTTAGGGAATATATAAAACCTTCAATTTCTACATGTATAATTAGTCCCCTTGTTGGAGTGTATACTGGTAGATCTTCAACCTACTGTTTGAGGTTCAGCCATGGTGAATCCAAGGCGGTTTGGGAAAATATATTGCTGGGAACAACTCTGACTGGATTGACCATTGTTGCTGGTTGACAGCTCCCACCTGTGATAACGGTTCTTCAGATAAACGATTCGTTTATTTTATGACAGTCACTTATTGTAAGAGGACTTTTTGACAACCTTGGACACTTTGATTTCATTAGTGTTGTCACCACTGTGACGCAGTGGCGGATCCAGGAGGGGGCGACAAGCCTTGCCCCCCCCCCCCTCAAAAAAAAAAAAAAAAGGAAGAAGAGAAAGGAAAAAGAAGAAAAGAGGGAAAGAGATGAACAGATTGTGAAGTATGATACATAGGGCCTGACTGAGGGCCCCTGATTTGGATGGGGGGTTTCCTAAAATGCGTGAGAACTCACCATTCCAAGGCTAGATCAATAACATTTTCCTTGGGGGCATGCCCCCATACCCCCTTAATACAGCTGATGCGCTTCACGCGCGGGAAACAGATAGTCACTCTAGGTTGGCCAGGTTTGTCCCCCCCCTCTAGACAATCCTGGATCTGCCACTGCTGTCACGTGTATTTTGTCACTTCAATCCAGTTGTGTACCCTTGCCTGGAACCAGACTGTAATTAGCCTCCAGCATGTGTCATTATGTTTATGGATGTCTTTGGTCTCAAAGTATGTGTTGGTGATGGTGGCGTGTGCAGAGTGCATCAGGCCTTTCACCTTGCCTGAGAGCAAGGGACTGCTAACATATAACCCTTCTGCATTGTTTATTTAGGCTGGGTAGGAAACAGAATAAAAGGTGTAAACTTTTGGAGAAATAGGGGGATACTCACATGGAACTAATGGTGGACTAGGTTTTGCCAAATTGTATGGCCACTTTAAGGTCTCTAGAACTAGTATTCATTGCTCTTTGGTATAAGTACGCTATTGTCACACAGTTATTAAACTTTAAACCATGTAATGGTGTAGGGCTAAGACAAAGGACTTCACACCATGGTTGTATTGCAAGTTTAGTTAACCTCCTCAGAACTGAGTTATGTAATATAAATGAGGGCACCAGACAGTCTGTCGTGGTTAATTGTACATATACTCAGGTCCTTGTAGGTTAACCTTTACATAACTTTGTAGATTATGACCTGATATAACCTATATATATAAATGTGCAGAATACCCCGAAATGTCAGTCGGTTCAGTACCGAGAGTTGGCGCCACCAATTAAAGTCAATTACCTATCTGTAAGGGTACGGCCATCTATGGCCACCAGTGGATATTAAATGAATGTCAATCCATGTGTTTGGATTCAAGTCTAGAACAATAATCTGCTTTGAGATTGACGCCTCTGGTAGAGATTTGAACACTGCAGTGAGGCCTTCTAATCACTCCTCTGCTGCAGAATGTCAGGAAACGTAATGATAGGTATACCTAGGTGGCAGCATTGAGCACTCATGTGGCTCCCAGCCATCAATATATATTTTTCTCTTCTTTCTATCTTTGTCCTTTCTCTTCACTACCTTTACTATCATCCTTTATTATCACCCTTTCTATCTATTTACATCCTATTAACATGTATACTTAAGATGGTATAATGCTGAGGCCGTTGGTATACGTTCTGCCAACAATACATAGACTCTAAGCACGCCTCATATACTTGGGAGGAAATCCAATTATACCACCTATTCTAAATGATGTGATACCATCTTCATTATGACTAATATAATGTAGTGGGACTAACCAACTTAATTGGACAGCCCCACATCCTATTACCACTCCCAGCTTGGAGTAATAATCGGTTAATGGATCACATTTTATCACCAAAGCTGAGAAATACAAAAAAAGAGCAATCCATAAGGTTATGTATTTCCTCAGGACAAAGTTAAACGAACTGATAACAACAACAACAACAACAACAACAACAACAACAACAACAACAACAACAACCATACAAGCAGCTATTCTCATTGTATGTCGACCACACTCTCAACCCTAGCCCAATTGTCATACCATAATGTATACACAATGTATCAGAATACCCGATATCCCCTTAAAGTTACTATGTCAGCTAGTTTTGGGTGATTTTCCCATTTTAGGTTGATTACATGATCCATATAATTGCATGCAGATATGGAAAGTTGGCAGGCTGTCACTCATCATTTAGCATAGTAAAACTATAATATATTGTCACAAATGAATAACTGTGCGGCTCGCAGAAATCAAGACCTGTTATGGGTGACCCGGGGTGCATCATGTAACCATTGGATTTAGCCTGCAATCACAAAATGGTCAAAGAAAGCAACTGCAATGTTATTTTACAACTTAATTTTGGGGCGTTTTAACTGAATGTTAATCCATGTGTTTTTAACCCTAAAACGTATGCTATGTTCTCCTATATTACGCTTATAATATCATTCCACCATGGTTCGAGCCTGAAACAGTTATTTGGCAAGGCTCATGTTTGCATGCGTCAAAAAATCCCCCAACCTTAAAAAAAACATTTATAGCTGTATAGTGCTTGTTAGATGTAATACCAAATGGCTATTGGTCCTAGTCATTGGTATTCTCATTTTCCCATAGAAATACATTTTCAATGCCCACTGAAGGAAAGTATTTCTTGAATCGCAATGTCATCCCAAGGCTATATTAGAGATGTTCACAAATATTATGCACATAGAATCTCTTGAAATGTGTATACTTAGGTTATTCGTGTGATGTTGTTTAATAGATACCCATATCCTATAGGCATGCAATCACAGCTACAAAGTCAACTGTGGTTAGGCCAAAAAAATGAGGTGTGTTTCAGGCAACCTGACCCTGGAGTAGATCCGACCCTAACTTTTATTTCGTAATATTTGGGAATTACTTTTCTAAATAACATATATATTTTCCTAGCTGTCAGCAATTGTTTTGGTTATGACGACCAAGCTTCTACTGACTTCAGCGGTCTAAATAATTGCCTGACCGCAGGAAATTGCTTTTAGATGAGTATATCCAACAACTTCATGATATTCCTAGTTACTTGAGCAATCAATGAGTCATCCTGGTGACCCACGGGTCAATGCGTTAATTCGGGACCCAATCCTGGCAATTTCAATAGTAAAGGAAAAGAGATTAATCAATTCGCCTACCCTAATCTTCAGGACCATGTTGCTCGAAACACACCCTTTTTTCTCCTTATTCAATAATATATTCATGCTATTCTATCCCAAATCAAACAAGACGAAAATGTTTAACAAAATATCATTTTTTATTTCTCGTAAATCGGTTGATATCATCAAACGAGAGGCAAACCTTATATACACAGTAGTTATAAAATAGTTCACAATATTGATCAAAGATCACTGAACTGAATCCATATTATGATGACTCCTACTATTTTATGTACAGGGCACAGTGTCCATTGGGCATACACGTATGTCATATTCAAATATTGCAATGTGTCATTAGATAGAGGATGTACACTTATAACAGGGGAAGTTGGGTCCAATATCCCTGATAATCCTATTTTGTTATCCTATTATTATTCCTCAGTGTGTATAGGATTGGTTATTATACATGTATGTATATCTATTAGTCATATATCCATTGGTACTGTGTAGTCCTCTCGAAAATCAATTGGGTCTTTGTGTCCTCAGACCTCCATAATTCTTGCTATGTCATGACATATTTGGTTCATCTGACAAAGGTATGAGTGTCCGTATATTTTGCGATGATTTATTCACTCAAAATGGTGGATTAGCAATGGGAACAAATATGCATTTTGAATAGCATAGCCTTCATTTCTTATCAGCGCCGATTTGTTAATTCTTTACATATTTACATGTATTCATTCAACTCACACATATCCTTACATTCAATAACCAATAAGTATCTCACATAATTATTCTTGAGAACTTAACCAAGTACAATAAATATTATGTAACATTAAAGCATTTTCACCTTTGGATCCCCACACTGTCTACCCCCATAATTATAGTTCCCTCCCACGAACCCGGGTCTCTTTCCTGCTAGTACTTCCAGAGCACTGAGCAATTACTCTGTTCCAAATTAAGGAATAGAATCCCTAACAAAACGTCCTTATCCACGATTCAAAATGTATATTAAAGTTGTCTACGTGAATAGGGAGGAGACAGACCACCACCGTATCCTCACCTCCTCCTCCTTCAGCAGCCCCCCTACCCACCCACCCTCACCCCATCCTCTCAAGACAAAATAAATACACCATCCATTCTCTCTAATGCTCTGACAGATCTGTCGCACGCTCGGGATCCAATTCAAAGTAGCGCGGATCCTCTTCATGTTCTATAAACTCAGTGCGGTTCATTCTGGCCAGGGTGTGATTGTCATAGTTCTGGTCGTGCCCCAGGGGTACCACAGGGTAGGCCGGTAGGGTGTTGGACCTGTACCCATACGGCCCATTCCCACCACCCCCGTGGTGCCCATTGCCTCCACCACTGGCTGCCGTGCGCTCTATGGTGCCTGTGCGGGTGGCATCACCTGGGCGGGGTTGGGGGAGCGGCATCTCCCAGATGTGAGCATACTCGTTCTTGTCGTGTCCGGGTAGCATGCCCTTGTCGTGGAGGTGGTCGTGGTGGATGTTGTCACTGGGCTCGTAGCCTGACTTCATGTACTGAGCCTCCACACCACCGCGGCCATGTACCTGCTGGGCGGTAGGAGCCCGCCGCGCCCGGCCATGACGTCTGGAGGAGAGGGAAACAGTGGAGCATTATCACCTATTGTCTATTTTAGGAGATTAAAGTATTAACATTACTTCTAAAAAAGACTTTAAGAATCAAGCTCAGATCTTTCAGGTATGAGACCTTACGCAATTCAAAACTAATCACATGTATGCGGTAAATTTGATTACAATAATCCGTATCCATCAAGCGGTCAAGTTATCGAAAAATGATTATTACAACACGATATCTTTCTCAGGACTATGGATAATCTATAAAGATTGTCTTATTTTTGTTAGCGTAGGTTATCATAACACTGTATTCTTACCCTTTCAAGACTACTAATCCAACGATGAAGATAACAAGTCCAATGGTTACCGCCACAGCCAGTATGACAACTATTGAGAGACCTGCAATAAGGGAAAGCACAGTGTGAGTTCATGTGAGCAACTGTGAGTAATTGTGAGCAACTATGAGTAATTATGAGCAACTGTGAGTAATTGTGAGCAACTGTGAGCCACTGGAGGCCGTTATGGATGTGGGATAGTACTATTGCTGCACACCAGGTGGCAGCCCTGAGCTACGCTAGTCGGTCAGCCTGTTCACAGTTATCTGACTAAAGGGCACTATCCAATCTGTAACCTGATAACAGTGATGTCAACGTATGGATGTCTCTGCTGACATTATTCAAATCGGACATTTGAGATGTATTCCGCCAGTTTTGTTTACCACAATGGTTCGCACAAGCAATATAAACGGGAAAGTGTACTGGTTCCCAGACTTCTGATGCACTATGAATATAGCTCCACCTGGCACCTCTAAGTCTGGCGACCCCATAGCGTGGGTATATTCTGAGTGATAGCCTATTAGAGTGCACTGAGGTTAAAATGTTAAGGGACACATAGTTAGTTCATTCACCAAAGCTTTTGTCATCATGATGCATAAATCCTGTCCTGGCGAGTAACTCGCCAGGTCTGCATGTAACACTCATGCCGACCCTAAGTGGTTAATACACTCCCAAAGGGTCATCATGATGCATGGATAAATCTACATTTGTGCATTGTGACGACAAAGGGCATAGAATATTAAAGCACTATGCGGCCCTTAAAGGGCTGAGATGGATCTATTCGTAGATGCTTACCTGACGGCATATTCCCGCTCCCAAGGACACTGTGAGCAAAGATACCTCCGTTACCTGTAAGGAGAGAACATTGAGTTGAAGTCACGTGTGCTGTAGACATTAACTATGTTGACCTTTGTGGCTGACCTTCCCAGAGGCAGGACACATCAAGGGCGGCCGCACGATTAAGATATGGTAAACAGTGCAGGTTTACTTAGACATCAAATAAATCAAAATCAATTAGATTATCACGTGCTCTGGTAGTATTTCATAGCCCCTACTTACTCGGATATTACCCAGCCAGTCAATCCAGTTTAGGTATTAATGGAGTGTTAAGTATTGGTATATTGTTTTGGGATTTGGATTTCTTTTTGGAAGTGTTTCCCCTTAAAGTTTGCATTTCTCATTATTACGGTTAGAGAAAACCTTTTGATTATGTATACATAATTATATATATATATATATATATATATATATATATATATATATATATATATATATATATATATATATATATATATATATATACGTACAAATAAACTGATTAAAGAGAATTCTAAAATGTCATATATGCATACACCATCCCTATATTCAAAATGCACTGTGTAATAGATAGAGCAGCTCTGACTCACCAGATGAGCAGTTGGAAGCCTTGCCGACCCAGCGTCCCTCCTTACAGAGCAGCTCCCATCTATCTCCGGTATCGTTACAGCCCAGCACAGCGCGCGTCCCCGACCTTTTACTCCAACCATGAGCAGGTTGATGGGGGTCGGCGCACCCCACAGCTGCAAGAACAAGGAGGATATTGAGTATATAGCTACATGATGGTAGAGAGATGAGCAGCTCAAGGGTCATGGTAGTTATATACAGTGGGCACATGGTGAGGGATGAGCTGCTCACTATAGGAAGGTGTCGGGGTAAAGGTGTGTGGTTGTATTATATGGAGGTAACAGGCACCTTGTACATTTGTATATTAGGATGTAGTGGATCTAGGGTCAGGGTCGCATGCAATCTGATACAGAACAGAATATAACAGTTTGGATCTTTGACCCTGTCCAACATGGGCTCCTGAAAATGATGCATCCCAATACATATAGCCAAGAACCGCTCGCCAGGTTCTGTCAGTGATACGTCCATATACATACATCATTATAAGAGGCACCTCTCACCTCTCAGGTAAAGTGTTGTACTGTTGTGGAACCCTTTGTTCTACCACCACACAATGCACCCTACTGCATTTCATTGGACTAAGTAGTTTAGGACATAAGGTGTAAGTAGTATAGGACATGAGGTGTAAGTAGTATAGGACATGAGGTGTAAGTAGTATAGGACATGAGGTGTAAGTAGTATAGGACATGAG
Organism: Harmothoe impar; assembly: GCA_947462335.1. Taxonomy (NCBI): domain Eukaryota; kingdom Metazoa; phylum Annelida; class Polychaeta; order Phyllodocida; family Polynoidae; genus Harmothoe; species Harmothoe impar. The sequence continues at coordinate 54,538,873 of OX381715.1, forward strand.
GTGTAAGTAGTATGGGACATGAGGTGTAAGTAGTATAGGACATGAGGTGTAAGTAGTATAGGACATGAGGTGTAAGTAGTATAGGACATGAGGTGTAAGTAGTATAGGACATGAGGTGTAAGTAGTATAGGACATGAGGTGTAAGTAGTATAGGACATGAGGTGTAAGTAGTATAGGACATAAGGTGTTAGTAGTATAGGACATGAGGTGTAAGTAGTATAGGACATGAGGTGTAAGTAGTATAGGAATTGCCCGTTTGTCGCAGGCCACGCTATTGATGTGTACAGCGATGGCGACAGTCTTGCCGACCCAACAACATACTAAGATACTTGAAGGTTCATGGGTGTTAAATTAAGGTTTGAGCCAACTTCCACTATTATACATCACCGAAACGACCCACTACCACCAAGTCTACCAGTCAACTCTATAGACGCATCCACCATTCCAACGTTCACCTAAATAACCCACCCACCCCTAGTCATTACCACCAGTCCTCTTCTCAGGGAGCTGTTTATGGTCAGGTGGAGCCGAATTACAGAGGCCGTGCCTAAACAAACATTGGTGAGTGTAGGGATGGGGTGTCGGGGAGTGAATGGCGTTTAGGATGTGGTAGGGGCACGATGGGACCTCCATGGGGTACGGCACCCATAGATAGCGGTTCTTCTAACCGTGAGCTTTCCTCCAGAGGGAGCGAGGGGAGGCCGATACAGTAACACCCCTTACTTTGTGCCGATTTAGATCAAACAGAAGAAAACGTCTTCTCTTTTTACTAACGCCTGCATGGTTTTTGTTTCCCCTACACTTCCAACACCTCCCCCACCCCCTCGAAATCCCCCCCCCCCCCAACCCAAAGTCTGTGAGGCACAGCTGCTGCCCCCTGTCGCGAGGCTGTGGAACTGCCGCTAGAGTTAGCGCATTGACACCTTATCTGTCACTCTGAGGTGATGAATGGGTCGGTGGCGCTGGGCTCCGCCAATCAGCACCTAATGTGGCGTAATGGCCACGCCTCTTAGGCCCACATCAATCGCTAAGTCAGTGCGCCGGCCTAAGTGCCATTCTGATCTAGCTAAATTGTATTCTCAACGGCACTGGGTTGGGGACAGAGTGCTTTGTGGGGGGTGGGGGAGGGGGTAGGGTAAGGCTTCAGCTTAGACCCCTGCAGTTGTGTCCCCTTTTAGCCTATATCTACTGCCCCCTGCTAGGCTGCAGACTTCGTGGAGGCGACTTGCACTGAGTATTGGGGAGGGGGAAACTGCGGGTGACATTCCCTAAGTATTGGGATCCAACAGTGGGGATGTGATCCCACTGAATAAGGCTGGATCCACCTGGACAGCCAACATGTATCAGCTTTCCCTGCTAGCAGTGTTATCATAATCCAACCCAAACCTTAAATATTCTTGCCCATCATTCCTCAGATGTTAATATGGTGAACCGATGTAAAATTCAACGTTCCTCTGAGAAAAATATCCTATCAACTATCTGAGAATTGCCATATCAGAATCCCTCGCCAAAACAGTCAAGCACCACCGCCCAGGAGATCTAACCTGTGGTAGACATCCCATCTACATAGACCCCCTAGAGGCTCTATCCGACTGCCTTCTCTCACTTGAGCACATAAATCTGCATGTCTCTGCAGGACACACCGATAGGAATAATGCTGAGTCCCAACTGCCAGATTTGACAACCAGGATTGGGATATCGACTATAGAATCTGACATTGGTGAGATGATAGGGATGGGTGTCCATCTAGGGGATCTAACACTGGGGATCCTAGCCGACACCCCCTCCCTCTCTGACTGCAGTCCCGTTATAGGGATCTAAGCTGGTGGTTGTGAAGGTGCGTGGTGTAGCCTTAGCCGTTCCTGGCTTTGATCAGGACTCTGTGGAGGGATCAGCCTGCTCGGGGGTAGGGCAGGGGCTTTAAGCTTACCGTGGAGGGTGGGGTGGGGATTGTCATTGCTGTCAGTGCGTCCCCTCCCCGTGTCTCCACGGTCCCTAACTCTCCTCCACCCCCCCACCCCTCCTCAGGTCCAGGAGGGTGGGGGAGGGCAGGGTAAGGGGGGCACAGGGGTCATGACGTGGGGGTCACCCTTAGTTGACCTTGAAGGGCTCCCGTGTCAAGGTCTGATTAATTCAACAGCCCTCCAGATGTCGCCACCAGTTAGAGGTGATTGGCCCCGCGCGGGGGACGACGGGAACTATCAGACGCTATCGGGCGCCCCTAGGGTCAAAGTGGCCGCCCCGTGTCACTGCCGGGTCGTGTGGGGGTAAGTGACGCATGCGCCAAGGTGGATTCAGATAGAGGCTGTGGCCATCTTTTTCTTTGCTTTTTATGACCGTCACGCCCCTTGGTGCACACAACTCACGCTAGGTGGCGTGGGAGTAGGAGTTTGGAGCTGGAGGGAGTGGATGGGGGCAGGGATAAGGCAGCGCCTCGGTATCTGGACTATCTTACACGCAATCCTACGGCGACCCCCTGGAGTCCTTTAACTGCGTTTACATCAATTTGAAATCAATATTTCTGACAAACCCAATGGCGGACAATATCCCTAAAGCCGCTTCTTGTGGGGTATTGACCCCTTCTTCTATGGCCTAAACCTGATCCAGAAGCTGTTTGGCGGAGTGGTGTGAGGCGTAATAGATAGTGATGGGACTCTGAGGATTCACTAATTCTTACAGTGTTAACAAGATTGCCAGATGGTTTTGTCTTGAGTTCCTTAGCAGAGCCAGCTTGCCAGAAGCATGTTATCACTCTCTAGGTATTAATTAATCTTTTTGGCCTGTTATTGTATTTAGCGGATTATCGATTATTAACACATAGCCTAGTACGCCTAGAGTGGGATCTAATGTTCTGCGTTATTATCAATGTCGCGTGAAAACATCTTGTTTTAATCATGCTGAGTTATATTGTAATGATCAGTAACAGTAATTGAAGTAATTTACACATATATGTGGCATTTCTAAATAGGTTCCTCCTGGTCTGTGCACGTTTCGCATCGTGATAACACGCGTCATTCGCGCTTGGCTAACTTCGGTGTCAGTAGTATATGGAGTTGATCTTTTGACGCTGGCACAGTTAAAGCCCATGTATGCTTGTTATCTGACACCGGCTTCCCTGAACGCTTCAAAGGTTATTCCTCCTTTGTTCCTACAACCCATGGGAAACCAACGGACGTATCGTCGGTAAAATTTGCAGCCTTGCCTCCTGCACTCAATGTGAGTAAGCCCACATTTAGTTTTTATTACGTAAAACCCCGAGGCCTAAAAATGCCTCCCCGACAAGACTCACCCAGCGGTGTCTTGCTTTTGCACAAGCGTTTTTTTATTGCCCGAAAAAAAGTACGGTGGAGCACTCCATCCTTACCAGTGCTAGGCTTGAGAACATATAACGGTATTCCCTTACCTCGCACAACCCACTCCCCTCCCATCTTAAAGATGTCTCTCTATATATACCAATGACTTCAAACACCTTAAATATCACCCCCCCCCCTCCACCACCACACCTATACTTGGTATAGTCGGATATCTTAGATGTGTTGGGATGAGAGAATCAATCTACGATTCTCCCAAGACCTTATCGCTGTTTGTCTGTTTTATAGGCCCCCCCCCCCGCCCACCCACTACCTCCTCCCATGAGCTAGGCCTGTGTACGCTGTGAGTGGATGCGAGCTGCTCTATGTGTATCTGTGCCGTGTGCAGTAGTCGTATTACTGTGGGTTACTTATCCCGTTAAAGGCCGCATGGTGCATTAATGAATGCTGCTATGTTATTTATCGCCATGATGCATAAATGTAACCTGGTAAATAACTCGCCAGTGCTGCATTTAAGCATCATACCGACCTTACAGCTCTAGTAGTAGTAGTAGTAGTAGTACACTCCTGAAGGGTCGACATGATGCACGAATATTGCCCTGGTAAATAGACTAGCTGCATTCATGTATCATGACCCAAAGGCCCAAAGGACATAGTACAGTAAAGCACCCTGCGGCCCTTAATGGGTTACACATCTTGTGCCTCAGGTATACATATGTTATGAGATATCATAAAAGGGAAAGAGTGCAAAGCAGCCCCAGTGCTGATGTCACTATTGTCAAAGATGTTGGAAAGTAAAGGGTGGATTATATAGACCAAAGCACTTTGAGTCGACTTCAAGAGGAACCATATGGATGAAGCCCAATACAAGTATTTAACTAAACTTGAATGTTTTGAGAGTAAGATGCATAGGATATATACAAGAAACAGTACATCATCCTTATTGTTCAAATAAAGGATCTCATCTCACTTCAAATCAGTGATTAAGACGACATTATCCACTCTTGCTTTTATACTCTCTAAAATGTCAAGAATCTACGAGGCTTGTATTCTTCCTGCATTTTTGTAAAGGTTGGCGTGGAGGTTTTTAGCCTGACATATAGACAGATTCCCGAGGAGCCATAAATGCAACAAGCGCACTGAAATCCTTCAGCTGGTTCAATATTGATTAGATCATTTAGCGACATTAAAAAAACTGTCTACACTTCAAAGAAGAGATCGACTGAGCGTGTGTGGCTGGGTCTCTAGAGTAATGTGGGCAATTAAATTAAAGACACATCTTGTTGAAATGTGAAGCGTGACGCAAGTGAATTTGTTTGCCGAGGGGATCCTTATGTCTGAGCTGCTCAGAGGGAGCAGCTCCCAAGGCAGTGAGCAGTCAGTGAGCAGGTCCTTAGACTATGGGAGTATGAATAACAAGTGGCCATATGTTTTAACCCTTTAAGAGCCGCCCGCCTATTGCTGTATAGTATTACATATGTACCTTTTTTGCTGTCCTCCATGCATACATGAGATACCTGTCGAGTAACTCACCAGGGCTGCATTCATGCATCAGACTGACCCTGTTAATAATCTCTCGTGGGGTGGTTCTGATGCATCCACGTGGCTCTGGCTTTGTGCATCTTGAACAGAAATAGAACATTGCTCCAAGGCAATATCCCGTCAATAAAGGGTTAAGGAGGATGAGCAGCTCAATCTGCACTGAGCGGCTCCATCCATCATGGGGAGTCTAATTGTGTGTGAGAGGGACTCACACAACGCGTGTCTGATTAAAAGCGCCCATTAAAATGTATGCCTTACCCCCCCCCCCCCTCCTTACTCCCACCCAACCCACCCACACCCTCACATGCTTTTGTCTCTGGCAATATGCAACCTGGAAGCTGAAGTATGGGTGTGTGGAGCAGCTCAATAAAAGAGCCACACTGACAGTGCTTATTTCCGGTCTGTTTACAGCGGATACTGCTCTACTGGCATGTGTATCTTTTTAGGGTGTAACATCAGGGTGGGGGAGATGTGTGTGTGTGTACTTTTTACCTATTGTGTTGATTTTTTTGGTCTCTTGCTGTTGTTACTGCTGATGACAGTTTGAAGTAAACTTACTGCCATTCCCGTTTTTTTATTCGCATGAGTTTTCACATAGCTGCCTCCGACAGATGTTGGGATTCCTTTCACCATTGTTTTTGTACATCTCGTTGGTTGTGGGTGGGGGTCGGGTACATGGGGGGTTGGGCCTGGGTTTTTAGGGAGTGGGTTGGGGGACGGGGGCAGGGTTGTCTCCCTCTCTGGGGGTAGCGCTAATGGAGCTACTGGGCCGCGGTAAAAGCGTATTGTTGCAGCCTGGTTTATCCCACATAACACACGGACGTGCTTGGTGGTAAGAATGCATCTTGAGTGTCCCCCTACCCTGACCCCTTGTACACCCCTCCCTCCCCTCCCCACCCTGACTAAGCCCCATGGAGGATATCCCCTCCTGGCATCACCCGGAGTGGTTTACACCGGCTAACCGGAGACCGGCTTCTCCGGTGTTGGTGCCCGCCTAACCCCGCCTACAGTGCCGAGGTGTGGGATCCTGCCGTCGGATGCACCTCGCAATCAACCACCCCATTCTTCACCCTCACTCAGCCCCCTCGGAAAATAATCAGTCTTGGCAGCGTCCCTCCAGCACCTAGTACATTGAACACCACCACCCCGGCACACAGCCCCCATGTGCGGCTATTGTCTGTACCCGCCGGCTTCTTGTCAATGCTCGCCGTTTGTCTGCCTGACCACCCGGCAGTGTCCCCCAAAGTATGCCAGACCCCCACCCTGGAATCCGCCAGCAGAGGATTCATGCCTTTTCTGTCTGTCCCACGGGTCTCCCCCCACCCCACCTACTGGCGGCTCTGGCTATTTGACTACTCCTGCCAGGACAGTTGGTGAGATGCTGTCACTTGCAGATGGACCTAAGCTGGATATGTCTGTCACCTTGTAATGTATGTGTACACAAGTCGTGTTAATCTCAACCCCTCCCCCCCCCACAATCCTCTGCTGCACTAATCAGCTAATGTGCTGGTCAATGCTCTCACTGTCTGTAATAAGTCTACACCACCTTCTGCCCAACAGCATGTCTGCTTCCTCGGTCTTGTCATTCCTGCAGGGATGAATTAAGTAAGAAATTGTCCAGATCACACCCCCACTCTCTACCTGCCTGTCCCAAGCACCAAGTTCATTGAATCGCGGGGACTACCTATAGATATGACCGGTCTATTTTTTAGCACTTTGCCCCTTACATACTGCCCAACCTTGCTGTTCATTCCCTTCACTTCCATTGTCCTGCCTACCCCATCCCATCCTCCCTAGGCACCCCCACATCCTACCGCCCACCTCCCCTTGGCCCCTCCTTGAAACACCTCACCAATGCGTCACCGCCACTGCGCCAATCCCCCAGAGTTCCATTGGGCGGAAATTAGCCTTCGGCCATCGGCGCGCGACGAATGGCCACCAGTGTACGGTCACGTCTTGTATGTGTGTAGGAGGGTGGGGAGTGGGGATGGGGGAGGGGGTATGTGACTGACAACCAGCTGCACGCACTGATTAAGGCACACAGGATTAAGGGAAGCCATTTTTCTTCTGACAGGGACTCCTCTATCTCGTCTCTGATTGATCGTCTCTTGGACATTTTACATAGACCTGATTAATTAGTAAAATCTTCATATGTGTTATAATATTCTGCAAACCATATAGCATGCTTTATTATCCGGAGGTAGTCATTATGGCTAGATATAATGACCCCGATAAAAGTGCACGTTATAAATTGCACATGCTCATATTTTCTATGGAGCATGGTTGGTTGACCCAATGTGGACCCCTCCAATGCGCGTGCGTAGGACTCGACTTCCGTTGAAAAGAAGCCGGTACCCATGGTGTTACCGAATCAATTAATTCTGACAGCTTTCGCTAGGAGGCACTACAGGCGTCGTTTGGGGAAAAGGTGGCAATTAGGGCATAGCAAGGAGGGGTAAGGAGGGGGTGGGTGGGTCCTCATGCTGTCTTTGTCCCTAGGGCGCAAGCGTCTCTGCTCTAGGACCTAGTCAATGTGGCTGACGGTCTGCGCATGTGCGGACAATCGATGACTTCCACAGAGACAGTAAAGTCTCGCCCAGTCTCGTCAGTCTCACCGCCGACGAGACCGACGTCAAGTTCAAAGAGCGCATCGATTGAGGGCAGGCCAACTGTCATTTTTCTTCTCAAAACAAACCCCCAGCTTGGAAGGCACAGACAAAGAGGCGCACACACACGCAGAGCTATAGGACTCCTAGCAGCCACTAGCGTCCAATCCTCAGCATCATATCAATATCATGATTAACATTAGTGTCCTCCTTTCTCAATGTGGCCCAAATATGAATAACCCGATTCTTACCCATAGATGAGATAGTAGTGACCCACATCTCTTTTCCTTCCTCGTTGACTACATAGACCTTATATTGGGTTGCCTATCATTCACTATCTGTGGGTGTTTTTTTGTTGACTTTTTTATTCCTGTTTTTTTTTACTCTTCCGTGTGCATTCCACATTTTGTTCAATAAATGAACACGCCACCCCAACCCCCAGCCTCTGTCACTGTGTGGGATGCTATGGTGCTATATTAGTGTGTGAGTCTCCCATACGTGCTGTGCATGGGGACGATATCGAAGTCGCAGGCGACAAAAAAGGGGTTATTTGGCAGTGGGGAGTACGTAATGGTAAGCAAACATGCAAACTTCTACTCGTAAACTAGGTCCTCTGTGCAAACATATAAATCAGGATCGATTAGCGACTGGGAAGATTCTGCGGATGGACCGGGGCCATCATTTATTATCGGCCTGCCTCTGCTTGATAACAGAAATGGATGGCTCTCCCGCAGAGCCAAAAACAGCTTATTAGACGTAAAACAGTTCACATGCAACGAGCATAGGCATTAGCGCTATTTTACCATGGGTTGCACGCGTGTCTATGTATACAGCTTCTGTGTCATAGATCTGCCTTTTAGTACCTGCTGTCTATGGACTGTCTGTGTGCATTTCTTGGCCTTTACAGAGAGGACAATTTCTGTCCCCTATCTTGAGAAATATTGCGAAAATACTTACCCCCCACTTTTATATACATACTACTAATTCAGTCAGACTATGTTACCCACATTTCAATATACTACTCACATCGCCAAACTGGCTTGTTCCCCATTTCCATATTATATTACTTATATGGTCGAAATGAAAATGTCAGCTATTTTTTCAATAAAACATAACATGGCTGCTTGGCTCAGACACAGTGTCTTTTCATTAAGCTGGCTTGCCTTATGGATTGTTCACTGATAAAGGGCAGAGATTATTTACAAAGTGCCCCTCCCTAGATAACTATACTGTATACCTCTGTGGTAAATTATCCTTCACTGGACTAAGTGGTGGGCTCTGGTTAACATGTAGATATGGGATGGGCCGAGCTATGTAGATATTGCTGGGACCAACGCTGGCCTTTGTTTGTTATATGAAAGTGAAGCGTGATTGCCATCACTCAGATTTCTTACTGATTGTTCTTTTTAACACTCACCTGTGTGTGTGCAGCTGGGTTTCTATATTACCCCCAACCCACCCACCCACTCCATATCTCCACCACCTGTATTGCTAGTATATCACCTGTCTGCATCGATCTACCTCAGCAATCAAACTGCCACACAGAGCATACCCTTGGTCTCCTCCTGTACTGGGGCACGGACAGGGCGCCGCTCTGATGTAGGCTAAGATCAAGAGGAGGCAGAGGGTCCTTCCAGGGATCAAACGTCTGGCACCTCAAATTGGCTGTCAGAGTGATCGTCTTTCATCTATCATTATTGGTGCACCAAGGCAGCTAGGGACACCTTACTGATACATATTGGGATGGTATGGCATCCTTTGAGACACGTGGTCGCGTTGCATGTTAGTTACTCATATTATCCTTTGGGAGAGGAGCAACGATGTATTATAGTTTGACGCGAATTTACCAGAGCGGTCCAAAGCATCTATATAATGTTATCATGAACACTAATTTTTATACTAGCTTTCTGGGAAACATTTCTAAAAGGGGACTCTTTGTGTTATGAACCAGGAGTAACTTGATAGCCTGCGCCATCTGTCATTTTCCCTATACTACTAAGGGAGCCTTACCCACACATCCCTCCCCCACGCCATGATAAAAGAGGGATGCCCTCCAAATACCCACAATATATTATGAAACATGTAATTGGATTAAATCATAATGTTCTTTCATTAAAACAAGTATGTTAAACTCACCTTCATAGTTGAGCAAGAAGTGGTCTCGGCCATCACTGGTGGTTGGCTGTCCCACGATGCGCACCTCTACAGTATTGGTGAGGGACGTGTACACATGGCGATTGCGTCCCTCTCCGCCGCAGACTGTGAAACTTCTAGTTACACTCTCCTCCTTAATGGTGGCATACACTCTGCAGCTGCTAGAGCCAAAGGAAGAAGCAATCTCTGTACCATCCTGCCTGGAGAGGGCAAAGTCCACCAGACTGAGGTTGACTCTCTGTCCGGGCTGAGCCTCAATGATCCATGGACAGTCCGGGGTGCCACAGCCAGTCTCCTCGGCCACAATACTAGCGATACTTCCTGACGGGGCACTCAGCTTAACGCCATAGTTACACACCGAGCATACACTCCGACTCGTTGAGGTAACTGCCAATGGAGAGAAAGAGGGAAAATATTGAGTCAAATGTGGTTCTTTGGTGTTCAAATCACTACACAAATACAATTAAGGCAATCGCTGTCGTCAAAATTATTCACTTTATTTTTTAGTTTAGCCATGGGACTCTGAGAGAATTCCTACATAGTATTCTTTATTATATGTATAAGCGACCAGGACACATGACAGATTTATAGTATTGAAATAGTGAGATGAGAGCATTAAATGCAAGATACACCTCTTGGCAATCCAACGCATTGTGTAATTTGATAGTGTTAAACGTCGAGCAATAATGCAATGATAAAACTGGCTAGCTAGAGCCCTTTCAAATTTACACAGGTCTATATGCAATAATCCATTTCATTAGATAGTGTATTCAATATTTATTCTTTACTTTACACAAAGATTATATCAACTTAGTCATAGGACAGTGGACGAGTATTCAATGCCCCTGTAGTGTCAGCTTTATCACCCTCTGACAAGGGATAAAATGCTTGTCAGCATGATGAATATACAAGTTGTGAATGATGCTTATAGAATGGCTCTGACAAGTGGCACAGAGAGCCTCACACACAGCCTCTCCACCCTCCTTCCATTGTGGCATACAACATTGTTAATAATGTACCGGACGATATGAATGCCGAGCATGTGTAACGTGCATTCATGGTTGAGTGTGCTCCATTCAGGGCATTTTAATTGCTAAGCTCTTTTCATCGGTGAATAATTTAATAATTCCATTCTTCTCTTTAGTGGTTTCACGGCCAATACGTCACTATTACACACAATAGTATGGTAAAGCGTGAAATGATTACACGTTTCATACAGAACATAATTGTTGCACTAAAATGTCATTGTCAATTTCTAGGCAAAATAATTGATAGCTGGAAATGGTAGGAGTCAATTTTAGAGATATGGCCATACTATTAAATGTCAGCCCACTAATGGATGTCCTATTCATACGTTTTATCATTTTCAAATGCTAGAATAGTAGCCAGACTGACAGTACTGTAAGAAGCCATAAATTGATCCTATCCTCAGATCAGTTGTGGCATATTGGCCCTGGTGTCAATAGTTGTGTGACAACAAGCTTTACGTGTTTAATAAACCAATAAGATCCCCTTTCAGGGGGTCAGCCCCTGCATGATGGGATTGACTGGCAAGCTTGCCCCAACATGTCACCCCTGCTCCCCTCCTTCCGCCTCCCCCTGTTACCCACCCCCTGGAGGCTATTACCCCAACAGGGTCACTGACTACTCCCCCCTCCAGGCGGCATTGCCTGTCCACTTCCGCCCCCGGGGATGAGCCTTTCCGATTACCCCCTATTGACTAACCCCCACACGCCTTCACCCATGACCTCCGCTGGCCTCCCCCCCCCCTTCCATCCTCTCCCCGGCACAACCAATCAGGGGCGGCCGGAGCAATCTCCAAACACGACGGACAAGGGCCGGGGCCAGCCTGATAATACCCCCTGGGGTGAGGGCAGGCAGTGAGGGTGGCCTTAGAAGAGGTATCCAGTCGCCTTTCTTAATAGTGGTCTCACTCACGTAGGCAGCCATGTATATATGATGTTATAATGATACATGTATATATGGCTTGGCCTGGGAGATGCCACCACCCTTTGTGTAAAGATGGTTTAGCCAGTACAAACAAAATCGCTATCTATATGTATATTCGAACGACGTCGTTCCATCATGTAGGTCTAAGTAGTTTATGGAATTGGGGAAGCGACCACGTCAACCATGTACGTAGTATATGGAAATGTGGGCAACCGAATAGGCAGTATATGAAAGTGGGGGATGATTTAACTACGCAAGCGCAAAATGTCTATGGAATTGTTGATCGGTTGATAATTAATTATATATCCTCTAAAAGCTTTATATGGATGTGGACAGTATGGTCTGTAGTGGTGACCTTCATACAATAAAGAAGCCAACTTGTTACAGATGGACAATAACTTGGGGTGGAGAGGACGGCTGTCCTTGGGCGTGCTGACATGAAGGGGTGGGTGGCGGAAGTGGCTTTTGAACAGCGGAAGTCGACAAAAGAGTGTTCGGCGGGGCGGTGTCGGTGACCGTCTTGACCCTGACTACCCTCAGTAAGCCGATCCGAGTTGGGGTCGGAACGCTCCTGCCCGACCCCACTCAATTATGTATGGAGGACATAAGAACCTGATTCTTGGCAAGCTACGGACTGGCCACCACCAGGAAAGGATCTGTCATGGAGCTGGCATTTTGCTACCTGTCCTCATGGGTATGGAGAATGTGGTTTGTACAGAGGAAAAAGGTGTCTATAATGACAGAGGGAAGCTATGAGTAACATGAGGAGATAGACAGGGATAGGATGCGAGACTATTAGAAGGGGGGTTACAGTTACAGTATAGGAACACATTGTCTACAATATATTTAGCTTACTTTCCTGGAAGGTAATGTATATGTATCATTAGTTTTACTGTCCGTTTAACATGACCGGTAACGCTGATGGCTGGAAATGAATAATTAGTTGATATACAGTTACCATTTACCTTCATACAAAGTTGCCGATAACTTATTTTTCGGGCCTTGTTATATTGTCTTCAAACGCTTTGTAAATGTATCCCTAATCTTACTGGCACTAATAGGGACTATACAATCATATGGTCTAATTGTGACCATGCAAATCCAATAACGAACGGGGTTTGTTCAGGAACCGAACGATTTGTTTGTGAGAGAACAAACTTGGTGCCCTTGGTCACGGCACATGTTTTAATGAGGTTGATCACCTCCTACTTGATCTATTTGATATTGCATTCCTATCTCATCATTAAAACGTGGTAATTGTAGTTGGTTTCCTCTTTAAATGAATACCTCTTATGATCTTTTATTTGAGGTCATGACCAGCCATGTCTGTTTTTCGTGTACTCCTTGTGTTTTCCGGGCAATCAAGCGCTCCGATATTGGAGGGATCCTGACAGTGGGTTTTAATAAAGATGGCGGCTCTGCTGGCCACCACTACTACCGCCACCATGCGGCACTTCCACTAACGACCCCGGAGCTCCCCTTTTAATCAAAGTCCAGCCGCTTGCACCTCGATTAGGATCAGAACATCGATAAACATGGCCGGCGGCGGGGAAGGGGCTAATCGCTTCCGGTCCCCCAGGGACGGGTGGCCACCAATAGGGGGCACCACTGATTGTCCAGTAATGGCACGCTGCCTGCCAAGTGCCATTCTCCGCCCAATATCGCTCACCGACCTCCTGCCCCCTACTTCCCCTCTCCCCGACTCCTCCCTGACCCCATCCAACATGGCCGCCATTGTTTGGTGTTTGGTGTTTGGACACTCTGCCGCTAGAGGTATCCACCCAGCGCCCGCGTCCCTATCCCTCCCGGCATGCACTTTGCGTGCTTCCGGAGGGCAGACATGGCGGCCATGGTAAAATTGGACAAGGGGCTCGCCATGATGGACTTTGTATCTTGGGAGAAAAATAGGAGCAGGTTTGGTCTCTGAAGCTCATCAGTGAGGCTGGGTCAGTCGGCGGCGAATTGACAGTCGATTTCGGCAATTACCCGGCCCAGCCGTCGCCTGTATTAGATTTGCCGGCGGCAGAAGCCGGGCCCGGCCTAACAAGACACATGTCCAGGCCCCAGCAGGGTAAGTGACAGGGGCACGGGCACACTCCAAGTAGATTGGGTCCTTGCCGTGGACGAGGTCAGTGGGGGAGGGTAATGGCGGACGGAGACTGTCATCTCCAGGGGCGTGATTGCTGTTGAGGTAGGAGCCCCACTTGGCAGTGCTGAGCACGGTAAATAATGCAACAGGAGGCAGGGGGCTTTTATTAAATGGTCAGTGAGCCTGGGCTGGGCTCCTGTCATATAATGCTGTGTTATGAGGACCGACTGATACTTCCTCCAGTAGCAGACAGGTCCTCATTACATCCCCAATAAATCTCCTCACCAATAATGATGACGGCTTATATGGTCCTCTGCCCATACAGTCTATACTCCACTCCCCATAGTCGTACATCTTTATTGGCTCCATAGTTTCTGCTGTATGAGGTTTATATGCTTCGGATTTAGACAACACTACGCCTGAAATGGTGTGAAAATACTGAAATACATTTGCCATTATTGTGCTGATGCAAATATCATAGGGTATAGCTGATTCTTCCAAATTTGTATTTCAATAGACATTGTATGAAAGCAGATACACCTACCTGCTTCGCCTATTTGACGTATAGACCTATTTAATGGCATACAGCAATAAATAACATTGCTAACTTTCTACAATGATAACTCTCTCAATATCATAGTACACACCAGCATTGTAAAAACAAGTACACAAACCCACAAGTGACCTACCTTTGACACACTTATAGCTGGCCTCCAGATACTTTGTCAACTCGGTCAGGCACGTACTAATCCGATCAAAGCCTTCATCCGGGATACTAATCTCACACTTCCGGCGACCGGAGCACCTCCTGTCGGCCAGGTGCAGAACGTCTGTGTAGCATCCTACGTACCCCAGGTCCGCCACCACGCAGCGGCCAAGGCGCATGCGTCCGTAGTGCGCATGCGTCATCATGATGACCTCTCCTGCGGGACACTCCGCCTTAAAGCTGTTGAACTGGCAAAACTCACGGATTTCTGTATTGAAGAAAGCAGAAAGGGGAAAGGGATGTTAGTAGTGTTTTTTGTAGTAAATGTCTATTGGTATTTTACAATCATGTTTACATGGCGATCTTATGAACCTGGCATGGGTTATTACCCACCCATAATTATATTGAAGCATAAATGTTCACTGTAAATAGTAAGTGTAGCTACACAGAAGTTGCATGCTGTCGTTTGGACCTTTTGGATTTACACTAGATTGTACCATGTACATATACACTAACAAGTTGCAACTGTTGATACCACTGTTACTATTATTTAGACAGAATGGGGATTTACAACAACAAAAACTGAGAAAGGGACTTGACGATACACTCAGGTAACTTACACACATCCGATCTATAGCGTCTTTGCTCTGCTCATAACCTTGGCACTTATCAACTTAAGGCCACAACATCGGTCAATAGTGTGGGCTTTCTACATCAGTCAGTACCCTCTGACGATACACAGGAGCCCAAAATGAAGCTTATTTCAGCTAATAATAGTGACAGGTAGAGTCTTTGATGCTTTCTCCTTAATACCCACCCCCTACACACCCCAGCAGACCCCACATGGCCTGTCCCTGTGGGTGAATGCCATGCAGCCATTCTTGTCTCAGTATACCTAAGTGGGATGCTTATAGCCGGGGGTGAGGAGGTCTATTGTCAGTTGGACGTCAGTACAAAGGGTGCACTAGAAAACCTACCATTGTTAACTATTTAAGAGCCGCATAGTTCTGTAATGTGCTATGCCCGTTGTTGTTATGATGCATGAATAAACTTGCCGACCGCATGTCGAACCACCTGGAGTGTATCAAACACCGTATGGTCGTCATGATGTATGAATGCAACATTGGCAAAGTACTTACCAGGTCTGCATTTATGCATCATAAGGGCAGAGGGCATAATGTATTAAACCCCTATGTGGTGCTTAAATGGTTAAGGTAACTGAGAATGATTCATACCAGCAAGGCGACTCACCACATCAAACACTGGGTGTGATGGAAGTATAAAAGGAAATGTGATTTGTTATGGATAAAAAGTTATTGAGCCTTTCAGAGGGTGGGGGAAGAAAGAAGAGATCCCTAACATAAATGTTTTCATTGTTTGATGGGAGGTGGATAACAATTAACCAATATCAACCCAGTGAATCTTTCTACCTCATCATGTGTTGAGCCTTGGTGGCAGAGATATATAAGGTTGTCCTCTAGTGCTGTATGTTGACCATATCATACGTGAACCTATGATGGATCTAAATATGCCTCCCCATGGTTGGAATTCCATCCACCATACAACATGGTTAACATGAGCGTATGGGCATGGAGATAATGATAGCTCATGAAGGGCGTTGGTTATTGTTGAAATTCTTCACAGAGCAGCCATATGCCAGTCCCCCTGAGTGACGTCTTTGAAAAGCGAAATACTATACACGATAGGACTCATATCAACCCACGTCCTTGTGGCCTGAATCCTTTAAGGGCCGCTTATTGCTTTAACGCACTTTGTTGGGATGATACACGAATGCAGCCTTGGCGAGTAAATTATACCTTATTTCCATCCGAAAATGATGTTCTAAGAAGAACCCCAAAGGGTCGGCCTGATGCATAAATGTGCCCCTGGTGAGTTATTATCTCGGACTGCATTTGTGCATCATGACGACAACGGGTATAGCACATTAAAACGCTATGCACCCCTTAATGGGTTAAACGATGTCAAGGGGATTTGCGACATGCGTCCATTGTTTGCAGTTTCAATAAGAACTCAATCACCCTCAGAATTCATATGGGTTTCATGTGTAGAGCTCATCTGTTGTTACTTCTGTCAGTGAGCTGTTGATGTATGCTCACCGCTGTCTGGGTGACATGATTCTCCCATTGCATTGATGTAAAACTAGCCATGAAGGTTGGAGTGGTCGGAACTAGGCAGATATACACTGAGCAGATGAATACACTCAATTCAAATATAGGCTGTATATCCTAACGCCTTTGTAGGATAGATATATGAAATGCAGTACAATAGCAATACAGGCAACTGACTACAATGGTACATGAACTTCAAAGGGGAGATGTGGACTGTCCAAGCATACGGAGGGTGTGTGTGTGGAGGGCGGGGGGGGGGGGGAGGGTATTGGACAACAGTAGTGCCGCTGAAAACAGAGTAATTACGATTTTTATTGCAAAATGGTTACTGGCAGATAATGTGGTGAATAGGATTGTAAGGACAATAGTACGAGGGCGGTTGAGATCAGACAATCGAAAACCCAAAGGATCTCTATGGACTAGTGGCCTACTGCTCTGGTCAAATCGAGCGCCATGGTGAGTCGATGGTATGTATCGGGGTATGGTCAGGGCATCCATTTTGGAGAGTGGGCTTGAGAGGATGGATGGAGACAGTGAGAGGTAGGCCGGGAGGGGATGGCTTGGGATCGGCTTGGGATGTGGTAAGGCTGACTTCTCTCCCACTGCCGTAAATCACGCCCGCTCGCGTGTGATTGATGACGCGCGCTTTGATCCCAGAATAAATAATTACAGACGGATTATTGACCCTGCCGGCCAATTTGTTCTGACCGGGCCACCTGTCTTTGCCTCCCCCTCCCCCATACCCCCAACCCCCTCACAGTCACACTGTTGTACACAGGCACTGACACACAGTTTAACCCCAGAGTCAGAGGGGAGTCGGTTACGCCATATTCGTGTTTACGCTGCGTCTCATAATGCACATTTCAGGTCTCGTCACGCGAGAACACGTCAATAACACGTGATATGTCAGCTGATACTACCCCCGTTGCCATCCTCCCCCTGTCAGGATTTCTCTCTTTATAAACCGACAACACAGGGCATTCTGGGCGCACGATGGATCAATTAGGCGCGGGAAATTTTCCTGAGACCCAGATGGTCGACCAGAAATGTTCGCCGCCGCGATGTTTCCGTTCCATGAGCCTGAGGTCAAAGCCAACCGGGGCCTATGTGGCTTTTGATGACTATGACATCGTCATTTGGCGGGAAAACCGGGCATGGCCATTGTGGTTGGCAAACACCACTAGCAGACGACAAATCGCCCGCTCCTCCCATCCTCCTCTCTTTTTATTTGAAGAAACATTTTGCCACAAACGCTCATCTGGGCGTCTGGCCAGCCGACGGCACGGTAACTATTGGTACCAACAATTGTCGACAGGATGGCCGTAGGGCTTCCTTCACAGTGTATGATCCGCGTGCCAAGACGAAGGGGCGGCGGTGTGTGGGGGAAAGGGGCGCACAAATCATTAACTACAAACCAGGGGAGGGAATAGATTTTTTTCTACAGACGCCAGAAATCGACTCAGAGGTCGGTCTATTTCCCGCGAAGCCTATGGCGCGCGTGACCTTGTCGTTATCTGTTGAGGGGAGGCTGAGGCAGAGGTATCGTTATCAGCACCCAGCATGGCAGCAGCCCTACTGGGACTGCGGCGCAGGGTATACAATCAACGTAGCAGACGACATTTTAGACAAGCTGCCTGGGGTTAAATTCCCACTCTGTGTGGGAAAGTAACAAGGTGCTCAAGGGCAGGCCAAGTGACTTTCTATTCAGAGGGATAGATACGACAGTTCGCAAATGGTTGCTTGTATCACACTTTCCTTTTCGTTCTTTCATCGATGTGATGAAAATCCAAAGGACTCCTTTAATAGCAGATTGCATCCACTGCTAGTGTCGTGACCTTTTAGAATGGCATTGGGACAGGTTTTACAATGATTGCCCTTGATATAATATAAGCACTGTACAGCACTAGCGCACCACCAACATTTGAATACATGTAGTAAGTGTCTTCATTGGAATTCTGGTTTACCAAATATTCCTGCCATTTCTTTAACCGCCATAGCTCAATGTTGCATTCTTGACGTTTATGCGTGTTGTGAATGTACATGTATACATTCTATTGTATCTATATGAATACACACACGCACCAGCTACGCACGCACATGTTATATATGCATCACGAATACGGGGTGCACGGGAGGAGATAAATGCAGTAGCCTGCCCAGGATCTATTACCGCTAAAAGCTATATAAGATGCCTGCCCTTATGTCTGGACGTTCTAGTGGAAGAGGCGGCGGAAGGCCAGGGCAGGAAGACCACTGATGCGTTACCATAGGAACACAATAGCCTGCACCACCACAAGATGACAAGACGATGACAAGACGATCGGGTTACAATAGATCCCTGAGTACACACATGGCGGACCGGACGACAGGTGCAGTGTGAGGGGTGACAGGGGGTTGCTAGGGGGGAGAGAGGATCGGGGGAGTGGGGGGCATTAGCTCTAGATGGGCCGCATTCTGACTTAATGCGCTATGCCCTTTATTATCAAAATGCATGGGTGGAACCCTGGTTAGTAATTCACCAGTTCTGTATTCAAGCATCATGCCGACCCTATACGGGAGTGTATCAACGCCGATTATAGCACTGGCGAGTTACTCGCCAGGACTGCATTCATGCATAATGCGGACAAATGTCATAATGTATAAAAGCACAATGCGGTCCTTAAAAGGACAGACATGTTGGGGAAGGTAGGCAGGAAGTATGAGGGTAGGAGGAGGAAGGATTTAGGGGTAATCCTGAATTGGCTTTGTGCATGGGAGCCGGGATGAGGTCCGGTTAATGGAGGGATCCCCGACGAGCTCTGACCACTGTAAGTCGGGTTTAACCCGCGCGGGGGCACTGCTAATGGCCCATGCTAATAGGATGTGCAACCCGTGGAACACATGCCGTCGGCTTTTGGGTGGGAAGGAATGGTAGATATAGGAGAAGAAAGGGAAAGATGACGCAGGAGATATGAACAGAAGAAGTATTTGGATTAGGGACAGGAAGGGAATTAGGGATGACAGTTTGGGGAGAGGTGTTGCGGTGACAGTATAAGAAATGAGGGAGAAATGAGCTAAAATGAGTACTCTCCGGAGAGGGAGGCAAGAAGGGTCAAATCAAGAAAGCGCCTTCGTGATAACTGTTGGCGTCTCAAAAGCTACATCCGGGTCCCAGGCGTATACAGCACGTGGTACATCTCCATTATGTAGCGCCCCGTCCCGGGGGTATACGGAACTAGTACCAGCAACATCAGCACTTCCACCACCACAGGGGGGAAGTTGCACAAGAAACTTCCACATCGTCTCCTCTATATGGCCCCCAAGTCACCTCCTCCCCAGTCCTTATCTCGAGACACCGGTCATGTATATATATAGGCCTACAGGAGTGTGGTCGGGATAGGTTAGAGCCCCTCACCTGTTCTCTATTCACTGCGTGGGGGTGGGGAAGGAGGGGACCTGTATCAAGTTTCTCTGGGTGGGAGGGGGGAGTGGGAAGAGGGACACAGCCCCATAAGGGTGGGGCGGGGGGCGACTTGTCCATGGCCAGGACGTGTGGGGGTGCATGGGTGGGGGAGTTGGCTTGGTGGGGATGTCGGTGGTCTAATGGGAAGCGCATCAATATTTTATCGGGCGTGATGGGGCACTTAGGTCCCCCCTCCCATCCTCTTGCCTCCCCCAGTCCCTTCTCCTGCCGACGTTAGGCCCCGCGACGGGCGAGTGACATGAATGATGAAGTACGTCAGCCCAGCACCGACCACCGACGTCCTGTCTGCGCTACATACAAAAGCCATCAATCCACCGCCTTTAGCGTGTGTTAGCGTAATGCGGCCACGATCTGCTGCCATACTTTGATTAGGAGGACTGTGGTGTCAGGCTCAGGGCATTATTTGGGCGGACACACGCATGAGGTGTCGCCCCAGTCTTCACTGTCTTCCCTAACTCGGCCTGATTAAGTTACATCTTCATCTGCCTGTAAGTCCATGGAGAACCTGGCAGATCGGTCCTTATTGGTCGGGCAAGCTTTATACCATCCACCTGGCCCTGGGCTATCTAGCATTGCCGAACCGCTATACATAGTACCTATACAGTCTCTTTGTACCTATAGAGGTTCACCAAGCTGGACACTTTCCATGTTGTCCTTTTACTATCCTTTTGGATAGCTTGAATTATATCTGTGTGTGGAAAAGTACTCGGGTGAACTACCTTACTGCATTATAGTACACCTTCCATGTCTTATCTCAAAGTTACCATCCCCACCTCTCGGCTCTCAGTGCCTTCGACGTCTGGCTAAACTCTAACTTGTCCCCCAACCGCCATGCATGGCTATCTGCTATATGGTGCAAACTCATGAGACTTGGCGAGCAATTCTCCTGAGTTTTACCACTGAGAGCTGCTCCAACCCTCGGGAGAAGCAGTGCTGAAGACAATAGGGGCAGGGCTGGCTGCCAGGGGAAAACAAGGGAAGCCATGGACAACCTCAAGAGTCATTGGGGAGGGGCAAAGGGAGGCTATGGTTTATGGAAGCTTTATTGGGAGGGGTTTATTGGTTGGTAGGGTGTTTTTATGGGACAGATGGGCGATGGGCTGGTAGAAGCGGCGGCTTAAGGAGAGTTAGTGATTCAATAAAGCTTTGCAAAGTGCATTGGAAAAAAGCTGTCTGCATACTACAGCGCCTGACAATAGATCACTATGGGGTCACTAGTGTCATCAATCAATTGTTATGGGGATCGTGCCTGTGTGAGAGGTTAGAATCATATCATGGTGCGACACAATGCAGTATCTGCCATTAGGGAAATATTCCTTGCGCGATTTTAGGATACCCTGGGAGTCTGAGTGTCTGGGGGTCTTGGGGTCGAGAATACTAATGCCTATGTCGTAGCCTGCTTTATATGGCATCACACCTGACCGGCAATTATATATATATATATATATATATATATATATATATATATATATATATATATATATATATATATATATATTTATTTATTTATTTATTTATTTATTTATTTATTTATTTATTTATATATTTATTTATTTATTTATTTATCTATTTATTCATATATTCATCTAATAATGCATTATGTGTCCCTTATTATGTTTCTCTAGTGATACTACATCAGAAACACCTCTCTACAAAAGCAATGTAAAACAGGTCGATGTGAATCTTGTGTATATATTTGGTCTCAGTGATCAGTAGCAGGGCATGCCCCCAGGGTGTGTGCAGGTGACTGTTGCTGAAGAGGAAACTTTCCTTCCTTGATCCTGTGTCCTTAAGGCTGATCCAGCACAAGACCGTGTGGGTAGCACCAGACCCTGGAATGGCCATAGGCGGATCAGCCGACTATCTACCCTGCTTCTACAGCCGTCAGGGAATGCCGCCTGGAGGAGGGGGTAATTCCCCCTCAGGCCACTAGTACCACCACCCTGGTACTAAAGCGGATCCAGGCATCCAGGTCTGCCCTGGAGGCCTCCACGGCGCTGCGGCTTTACGACTGACCAGCCGGTAATAGTGGTCACTTAAGGGGGAGATGTCCAATACACGATGGTCATTAGCGCCACCATTAGCAGTGGTCAGTCCCTGCCTGTGGTGGCTGGTGGTGGGGCAGTCTGCTGGCATCCCCTCCCCTGACTGACCAGCCCCTCCCCCTAGGGTAACACCCCATGCCTTTACACTTCCAGACCCCATTCAATGTCGGCACAACGCTGACCGCCCCATTGTGGCCGATTTGGCGGCGGGTGGGGAGGGCAGTTATGGAACATCGCCGCTCGTTTATGTCGTATTGGGGCAGTTGTGTGAGGTGGGCAAAAAGGGGGTGATCGACCACGATCTAGCCACCCTACCTCACCCTAACTCACCCCCACTCTCGTTCGATCCCATATTGCCCCTATGCTTCATCTAAAACCAAGGCTGGAAATATTCGTGATTCATTTGTCAAACCCTTTGGATGATAGTATTGCACATTCCTAAATTTGCCCAGATGTCCAAATGAGCTTCTGCATGTTCCTAACTATAATCATATTATAGAATATGCTAGGGAAGGGAGAGGTACTCCACATCAGGGTACCAATGTGCCCTTATGGGCAAACACAGTATACTTGAGTATTCACTCCTCGTCCACCCCGTGGATCTGGTTTGGCAAATCTCATGACATTTACTGTCGTCTTGGGATCAGAGAACAAGTTATGACCAGTTGGTATATTCACAAAGGCATCTGCAGGGGGGCTGCAAATGGATTTCTTGATCTCAGACATTTCCCATACCAGCCACCAGGCAAATTTGAACAACTGTCACATAGAACAAGCCATGTCTTTTTATTCTACTGCAAAAAGATTTCTGGGTGCCAGTCATACTTGAAGCTACTGCACTTGGCAAGTCTGAACAATTTCTAACATACTACAAATCATTTTTTTATCTAGAAGACATTGTAACGGTCGTACTCTAAGGGATAGTAATAAACCAGATGACCCTATCCTCCCGAAAATATGAGGACTTATTTCCAGCCGAGGATAGCCTATTTTGGAAAAGGTTGTTCCTCTTGCGCAATTGTTATCATTGAAAGCACTCTGCCAGATGAGCGATAACATAAGAACAAGCCCGTCCCTTGGCTCCCCACCCCCCACCCACCACCCACCACCGTATGGTTCCTCCAGTAGCTCACAAAGACCAGCAGGCTGCCTAATCCAGCCTCATTTGAGCCATTCTGAGGGGAGCTCCCAGGCGCTGGGACCCCTTCTGCTGTTAGGGTCAGTATAAACAATACACGCCCAGGACGCCACCGGCTACAGCGTCCCCGCCTCAATGACGTCATCAGCACATGTGACCCAAACCGGAACAAAGCGTCCGCTACCGACAGCACTGCCCCCTGGTGTCACTTCATCAGGGATCCGCCATCTTGAATGGCGGCCATGGTAATGGGGCCGGTGTCTCCCGGCTGCCTCGGCCACTTCTGCGCGTCATTACTCTGTAGTGGGCGCTACCATATTCAGTCCTTCTTTTTACTTCATGCGGGACATTGTCCTCTCAAGGGGTCCTCTCAAGGGGTCCTCTCATTGGCCCTGCTACTCTTGTAACCTGCCTTCTCATTGGCTTAGGTTCCAATGCCGCTGAAAGGGGTTCCACGTGCACGTGAGCTCTAATCATACGGACATGACAATCTCAACTAAACTGCAAACTCATGATTCCAACAGAAATGGGGGGAAATCAGATATTAGTTGTTTTCCCTAGAAGGATTTGTAATATCCATCCTCATATACGTACAGCAGCCTGATAGTGACATATTGCATTTCACCCATACACCTTCAGCTAGATCTTAGACACACGACCTGTAATGTTATATCCCCGTCCTAGACGTTTACTTATTATACCCCGCACAATGGCTACCGGGAAGTGTCTTCTAAAAGCCCCACGATATGAAATACAACACCACCGGCAGAATCGATTGGCACAATGCACTCTTTAGTTTAGCAAGCCTTAAGCAAGAATATCAGCTTTCTCAGCGGCGTGGCTATTGGTGGCGGATCATCTTTCGTGGTCGTCCAATATTGTCCGCTCGGTGAATGGACATAGGAGGTGGGAGACTGGAGGAGACTTCCCGTACCAGGAGGAGAACAATGGGAGTATTGAGGAGGGACTACAATAGGACGGGATGTGGATCGTGACACTGTCTCCGACCGTGAGAAGAACCCATTACAAATGGTGAAGGCCACGAGGAGGAGCGCTTGGGGTGGTGGTCGGTGTAGTGGTTGGTTGGTGGTTGGGTGCGTTGGGGTGGGTGGGGGGGGGGGGCAGTAGTTGTAAATGGACGTAGTGCATGTATTCCCTATAATAGGTACTGATTTAGTTGTTTGTGGTATCACTGATAACAGCAGATATCATCAGCATCAAGCTGGTATTTAGTGGTTTGTATTGGTATTGGTTGTGCCACCATTATCTTACCATAAGTAGTTAAGTAACAGCAGCAGTAACAGCAGCAGTAGTAGAAGTAGTAGAAGTAGTAGTAGTAGTGGCAGTACTGAAAATGCCCAGTTGTAGTATACCGTAGGTCTCAAATAATGTAAAGCTAGTAGCAGACATAGGCCCCCAACTAATATAATGCTAGCCCTGACGCTCACAGCAGCAGTAACCACAGTACTAGCAATGTAATGGTGCTGGAGGTCTCATTATATAGTGCATTATATATCACCTTTGATGGTAGTCCCCATACTTTATGGCCTCTAGATCTCCCTCCTCTGTTATTGTCTATGGTGATTTATTGACGAGGCTGCCGGGTAGATAGCCAGACAAATGCTGATCTCCGTTAATCTAGACACTAATGTTATCGTCAACACTGCGGCGCGAGCTACGCACCATCAATCTACTCAGTGGATAGGGAGGTAGGGTAGTCAGTCTGCCTTATGTCAGCCCCCTTTATCCTGATGATAAAAAAAATGGGAGTCATTCACTAGGGTCTACCTCGTAGCAGGCAGCCATCTGTCAATGCATGTAAAAGACACACTTTAAACGCATGCCAAGCGGTCGTTAAAAAGCCGTAAAATTGAATTTGCGCTGGTTTCCGTGATCTGCTGATGAGGTTATCCCGTGGAATGTAATTGAAGCAGCCTCTCTAAAAGTGCGAGTCGGGGTGTTTGCGGATCTTATCAAACACTCGGGAAATGATGTTAGCAGAACATGGGGTGCTCCGACTGGAAAATCACGCCCGCGGCTGTATCCGATAGAACAAACTTTAAGACAATAATTCTGAAGGTTCCTTCCTCCTCTCTCTGCCTTTATGTATCGTTAGATGTATGGCTTTCCGGTCGTGTGCTTATTTAGCTAAGGTGTAATTAGTGCCCATGGAAACCGCTCTTGAAATTATTGTAACGTCTTGTGAAGTGAGTACACAACGTAAGCACATGCTATGGCTCAAGGGAGTGAGTAGTACAGAAAGAGTGGGGTTTGTGCCGGGTTGACATTGGGATACTCAAGACTTAAGACTCATACACTTTCTATTCTCCACACGACGAGGATAATTCCTTCACTGATCCTTCTTTATTGGAGGGCACAATGTATATTAATTCCCCCCAGTGCGACCTTAAGTCATATAAATGGGTAGTGCACTGACAGGTCCATGCCTGCCGTCTGTTCCCATGTGCATGTTTTATAAGGGGTGTGGGTATCGACCCACCGTGCGCTAACCCACAAACCCCAGGTTCCCCTCTCCTTACCAACCCCTCCTACACCAGAGGCCACTCACTCCCTCTCAGCCCCAGTCTACTACAATTAATTGCGGCTGGCGTTGACCTTAATTACTCTACCTCCCCAATCGTGAGCTGCTCCCAGAACCGCTGTGAGCAGTTACCGCCCTCCTCGTCCAGCCTACCTCTTAATGGCACTCCCCTGGCCGCCTTTATTTGCTCGCCACCACCAACCCTGGTCCACCCCAGAGTGTGCAGCTCACCCCTACACCCCCCCCCCCTTCCCGAATCCACGCCGCCCCAGCCGCCGAGCTACTCATTGAGATTGAGCAACTCGGCGCCGCCGCAACTTGCAGACCCCAGCTCTCGGGGAGGGGGCCACTCGTGGGCAAATATTCCTCTCAGCTCGCGGTGGTTCATTAGGCCGCAGCTCAGTCTACTTAAAAGGTGATTAACTCGCTGGGTTCACTACTTCTCCTATCGCTGAGCGCCTGAGCTGCTCTCTCCTCTACCCAGCCCCCAGCGCTGCTCAGCCCCCAGCAGCCAACAAATAGAGCTCTGGACCTAGTCACCGGGCCGCGATCCAACGTGATGCTAATTCCAACCACTAAGCAGATTTCCGGGGTAATTGCTTTTGGGACTTTTTTCATGTCTTGCAGGAGGGGACGGATCAGTCTTTAAGCTCAAACCGTTTTTATTTGCGTGGGTGATCTGACTTTTTTCTCACTTCCTTTGATTATCTCACTGAAGGTGTGAAGAATAATCACCTCTCCCTTGTCTTACTATGCTCTTGAAAGTCAAATTAGAGACTATCAAAAGATCGTTATAATAGCTTTCCATGTCGCGAGGGTTTCTTGTTCTAGTTGGCCTACAGATTATATTGTATACCAGAAACAATACCGCTATCTCGTGACATCAATTGAAGCCATCGCATAACCAAAAGCATGATTTGCATTGGTTGAATATCCTCGGATATGGATCAAATACATCTTTCTTTTATGTCCTCAGATGCGAATGTAATCATTGACAAAGAAGTACTTAGTATTTCTTTTAAGAGACCATCTTCATTCATTCACGTTACCTACAGAACATATCTACATACGTGCACATGCATCAGAATTATAAACAGCCACATTTGATTAAGCACTTTTGTAAATACAATCCGCTGAAGAGGTGGTGGCGACCCTTTCTCAATATACACAGGATGAGAAGAGCTTACCCATGGCCAAAATTGATTTCCTGTAATGTGCAACGAGTGATATGTCTCCATCAGTGTCAGTGGGCGCCAGACTGATGGCTGGAATAAGGGGTAAAGGGGTAAGCTGGGAGGGGGTTGAGTAACTGGTGGGCTGGAGTGTGGTGTGCCCTGGAGGAGGTGGGAGTGGGGGTGGTGCATGGTCACAGACAGGCAGCCACACCCTGGAGAGAAACTCAGCCGCCCTGATGTCTCCAACCCTCCAGGTGTTTTCTCCAGATCCTCACATCCACTTCTCCAGGGTGGAAGTAGGCGGGTAGGGGTGGGCATGGCTCTTAGGAATAGGTAGCACAGGAAAGGGAAAGAGGGGCCAGGGGGTTGGTTTAGCCTTCAGCAGTGGATAGAATTGGAGAGTGAGAGGGATGGATTCTGTATTCTGGAAAGGGTGAGAGTTGCTGGAGGGAATTGCGGGAGGTAGTGTCGGAAGAGTGGGTCGTGGTAGTGGTGGGTGTGGGAGCTGTTAGGGTAGTGGGGTAAGGAGGGGAGACTCTATCAGGGTTGGGAGGAGGAGGTTGGCTGGAGATTATTAAGACTTCAGGACTTTGGTAGGGATGATGAGTGACCGAGGAAACCCTGGGGAAACTGAGAGATGGAACAGGTGGAGAGGTCAAGAAAGGAAGGGAGGCGAGTAGTTAATGAATAGTGATGATAAATGCAAAGGGACTTTGTTTATAAGTTTCAACCACGGGCCGTAATTGCA
Organism: Harmothoe impar; assembly: GCA_947462335.1. NCBI lineage: Eukaryota > Metazoa > Annelida > Polychaeta > Phyllodocida > Polynoidae > Harmothoe > Harmothoe impar. Next base: position 54,566,471 of record OX381715.1, read on the forward strand.
GTATTCATGCATAGGTAAACACAATTTGAATACGGCCATAGGCGAGTCTCCAATGTGCCCTTTTGAAACTGACTGACCCAGTTCTTTGCGAGTTGAAATAGGTTGTGTCTCCGGTAAGAATATTTATGCTCAGCATGCTATTTGTGTGTGAGCTTCGATCAGAGCAGATATCAAACTTTCATTAGTCGCGGTCTTTGTTCCATAATGTATACTATATATTACAACCAGGACCGCAGTAGTTGTGTATGCCAAATACAGGCCATAGCAGTCTCCAAAAGATAAGTAGTAGAGTATGGTGTCGCGGAGAAATGAAATGAGAAATGAGAACTTTATTTTAGTCGATAGAAGGGAAACGCATGCATGTATGTCAGATGTATGAATTGAAGAGAGGGTATGAGTGTTTATGACAGATAAGAAGATGGTAATGATAAATCTCGATCAATGAAGTAGACTGTAGAGCCAGTGGCAGTGCATCTTCTAATGATATCATAGAGTGCAAAGTACTAAGATGTATGTAGGGAGGCAAGTGGGAGAGAGTTCAGTCATCGACAACCGTCTCCTGGTGGGTGATCCATGTAGGTGTCTGTGACCTTGACTGTAGAGCTGACAAGTCCCTACCACCACCCCAGATATCACCCAGCGTCATACGTGTACTGCTAACATCCTACCCCAGATATCACCCAGCGTCATACGTGTACTGCTAACATCCTACCCCAGATATCACACAGCGTCATACGTGTACTGCTAACATCCTACCCCAGATATCACACAGCGTCATACGTGTACTGCTAACATCCTACCCCAGATATCACCCAGCGTCATACGTGTACTGCTAACATCCAAATTCAGATATAATCCTGATCATCTAGCTCCACACTCCTTCAGCTTCATACTCCCAATACATACACTACTTACACACTCAAATACCACCCCATTCCATACTGCCAATACCTGTAAAACTCACATGTTCAAATACCACCCAGCTGCATACCCCTTATTCTTATAATACTCACACACTCAAATACCACCAAGCTCCATACGCCCAATACCTATACTACTCACACACTCAAATACCAACCAGCTCCATACGCCCAATACATGTACTACTCACATACTCAAATACCACTCAGCTTCATACTCTCATTACTTATGCTACTCACATACTCAAATACCACCTAGCTCCATACTGCCAATACCTACAGTATATAGTAAATAAGCTATACTGCTACCACGCCCAAATACCGGACAGCTCGTATCCTAATTCGCCTAAATACCACCGAGCCCCATACTGCCAATACCTATACTACTAACACACCATGAGAAAACCCTCATCCGGCCTATTCACCAATGTTAGCGTTTTCCTACAGCCTGTACATGTCACTTTGACTCCAGCTTTCCCATACTGACCCTTTCTTGATTGTTTTTTCGTGCCCGTGAGAGAGGCCGGTAAGCAATATTAGCCAAGTGTAAATTGTATATCACGTCTCGACAGACAAGCAGTGAGCTTATATCAGCTGAAGACACTATAGTCAATATTGTAGGCACCCCGTGATATTTCTTTCTCCCTTGTTTTTCTTGTCTGGTGTCGATGAGGATATTGCCATGAGGTTTTAGCTCATGTAGTATTCGATCCAATACAGCTACAGGCATAGGATAAAAAAGACATCTTAGTAGGGAAAAAAAGTATTGTTTCACTTCGGGAACAAATATAAAAAGAACACTACATCCCACGCCATATATAGTATCATGTTATTCTTTCATGCTACACCCACGCGGCTTCTATCCTTACATAACCGTGTTGTCAAAGATAATAATTAAAGATAACACTGACAAAGAAAAACATTAAAAAACCAGAATAGAGACAACTCACAGGGGGATATGAAATTCACGTGTGTCAACTGCCTTTGGGTGTCTGTTTATATTATGGTGTTGAAATAAATGGATGTTAAAATAAATTGGAATAGTCTTTGTTTGTAGATGTAGATGTCGTGATGGGTTTTGTCGCGAGGGGCCGAGCTCTTATTTATGGTGGTATTTCGCTCAGACGCCTCCCCCTCCCACCCCACCCTTTCCACTCCATCCAGGGGGCGGTGGGGGGGGGGAGAGAGTTGGCCTCCCAGGTCTCCGCAGGCTAGTACGTCGGGCCATCCCACCCCGCCCGTAAGATGGATGGCCTGGGCCGGGATTTCCCGTCACGTTTTGATTGTCGATTCCGTCCAGTGGGATCGGCGAGGATCAAGCTTCATTTCCGCGGCAGACAAGACCGGTCGAGGAGATTCATCTTCTCCGGTCGCCCAGGCTCCTTCCCCGGTCGGAGGAGGCCTGCTGGGCATGTCCCTGCGTACTTGCCAGCTACCACCCACCCACCTGTCCACCCACTCCTACACCACTGGCCACCCTGACCACCCCACTCTACCACTGTCACGTCCAGACACGTCCACGCCTCCCAAAGGCAAACTTCATGATCTAGCCAACTACCTGCAAGGAAGGCAATTCTCTCACAGAATTCCCATGCACCATTCTGACCAATTTCCCTATGGATATCACTCATGCGTTTCTATCGTCACGATATGTATTTCTCTCAGACACAAAAACGTGTCTATATGCTGAAAGCCCATGGCTTTATTATTCGTCAGACCTGTAGGTGTTACCTACCGGTACTCATATATATCTTTTATTTTATGAACTACTATTACTTGCAGGTTATCATTTCGGTCTGTACACTAATGTATGGTGTGCTTTACAAGAGAGACAGTGTTGTATTTATCCTCAGTCAATATCAGTTGTATATGTAATTACAGTGTCTGACAGACTTCTATTAACCCTTTAAGGACGGCTAAAGGGCACATTTGTCTTCATGATGCACGGATTCAGTGCCGGTAAAGTTGATTTAATTTATTTTATATCGACGCTTCGGGAGTGTATCAATCCCGTAGGATGGACATGATACTTGAAAACAGCTTTGGCGAGTAACTCGCCAGGGCTGCACTCATGCATCATGACTATAAAGGGAATCCTGCATCAAAGCACCATGCGAGCCTTAGATGTTTAAATGCAGAAGTATGCCGGTGCACAGGCTCAATGTCACATGAAAAAATATATGCTTATCTCCATCAGAGCCAGGAGCGAGGATGACACATAGATAGCATAAAATATGCATGCTACATGATAAGCTATATTTGATACGAGATTATCTTATCTGAAAAACCATTTCTCATCCACGCCCATAATGAGAGGTGAAATATACTTCGCGCCTAATAACGCTTGGGGCTGACAAGGTACAATGGACCTACATTAGGGATGAAAGACTAGCCCTCAGAATGCTTTTAATTAAACCGTAAAGAGAGCTATAAAAAGCTCCAAAACCTTTTACTGTCGCTGTCCATGACTCTGAAACCCACTCCTGAGCAGAGCCACTAAAATTTCACATTCGGCGCGCCATGGGTAAAATGTCATTTCCGGTTTTTAGTCTTCACCTTTTAATGTCGTCATTTTTATGGACGACATGGTTTAGAATTCGCAGCTCGTTATGGAGCAGTGCATGGGTAGAGTGTTTTGTCGCTTTCATAAGATGTAATCCATACTTCTCCTACTTAATTACTCTTCAATGTATTCCCCTGAGTTATCCCTTTACCCCACTACTTACAGTTACCACACTACCACAGGGACCCATTCCATGTGATTATCACCATTCGCCTAGTAGAGTTATACATAGCGCAGGAGGAATACCTAATGCCCTGGAGGCAATCCACCCTTTCTAACGTATTACAATTCATCCATCAGGGTTCTCCTGTACCTCTGTGCTATGCCAGAGGTGCGGAGCCACAGTCTTGGTATCACATCGGCATTGATTACAGATGCAGCCATCTCCACCACCATATGCTGCCCCCAATCACCACCACAACCACTGCCACCGCCCATATGTGGAGAGTGGCACCGCCAAAACGCCTTTAACGACTCATGAGCGGCTCAGGGGAGGCTGGGCCGACTGGGATGAGCAGCTCATATAATTACCCGTCGGCACCAGTCCTTCTGACAATTAGATAATTACGTAATACAAATTACAAACCGCTCTCGCCTGCAGGTGAATTGGATCCGCCCGTTGCAGCCAGCTAAAGGCAGGGAGGAGAGAAAGAGGGAGAATGGTGGGTTGGTGGGAGGGGTGGGAGGTGGCAGTAGGTAGAGGGAGTGGCTGCTGTGGGGTAGGAGGGGAGTTGATGTGATGAGCAGCACAATCCAGCGCTCGTAATCAGAGAGCGGCTCAGAGCTGATCATGAGCAGCTCCTGGCGGGGTTACTGCGAACTACGAGACTAGGGAAATGAGAAAATATCACCCCCCCCCCCCACTCCCCATGCACCCTCCTCCTGCTGCTTCCATCCTCCACCCCAGCCCCCACAGCCCGCGTCACTGCCAATGCCAGTCCCCCCCCCTCATACCCCCCACTCACACCCACAGCTAATGCTAATCAGAACATATTGTCGCATTTCCATCAGGGTCTTTTTTATGCCGACCGTCGATTGCTTATTAATCGCCGTCGTCGACCGTAGACTTCCAGCTCGTAAACTAGACCCCTCCTTCTCCATCCTCGCCTGATCCGGCTCCTCCATGCCGTTAGAATTAAGCAGGCGCCTGGAGGAAGACGTCATTAAGTACTAGAGGACTGGATGTCTATAGAGATAGGTGTCCAGGTGACTGACGTAGTACCATTTATTAGCCGTGGTTATGGAGATGCTAGTAGATATACATCGTGCCGAACGACAGTAACTTTAAACGTACTATTGCCAGAGCAAAAGTAAACCCCCAACTCTTCTACTACTTCATCTACTACTACTGATACTACTAGCGCTTCTACTATTACTACGGCTACTACTTATATATATATAGTTTTCCAGTGCAAAGGAGCCGACGTCTTTTGCAACTCACACGACAATGTCGTCTGATCAAAATCACCAACGCAATTCACTATAGTCATATATACCTCCGACACAACTATTCATTAGTAGCTGTATAACCTTATAATCACAAAGTCATCTTAAGCAATGAGCTCAATATAAATACCATTATACATACTGTATAATATAGCATGGCGTCTTCACTTATAATCAGACTCTTCTCTCCACTCTGTAAGTAGATGCCTTAACGTTGTCTGGCAGGTGGCTATCCGCGTCTGCCTGCAGGTCTCATCTGATTACGGACGCTCATTACATTGGCCTTCTCCAGTAACCCCCACATTACCTACATCTCCAGTACCAGTCTCTTCTTCTATATACCAGCATGTATTAAAATACGGCCTTCGTGTTGCCTCTCTGACTCGTATCCTACCATGACAAAAGACACCAAAAGAAACCCGAGAAGTAGAGACGGCCCTAGGCATCCGACACTGCGCGGAGCAGTCTTTTTGACTTTCCACAGAGGGAAAACATGTGTAACCAGACTTTGTGTATTGGGCCTGAGAAGGGAGGGGGGAGGAGAGGAGGAGGAGGGGGCATGGCATGTGGGCAAGTGGGCACGAACCTTCCCCTGCTGTTTACTCATGCATGGTATTGTGACGTACAGTCCCACTGTGGTGAGGGTTAGGATAAAGTGCCATTGTTTGTCAGCAAGGTAACAACCCGGCTCCAGTCCCACCCGCGGCCGCCCCACACGCGACCCCTTTTGTGAGCTAAGACTAAGCAGAGGTTTGGGTTATTCATGTGTTACCCCTCCTCCTGAGTCCACGCATATGGCGGCCTTGAAGGCGCAACTCTTGCTACGCCTACAGCAAGAAGGGGAGTGGGGCCTACCCCGTCTAAATCCCAGGTGCACCTTTAAGATCTGAGTATCAAGTCAAACGGCAATGTCTCGTCTATAACCTTGCCCTTAGACACACTTTATCTTATCCCCATACAGCAAGGATTACTTTGATTGCATGGATTGTATTCCCTTTAATTGCTGTACAGGTAAGGTCAATGCTAAATGCCGTTAGATATATGGTGACATTTCAGATTGGTACATTATTATAATCCCTGACTCTCGAGTAGGTGATTAAAGTACATGAAATGAAATCTGAAACTCTCGTGATAAATGGCAACACTCGTCTTCCATAGCTCACTGTGGATGAGCCTTGGATTACTTTCCAGTCTAGAAAAGTACTCTATATAACGGGGATTGGAATGGTCCCCTATTCCTCTCGTTTCTGTGGTCCATTCTGTTTCAGAATAGAATTACATAATTTCCTACACTGTCATACCCTTTCAATAATTCAATATTAATCCACACCTGAGGCGTTAGTACATCTGTCAATTTCTCCATAATGTATAAACCTAAACAAAGTATTGTACTATCCCAAGTGGTATGTCTCTTCCAAATTGGTCATAAATGTTTTAATACATGGAGATAAATCGTCCGGAAGTACTATATTATCTGAATGTATTGTTCAGAATCATGCATATATATATAGCTGTTGGACTTTTGTACAGTCCTGTCCTCCTTGGGGTGATGGACGTTGGTTCGAGTAGAATATTCTGTAAATCTAGTACCGGATCTATCAGTAAGCCATCGATGCAGGTATGTGGTTATCGAATTTATATAAGATTTACATCTATTATGATATCACGAAACCAGAGATACAGAAACTCGCCACACATCGGATATAGGACATGCTGTTTGTGATATGAATGCCTAGGCCTATATCTATATCTATCTATATCTATATCTATATCTATATCTATATCTATATCTATATCTATATATATATCTATATATATATATATATATATATATATATATATATATATATATATATATGTGTGTGTGTGTGTGTGTGTGTGTGTGTGTGTGTGTGTGTGTGTGTGTGTGTATATATATATACGTGTAAGTGGTTGTGCCATGGTATAGTCTACGCAAATATTCACCCCAAGTCTGGAAAAAGGGTGTATACTTAGAGCGATAGATATCAGGATAAAGCATGCCTTGATATCCATGCTTTGTTAGCTTTGCATATATAATCCATGTCCCTATAGAACATCTATTACAGTGTGAGACAGGGGCTGACTTAGAGGGCAGGGGGCCATGTTGGATGTAGCCAGACGGCTGTCACACAAACCCCCACAGGACCATCATGGCCACCGTCAGCCCTACCAGGGAGACTTGACAGTCGGCACGTTTCCCCTACTAATGAACATACAGGCTCCCCGCGCGCCCCCTTAGTGCCCAGCAGAATGGGAACCTGGTTTGGCCACTTTGTCAGTTTGCTAAATGAACCGCAAGCACAGCGCACATATCGCGGCAGTGGGACTAACACGACAGCACCCTACCCTACATCTAGCCGTGCGCTAGGCCCTAATTCGGCCATAATTTACAACAGTCGATAAGGAGCGCCCCCTCCCCGGGTCAAGTTTGGAATCGGGCATCAATCGCCATTTGCGCATGCGCACGTATGACGTATCTTCCGGCGGCTGCCGCTGGCGATAAAGTCATGATGGATGCCAGCCTCGTTTGTAATCCCCGCAGGATTATCGCGGTTTATTACGCAACATCAGATCGACTGCGTATCACGCCGGCGGAAGCGGAAACCCTGCCAGCAGCGCATGCGCGCGGGGGAGAAGGGTAGCCATCGTTCATATCCTTATCTATTGGTGCACGCCGGGACCGGGCGTATACACCGGCGCCTGTTCCCGGCAGTGCCATACCTTGTCAGCATGTGTCCGCCGGGTACTTCCTCACTTCTACGGTAACCAGCGGAGACAAGCGCGCGAATAAAGACGTTTTAGCACCCTTTCTTCCTAATCCCCCCTCCCCTCGTCTCCCCCTCCCCGTCTCAGATCACCCTGTCTGCACTACAGAGGCGTTGGCACTGGACGACACAGGGGGACAAAGACAACGCGAACGGGCGCATGCGCACTACTGATGCATTTTTAAGCAGACGACAATTAGGTCTTGGTACAGTGTAATGTACTTAATGCCCGCTGAGGCGCTCTGATTTATAGAGGCCATATCTGGCGCTGAACCCAGCGTGCGGCCTGCCGAGCAGCTCACAAATCAGATTTACTCCAACCCATGCACCCGTCCCTACTGCCTGCATACCCCAATTCCAGCTAGCCTTACTCGCAGATAACTTATCGTTACATTCATACGCCGGCCCCCACACACCCACACCCTTCCCGCCGATACACCCTAGCCTCCTCTCGCTGCCACCTCACCCCGAAAATGAATCTGCATAAAAAAAATACGCCGTGGTGTGTCACCTCCGACGACCGCCAGACTAAACAATCGATACCCATCCCACCCTAACCCCGCCAAAAAAATCCAGGGTTGGGTGTCTATGTGTGTGGTGAGGTGGGGAGGGGGGGAGGGGGGTTGCCGTTAGAGCAGCTCAAACGTGGGTAAAAGTAAAACGGCCAGGCCATGGATGCATAGCCTTGATGGGGGTGGGCCATTTGTACAGGGGGCAGTGGTAGGGATCTGGGGCCTGGAGGGTAGATAGCCCCGGTTAATACATCTAAAAGCATTCTGGTGTCGCAACACGTCTCCCTTAGAGAAGTGATTCCCGGGGGCATCAATCTGCTTAAGGCCTGACTGCTCCTGTACCCCCTACCTGCACCCCCTACACACCACCTCACACACCCCCACTCCATACTCACCCAACTGCAGCTGACAACCAGGCCATTTTAGTGGGTCCGCTTTCCACCAATTCCTCTTGTTCTGCTCGACCTTAATGCATTGACATGAGAGTCCGTGGGAGGGCCATGGAGGACGGCAATAACAATCACCATAAATACGTCCTTGACAATGTGCACGCACGTGTATACGTCATGTGATTATTGGCGGGTTTTGTTTCCTGGACATTGGGACTAATGAAAATGGACACTAAATCATCCATCCGTTTCCCTTCTGTGCGTTGACGAATATACAAGAATGCTTTTGGTTACATGTATAAAATATATTTTTGTATGTATCTCATACTCAGACATTGTATCAGATTAAACGCTAATATTTCGTTTATCTCAGCCATACTTGAAAACATGAAGAAAGTGAATATTGTGAAGGGTTTGTGCAGTTTCAAGCTTAAGAAAACGACGACCTGATGCCTTGAACACCTTCATAAACAGAGCGGAATTCCTTCTGTGTATATAGGAACACTACAAATGCCCCATGATATAATGTATCAGATGCCCCATGATAAAATATATGGGATGCCCCATATAGGCTGCACAGCTAGAAATAACTCATGTAAATATTAGTGTAGAACTTGGGTAGGAGGACTAGCTGTCTGGTCGGGGGGCATCAATACTATCTATATGTGTCTCACCTGCTGTAATGCCACATGGTACTGCACCTTCAGCTGACATCCTAATGCGTCATAGTGTGACAATACGTCACACTGTGACAATACGTCACACTGTGACAATACGTCACACTGTGACAATACGTCATAGTGTGTCAATACGTCATATTGTGGCACGTGCAGAGCATGCAGCCATTAGCGGACAGATTTCTCGGTATAGAACCCACCCCCACCATCTATAGTCCTATATACAACTGTGCTCTGCAGGAACAATAAAAAGGGCCCCCTGCCCTTTCTCCTCCTGTGGGCCTTAAGGTAGGGGAAGGTCAGGGAGGTACCCCATGGAGAAGAACCTGCTTTCATATTTCTCCCCCTCCCCTCCCATCTATAGATGCGTCCTCCTCGTGAATAGGACAGTCGGAGAGGAGCGGAAGAAGTGAGAGTTGAGGGCGACACTGAGGACTCGCGGATGCGCGAGAATCTGCGAGAGTGAGATAAATGAGACATTTGTCGGCGCATGTGCAGACGACGGAAAGTCCCGGTGTGGGCGGCGTACTTCCGGTGAGAGACTTGTTGTGTGAGGAGGGCCTTCACAAACAGGAGTCTCCTCCAGGGGGTGACGTGTGCACCACCAATGTCCCCGCCTTATTTGGTGGCGCTGACACCCAAGACGGTCGGCAAATCCCCAATCCCCCAGCCCCAGGCATTGGCCCTGTCGAGCTGGACTATTCCCATGTTTGGAAACTCGGTTTGTGAATAGATGGGGGCCTAGAGTATAGGTGGGAGAGAGTGAGTCAATGGGAGGCAGGTAAGGACAGGTATATCCCCAGGTGACACAGTTAGGGCAGTTGATGATTCAGGATCTAACTGCGATCCTAAAGGCAATACCAGACAGTCTGTGAATGAGAGAAGTGGGTATTTAGGTGGGAGTAGCTGGGGAGCAGGAGGGCTGGGTTGGTAGAGACCAATTCCCAGATGCTCACACGTCGTCAGCGGTTTGTTGTGAGCAGGTCAACGCTGGAGGGAGTGGCTCATGAATGTCAACTGTGACGGCGGGTCCCTGGCGCGGCGGTCTGTTCACACCCATCACCACTCCAATTACCTCTTCTTTGCCACCCACCTTCATCTCCACAATTCCCCACACCTCGCTATATCTTATTGCATCACGTGAATCCCTCTGCAATAATATTAGTTGTATCCTACAACACCACCTCCATCCCCTCACTCTATACCCTTCTGCCAAGTCCCATTCCAACTAATATATACATGCACATACAGATTTCTTTTCCCAGTCCTCTCCTGCAATATGTTATCAAAAGAAGGTCACCTTTTCCAACATTCCTTCAATTCTTCTATCCATCCATCTGGCCACATGCCTTCATTGACCTTTTATAATGTGGCTGCCTGTATGTATATCCCTCCCCTTCTGCTCGACACTAATGCACTGACTGCTGTTCACAGTCCCCGCCACAGTGGCAGGGGGCACCGGATGCTTGCAGGAGGAGGGACACAGAAAGTGTGTTAAGTGAAGGAGTCAGAGCATCCCCACCCACCTGCAACTGTGGTTTTATCTTCCCCACCTCCCCCATCCCCAACCCGCCAATTTACCAAATCATCAAATAGCACATATTTCCCCCAAATTCCCAAAGTCATTATCTTCATTCAGTAGTCGTGGCCAGCTCCCAAGTGACTACAAAGGTACCACACCCACCCTACGGAGGTACTGCCAAATCCACCCGAGGTAATCAATGAAACCACTTACTTCTGTCCAAATCATCCCTAATAACACCTGGCAAAGGTAGGGAGGATAGCGAGTTGGGTATGATCAAAGCCAAGGATCCTTGCACCCGTGCAGATCTATATGTTCTATTCCACACCCACAGCCGGGATTCACACCAGCACTAGCTTAGACACATTCACACCCACACCTAGATCTAGACTTACATTCACACCCACACGTTTACATTTACATCCAAATCTACACCTAGACACATTCCCATCCACACATGCTCTTTAACCTACACCTATACAATCATCTAGACCCACACCAACACCTGGACTGACAGGCACACCTAGACCAACATCCACAACCACACCCGCCCTCACAGCCACACCTAGACCCACATTCACACCGACACCTACACTAACACCCACACCCACATGAGCCTGATGGCCATTAGCGCTATGTGTTTGTTGAACAGACAGGGGCGGGAACTCCCCTGGAGGAGCGTACATGCGTCCAGTGTATTCACTGGAGGGAGTGGAGGTGGGGTCCTTGTTTACTCCAGGTGGGGGAGGGGTGGCATTAGGTGTACCCACTCGGATAGGGTGACGGTGGTGACGCGGGCCGTGTGAACGTTTCGTGCCATGCGCCGCGCCCACTGCGCCATCCACACCTTGTGGTAAATAAAAGAACCCAAAGATGCGCCAGATCTGGGCAGCCTGGGTTCGATAGTTTAGGCTAATGGGCAGGGGATGGGAAGGGGTTGGGTGTCCTGGGCGCGGGGAGCCAGGGTTGGAAAATGTCCCCACTTAAACCGATTAATCCTCAATTTACTCGGTGGAATTAAATCGCCTTGGCGTGATGATGATCTTTGCACTGCGCGGATGGGGGAAACGGGTCACACCTATTTTAGCACTCTCCCAGTGCTTTCTGCCACCAGCCCTCGTCATGTTCTCATAACACAAAGAGATGCGTTCTTTCTGACTCCCACTTCATGCCTTTCTCTTTGTATTTACTATAAGGAGATAACGAGGGAGGCATCCTTTGAATCATTTTATAATGGCTTTATGAGTAAAACTCTAGCACGCGAAGTCTATGTTTTCAGTTACATCTTTGTCTCTTGTTTTATGCAATCATTTTATTCCCCCAGTTATGGTGTTTAAAAAATACCATATTCAAGTCACAACCTGTCTTTTTCCCACGCCCCCGAGTTAAACTGAGGTAGGGTACAGTCTTGGTCGGATGGCATACTTTGCATCTCCTGCCAGTAAGCTCTGGGGACATCTGAAGAGGGGAGGGTTCTTAGATGACACGTTTCGCGACATAAAAGAGACGTAATTAAATCCCCTCCTTGCCAGGTCTACATTGTAAAAGTCGACTGCACTAAGCCAGAGAGCTGGGAAAGGGGAAAAAGCACCCTTTTATACTTATTTCCCCCCTTTTGTGAATAGCCATGCAGAGAGGCGTTTTTAAGTCTCTCACGAGCTGCAAACATCATGTCCGCCCGCGTTGTGATTTGGCTAATTCGGCAATCCCTTGTAGTCGCGGCCGCGGCTCTACTGCAGCCCTGGGACTGGAGCCAAAATTGGACAGTTCGCTCCGTTTCAATTTCAAAGCAATCCCTCACGGCAGGGTAAGCAGATCCAAAGCGAGGCAGGCTAGCCGACCCCCCAGAGGCACCAGCGTCCTCCCTGTAGGACCTTCCCCTGCGCGCATGCGCTGTGTGTCCCCACGAGGGAGGCAATGACTCTGGCTGTACCACCAGGGGGCGTACGCGTCTCATTTTCCGGTTAGAAAACGGGACTGGGGGTAGGGGTGTGTACGCCCGAAGGCCGCAGTAATGCCGTGTACTATGTATGGCTATTGACGCGGCGCCGCGCGCACTCCCCCAATGTACAGGCGCGAGGCCACGATTGCTGGGGGTCTTTTAGTCTAAGGACGCCACGTCAACAGCGTCCGCCGCCACGATAAGCCTCCCGCCGCCGTCTTTGAGGGATCAGGGGGCGTTTTAGGCACGGCGCGGGGAGGGCAGCCAAGGAACTAGGCCGCCGAGCTCATGGGGAGGGGAGGGGGAGGGAGGGTGTGAGCTAAAGGGAAGAGGGTATCTGGGAGGGAGGGGGTGTTGTCCCCGCTTGGCCGACCGACCGCGGCACCCCCCCGCCCCTCCTCCCCAACCCACCTGGAACCCCTCCATCCCTCACCCCCTTGTGGCCGGCGGCAGAGGCGCCTACAACAATAGGAGAGGATTACGCGCCCGACAATGACCCAAAACCCTCTTCCCGCGCTTTTTTGGTGGAAATCCCAAAATGTCGTCTGCTCCTCACCCACGTGTCGTCTGCCGCGTCCCAGCGCCACTATTACCGCGTCCTCGGCCGCTGAGCCCATTGTCGAGGCGCTAATGGCGTTTTTTTCTGGACCAAGAAGTCTTTGGAAAAAGTAACTCTCTGGTCTTTTCTCCCTCCGCCCCCTCTCTTCTCCCTCGTCAGAGTGCTAAAGGTGTCCCCGGACCCTGGACCAACCCTGACCTGGCTGATCGAGTGCAGCGTAACCCATCTCTATTAAACAAGGGGACCGATATTGATTCATCAGCAAACTGCTTTGTACCACCAACTACGCCCAACTACAAGAAAGCAGCTCCGCTGTAAGCTATAAAGGTGCTCGGATTGATGTATGGACATGGAGAGTTGACTACGACATTTTGCAGATCCGATTTGTAATAATCAAAATGTATACGCTCAAGTGCATTGACTATATTGCATTTGTCCATAGAATTGCTTTTCCATTGATTGATATGCCATACTACCTAACTGTGATGCATGATAAACGTCCAGAATTTTAGCTGATGATAGCTACCTCTGTATACCTGTGTACCTGCATGATGCAAGTGATACCTGCCAGAACAACCTCATGAAGTCACTTGATACGTTATTTCACTTCCCCTGTCCTGATAATGTCAGAAGCCCCTTCCCTCCCCGTTACTATATCTCTCCTCCACTACATTATCACTTGGCTCACGTGACGTTATGACGTCATGACGTATGTGTGTCTCGCGTGATGCGTCAGCGACTGCCGAAAAGTCGTCTGCTCGAGTTTGCTTGCGTTGCACCATTCACTGGAGCAGTGCCTGACAGTCTCAGCTTACTATCACCATATACCCTTACACCTATAGCCTACTATCCTACTATCACAGGCACCACCAGATCTGTAGGCATGCATATATATATATATATATATATATATATATATATATATATATATATATATATATATATACATATATATATATATATACATATATATATATATATATATATATATATATATATATATATATATATATATATATATATATATGGTTATCCAAATGGATACCGTCTACAACAGATGTAGCTTATGATGTGATGGAACGGTTATGATCTAGATATGTGAAAGAAATAAGAAAACCAGGTGCACATTTAACCATAATATTTCTACACTTTAAAGCGGAGCTGGGATACCTTTGAGATATTCTCTAGCATTAATTGAAAACAAATATCTTAGATATAAACACAATTCAAAGGTCATAGTAAACCATAGTGGATATATATGTAATAATGTGGGTGGTTTATATCATGGACCACAGCTTATCCGATTCCCACGTTTCCCCTTTAGGTGGACCTGACTTAATGTACATCCCCCTTCTCCCTTTCTCCATCCCCCGGACGTGCCCGGCCCTCAGGCGACATGTCTTGAAAGTGTCTGCCATCTGGGGCTACATTTCCTTGAAAGGGACCGACCACTGGCCGCAGGCCATGCAAGGCCATGAGAATGGTAAAACACTGCCATGTCCCTCTGAACTTAGGTATGAAAAGGGAAAAAGGGGAGTAAAAGAAAGGAACCAGAGAGTCAGAGATATGAATGTGTATAGAGTATTCAAATATGCACTGTAAAAAATAGATGTACTTTTGACAGATTCACTCTGTAAAATTTAACGCTGATCCACCGTTATTTGGAATACAATGAAGCACCGTAAATATCAGCCATTTCACAGTGGATCCTTGTTAAATGCTAACCTGGTTTGGATTACAATGATTCAACGTAAATTCATCTTCTAATGTCAAATCCCAGAGGGAGCCACATATAGTGGATCTTGCCATAGATAGGTGGCCTGGTATGTAAGAAGATTTTTCTGGAGAGTGTGAGCCCTTGAAGTGGAGTACACATGTTGAAATAATGGTAATTTTCAATTAATCTATATGGTTGACAATTTAACAATTCAATCTTGTGATAGGTTTGACAAAATACCATTATCACTTGATAATATCCAGAAGAATGTAGCTGTCTGGATCTATACACCTATTTTGTGGTAATATACTATGCATATATCCTCACCTCTGGAAACTCTGCCTTGTATCAATCCTATAGAGTAAAACCTCTTGTATAGGCCAGGGCTAGTATGCAAGTCAGATTGTCAGTGGTGCATATAGGATAAGGACAAAGTCAAAGTATATCCGTAAGTATTTCGATGTATGCTACAGTAACTAAAGTCACCATTATCAGACTCCCTGTGAGGCTTATCGAATATTCTCTGTATATTTGAATACTGTGAATCTATTAATGCTGATTTAACGTAAAATGAACGGTGATTCAACGTAAAATGAACAGTGATTCTGTGTACAATGAACAGCGATTCTGCGTAAAATTAACGGTGACCGTCACCGTTAAAAAAACGGTGAAAGTTATGTCCCAAAAGTTGCCGGTGATTCAACGTCATTTTGACGACATTTTTTTTACAGTGTGGAGTTAGTAGAGATAGAGAGTTGTATGAAAAGGTTCGGACTTGATGGAGACTCTCTGGAAGTAGGAATCAAACTACAGGAGATTGCATGTGACCAGAAGCCATATGAGTTACAGAGTATACATGTATGTGATGCCGTTGAGATGAGTATTCTGCAATGGGATGTTTATGTCCACCATGCAGTCTGATCACACTGGTATGATATATTATACCTGTTTTGGAGCAGTAGCACATTAGCAACATACCACTCCATCCAACTGTGTCACTGTAACCTACCCAACGTCCTCCCCGATGTTTAGACCCTGTCAGTTTATAGTGTATAGAACAGCATGTTGTGGAGGTTGCCGCTGGACTGACGGATGACAACCGGAGACAGGTTCAGTCTCAGCAAGCACCATGCCCTGGGCATCAGGCATTGAGCTAGCCGCCCCCCCCCCCCTCTCTACTTCCCTCCCTCCCCCCCCCCCCCCACCCCCTACTCTCCCACTCCCTCCCTTCCACTTACCCTCCATCCCAAAAGGCCTGCAGGACCTTGCAGCCAGCCCCAAACTAGTCCCCTGCAGATAGGGGCCGGGTGGCTTCCGCTCGGCCGCCTTATACGGTTAATGGTCGGGCGTGTGACCATAATATAAGAAATATTGCCAATCAGGGCCGGACTCTTGCCGCCACTAGCTGCCCGTGCTTGATTAGATTACTGGCCAACCTAATAATTAACCAACGATGTTACGTGGGTTGGCTCCCCATCCCGCTGCCTTCCCCACTGAATAATGCTCCGCCAACTATGGTGCGTTGTACTAGTTCACCCCCATGCCCAGACATAGTCAAACTTCTCCATTTTTCCAGAAGTGTACCTATCCCAAGACCTCGACAAGATTATCAGGTCGCGTTCACATGATCACCAAAGCGCTGGCCACCTAACTTATCCCCAATACACCCTGTTTCACATACTACTCACTGTCTCTCTCCCTACAGTCTCATTTTAGCAACGCCCCCCCCCCACCCGGTTTTCCCCATTATCAGAGAATTCTCCCCTACGGTCACTCTCATTTACAATAACCTAGCTATTTCTCCAGCCTCAAGCAGTGTACCCCTCCATCCTTACTCACTCCCCAGCTATACCTAGTTCCTATTATTGGTTTCTACCACTACCCAACCACACACAAACTCCATACTCCTACTCCCAGCCCACTCAATCCCTACCCTTCTGTGGTTCATCCCCGCCGGCACAACCTGCGCCCCCATGTTGAGAAGCTCATTGCTGGTCCTGGTGGGAGCAGCTCATGGGAGCAGCTCATTCCACACACGGAGTTTGCGGCTAAGTAGGTTTGGCCGCTGGTGCCTACCCTATACACTGAAGGGTGAGGGGCCGAGTCTAGGACCACTGAGTTGCTCGTTCTATTTCACAGTGAGCAACTCACCTTTACAGCATTATATACAGATGGGTAGTTGTATATATATCCCCATTTCCCACCTGTTCGTAGCTCTCGTACTACCCTGCCTGTTGGAGGTAGATAAGAGGCTGTTAGCCACATGCACTGAAATGTTATCGTATTATGGAAAATCCTTTTTTTATTGGACTTAGGGATGGGATGACAGTAGGGTAGGCCAACGACAATTACTGCATTGGCAGATCATAAATATGGTTTGTTTTTAAATGCGTTCCTCAGGATGCAAGAGTTTTTGTTCATTTTTTGCTCTTTTGGGACACGTTATTTCGACCGGATTTCGAAATGAATGGGAAAACATATTACTTGTTTTTGTAGTAATTCAAGATCAGCTAAAAAGCCTCTCTCCCTCGGACCCTGTCCATTTTTAATACACCCGGTGAATAAATCCGATGAATCTTCTTCTTTTTTGGCCAGATGCATCATTTCTTTTGAATACATTTTTTCCATACTTTGAGAAATCCTTGTCTTACACGCATTAAGGACATCCACAATGATGCCCTGGACCAAAGACAATTGTACAATGAATTTGTGATAAGGGGGAGAATACAAAAATTGTGATAAATGCTTCAGTAAAAAGCTAAACGATGTGGGTGGTTTGTCTGAAGCAATGCTTTTGCAACAATTGAATGAGCAAGGGAAAGCCGGACAAGGGTATTTCATTCCCATACATGTGCGTCTTGATAGAAACTTGATAAGATTGCCACAACATTATTACCGGATCGTTTTGTTATGAACTATTCTCAATGGCGTAGCATCCATGTGATTTACCGGTATAGTATGTTCTGTACATATTTTTCTGAATACTATTTTACAACTTCTGTGGATCAGTCAGCTGATGACTCACCTCAGGGCAATGCTCTCCTACCTTTTACAAATAGTTAGAAGCATGTACACAAATATCATAGCATTTTCTCCTATCCGTGTGTATAATACCACTAATATTTTGTCAATTAATTATAACATTGGACAGTGACTTTGGAAAATCTCATTTAAAACATAGCAACACTATATTGTACCATTGTTTCAATATCCAATCATGCATGTGACTCCAATGAGAGTGATCGGGAAAATGCTACAGTGAACCATAAACGCATACATATAATAAGTAGTTAGCTGAAAACAAAGCAAGGAACCTATATCCAATCATACCCACCACCAAATCAAACAAAACCCCACCAGCCCAAATGTGTCACCCTTTCTCCATCGACCACCGCTACCCTCCCACAAATGGCAAATCCCCCACGGTGTATTTGCCGGCTGTCCGCAGTCTCACGCCCAGGATCGTCCAAGTCGTTGCCATGGCAACAAACCCTCGGACATACAGACCACCTGCTTACCCTAACCTTCTGCTAATAACGCAATTAAAGGTTGGCACATGCGCACATCGACCTGCCGTGCCGCGTGGCCTGCCGGGAAGGCTGGATCCAGTCTGGTTAGTCCAACATGCATGACAAAGACGTGTATACATGCCCTTATACCAATACTATGGTCTCGGACGGTATCATTCTGTCCAGATGTCTGCAAGGGGTCGCCTAGCGTCTTTGCTATATAATTATCTCATATCTCAGGGTGTCCCACTAGTACCCTTCTAATCACCCAGTCAAGCATTTTGTGTGTTAAGGTGGGATGGGATGCAAGTGACATCTAGATATTCTGAAATTGAAATAAGAATGTAAGTCGAGAAATTCTCGAGGGCCTGCTCAGGACTAGTAGTGTGATAGTGACACTGATATCAGTACCACTCCTGTATTTCAGACCGAAGTGCTCCGTTAAAAGCATGCAATAAATAATCCACCAATGGCATGCCCATGGTGCCACTCCAGAATATCTTGAATAATGTTGAAATATTGCATCCGCTTCTTGATCTGCATTACCATCAACATGAGCCATGTATTTAGAGGGAGGGGGATTACATCTGCCTCAGGGGATGCATCCTGGCCTCTCATGATATATAACTGTATATCTTTATGAATATGGATGTGTCTCCTGGTTAATAATGCTTCATTGTTATATGCATAATTTTGATGTCAACCATCTGTCGGTGGTTATAAATAATGGCATTGTTGTCAATTCTCGTAACACATTAGTCCTTTTAACGCTTGGTTTCCTTTTTGTATTAAGTACTACATATTTCATTACTTTGCCGATTTTAGTATTGTTTGGGATTGATGTAGCCTTAAACGAGATGTTTGCTTGCAAACGGCACTGCCCTATTAGTGGTATCTAATCGATATGTGGCTAATTGGCAAACAGAAGGCCAGCACTTCCTATTATCAATCCTCTCCTTATCTCAGTATCATCACCGAGTACACCCATCTGATCTGATTTGCAAAAAAAAATATCAAGGATGCTTGAATTAGTCTCCCTCTCATGCTACACCACCCTATCTCACCAATCTTATCCCATGTTAAAGGACGCGAAAAAGCTCCACCACAGGAACCGCAAAGTCATTAAAGCTTGGAACCTGGACGAGTGGGCCAAATCAAAACGCTTATCGATTCAAAACTTAAGCACTTGATTCGATTTCTTGTCTATTGTTTTCCAGAATGCCCTCAATTAAACCCCTCTGTGCTGGGAAGGCATTTCCCACGACCCCAATTAGAATAATTAAGATCCTTTTTTTTCTAGTCGTCACCACTAAAAGGCCTATGGCGGCAGGGGCGGTGGTGGTGGCGGTTCGCGGGCCTAGAACCGCCGGCCTTTGAATGCTGGCAAGGCCCATTAGAGAGAGTTAAGTTTTTGAGAGGATTTTAATGACATTTGAGAGAAACATGATAGAGTCGGGTGATTGGTGAGGAAGAGGGGTGGGGGATCCTCCCGGTGGAAATGGTTTGATTGTCACAGTTTAGAGCCCTGGCACCAAGGGAGTTACTTTTTTTTCTTTGCCTCCCGATGGGAGAAATAGAGCTTGCCTGGAAATCTGGCTTTTCTTTCTAAAGCGGCCAAAATCTGACGCATCAAATGAAACCGTTGATTGAAACGTCGCCCTAATTTGGATGCAGGCTCCGGGAAGTGGGCCTTTTTGGGAGCATGAATCATGATTTTTGGGTCCAAGAGAACGGATGAATTCTATTTCAGGGGCCACGTTTCACAACTGCCTACCCATTTTAAGGACGGCATTGGTGGCGGAGATAAAAATGACCACGGACGTGATAAATTTAAACCCTAAACAAAACAGAGACATTCCTCCGTGTCAAAAGTCAAAACATCAACAATAATGATGACAAAAATAGATGACTTACCTTCTTCACAAGTAATTGGTAGAGCCATAACCGTCAATGTAGCAATAAGCAAAAGCAATTTCCCACTAAAACTGAAGGCACCAAAAGTGGTAGAAGTAGTAGTAGTAGCCATTGAGTGGTTCTTCCTACGTTGGGTATCCATAGCCAATGCCTGAAGGAGACTTAAAGTCGTCACAAAAAGGGTTATCACTTAAGTGACACTCTGCAGTGGTCTCCGCGGACCTGTCTCCGGTGGCCTCTAACCCCTTAGAGCCGTACAGTTCCCGTGGTCCCTGAGGCGTCCGTTTAGTCGCGACCGAGGTCTCCTCCAAAACGCGCCCTCGTGAACTCCCGTTTGTCGAATTGTCGTCTGCCTCACAACTCGCCGGGCACGTGTGTCCTAACCCCGCGCTGGTTTGTGGCGTGTTATCGGATGGCGACCGCAGCGACGCCAGTGAGGAAACTGGGAACTAGAGCGGACGTCGGCGGCAGTAGACAAGGCAGCAGTGCGGCGTGCAGGGATGCTGGGTGTAGTGGAAATGGTGTGTGCCTCACGACGACGACCGACCGACTGCGGCGGAAACGCCGCGCTTAAACACTTGATTAAAGACGCGGGAAAACGGCAGCGCCCCCATGCGAAGGGGTACTCCTCGGACTGTTAGACGGGGAGGCACGCATAGACTGATACAGTTATAGGATATGGATGGGCCTAAAGGAGGGTCTGTACGGTGGTTGTACACATTCTTGTTGGTTTGTTTAGACATTTTTTGATCAAATCATTTCATTCAGATTTTCAATTGTCGCTAGCTCTGGGTCTTAACTTACCCTTAAGATCACGATGCTGACATCATCTTTCCCCTTCTGTGCTTTCTGAGCTTCACCATTTAAAATAATAGTCATCCACTCTACCCTGTATGATCGTCTACATTTCTCCAGTACAATATAACAGATTTACCATCTAATAAATAACGTTACTATCCTGTGGTTTGCCAATCATACTAAAAATAAGCTTTATGGTGTAGCTTGGTCATAAACTCAGATGACCGATGACCTCACGATGTAGCGTTTGTAGGATGTCAATCCAGGAGCAGCCTTACTATGGATTAGTCAGCTATTTCTCATGTCAAGAAGGTGAAAATTGATCATGGATCTAACTTAGGGGGAAAATATGTTTCCGGTTAAATGGTCTGAAAATCTAGGTAGATGGGATTCTGTTTTTACTTAGGCCTTAAAAAGTACCCAGAAATTGTGGGGCAGACTCCTGGCCTGCGGTCTCGACCCATACACATACCCAGGCAAATAGACAAGTATATGGACTCCAGAATATCAAATCAGATTCCAGGGTCAGATCCGTTTTGTTAGGTAGGGTCAGGTGAGCTGAAACACCTATAATAATGATATGAAGTGATAGCTCATCTGACATGGCGTTGTTATAGGCAATTGTATTATTGTTTGTTTTCAGACATCTTGCCAGAAAATCCTATAAAGTTTTAATAGTACCGAGAAAAGAGACGGCTATTCCATCTTAACAGTAGGAAACCACTTTGCTAATCTACTTCTCTGAATTCAACACAGGTTGAAATAAAAAATGTTCCCTGAACTGCTTCACTTCTCGACACAACGTGGATCAAATTTCTCTTCAAAGTTATTTCCCCCATGTGGGAATTAGCAGAACACGATCTGCTAACTCATGTTTTCATGTGTTTTGACACCCAGTCTGCGCACGGTAACACCTGAAGGGTGTCAAGGTGAAATATAGCTCACCTCCATCCCATAATGCACTCCCTGCACCTGCGCAGTGACAGGTAAATCCCCACTCTCCATACAGAGACCATGACAAGTGTAAGCCACCCAGTGGTAGGCGTGAGTATGATTCACCCAAACATCTGCAGGGAGACTGGTTCTGAAAGAGGACCGGTTTTCAAGATTGGCTTCGGCAATGATCGGAGCCACTCGGAATGCGACACGCTAATGCAGTCGAGCAATTAGTGGTCCTGTGCATGGTACTCTTCTCATGTTTTGAATTAAAATGGTTCTCTCACTTCACCTCCTTGTCGTGATTTTCCGATATGAACACCCTTGAAGAGATACGGTGGCCCCTATAGTAATGTCTCTAGTGTACATGTATGAGGTCATATTCATTGATGCTACCGATGGATGTAAATAACCTACGATTTGGCCGAATTTTTTACCTTAGGTACATTTATTATTTTATTGTCCATCTCAGATATTATCGATCACACTTGTCATGTTAGAAATCAATAGAGGACAATCGACACTACTATTGTAAACACCATAAGGTGTAGTATATTCATTTATATTTATATGACGTTTTTGTAATGCAGATATTGATATTAAAGAGTCCACTGTGTTATATATATTGACTTCGGATGCTGATTCTGTACCGTTTTTACATCTATTATTTGTATACATCATTACCCAGTATATACATACAGCTACAACTATTCTCCGCTGCAGACTAAATAACAATGTAATAATACCATAGTGACGAGATTATACATTCAGAAACGTAATCAAACTTAAAACCCTATCCCACGAAGTGTAATTAAAGATACTCTAGCAATCAGATTACAAATGGCTAAAAGCTAATGAAGCCATTTCCCCAAGAGGGCTGGTATATGTAAGATTATGTTGTCTGTTTTTTTTCGGTCCATGAGATCCCTGGTAGAGCCTTGCAATATCATGGCGTGAATATTGTATACTAGTATTCATAGTGTTCCGTTTTGTCTTTATATTGTAGAACTCTGCTGTATAAAACACATGATATTGTCCAATGTAAATATTGTAATCTAATCACATTTCTGTCACTTTCCTTTCAGGTAACCCCCTTTGTTCTATGTGCCACACCTTTCTACACTAAGTGCCAGCCAGACGCTGAGTTTGTGATTAAGAGCGTAATGAGCGCGGCCGTAAGTAGTATAAAATGCTAATCTGCAGCAGGCAATTACAGACGCAGCCCTGAGTAGTATGCTGAAATGGGGGTAATTTTAACTTTAAGGCTTTCCTTAATGTAGTCTAAGGCGATGTCAACGTTTTACCACCCGTTATTGCCGCTGACAAACTAGTGCAAATGGTGTACCAAAGTATTTCACTTTATAGCATTAGGCCAAAGAGCTTGAAGCTACCATTTGCTCTTTGATCGATGTTTATTTTGAAATGTCAGTGTCTAATATGATTCCTTAGAAGATTCAAAACTTTTGCTTATGATTAGAGAGGGAGCATGATGTCATTGTCAGTATTTTCTCACATAGTTGAACTATCTGTTGTGTTGGGTAAAGATCTTTCTCTAGCATGTGGCTTGTATACCCAAATTTTGTACCAGCGGAGATTTATTATTATATAGCGTGCTACAACAGAGAGAGGTACCAATCCAATCTCCCGCCTGTAGGCTGAACACCACCGCCTATAGATACGGTATGTACTAAAGTAGGAGAAATACTGCAGTTAGGCTGTTTATGATAAAAGCCAGATGTTTATCTGGGTCTGATAGCATACAGCCCAGAAACTAAAAATAATATTGTCGGTCTTCCATCATTTCACCCTGTAGTACATATCCTGATCACTGGACTCAAAAGGAAGATACGACATATCGTTATATCTATAGCTCCTAGTATTGACTGGGCCTCCCCATCAACCAGGTCCCCCTGTATGGGGGTACCCATAGACTCAGTGGTCGGGCAGGGGTAGACGGGGGGGGGGTGGAGGGGGGGCGGTGACAGGGGTCGGCCGTCGTGTGACCCGGCAAACAGCCGATGGGCAGGGGTCCTGCCGGGGTTATGACTCAGCCAAGGGCCGGGAAATCCGAACGGCCATTCGAGCCGTCCGAATGAGGTGTGCGACAGCTAGTAGAGAGCAGGAGGGGCGGGTGGGAGAGGAGGATGGGGGCGGGGGCGTGTAGGGGGTCGCTGGCCGCCGTCGGGCCCCACGCCCGGGGTTAAAGCGATGATTGGCCGGGGCAGGGATCCTGAAGGCGATCCGGCGGGGATCCACCGCCCCCTCCCAACACCCACCCAACCCCTCTCCTCCCCGTGAGGCACGCCCTCCCTAGCCGCTAGATATGATCATCACAAAGGTTAACATGACTGTTATGTCCGTCAGGTGAACTTCAGCCCTGCTCCTCTGAACCCCAACCCCCTTACCAGCCCCCTCCACCCCTGTGAGGCACTCACACCTCCCCCATGAGCTGCTCCTCCACCACCCAGCGGTTCCCTCAGAGGCGGTGGCCGGAGCAGCACCTTTAAGAAGGCTGGTTCCAGCTCCTGCTGCTGTTGCCTCAGTCGGTGTAAGGGAAGGTCAGCTGTGGCTGAAAATGCCACCCACCCACCAGGGCACCGCCGCCGCCACGTCCATGCTAGCAAGCCCCACCTAAAAACACAGCCCACCGCTTTAAAATAAGGAGAAAAGGAATAGAATAAACGGCCGTGCCTTTTACTTCAACAAGCAATAAGTAAACAGCTTTTTTGTCGCTTCACCTTTACACTTATAGCCAGAGGTGGCCTATAATTAAACTTTTCGGGAGACCGGTCCCCGGTGATGCTCGTCGCCATGTCTTTTTTTCAATCTCCACCTTGACATCACCGTGGAAACAATTGCGATAATTATGAAATACCTCTGCGGTTGAAGGAAATGGGACGGAGGGGAGCGGCAAGGGAAGTGAGGACTTGGTGGTGTCGGAATCACCGACCGGTCGACTAGCTGCCTTTGTTTTTTGTAGAATTGCCAGAAATTGGCGCTACCGCCCAAGGTAAAATTAATAAGCAAAACTAACCGTTAGCGGTCGGAGCGTCGGTCGGTTGTTGAGTGCTGCAGTCGGGTTGGTGCCTTATTTATGTTAAGGCAGTCGTCCACTGCTGCCACTCGGGGGGTGGGTGGGGGGGTTGGTAGGGGTAGGAGGACACCACACTAATCATGGCCCCCTCTGACTCATCCATCCTCCTAATATCTGTGTCACTGTTTTGGCAGTGGACGGTGTAATTAATAGATGGCGCTTCCAAGGGCTAATTAAGAACATGGTCAGTAGTGTAAATGGATAATTGGCTACTTCTCTCTTTTTTGTGCGCCTGCTGAAAGCCTCCGCATTTGAATTTTAAAAATCACCATATTTCACTTTCTGACAGTTTTTCGGGTTGGTCCAGGGATATGGACCTCCCGAATCTGACTCTTGTTCGAAGCAAGTAAAAATATAGTGCTCACATCTGTGGGTGTTCTTAATTGTCCACGTTTAGAATGAGATTGGACATTAAAGATAGAAGTTGTGTTTTGTCCAACAGGGACAATTGAGGCCTAACGTGGTAAACACAAGCTATATAAGGCAGCAAAAGTAATCAAGTCATATATTATTACAGGTTGCATTCACCAAACGTTGTGTGGTATAGGTCCCCCTTCAGGCCCACCCAATACTGACCTACTTTTCTGGAGGCTGTTGAGTTGGGATCTAGGTCAATCCATCCATTATCGCCCATAATGGGCAGCCAAACTGCAGGCTACAAGATACAGTCCCATGTACTTCATAATAAGAAATATCTACTGTTCTGTTGTCAACAACTTTTATATGATATTGCACGACAGCTTACTTTATTGAAAAAAGGTGAATGGCAATATCAAGCAGCCTCTTTCTTACTGAAACATTTCATCTGAACTTTCTCTCCTCAGCTGGCTCTCTCCAGATGAATATGCCAATAATAACCAACTGGAGTTTATGACCATATATACGCTTTTGGAAATTTTACATTAAACTTAAGTAAAACAACCAAATGGTGAAGCTACCGATGTGATATTAAAGACCCTGGATTTTTCCGATGAAAATGAAAGGTTCCAGTGTCACAGTTATGATAGATATGCTTTGGCGGTGTCCCTACTCTGTCATCTAGTATATTAGCTCTTGCGTGATGAGAAAGATAAAGACATGTTTATTTTCTGCCCCTTATGTTGATCCTAAACACAACAAATAGTCTAGATATTAGGGTATTGATATGTTCCTAAACTGAGAACGTTCCCATGCAGACTAGGTCGTGTGTGTACAACTGCTGAGTGAACTCCAGCGGCGGTTGCGTGTGTTTGAATAACCTCTTGCACTGTACAGATTGATTTCCCATTTCCATTACTCCAGAATAAGGATGAAAAAACTATTGTCTTCCTTGTAAGGGGTCAGATCCATACACAAATGCAGAGCCCTATTGTATTTCTCCGCAAGGACTCATCTTCCCCCTTTTTATGCCGAGCATAAAACAATCAATACTGCTCCTGCACAACTCCTCAGTGAGGCAACATAAAAAACAGCACAGGGATAATTTCTCTTAAATGATTGCCAGGAGTAGCAGTGGTGGTCTAAGGTAATTCTTGCCATTGTTTTTTTCTATTTCCATCCGTGGTGGGCGTGTTATTAAAGGGGCTTTTATGGATACCGCAAATTAGCCCTCTGTTTAAATTAATTTGGATGATTGGTGATAATTAGATGGTGGGGAGGAGAGTGAGAGGCTGTGGCTCATTGAGCTGAAACAAAGGTGTTGATGGCGCCTGAAAAACATGGCCTGCAGGTGACATTGATCGAGGAGATCATACAGTAGGTTTTCTGATCAGAGGACGCAGATTCCTTTTTAATTGGACGATAGAAGGCGAGCTGTAAATGGTTGGAGGCTATAACGGCCTGGATTATCAGGGGGTGGGCCTGTATAGATGGAACTGCTTGGTGTAGAGAGAGGGTTATAAGGGGGAAGAGCTCAATTGAAGACCTCAGTAGACAAAACATGGTTAAATATAAGAAAAGGAGTAGCAATGGACACAATGGATAGATGTTCATATTTTCCAGCTCACTTGGTAAAGGAGTAAATGAAGTTGGGGGTTGGTAATAGATTCTGAGTAGAACATAAAGAATAAGGCCATGTACATGGTCATGTCTAAATACAACAGTAGTTTTGATTATAATCAACGTCGGCCAATGATTCATGATAAATAAGTGGTCCGCAGTTGGACCATGTTTTACATCTATATCAGGCCACATGAGAACCTGACGAAAAAAGAAGGCTGGAAATGAAAGCAGCAACTTATAGTGTGGGTTAATGAATAAAAATAGGTTTTGGAACATGTGGATCAGGCACAGGCCACACCCATCATCTGTGTACAAAAATATCCCATGAAACAGGGAAGTAGAGGCAGGCAGAACGACCAAGAGTCAGTGAGTGATAAATGAGAGAGACAGACACAGACAGGCAGACAGACACAGACATAGACTCAGACTCAGACTGGGCCAGATGAGCTGGAAGATGGAAAGGGCTTTGAGTAATAAGTAAGGTAGGGCAGGAGGACGACGTGGCGGCGTGAATGAAATATGCAGGCTGATTTGCCGTATTGCCTGCTTTAGTGTCCTACCCGTCACGGCAAACAGATGACAAATCTCATCACGCGTCGCGCCACCTACAGGACTCCCGTGACACCAAATCATCTATACAGAGGGCGAATATTTACCCACACACCTCCCGGATACCGACCAACATCCGGCCTGGCAAAGTGGTCTAGTACGCATGCGCAGATGGGTAGTCCCATTCAACAGAAGCGCCGTCTACCAATCGGTCGGTGAATCACAGCTAGTATCCCCGCGTGGGGAGTCGGGCTATGGTGGTATCAACGTGTAAAATATGGAAGCCAAGGCGACGTAACCTATCATGGGAGATAATCACTCCATCTCGTATAACGACTCTAGTGGGCGCCGCCGAATTCCCACATTCAATTTATTGTCGGAAATACCCACGGGGTTTTTAATTTCCTGCCCCAGTTTTGTGAGTGCGGCACCTTGCACTGTTGAGAGTCAGGCAGTGTCCATCGACAAATCCCGATTCTGGCCCTTATCTTGAAAAGATCGGCGCGCAGGGAAGGGTCGTGGATAGGGAGGAGAGGACCCTAGATGAGGCAGATATCCCGGGGGTGGGGTGAGAGCTCTGGGGGGAGGTGGGACCAGGCATGTAGGCCCCATACTGCCGATGACCCGCTGAGTTCGGACCAACGCTCTGCAGTGCGCGTGCGTCCAGGGAACATCAGCGTTCCTGGGAGCTTATCAGCCAATCAGAGACGTGCATTTTCGGTTAGCCCGTAAGGCGATCCGTGTCGGCGTTATTGGGGGCAGGTCAGAGGCAATCTGAGGGAGGCATGTAGGGGAGGTGTAGGGAGGGTGGTTGGGCTACTGGAGGGTCCCTGTCACACGGTGCCAGCAGCATGGGAGAGGAGGGGAGGGGAGGGCTGCTTGGGGGACGGTATTAGCGCCGGTAATGCTATCAATTTGGACGGGTGATTTGACAGTAAGCGTGTCCCAATGTCGGCAAACTCCCCACCGACCCAATCCCGCGCGCTGGTCAACCCGAGCCGCTTTCCACTCTCAACCACAGGCAGACGACATTCGGTATTTATATTGGAGAGAAAACTAGAAAACAACCTAACTCGGCTATTTTCCCGCCAGATTTGTCTCCTCGCCACGTCCGACAACGGGGAGCGTGCCAAGCGCTATCGTTCAGAGACCGGGGTTATTCGGCCATTTACATAGTAATACTCCGGAAGGTGGGTCGATGTGGCAGGGGATGAATTGGGAGGGAGGGGGAAGAATGGGGGCTTTTGGGGCAGGGGGTTGGTGTGTGTGTAGGTGGGGGGGGGGGGGGGCATCATGGTGGGCGCCAAGATGGGATAGGTTTTATGTTATGTCATTGCCGAGAAGTTCTTTACCGCTGAATTGCACCCTTCTGTCGAAAATAGTATATTGACTGTCCCATGGGAGTGGAAATTTGTATTATATTATTGAAGAGGAATTACAGTCAATAGTAATAGTATGAGCAACAATTTATCATAGAAAAAATGGCAAGCTGCCATCAATCAATTTATCATTTGTACGCATGCTGGAATATCATATGTATGACTGACATTCAAGTCATCGCAGACCATTTGAGAAGACTGTTCAAAAAAAGTCGAATTGGAATTGAAAAGAACATATTCTCAAAAAACGCCTGTTGACAGGTGCTTGATCCTTGTTGTTTTTCCCTGGGTGGCATTTCATACCTTGCCACTATAGGCTGGAGATCTGTCATAACCTGACACAGCCGTCTGAGGGTGGCCGGTTACATGGGGGGCAGAGGGCAGGCAGACAAGGGAGGAGGGGCCTGAGATGGGGGTGGGTAGGGTGAAAGGTGATCTAAACCACTTGACCGGGGTAATGTGAGGGTGGATCCTCCTGATGATGTGAGATCCGGTTGACATGAGGCCGCCCCGCCTGACAGGGGCCTCCCGGTCACCCCGAATGGAGAATTCATGGATTCCTAAGTCCCTGGGACGCCAAACAGCAGGCAACAAGAATGGCCGATGGTAATTTTATGGATTTCCCAATCTCTAGCCACCCCCCCCCCCCCCTCACTACCTCTGGTTGGCCACTGTCCCCAGATGAACGCAGTCCTGTGGATACTCGGCGAGTCCTCTTTAATTATGGATTTCAGCTACAAAGTAATCGGAGCTAAGATCAGGTATAGACACTGTGTGTGTATACATGTAAGTTTATAACGTATTTTTATTTCACTCGGTGGTTTTCTAATATACAGTGTACAACAGTGGTTCATCACCTCGGTGAATTCAGACCTTCAAGCTCTCATGTCCTCTCAAGCTGCATCGTCCCTTCTCATGAAACAAGAGTAGGGGGCAATTTGTATTGTCAGAGGCTCAGTTTGACATTTCCCAGGGGAATGGGATGGGGGGAGGGGGGGGGGCTTATACAGATTTGGTGCAAAACAAGGACAAAGCCTGATCAGAAAGCAATTATCAAATTGTTTCAGTGAACAGCATGGGATTCCATGTTCGGTAAGCAATGTTACCTTTGATGCATTGGCATGGTTTTGTTTGGCCAAGTGCAGATAATCTTCATGTTTCCAAAGAATGGCTTTCTTTCTCCATGGGCTTCTGTTCGGAAAGTAGTAAAAGAAGCCAAATTCCCCAGTGTTCTCTCGTGAGCATCTAAGTTATTTAAGTGTTGGAAGAGTATCATGTTATCACAGGGGGATGAAGTGAGTTAACTCGGAGCAACATTAACCCAACATAATAACCACCACTTAAATAAGATATATTATTATTTATATTTTCTCTCCAAGTGTGGTCATGCATGGCATGGCTTGACGTTATGTCAAATAAAAATTCACCTGACATTAAGGGTGACGTCGGCAAACTGAATCCATCCAATTTCACCACACAAATTGGCATTGGACGAATCGCTCACATGAGTCTGTTAATCTGTAATTGTCAATGGAATTCTTTTCTATGCTTTTTCATCTGGGCATTTGTGGGGGGTGGGGCGATATTTTATATCAGCATATATAATGGGGTACCCTTTCATTATGGGGGGCCCAGACCTCTCCCCCTTTCCTACGCCACTACAGAATGTATACTTTGGATTAAGGATAGTGATGTTGAGGAGTGGCAGATAGGGATTCATAATGGAGATTTTTAAAAGTTAACAAAGTATTGCCGATTTATACCCCATGCAGCCTCCGCGGCTGGTAAATAACGAAACTGGTTGCAAATGCAATGGTTAGTGGTTTTTACCAGATGGCCAACCATGATGATAAGCATGTGTACTATTGTGGAGCGTTGCCCTGTACGGAAGCCACGGACTTTATGGAATCTAAGAGATATATCCCTTGTGATACTAGGAGATAAGGCTTCTATTCATTTCTGTGCCTTACAGCTAGCTACATGGTCTTCGACTCTTTGTCTAATACTACTGATTCTGTTACAAGTAGTCTATAAGTAATGCGATGTATATATGTTTACCTGCGGTGATGCCCCATAGTTCTACACAGTAATGGGAGACCTTGGTTACAATATACTTCAGGCAGTGGGGATTCATTTTCTTACACCTTACTTACAAGCAGAGAAAGCCGTACAGCTACACTGACTTAATACACAGTAGGGATCTGGTTACTCTTGGCAGGCATATTAGGAAACTTAATACATGTACTAGTACAGAAATCGCAATCTACTTCTTGATCTTGCAGCAATTTACCTGAGGCACGATATTAGGACTATGTTATGACATTTAATCTGGTCCCCCCTATAATAATAAGTTGCAATTGTATTATTAAAATGGTAATAGTTTCTGCCAACTTGATGCTGAATTTGTCTTCTTTCAATTCATTTTGGGGGAGAGGAGTGGTGGGTGACTGCATACATTTGACAAAAATAACATTAACCTTAAGTTTAGAAAGAGCACGAAATGGAGGTCTGAATGATATCAGAATCAAAAAGGGTAATATTACAGCTATTTTTTAATTGAAATGCTTGGGGGTATTAGTTTACCTGATCTGTAGGTCATCTTTGTGACTTTAGTTGTTTTTATGTGATGCCATTGACATTATCACAGTCAATGAGGTGTGACCGAAGTGTTACTAATGATTTGGGGGCGTTGGTATGACGTAGTTCCAGTCATGTGGTTCCTGTTGCCTCGTCAGGATGTATTGTTATGGGTTATTAACTGGTCAGGAGATTATTATTGCAAGTGATTAATATAAATCGCAAATAGACATGCTGCCGAATCAAATTTTCCACATAACTTCTAGACAATGTATAATTGATTGTAAACAGCCCTTTACATAGCTGGTGGGGGGGGGGGAATTGTTTTTCCGTTTTGATGAATTTCCAGAGGGCGATTTTGTCCTTTTCCCAGTATAAGATGGCTGTCACCACGACAGCAAATATATTGCATATCAGGGAGTCCCAAGCTTTCTGACTTCCTTATACAAA
Source organism: Harmothoe impar (assembly GCA_947462335.1). Lineage (NCBI taxonomy): Eukaryota > Metazoa > Annelida > Polychaeta > Phyllodocida > Polynoidae > Harmothoe > Harmothoe impar. Next base: position 54,598,690 of record OX381715.1, read on the forward strand.
CTCCATAGAACTCCATAGGCAAACTGCGTAATGCTCTTATATTGACAAATGGTTAATGCCTTCTATTTTACACTAATTCTAGGTGGATATAAACATCATGTCCAAAAACAAAAGCACCCGTTAATAGCGGAAACGGTTATCACCTGTCTAAATATCACAGTATGCTAAGCTACTTCATTTTTATTTCAACATTATGGCAAATAGAATGACCTTTGATCACGGAAATGTTTTCCTCCAATCGAATCCATTGTAGTGCTATGTAGCCTTGTATTCCTCGGGCTTATTTTTCAAATTTTACCATCCAATTCATGTAGAAAACACCAACGACCACTTCCCACGATTCAGGAAGTCACAGCACAAGTATAGTTGCTGAATCGTAATATTTGAGAAATAAGCCTCAGGCCACCAGGACATTGTATGCATCTTGATATTTGTCAACCCAAAGATAAGCAATTCAAGCTTATAATTAGGCATCAACTTAAATGGTTTCAGAATAGAAATAACTGTTTGTTTGTAGTTGTTTATTTAGCTGTCCAGAAGTAGCCTAACTCTAACACGATTAGCACAAGAACAATACAGGTTGAGGAATAGGCATATCCAAAAGACAAGACGAAATTATAAAACGATGTTTGCGTAGAGTCCTGGTTTTATAATATTTCAGGTGTATGTATAATTCTAAAATGACATGTTGCTTGCTGCTGTGTCATTGCCATGTGACCGTGGTCACTGCCATTTACGAGTGTGAGCTCACTGCACTGCTTGACTATCCATGTCTGTGATCTTGATAATGGACCCAATGGGCACATTGTGCCCTTCTATTATATTAAATATCACTATGTATTTATGTTTAGGAACAATCAACAGAAAATACCTTCACCTTCTTTAACAATTGGAACTCAGAAATGACCCAATTATTATCTAACTATAATAAGTAAGGCTCTCTCAACAACACAACATACTCCCAAGAAATTTGTTATTTTTCATTGCAGGATATAACAATTCCCTAATGTACTGTGGCGAGCTGTGATATGATATAACATATGTTTTACTTCCCACCCTTTAGATCCACTCCTGTTACATCAAGAACTGGATAAGATACATTGGCAGGTGGAGTCGATGGGGAGAAGTCCTCGATAGCAATATTAATCCCAAATTGCTCATTTATTTGTCGGAACGACAAGGTCCTTCTTGAAACTCTTGAAATAGTTGTAGCTTGCCTGTACATCGACGTAGATCTCACTGGTAATCTACAAAGAATGCATAACAACTATTATAGAAAGGTGTAATAATGTTGTCAGGCATGGTTACTACATACTACACCAATTAAATCAGTTTACTATTGGAGACATGTTGGCCAATAACTATAGTGATTTTGTCATTTTGATTACATTCAAATATTATTTTTCAGTGATTAAGGGAGTAGACATTTTTTAACTACAAGGGGAGAATCTTACATAACATACCACCGCCAGATTTGAATATTAATACCAAGGAATATTCAGCTGCGTATCTTTCTAGTAGGGGAAAGATTCAAGCTTTATTCCCAATGGTACGGTTATGTTTGTCTCTTTTAGTGTAACACTCCGTTGTAAATAAATCCCCTCAAATAAGTTATACATACAATCATGAAGGATAATTACTTACTTGGGCTTCTTTTGAGAGATGATTATACCAACAATCCCAACAGCCACTACAGCTATGAAAATAACAATTGCTATGATAGCACTTGTCCTAATAGGAGACTGCCCTAACGCCTTGGAATACCCTGCAATACCAGTTCCTCCTGGATTTTGAAATGTCACATTTAGGCTACATTTACTGCTGTTCTGTTCCTCCTGTAATAAAACCAGCAAGTTCGGTCGATTAATGTTGGTATGGGCCAATGAAAGTTGGTTTCCTGTAAGATGCAAACTTCACATTTTGATCAGTTTTAGGCCCAGGTTTTAGGATTTTCGCATTAAAATCCTTACTGACGGATAGGAAAAAAGGGGAAAAGAGAGGGAGAACCAGGACTAGTTTGCTAGACCTGGTCGAGTGACTTGAAAGCAACCGCTCTTTTTTGGCCTTGTTATGAAAATAATGCAATTTTGTTATCATATTTTCGGAGTTAGGTACACCTACATATATATTCGGAATCAAGGTTTTACTATTTTCTTTCACTTTGCAAAAGTCAATGTGTGTCAATTGATGCAGAATCACACACTAGGTGGGAAATTATATTATAGAATTGGAAACACACATATCAATGTCACAAGTGCCTGATGGAGATCAGCATTCTAAATAATTTACTGTAAACAGTTGCAACTTATAAGTGTATAAGTACAAAGTAGAATCTGCAGTTGTTTTACAGTTGTAGTGTATGTACACTGTAAAATAAACTGTAGATTTATTGTTCAACTTTAAAACTACATTAGATTCTATTATGAACCTACACTAACTATTAACAGTGCTTTCTCTGAAGAAGTCCACTTACCACATAACCCTGGATGCACACACATAAGCTGTTCCTGCATTCACTGTTGTTAACAGCTTTAGAACAATCTGTATCTCTGACACATGACTCCTCTATCTGTACTGTAACAAAGATATGATTAATTTAAACAACTAGAGACATGTACACATACTTTTCTTTATAGAACATGTGTATCATTGTTCAGGAATGAATGTCTTAAGTCACGGTACGTTAGTGTAGTAAATATCACGATGCAATGGTGTTCAAACTATTCCTGTTCATCAACATCTGAGATTTGAGGAACTATGAACTAACCTGCTACCTGGTTCAGTGTAGAGGTCGTGTGCTCAGTGCTATTAGATGCCTGGATGGAAGGGGTATATGATGAACCTGAAATGTATGGATAAATATCATATACTGGAAAGTCTTGATAAAAGAAATAGTAGGATCAATGCAAGAACATTATTCTAATCTTACCTCTTTGGCATGTTTGGTAGTTTGTCTGCGTCCAGCCATCCTTACAGGTGCAGGAGGAATTCACACATTCTGAGTTATTGGTGTATCCTGAACAGGAGAAGCCTGTGTGTGTAGGATCACACCAATCACCAAGGTATTTTACTGAAAGTGGAAGAAATCAGATTAAACTAGATATTTGTAGGAACACTTGTTGGGGTACTATGATTATATTGCTAAAATTAAAATGGATTTAGATATTGGTTACTCACCTTCATCTACTCCATCTGGGCAGTCTGCTTTATTGTCAAATCGGTAGGCAAGTGGGATACACACACCAGTAGTGCACACAAAATAGTTGATTTTTGCACATGTAACCTGCACTAGAAATGACAAACATCCAAGCTTAGGCAAATGCAATCTTGTATATATCAGTGGTTTTACGTTATTTTCATGGATCATTCATCTCACTGCGAGATGATCTGCCTAATTCTATCATCTTCACCCAGTTAATCAATATGTGTAGGTTTACTGGAACATTGATATGGGGGTTATAATAAAGATGTTAGCACATGTTATAATATATCACTTTGTTGCATAATCAGAGGTAAATCATTTAGCAATTTCCACCCACTGTTGAAATTATTATACCAAATTATGGATTGGGTGAACTAAAGTATCATGACGCAACTACAATACCTTCATCAGAGTTATCCGCACAGTCTGCATGTCCATCGCCAACCAGAGTGGCATTGATACATGATTCAGGAACAATGTTCTTACATCCATAATATCCAACACTACAACTGCTACTTGCTGGAAGATAAGATAGTATTATCAATGATCAATTATGAGCATATGCAATAACTCATTGACCATATCAGTTACATACTATAGCATGTTGGGACTTTCTCCCGCCATTTCTATGACAGAAACATCTTATTAAGATGTGTCCATTATCATGGATTTGACAATTTGATATGAAGTACTTGTTGAGAAGTGTCATCTCAACCATCAGACTAAATAATGAGTTGAATGAATCATCCTCACTATTATAATATTATTATAAATAAAACCGATTAATTCATATATATGCATGTGTCAAGCATGATGCTAAACAAATAAGGGACCTTTCAAAAAATTACAAGAATGTGACAACTGGGTTATGATATTTGTGGATCAAATATTTTTCTCGGCCTTGACTTGGGAGGGATTGCCAATTATACACGTTGTTTGGTCATGACAGTGAAGTCTAACATGTATAGATATGAGTCAAGGAAAGATTAAGAGCCAAGCCTACCTCTTAAACATGTTTGGTAGTCTGTTTGCGTCCAGCCATCCTCACAGGTGCAGGAGGAATTCACACATTCTGAGTTATTGGTGTATCTTGAGCAGGAGAAGCCTGTGTGTGTAGGATCACACCAATCACCAAGGTATTTTACTGAAAGTGGAAGAATCAAAGCAAATCCAAAACATTGTTCCTGTAAAGATTAATCATGCCGTATGAGTATTCATTTTTGACAATCTAAATTGATTTAGACACACTCCATATACGGTAATATGTAAATCAAGTAAACTAATAAACATTGTTGATAAAGTGTTGTAGAAAGGATTTCATTACACATAATTCATGCGACAGTGGATAGCTTGTAGGGGTTTGATTATTATTTGTAAAAATTATATGATAGTGAATATTCTTTACTAGTTTATTCGTATTTATTGTTTTGAAGACAAGCATAATGACTACCCACCTTCATCTATACCATATGGACAGTCGGACGTGTTATCAAAGCGATAGGTAAGGGGGATACATGTACCTCCAGAACACACAAACGAGCTCTGTTTTGCACACGTTGTCTGCTCTGCAAAGAGTCACATGAATGACCTGTGAGTTCAGCTCATATATATCATATTACCAAAGCACATGCAGGAAATAAAACTAAGCAATGAAATCTACTGATTTTCATACATTGTTTTCAATTCCCAATTTCATGTTAACCGGTATCCTACTTTCAACTGATTGTCTTCCGTCAATATTAGAATAGAAAAACGAAATTATTAGTCTGCCAGTATTAAAATGGAAGAACGAAACTAGTCTGCCAATATTAAAAAGGTAAAACTAAACTAAAGTAGATATTACAATACCTTCATCAGAGTTATCGGCACAGTCAGCATGTCCATCTCCAACCAGAGTGGTATTTATACATGATTCAGGAACAATGTTTTTACATCTGTATTGACCAACTGCACAACTACCATTTGCTAAAAGAAGTATATAGTTTATAATCGTGCACATTATACACAGACATATAAACTGACATATTAGATAACACAGTAAACTGTGGTTATAAATCTAAATAGAAATACCTCCCTGATCTCTGCCATCATTGGTATCATATAGTCATTAATTAATGTGATTAACGGTGTTGAGACATTGCCATCAATAACATCGAATGCTAAGACGTACCTTCGTGAAGGGACGATAACAAGACTAGAGTCAGGACTAGTGTTTCTAACATGATTATATCATCTCCGGTTTGCTCCTCGCTACATTCTGGCATCATTTACATCCCAGAATGAACTTGTATAGTATTGGATATTCGCTGCCATAGAATCCTGCCGCCCTTAAATACTTTCATTCTTGGTTGAGAGTTTATACACATAATCCAAATGCTTGTTTGAGTATGCACTTATTGGTGGGAGTCAATCAAGTATAATCTGTAATTCTAGGGGGCCTGTTCCACAGTTATTTTATTTGGTTTCAAATGTTACTTTTCCCATCTCTGGCTACCCTTGTCTAAAAGTGATGATTTTACCTACTGCACATTGTATTAAGGAATGTCTTAATCCAGATGCATAGCATGATAGAGAAGCGTAGCTGTCTAATCAACCCTCTAGTTGTGAGGCATAATCAACTAAAATATCGGGGCTGGAGAGTTGGCTAGCTGTTTAATCAACCTTCTAGCATCACCTGCTGTGGTGGGCATATAAAGGCCTGTCTCACACTATGGCTATGACATGTGGGGTGTAAAAGAACCATTGCCTCGGTAAAGGTTAGGGACATGCTTTATAGCTTCACTCAGCTAATAAATTTAATCACCATCACTGTCCTTGAAATGACCTCAGCTGGCATACACCAAACCCAAACCAACCAACTAATATAACCCTTTTATTTACAGAAATTATATCTAATCCAGGCTTTCCCTCCTTTACCAATATTAATTTTCCAAAAACCACCTAAGGCGTATGTTTGGCTTTGACTAAGAATTATAACAATTATAGCTCCATTAAAGCATTAGGAATTAGCCATAAACATGCTTTACATGTATAATGCCTCCCATTTCTCACCAATTCCCTACTATGCAACACCCCCAAGAGTTATAATCCTAGCTAACCAGATTAGCGCTCAGTCTGTGTAGATTCTTATTGTCAGCAGGGAACCTTAGAGATTACATTGTTAATGTAGACCGGTTATTTCACAAACAACATAATACTTGGGACCAAGGGTCAATGCGTATCATTGTGTTATGTTATAGGAATAGGGATTGAAGTTATTCTAAGCAGCAGAATTGCAGGTTAATTATTCGTGGTTGCCTGATCCCACATACATTTCATTAACATAGTAGGCTTATCTGTCTTCTTTTCTTCTACTAGTATCCAGTGAGGTATTTCCACATTGAATGGGGGGGGGGTATAAGATCATGGATATAATTCAAAAAGATACATCTGGAATCCAGTAATAGATTCTGTATAGCATCTATTAAAAGTAAGACCTGTATGTGATTGTGATTGTATGTCTCGGAATGCGCATGAATCTATGAACAAAATAATTTATCTGATAATTATCTGAGATGCTGCTGTTATAATGAAGATTAAACTAGAGTGTCGAACTGGGCAGCAGCCAGAATTTGAATCAGCTGGCATTTCATCCTGACTATGATGCTATGCTGTTAAATGTTGTAACATGTCGATGTGAACGTCGATAGTATATTCAACGCATGGATCATTATTCAGAAGTTAATGTTTGAAATACCGATTGCTTCTTCGGATACAGATGAAATGCTGCTAAAATATTTGGTGTTAGATTTACATAGGGACATCCCAAACATTAGAGGTAAAAGCCACTCACTGTGCACACCATCTCTGTATACTACTGATGCTAGTAGCAGGTTTTAGCATGGCGCCACCCCCTACCTATGGAAGGCCTCTGGGAATTGCCAGCCACACCATTTTAGCCTATCTTTTAGAGCCACCAGACACTGCGGAAAATGCATGTTGAGTGAGAGCCAAGCTGTAATGGGTCACTTTTAAAGAGACACATTCCCCTGGGGTCTGGAGTGGTGGTTTGAAATCGAGGGGATGAGAGTTAACCCTTTAAGGGCCGCATAGTGTCTGTATGTGCAATGTCCTCGGCCGTCATGATTACATGAATGCATCCAGTCCTGGTGAGTAACTCGCCAGTACTGCATCCAAGCATAATGCCAACCCTTCGGTATAGTGTATCAACTCAGTAGATAGTGCTTGAATGCAGCATTGGTGCGTTAACTCTGCATTCATGCATTATGACTGCAAACGGTATAATGCATTATGTTGCCATTGAAGGGTTAAAGCACAGTTCTGGTGGGATCAGCAAACCTAGGCCTACCAGTCCTCTATAGCTAGACACCATCCCCCAACTGACACACCGATACTCACACCAAACACATTCAGAGTAAATACAGAGGCCACATGGCCTCCCAATCCTGCCTGCAATGCCATGTAAGGTGGGCGTTCAATAAAGCCCCCCCCCCCCCTCCACCGCCTCCCCCCCAATTCCAAAAGCATCATCGGCTTTCTGTATAAAACCAGTCTATAGCGGTTTCTTTTTGATCATCAGGCGGTTCATAGCTTCCTAAAAATCCCACACCTCCCATCGCCTACCCCCCCCCCTATCCTCCAGTACCCTCTCCCCTCTCACCTTCTATACGAGGCAATGCCTGTCTTTGTGAGGCTGCTGCCACTTTGAGGTGTGAGTTGTCAAAATGGGTGATGTTGGAGGGAGACTAAGGGGGCTGGGGGTTTACAGGAGGGAGGGAGGATCTGTCAAAACGCTGGCATTAGGTGGCAAGACGCGGACAAAGTGACACCATTGACTAAAATGCTCGAAATAGGGGAAATAGCAGTAGTGGAGACCCGCCCTCTCCCTAACGAGGAGACGCTGGCGTTTTCAAAAAGGAAAAGGGAGGCTGTGCCGGCAGTGTAATTGCCATCGTAGATCTCAGTGGGTTAGTGACGGGGTCGTGCGATAGGGGGCGCGCAGGGAGGCATTGGGTACAGTACGATTCATCAAGGGGCCAGTCCGAATTGATCAATCAGAATACTTTATGGCTTCTTGTCATTTGAGACTCTGTGTTGACGCGTGGTGTATCTGTAAGATCCCCTGCTGCTTTTTAATGAGTACCACCACCACCAAATTGGGTGGGATTTTAAGGAATATGTATAGGTGTCTGCACTTGTAGATGGGCGCGGTTCCAGCATTATGGAACTTTCAAGTAAAAACATATATATTTTGTAGTGTCTTGACTTTAATGACCGACCCCTGATAGTTCTTATCTGCCCTGCCTAACATCAAAACTATATATTTCATACTAGAAAATGGTAGAATTACAGCCGTGCATCAAGTTCAGACAGAGGTAAGCTGTACATATGTCTAACAATATACTAAATCAAGCAGCTGGCAGGATTTACTTAATTCCATAGATACCATGGTTCCCAAATGTTAAAATACCATTGCACAGACGACTCATATCACCAAGCATCTTTCTCATGTTACATATACTAACCCTTTAAACCCCCACCTCCTCTGTAAGGCCCAGAGTGCCGGTCCTCCCGCCACTCTGACTGTTACTGGACGGGTAGCAAGTGTTTTGCCTTTAAGGGCCGTATAGTTCTTTAATGTATTGTGCCCCCTATCGTCATGATGCATAAATGTAGCCCTGGTGAGCTGCACGCCAGGGCTGCATTCAAACACCATGCCGATCCTATGTGGTTGAAACACTCCCAGAAGCTCGACATGATCCTTGAGCCCTGGCGAGAAGCCAGTGCTGCATCTATACATCATAACGATCCTTTACAATAAAGCACTATTCCTTAACCATTTAAAGACAGATGTCGTTAAAAGATTACATGTGTCGTCATAATGCACCAATGCAGCCCTGGCGAGTAACTTGCCAGTGCAGCATTGGTGCATCATGCCGACCCTTTGGGAATGTCTCAATCCCATAGGGTCAGCATGATGCTTGAATGCAGCACTGGCGAGTTACTTGCCAGGGCATACTTGACGACCAAGGACATGGTGCATTAAGGCATCATACCGTCCTTAAAGGGTTAAAGGGCTAAACCTAAGGCTAACACGAGATAACACATCGGGTATAGCCTTGACTGGTAGCTGGGTTTCTAGAGAATGGAGCTGCTCACAGAAGGTCACAATGTGTCGAGCAGCCCAGGAGCAGCTCAGAATATAGCACCTGGCTAACCTTTGTTCTTTCCGACCGCTGCCTCTGGGTCTCTAGGCACCCTGCGGAGGAGGCCCTAGATGGTTGATTAGTTGGTGTGTTCTGTGTCCAGAGGCCAAGGTAAAGCGTCCATGGTGTCCAACTGGCACACCTCGGGCTGGCCCTTATGTGGTGAATATAGAACAGCCATGTACAATGTATGAGTTATATTGGGCATAGTCGAGGCTGCTCACGTGTCAAAGATGGGTACATGTTGTCAGCCCTGACTTCCCAATGTAATGCATACACAGATTGTGGCTGTTCGATATTTAACGTATTCCACTTGTGATGGGGTGCTCAGTGGATAGCATCAATATGCGGCACTGTATGCAATGTAGTCATGGCTGTTTCCCTTTGTCTTTCCACCCTACTGTGGTAACAGTGTGTCATGTGCCAACATCAACCTTGTATTTGTATACATGACTGATAGTAGCTGAAGAGAAGACAATTGTTGTTAACATCACTTATTTTTTATGATTATACCAACATGTCTTTTGGTAATAATTCTGCAGGCTAAACGGTTGAACTGTAATATCAGATCTGTAGAAACAGCTTTCTTGTATATGGGCTCTCATTTTAACTCTGTCTCAGTATGGCATTATTAGTGCAATGTAATGATGCACCACATCAGCTGGTTTATACTGGAAGATAAACTCACATAGCAGAGGCTTGAGTTTTCTACTATCTAGAATGTGCGTCCCACTCCATCAGCATACACCATACACCACTATACCGACTAATGTCTACTTTGTCTGACCCAACCCTATCCATCTCAGCTCTCTATCTCTAAGCCACACACCTCCCCAGACCAGCCTCAGTGCCTACCTCACATAAAATTTACTTTGTAAAGGTTAACTGCTGTTCAGTGCGTTTCCCATGACAGAGAAACTGTTCACCTGTTGAGTCTATTAGAACGTATAAAAATTTAAGTGTGAAAATGTGGAGTCAATTAGAGAAGGAATGCAACATGGCACATATACATGTTTACTTGGGGGAGTTAGACAGGGAGGTAGATAACGAAGGAGGGGACATGGAGGGCAGAAACGTTTAGGGACAAGGGCAGAGAATGATAAGAAGTGATGAATTTGGGAATAGATGGAGTTCTGCCTAACAATGTAGACTTACCCAGCATGGTAAACGATGATGTTTTTATTGCCAGCCGGAAAGGGGTGGGGGCTTGGTTGATATAGGGGTGGGGCTTAATCCAACAGAGGCCCATGCATGGTGGGATCCAACATTATTCCATCCGTGTAGATTTTTGCTGTTTGTATGTTTCTTTGGTGTTCTATTTTTGGGGGAGTAGCGAAAATTTGTCAAATCAATATTAGAGAGGTTGTGAATCTCCGAAAGTGTAATTTTTCAAATACAATTGAACGCGTGTGCACAAGTATATATTGTAGAAGAACTGTTCATCACCATTTTACAATACTGTTGGTGGTTATTTAAGTGTAGTTTTATGAAGGATTACCACCGACCACACCTATTGAAGGCCGCACTAAGAATGGGAACCAGCTCGTTTACATACCAGTAAACGGCTGGCCTGGCGCCCTTTTGGCTGCGGGGATGGACTGGGCGGGGTGCTGGGGGCCATTGGTGGTGAGAGGTATGGAGACTATGTGTATGTAGACAGCATTGTGAATAGTCTGGGATGCTTTGGGGTGGGCTGAGTTAGAGCCGAGCTGCTCCAATTGACCTGGATGGGTTTAAATTGGATTCCTCCAAAGCAAATGAAAATACAAGGTATTGCTCTTTTTATGCTTAACTTCTGTACTTTATGGGGTGATGATTTGAGCAGTATGCTATGATATATTACACTACGCTAATTACCATGGATCCTTTGGCATAATTGGTTTTCATTACACTTTGTAAATGGTGAATACAAGAGTTAATATGCATAGGTACTAGATTAGCCTCACGTCATACTGTGTTGCCGTTTCTCATCGCATATGACACCATATAAATCAAAACTAGATTTTTCATAAGTATAACTGTGGAGCCTCACTCAGCAGTCTGTTTGCATCGTTCCCTGTCCTACTACTCATGAGAAACGATGTACACAGACTGCACTGTCGTGGGCCTCTGTCTATGTACATGCATATATGTACACACATATCGGGAATGAGTTAGTGGTCCTAAATTAGAGCTACCGGGTACATAGGTTGTGCATTCCACAGGAGCAACATTATGAGGGAACTATTGCTCAAGATTGATCAATGTGTTGTGCCTGAATTGTACATTTATGGATGGTCTCACCCATATGTACAGTTGGTGGATACACTTATGTGATTTGTAAACTGTATGCTATATGCACGTTTGCTATAGAGTTAACCTTCCTGCATAAGCTCCCCCCCTTCCCTATACCCATCAACACATTCAGTATTCAGCCCCTCACCCCGTGTCCACTATCGTAGAACAGCCAGTCCCACATGGGGCCCACCACAGCTAACTGCACTAAGCCGAGCTGAACAGACCCCACCCCCTCCCCCAGCAACCCACCACCTAAAGCTCACCAGTCCAGCTCCGCTTTCTCCAGCAGCGCCAGAGCATTCTCTGAGCGAATTGGGTAGGGTTTTATAGGCGGAAGCACGGGGTGTCGCTTTTTGGTTCAGCGCCGTCTTCTTTTTCTGCCCAGGTTAGCAAACGTAATGGGGACATCTTGACTGGAGAGGTAGGGAGCTGGGGTGGGGGGGGGGGGAGTTGACAGCTAGGACTCTAGCTCACAAACGGCTCAACGCTGAAAGACGTCCCCGACACGACCACAAAGAGGCTTTTAGTGTGAGCTAGGGCCGTTAGGTGGCGCCAGCTTCACGCGCGTGCGCAGTAAAAGACCGGAAGCGGGGTGTCTGTCGGAGCGTTCACCCTGGGAACTTGAGAAGACACCAAACTGCCCCCGCCGGTCTCGCCTTACCTCGCGCGACACGTGATCGATGAACGACACCACCACCGCGCCCTCTATCGAGACGCAGCGCAGCCTCGTGGGCGTCCACGGTGCGGCGTCCAATTTCCGATTTAGTTTCGTAAAAGTGAAACCCATCAATATCAGTGGGTGGCTATAGGTGTGAGGCAGGAGTGTGAGGTGTGTTAGAAAAGAGCAAGCCTTCCTGACCCCACTGGCTGTAATAGCACACCACAGGAATAAAACTCCTTCAGAATAATGAACAAGAGGAGGGGCAGAATACAGGGTGAGACAGACGCAGGAGAGGAATAGGTGGCAGCGGAGGTAAATCAACCTAACTGCAGGGGGGATTTAACGGACAGCTGTGCTATAGCTTCGGAAGGCATTGCAGTGGATCATCTTTTAAATCGGATATAATATTTTCATTCTGACCTCATTCTTCCATCGATCTGAAATTTCTTGATTATGCTCCTGAATACATATGTGATATCAACAAGTACATACACTGAACCCTAATGGTCCAGTCATGATTTTCCAATCTGATGCCAGCGATTCGATCGAGGCACTCTCTCCTTCCCCTTGGAGTTCTCCAACCCGGAATCCCCCTTGGAATTCTCTCCAAATATATGTAGGGGCAATCTTGGACACATTTGAGTATTCCTGTACATTCCTAGACATCCATAAATCCCTGGTCAAAATGCACTACGGTTGTAGAAAAGATAAGGAGTGCAGCCCCACCCCCCTCTACACCAGAGACACCAGTGACACACCTGGTTACACTCCTCAGTGCAGCAACCAGTTATGAGTCCTATCAGAACACTCATAGCACATTTGGAAGTAGTCAGTGGATGATTTTGATATAACTATGACTATGTAGTACCTATAAACCATGTAGTACCTCTTAACAAATTGTTATCAACTTCCCCTAGGATGATGGGGACAGGGTAATCTCATGACTGCCATTGAGAAATTGTTCCGACGGATATGCTACAGTGTATATATATAGCTATAGGCCTATACCACGGATAGCTTGACATGACAAGACTCGTTCTTTTCATTTCTCATCTGTTCACATCGCCCCTCCCTCGGTATCCATACAGAATCTGACAGGGACTAGTCTATGACATAGAGACCAGAATGTCTGGATACAGTGTCACTTCTCCCTGTATAGCACTCTAACGGGTGTGAACTTGTCCCCGCAACCACTGTGTGTACGCTGACACAGGTAATCATTTCCGCTTCCAGTTCTGCTCTCACCGTTTAGCTTGTTCCTTGCAAGCTATGATGTGTTGGTGTTTGGTCACCGCTTAAGTCTCACGAGAGATTCCGAGCTTAGAACCATACGGAGAAAACCGAAATCTCGCTATACGGCTGACTCATGTAGCAGTCACGTGACCATGTTTATTATTATTATTGTTATTAAATTTATTGATGCACAATCGTCCCCAGGGGACGGTCTTCCGCGCACCACACCGATTTCATGCCTTGCTCGAGTGTGGGGCTGTAGGCGTAGGTTGTCATATGGTTTAATAGGCACATTAATAGTCATTATATATGATATACGCAGTGGTTATGTGAAGTGCATACATGTTATAATAGAGCAGGGTTACAGGGAACTATTATTTTTATGATATAAGATGGGTTAATGTTCGAGTTGCTATTATTCTGTATACGTTGGTGCAAGTATTGGATAGTTACATAGTAGAGTACAGGGTTATTACTTTAGTATTTAGGTGAATTACTGGATGGAAAGATTTAGGTAAGGTTAACAAGAAGGTCAGTGAGTAAGCGCTGTTTAGTTATTGGTTAGGTTTAATTTGTCAATGGCAGATTTAAATTTTCTGTAGGTGGGTAGTTTTTGCGTAGCATGGTCTAGCTTGTCCCATTGGGTGACCGCTCTGTAATAAGGCGACCTCTCATAGAAGGCAGACTTTGCACGGCGCTTGGCAAACTTGACCTTCAAATCACCCCTGGTTCTGACATTGCGCTGTATTAATGCATCCCCGCGTTTGGCCTTTTTCCACATGATACATAATAATTGCTTCTGGCGTCGTACATGCATGGTTTCAACCCCACACTGCTTGTGCAGGGCAATAATGCTTATCTCTCTAACTCTGGCTTGCAAGCAGGTCCAATGTTTAGTCATTGCGGCTACCTCCTAATGTACATCGCTTATTTATTATTGTGTTATTTTTCCCTTTTAGTGATTCTACCATTCTAGGCTACCAATCGGTAACGGTATGTATAATACGCCGCTGGATGTATTAAGAGTGAGGTTTTGTGTTGTGGATGCGAAACAAATGGTGCTGATGGTACATACAGAAGAGGCATTCAGGCGGGTATCTATGGGACAAGACTAGTCACGCAATAGTCAGGCTAAATAAATGTGGAGTCTATGCCCATTGATTTCTATGTACTGTGAGAGCCAAAGGCATTGTATGGTCTCCCTGCTTTCTATATACATAATACTGTTTTATCCCCTTGTGGAAAACGTTATTATGTCGTTCTTAAAAATACAGGAGTTTCTTAACTTCTAAGTGCCTCTTTATAAATGTGAATCATATCATATGTCGTGATATGGTGCTGGGATTGTGTTCTTGTAATCATTCATTACATGCGGCATTATTGTGGGTAACAAAGACTGCTATACAACGCTTTTGAGAGACGTCTTTAAAGTTCTGAATGTTAAAATGTACGATTTATTTGTCACGAAGCAAGGAGCATAAAACTGCTGTGTACATGGATTGTTACCCTTACCCCCCGCCCCTTTTTGTCTTTTTTTTAGTTTAATCACAAATCAAGGTTCATAAGTCTAGAGGTACTAGTTTTCTGTGGGGTTTTTTTTAATTGATGGTGCCTTTCGTTATATATGTGCCCGGACATGTGGCCAGCTAAGGAAAGGGGGCCTACATGGGGAGGGGGGCAATTTAAAAATTGGGCATATGCTTG
Source organism: Harmothoe impar (assembly GCA_947462335.1). NCBI lineage: Eukaryota > Metazoa > Annelida > Polychaeta > Phyllodocida > Polynoidae > Harmothoe > Harmothoe impar. Next base: position 54,613,973 of record OX381715.1, read on the forward strand.
CCAGTGACAGATTTCATAAACAGATACCACTTATTGTTTTTGAGACCTGGCAACTTGAATATGTCTGTGCATTTTCCAGTCCCAAATGCCAATAATATCTTCGTTTTAGAGATGTCTTAATCTAATAAACATAATTTTGCTAATTATCAAATATCCAAGCGTGGATTTAACATTTGATCTTTACATGGTATTTCCATTCTGTCTTCAGCATATGACTCTTTACGAGGCCTTCTATTAATTGGCTTCTTTAACTTTCTACTGAGAATGAAAATCGATGTAGATGTTCTTTTTACATCCCAAATATGGTCGTTTGTCACCAAAGGTGGAATTTTTTTAATATGACCTACTGTATTCTACAAACCACTAGGAAAACTGTTTTATTTTGAATCTTATGGCCTAATATGGCACTACAAATTCATCGCAGAGCTACCCTTTTACCTTGTTGACATTAATCGTATAAGCCTACCGTACCAAATTTCTGTTTTGGAATGTTACAACTTACATGTATAATAGTTATTGCAAAACGCTTCCATTTAAAACGTTATTTCCAATCCAAATTGTCCCACCTCATCTTGCAGAGGTCTATCTATAAGATGTTAACTTAAAAAGTATTCAGTTATTTCTACTTTCTACCAGAGACTTTCTACCAGAGACCAAATGTTGTACAGAAAAGATGTCATTGACTTACTAAGCTGTTTCCCAAATAGGCGGCCATGTTTGTGATGTCTGGTACCCTAACCCTGCCCACACTGCTAAAAGGCCATAGTGTGCTGCTCAAAGCGTGGTCTGACACGCGTCCCCGCAGTAAAGCACTGGTCAGCCGGCCTTGTGTTAGTCCTGTGATTAGTCTTGATTAGTGGGGGTCACACCAGCCCAATTAAACTAGGGTTGTGGCAGGTGGCAAGCCAAGACTGGACAATGAAAGGATCCACCACCTAACCCCCTCCCCCGACACCCTCCCCTGCCCCCCCCTACCCCCACTGGACATCTTCCCGTCACTACCACTTACACTGACCATAACATGTGTCACCATGGAAACCACCCACCGGACACTGGTCAACGCTGACCACAATGCCCGGAACCTGGGGTCACCTGACAAGTGGGAATAGTCAGGCCATTATTGGTTGTGGACATGGAGATGGGGGTTGGGGGGTTAGGGATGGGGGTAGGAAGGAGATGAGGGTGTGTCATCCCAAAACCACAGGGGCAGGCTATCCTCCCTGAAGGCCCCTAAAACGACAAATCGAATCAATCGGAATTCCCGTCAACGCGTGCGGGCAGGCACCGGCCGCGATTTACTGTCTACACCCCGCGTGTGCTGACCCCAGGGTCAGGGGTGGGCTTCAAGGTCAACTGAAGGTCAAGCTGAAGGTCAACTCATCTCATCAATATTCACTGGGGTCAAGGGCAGGGATGGCCGGTGGTCAGTAGACGTTTTTGATTAACTGAAGGGGTGGGTTCAGGGGTTAGGTAGTCCTCTCACGCCCCTTAGCCTTCATGAGGAGGGTAGTGACCACACCTAGACACACCTAGTTAGAGCCTAATCGCCACTGATCACCCCTATACAGGCCACTGTCGCCACTCAAGGGTGGTCTCTGATGGGGCTACCAAGGGGACTGGTGAAGAGCAGAAGGTACTCCTTACTTCCCTGGGGCCAAATATAAAGTTGAGTCTGCAGTACCCGACCATGCAAACGCATATTTTGGATCGTTTTTTATTACTCCAACCATGGAGAATTCACTCACACATTTGATGCTATAAAAAGAGTCTTTCTTCTGATCCGACCTGCCGACGCTAGATTTTCGGACCATAATACTGGAAGCCAAAAACATGTGGCCTATCGATGGGGTCCGAAGGTTGATATGGTAGAAACTGAAAGTGAGATGTAGTTCAGCTTTCTGATACACATATTGCCACGTGTGTAGTCGGCAATGATCCTCCTCCCCATGGTATTTCATATTTGAGAGCAAAGAATAAAGCTCCTTTGATATTAGACAAATAGGTCCTACATATACCTAGCAGACAGACGGGATTATTCCTTACATTCATCACTGTTCAAGGCAGTGTGTACCAATACATCCATTTATTAATCCCTGCAAATACAATTCCTTTTCTCCTGTGACAAATGTATGGCACCTGCCTTATGGGTTATGAATGATGTATTACTTGGTGCAGACCTAACCACACTCCTTAGACAGATGTTTTGTAGCCATCCGCCTGCAGTATACAGCAATTGTCCACATATATAATAATGTAACAAAGAAGGATTATTCCCATAGTGATTTTACATATATTACACACCTCCACTGGCTTCAGGCATACACAGTATTAGCGTTATTAATGCATATTTACTTCCATATTCATGAACATGTGACATTGGCATTTGATAGTGCCCCTTCCCTCCCCACAGTTTGCCGTGGGCAAGAAACATAAGGTATACATGGATATAGAGTTCGGACAATGAATCACCCTTGTATAGTATGGCAGCGATAAACTTACATGATTTATACTCGGTATGGCAATTTGATAACGTTCAGGATAAGGTAGCCCATGTCATGTAACACTAGAAGAGTGAAGCCACATGAGCAGCTCATGAGCAACTTGAGTACAGTAACTGGAGTAACTCTCGTGTTTAGTCGTGTGTGAAGAGCTTCCTCCAGCTCTGACTGAGCTCTTCTGATCCGCTCCAAGAACCCAGTATAGCAGGTGAGTGTAGGGTGACCATGGGAGATAGCAAGTAGCCCACTCGGTGACTGCAATGACAAAAGCCATTCCCTGTATCCGCCATTCACTCTACCCCCACGATCTATGCCCTCCCCTGCCCCCAGGGACTCCCCCAGTCTCATCCCCCTCCCTGTGGTCTCCTGACCATTGACATTGGTCAAGCCAAACTGACCAACACAAAATGCAGCGCCACCTCCCTGTGACCCCCAAGTGGCACGGAGACGCCTCTACGGCTCTGGCTTCTAATAAAGGGAGTCTCCCCCCACCCGGCCAACTCTCACACTAGTGATAAAAAATGCTGTTTGTGGGGGGAAGAGGACGGGAGGGGAGAGTGTGGGACATGCTTGGTGACTTCTTATTGATCCCCACATGGCAGTAAAGATGTTTTCAGTTGGGATTTACTGTGGGAGACAAAGGGGGGAGGGATGGGAGGTGCTGCCGACAGGATGGGGACGGCGGTGTGTTAAAACTGAACAGGACCGGGAGGGAAAGTGGGGATTTGAAGGTGGCGGGTAATAGCAGATACAGGTAATGACATGTACAATGTGATTTGATCTCCTTCTTTTTGAGTATTCTACAAATTTATTACCAACTTTCTTTTAAATGTTTTTTAGAATGCAATATTGGGCCGTCAGGGAACCTTTGTGATGCATATGATATGGTAAATGATGATATGTTATGAACTTATGGGTGGCAGTGGGTTTTCCTAGTGTCTTCCAATGCGCAGTAGCATATGGCGCGATCGTCGTCTGAAGAAGATAGTGTATTGGTTTGAAAATTCAGAAATGGCCTGGACATGGTGTAAAAAATAACACTACGACGGGAATCACATTGACACCATGCATGTTTCAACATTACTTAAAGGAAGGAAAAAAGTGGATCTGGGAATGACGCTGTGGTGGATGTGATTGTAATCACCTGTTTTGGAAAGAATTTCCCTTTTTGTGATGGCTCTTTTTTCCATCGATAGGGATGTGTCAGTGATGTTAAAAAGGTGGAAACCACGACAAAGAAGTGCCTGCTCCCCAGAGGTGTCTTGTATTAGTTGATTACCCCTTTCTACTACTGTTTTCCTGCCGCTTGGACATGTCCCGTGCATCTTGTCTTTACTTGGATGTGCCAAGGTTTGTTTTTCTTTCCCTTTTCATTTTTCACCATTGATTATTTCTTTTTTCGTAGTAATTTTTTCCTAATGGGGGAGGGGATTTGGGTGGTTGGCGTTAGGATAGGAAGTGAGGACAGAGGCGGAGGAACCATTGACGGACTCTTCAATTATTCATTTGTGAACTCGTGGCTCAATCTTCTTCAAGACAAAAAGGGGAGAATTATTTGGCAAAACTCATTGCCAAGGTGTCCAGTGTTTTGGACGAACCAGGAAAGTAATGGCAAAACGCAAAGGACGCTCTGTAGTGTGAAATTTCAGAATAGCTCTGCGAGAATAAAAACTTAGAGAAACTTTGAAATCACTGCTATAAAATAATGATATTTGCTTTGAATTACAGCTTTAACGTGTAAAATAGTTATAGCTATTTATAAGCGCTTTTCATATTCCTGATTTGGTGTAATTACAAAGATGTCTTCAACATATTACACCAAGTCTCTCAAGTATATTGAGAGGCCGATAAGCAGGTGCAGGAGGAGTCACTGAGCATACAGTTGACCCATAAACACCGCAATCTTTGGGCTGTTTATGTATAGGTGCATGTACCACATAAATAATTATATGTGTCCTTCTGTACCACACCCAGCGAAGCTGGAATTACCATGGCCCTGGCCCTTTCATCTCGATATACCATTGATTCTGAGGTATATAGATAAACCTGAAGCTAGAAAATAGGAGCTCATAATGTGAACTCCCAACCTCCCCTTTCTCGGGTGGAAGGTGTGAGATTCAATCATCTTGTTGTATCTCTCTCCCTGTGCCACCTGTCGCCCACTCACAGTGTTTCTCTGCCCTGCAGCCATCAAAGCGCCATCCGCCGTAAAGCCCGCCAGCCTCTGATTGCCTTTTGTTGTTTTTGTACCAAAAGTCGTCTGCTGCGGCCGACTCAGATTCCCGCGCTTTTCATGTGTCATCAAGGCGCCAAAGCGTGACGTCCACACATATACACATATATGTCGTCTATGCTGACATCCCTCTGTGTCCCCCTAAGCCTCACATTTCAAGAAAAAAGCCGATGCTTTTGATCCTGGGGCTTTCGGCAGGCAGGGTCTCAGGTTAAAAGCTCTACCAAGGAACTCCACTTGTCCCGTGAGAAATATAAGCAGCAGGTGGCTTTGAGGCAGGGCGGGCCCTGAGAAGATTGGGCTGTAATTAAAGCCGTGCTGGTTACCCTCAGGTTCACCAGCGGCAATTGGTTACCAATATGGCAATTAGATTGTATTGCCTGCCGAGAGAGGCCAGGGTCTTACTAGTGCTGTGTGACAGACTGAAGGCCTGGGCGGGGTAGATATGGTAGGTCGGGGTAGGGCACCAGGTTGATATTCACAGTGATGTCTGAGATGGGAACAGAGATAGTATTAAGTATTTGGGGCCATGTTCAGATACTGTATACATAGACAAAGGGATTGAGTATGCTGCCTTGATGGTGGAAAGAGTATATATGTCTGGGATTATGATCTCAGCACGCCATGAAATGGGCACAGCAACAGAATATTCAACGGCGGCAGCAAGGTTTAAATTCAGAATTATGAGTTGCCATTCATTATTCAAGCATATTCCAGGCCCTCGTTAACATGCAAAAGTTAATATTCTTTAATATCGTTTTTAGATGAAATGCATAAGTGATTAGCATGATTTGATGGAGTGAGAGGTTCAGTAGGAAAAAAAGGTACATAAAAGCTCATTGTCCTTTTCTCCTCTTCTTCTGCTCCTTTGCCTTCAATTAGTCACTTGGCATTCCAAAGACAGAGTGGCTGTGAAATGCCACCGATAAAAGGATATTCCCAAGCCCTGGTCACTTTTGGTGCTAGTCAAGAATGGCTGTCTGGATTCCAAATTGAGAACTGTTAACTTATTTTCACCGATGAGTTGGTCAAAGGTTTACTTGGGGATGTTGGTATTTGGAGTAGTGTGGCAACAACATTGATTGGATCGAGCAGACCAGGGATTCGCTCCTTATACTGAGCAGCCCATTCTCGTTCTAGACGGTAGCCTGATGGCCAAATTGGCAGACGTCCTTTACCCTAGAAACATGGCGTCAGAAGGGTCGGAATTAGCGGCTACTTTGGACTGACCAGAAGAGCAGTCCAGCCTCAAACGCTAAAAACAAATCATCCCAAAATAACCTTTAAAAAGGCCTGAACTCCCTCCATCTGTCTTGGTTTGTTTATGCTAACACTGTTGATGCTAGCCACCTACACCCTACGCCCCACGCAGGCCTCCCACCATCCATCCTCCGTGGCCGATTGGCTGGAAATCTTCCCACAATGTCCAGGAGTTAGCCCGTGATGCTTGTGGCAGGTGGAAGGAAGGCAATCACCCTGCTGCTGGTGTTGGTACCAGACGCTGTTCTTTTACTGCCCCCCCCCCCCCCCACCCGCCACCCTTCTTACCTCCCCACCCCTTTCTTTGCCCACCCAACCCAGCTAACCCATAACACCCCACTGGTAGTACATTTTTTATTCCAGCACCACAACCGCCTCAGTAGTGGCAGCCAACCTCACACACTCCCTCACTAGTCCCCAATTTGGGGGCGGACATAATCAAGTCGATTTAATGAATTAAAATGTTGATTTGATTAAACGTTGGCGTGCGGCGAGGGCCCCGTCGTCTTCACGGCCCTGCGAGTAGGTCCGCATCGTATGTCATAATTCCCACGGCCGTAATCCATTACCGGACTGGTAGCGTGCAGTTGGGCCACGCCCAGTCCACAGCCACTGCCTCCACAGCGCATGCCCAGCCCTTTCAGGTATCACCAGCCTATTTCACAGGTCAGAGACTAATACCTAGCCGTTTTCCGCTCACCCACTGCCATTTGTGGGTCTATATAGGTCTAAAGTATTCTAGAGTCATTGTTTTTTTGTTTGTTTTTTGCAAGGTCAGCTATATTGTTGTTGATCAGCTATTTTGGGTAGATGCTGATAGAAATCCTCCAGATCGTCATTGCCTATGTATACCATGATATCGTTAGATTTGAGAAATTGGCTACTAAAATGTGTTGATAAACAATGTACATGTACCTCATGTTTTATCATTAGGTCTGTGTGATATTTTGTTGTTGTTGAAAGTACTAATGGATTGGACAGGCTATAAGTGCATACATAAACGAAGGAAAACTCATCTTATTTTCAATCTGACAAAAGAATATTTATCTTGGTTTTGTGTAATTTTTCTCAGATGGCTACAGTAGCTGATACACTCCTGATATCCAGACAACTTCACAGCTTTGACTCTCTAGGATTCATAATAATATTATTTTGATTGAGCATAAACTATAGAACTAGGCCTCACCATATTTAGGCCTTGTCGGACAACGGTTTTAGGGAATAAGAGATGCTTAGGTATATTGTTTCTACATTATTTGTCAAACGGCCGCAAACATAAACTGAGACGGAGTTGTTTGAATATAGACCATCTTGCCTCCTTTCGCCTTCTAATGCAATATTTGGAACGCCATGCTGATTAATTTATTATTGTACCTCATGTAGTGTTATACACAGTGACATACTTCAGAGCTGGACCACAGGCTAGCAGGCCCAATTGATTAATCCTGGGTGGGTGCATGATGGAAATACAGTTCTGCGCCACCTGCCACCTGGTGTTCCGTCTGCGAACTAACAGCTGCTTCACCGTGCCTCTACGACATGATGGACATTGTCAGGTTCTAAAATAGATTAGGTTAATGCTGAATTTGACAAGAGTGTTTGAATCTGACTAGAAAATGTGTAATAAACCCAGTGGTTCTAATATGCACTGAGAAATAGAACTGGTTGTGGGCATCCATGCATTCCAAGCGCCTGGCACATATAGCCTGGTATCGCTCGTCTCTCAGTGAGTAGTATATGGAATCGTCACTTTTCTAAAGGCATTATATATTCATATATACACACGCATAGGTACATACTAACAAGCCATCAAATTGTGTATTTATCATTCTCCTTGCATTGGCTTATGATGTAATTGGGTCCTGATATCGGCAACCCAAGTTGAGTTACTTGCTCTCAACCAAATGACTTCCTTTTCTTTCACTTGAGAGAGATAACAGTGACTTCCCATCGATCATATTAATTTATGTCATGGACGTTTTATCCGAAGGCAAATACGTTATCAATGATTTTGGTTTTTTGTACTGGCTGAAATTGAGGAAACTGCATGCAATAATATTATAAGCACTGTGGAAAAACAAGGTCTGATATGATGGCTTTTCTCAGAAGAAACATTCGAGACCGTGTGTTCACTTGTTACTAGAAGTATTGTAAAAGATCAGACTGAGCCATTTTGTAGACAGATTTTGCGCTGAAATTATTTTCATATGGAACTTAAATTGGCCTTCACGAATATGGGGAACAGAAATACATCACTCTACCACAGACAAATGTCACAACCTCAGCTGCTACCCCCTTCCCAAGTTTCACTCTTCATCAATTCCAAAGGCTGAACTAAAACTCATCAAAATTTCACCTTTTTGCGTACGATTGGGGTGGGATGGGGGTGATGTGCCTCTTTTAATGGCCAGTTAGAGTGAAAACAGTGCACTTCCAAGGGGTATTTGGTGCAGGTGCAGTCGCTAAACTTTTCACTGAATTCTTATTTTTCAGCAGCGCATACATTAATTCTCATTAGTGAAACCAAGGCCCCATCTGCAGCTGTGAAGCCACAGTGGCCTTAAATAATGCTCATCTGACGGATTTAGGGGGGAAAAGACACAATGAACTTCTATGAGATTTTCCACCCACTAAAATACTGAATATTTGAATGTGGCCACAAAAAGCGTTTCCAGGTGCATCCCTTGTACCCTCTCAACCCTCGAATCCCCAGTCGGCCCCTGGATCGCACGCTGAATATTTCAGTGTAGGGAGGGCGGGAAGGGACTGGGCACGTGATTTAACCCTTTAAGGGAGGCATAGAGTGCTTTAATACACTTTGCCCTTTGGTCGTCATGATGCATGGATGTAGCTCTGGTGAGTAACTCGCCAGCGCTGTGCCATAATCAAGCACCATGCCGACCTTACGGGGTTGATACACTCCCAAAAGGGCCGGCATGATGTATGAATGGAGCCCTGGGGAGCTACTCGCCAGGGCTGCTTTCAGGCATCATGCATGTCGACAAAGGGCATAGCACCTGAGCAAATCAAAGTATTATGCGGCCCTAAAAGGTAGGGGCTATAGGGGTTAGCCTGTTCTTGGGAGCTGCTCAACCACAGGTGGGTGCTTTACGAGTGTGTGCCACACTGGTTACCGCATGGTGGTGGGGTTTAAACAGGTGTAAGATGTATAATGAACACTCTACTTTGTTATTCCACGCTATTTAGGGATCAGAATGGAGGCAATCGTGTGCTACTAATTCCAGGGGCCTTTCTATCAATGCAATTAGAACAGAGTCAATGCTATCTACAGCTGATCTCGACGTGATACAGATGTATCATGTTCTATTATGCCTGATATACATTTTAGGACAGGAGAATGACTACATGGATGGGCTCATGAATGTGAAATGTCAATCATCATCACTGTACACTATTCGATATGAAAATGTAGTTTACTAAAAGGTATGTATAAATGTAAAATGAACATTCAGAGGTGATAGGCCAATTTTACCATGGCAATAAGTATTGACATATTCTACAATTGACCAACTATGGAGTCTTAATTAACGTGATTGCGGTGGGAAATAACATGTTGACCGCAGTGCTATATTTTTCGTAGCCACCGTAACACAAAGAAACCTGAGGTGGTAAATGGTACAGAAGTTCGTTCTCTTTGATGCTAGAATAACAGATTGTGCTAATTGCTACTTTTGTAAATTAATTTCCCAAGCCCTCTGCCTTCTTCTATATGCCAAATGTCCTTGTGAGAAGTTTAAAGTGTGGCTACTACCCTGCGTGGGAGCTTGCAGATTCCATAATTAAGGGAGAATATTCTAGGCGGGTAAGGCGCTGGAGAAAAAAGGAGAAGACATGGCTACCTTTTTACTGTGATAAGGTCAAATGCATGCCAAGTCTGAGTCAGCATTCCTTCTAAGAAAGTAGGTGGATGGATGGAGTTTAAGAGGCTATATTGGTGTGAGACACGACTTTGTGCGGTGATGGGTTACACATAGTTTTATAAAGCATTCTAAGAAAATCTGAGTCATTATTTGACTGCGATGTAAAAACGTTATGTTTTCAGGAAAATATTAACATTGAAATGCCATATACATTGAATGAGAAGTAGCAATTTCATAATCCGTGGAATTATGGTAAATTGTGTGGGAGATATGTTTGCTTTAAAAAATAATTTGATAAGTAGTCCAGCACATAATTTTTCGGTTTTGGGTCTTTGAAATACCCTATGATATTAATACCTTCAATTTCAATGTGTTATAAAACAGTTGTGATGGCTAAATTGGGAACATAGTTATACAGGTATATGTGTATCTGGGATTCTGATAACGATTCGCCATTATTGTGCACTGATAATGGTATATATGCAAACGTTAGTCAGCACGGCCTACATTTTTATAATCATATGTTAACGTAGCCAAAACGGCTTAGAAAAAGGCAGAGCAGGGTAATGTAGAATAAAGTCAGCCAGAGTGAGGCAGAGTAAGGCAGTGCATTGTAATGTTGGGTAGAGCAGGGCTGAGCAAAGTGGAGCAAGGCAGGATGAGCAAGGCAGGGTAGAACAGTTCTGGAATAACTTGGAAGAGGTAGATGAGGATGGGCCATATGCCTAGCGCACTATAACCCTTCATGCAGGCAACCCTTGTACACCGTGACCTGGGAGCATAGAAATACACATTTACATGATCAGAACTTGGACAAAACTACACTATACTTCAATCAAACTTGAGATCACATATGATCCATGATGTCTTAAGTAACCATGCTCAACATTAACACAAATTGCCTACCTGAAGTTATCTGAGCATTAAATTTTGAATCTCAACTGTTTTCTGTGCACACTTGCCTGTGACATTGATTTTGTGTCCTGTGCATAGTCATAGTGACCATCCTTTTGACTAATATGTGACTAATACCTGTATAGTCATCTGACTACGGAGGTCAAAATATGATGGTATAGTTACTACTGACTATGATTTATGTTAGCAGTGTGGTTGCACGTGGTGGTTGTGGTTTGAATGTGTGGTATGGCCCTCAACCAAGCACTGTCCGACCATTGTTTATTTATCTTAGAATTAAGATATAAATCTAGACAAACGGACACTGGGCCTGCTTTATATATGGTGTTGTTTCAAAGATTCAAGATTCAAAGAATTGTATTTGTATTCAAGTGAAATTCATTGCCTTTGTTTTACTGTCTTGGGAGGTATGGGAAACATGATGGAGGATGGGGTGGGGTGTCTGAGGGACAAATGTCCGTTTTTGGACTGCCGTTAGTTCAAGTATGACTAGAGTTCTAGTTCACTTTTTGAATGTGATGGCATGTGTAATTGCTACCCATTGAAATAGACTGGAAGGACAACTCTGAATAATCAAATGCAAATAACAGTATCCTCTTCTGGTCTAGGTGTCTACTAAACTGTAACTCTAGAATATAGAATACCGCTAGGTAGTTAGTAAGTAGGTGCGGCAATCTGAATCCCCTGTTGTTAATTCTCAATGGCCAAATACCCCTTTTATCAATTCAATTTCAATTTGACATAAGTTTATATCTCAAAAAATATAAAAGTACATACAATCATATTTGTTTCCATTGAATCACAGAAGAGGTTGATACGTATAATGACATCACAATATTAAATTTGCATTTTGTTTACAGCACCTCCATTTCAATTCTAAGGTACAATGTCGACCTATGAAAAAGTCAAACATGGTGATTTTACTTAAGGGGGGGGGGGGGGCGGGAAGGATGAGGGATGAGATGATACCAAGTAGATACAGTAATTATACGCAGTCGACCATAATATCATATCATACAATTGTGCATTAACATAAATAATAAATAAGCATCTCTGTATGTTTATAATCCAACAACAGTATAAACATTCGCTTTTATTTATTTTATGAAAGATCTCACTCCCATACATTCATATGGCAGTGAAAGAATTCACTTTGCCATTTCAAGAGCCCCATTCTTGCCAGTAGTGCCGCAAGTTCAACAGTTGCTCGCCTTTCCCAAGAAATGCCCCTTTTAGTTTTTGTGGAGTCTCCGTGTACATGATATATTTGTTATCTCAGTTTGAAATGGGAAGAATCAAATTGTCCTATTTCTAAGTTTAATCCATCAGATATTTCATTACATGTCGCTGTTAGATATCCAATATCAGCTCATTCTGATACAATTTGTAAATCTGTATGCGAACACGCAACTTCAAAGCTTTGCCAACTGGACTGACAGATAACTACTGATATAAGATCTGAATCACTATGATACTGATGTGTCCTGGTAGCCTGGCAGCCAGCTTGCAACACACATTGCATGGCCGGTGTGAGAGTATACCGGCTACATAGCTGAGGTGAATACACCAGAGAACAGGGATACATGTTATGAAGATTTCAAATATAGTGGTGACTGGATAGTGTCAGAATCCTCAGCGGGATTACACCCAGGACATCATGACTAGATCACTACAACGATAATAACGAATTGATCATGCCTTTAGTAGACCAGAACCGTACGAGGAATATGACTTTATGTTCCTCTATGAGTCATGGATCCATGCCCTTACTATGGGTCAGCAGTCCTTCCAGGCCGCACACCCCTGTCACTTTGGTCAGGCTGCAGCGGGAGTTATGTCTTTTAAACCCTAGAGAGGTGTGAGGTGCAGGCAGCGACTCAGTGAGGCTCACACCCCTCTACAGCCACTCCCCAGAGCAGCTCATGGGGTAAGTCCGATTAACCCTCCAGGGACCACATACTGCTTAAATGCGCTATGCCATTTGTCGGTTTGATGAATGAATGCAGCCCTGATGAATAACTCGCCACTGCTGCATTCAAGGATCATATATAATGTGGACCCCATGGGGTTGATACATTCAGGGGCGGCATGATGGACCAATGCAGGAACTCGCTGGCATTGCGTTGGTGCATAATGCCGATAAATGTTGCAACCTGCAGTCCTTAAAGGATTAAAATTTCCTCGGTCCCTCCAGTGCAGTAAATTATGACCTGGACATCATGTAAAACCTAATGCTAGTCAACTACTGAGTCACTGTATAACACATGGACAGTTTGCATTGAGTATGGAGAGCACCAGAATACATAGTTGTAGTGTAGTAATCCATGTGTCGTATGTCGATGTTGGTACACAAATTGTCGTGAAGCTGCTCAAATGTAAGTGTGTTCAGGTTACATGGTCTGGACATCTAGACTAGGCAGCTGTTTTTTGGTGGGTTTTTCTTTTAAAGATTTAATGTTTCCCTTACACACACATACTCCCTCTCTGCCTCTCTCTCTCCCTGTCTCTCTATGATGCCCTATCTATTGAGGAACAGCCACAACTACTTGTACCAGAGAGATTGATGCGCCCTCTGGAAATATATTAGTCACAACTATCACTGGTATGAGTAGGCACTGGTATGAGTAGGCACACTAGGCCTTTGTAACCAATATGGCAACACAACGAGTCTAGAGAGCCCATATTATTGATATTAATAGATGGACCTAATGTTTAATGCTGCCTTGTGTTATCTGTCATTGTACTGATGTTAATAAAATGTAGTCTATGGTATTCCCTGCCCTTGCTTTATCATAGCTAGAAAATAAGCTGTATTGGTGACACTAGGTGGCACTCATGATCACAGTGCACGACTCAATGTAGTTCCAGGAAGTTCCGTTTGGTGGCGCCACAACCGACTTCTAGCTCCCAGAATATAGCCACTGCAGGATACTGCAACCTTACTCTCAGACTGTTGTATAAATTGGCCTTAGATAGAGCAGTAAGCCAATGCATATGATTTGATAGTAATGCAACAAGTATGTGTTGTAATGTATGCTTAGAGGGTATAGGTAATTTCACTTGCAAGTAGGAGTCTCTCAACTTGCAAAATGGATTATCCGTGCTGTATGGCAAGCAATGTACAATATAAGTGACAGATAACGTTCCATATAGAAGAACCATTATTATTCTGGGGGTTGTTATGATATTCATTTAGTTTGTCTTGGAAATGCCATTTAGTGGCCATGTGATATATATGACGGGTTGCATCCCTTCCCTAGTTATAGATCGGATAACTTATCTCCAAGATTCTATTTCCTATTTTTCAAAACGGTGTAGTCAAATGTGGGATGATAACAGCATATATCACCCTGTTGGTATTGACCCAATGTGGGCTTAGACCCTTTACACTCTTAATCCTATAAGTATCCAAGGAAGCAGGTACTAACTATATATCTGTGACCAGGCGGTGTTAATGGTCGGGATTGTTTGAATCGGGCTAGTAGTAGGGACCACAAGAAAATTTGAAGGAAAGGGAATAAAATTATTTTTCACCCATGATCAGAAAGCTAAGAATATTGAGATCTCAGAAATTTTAGTCTGGTTATCATGAGATAAAATAAGAAACTGTGGTCAAATTTCCCCCAAAAAAATTATGAATCATTTCCCCAAAGATCGGACCAAATCTGCTAGCTGCTCTTTGTGACCAAAAGATCTTCATGGGGGCAATGTTCATGCTACCACTGTATCAGGTACACCTTTCTATACCATTCACAATTAAAATATGATAGAGTGCACCTCTCATATATTGAGAATAGGCAATATTAATGCTTGATAAATCCATACCTGTCTCTCATTGTACCATTTTGACCCCCGGTCAGACCCAAAGCCACTCGATCATGAGGCCTGACTAATAACCTTTAGTCTCAGAGTGGCACTCACCAGTACAGTCAGGTCTTGATAGTCCGTCCCTTGATAATCCGACATACACATGATCCGCCATGCATTTTCTGGTACATCTCTAATACATTATTCTACAAATATGACTTGCTGCCCGCCTGATTTGATATTCGCCATCATTTTACCTGGAACATTAATGGGCGGACTATCAAGACCTGACTGTAACACAGCCCCAGAGCATGGTTAGGCACTGAGGGATGAGGTGGGATGGAGTGGCTATTCACCTAGTATTTTGGATAGGGTGGAGGGTGAGTCGATTGTTGTGGTATTTGGGGGAGGGGGTTAGCCCAAGGATTTTTTCTTGTAAATCAATATTTTTTTGGGCCCATCTAGGTGGGCTTAAATGAGATTGCAGGTCTGTAGCAGACTTTCCAATCTATCTTATTGTGCAATTATCATAACCACCATCTGATTATTTGTATAGGCAAATTTGACATTTCCATGGAACTGTCCTGTTTAAGGGCGAAATATTCAAACTTAAAATGACTTTTTGCGATGAGGGTTAGTTCAGAGGGTTTTATGGCTTCCTGCCATATCAGAATTATATTATGTCATTAATATTCTCTGTAAAGAGAGCTCCCATATAGCCATATACAGCAGCATGTAGCAGCAGTTGATTTCTGATGACCTCAATAAATACACTTGACCTGCCACCCTCAGGGTCTTGTGGTCCCTACTACTATTAGTTATTGTTCACGTGGAAGTAAATAGCGCCATCTACCGAGTCATATGGTATTCTGGTCTGCATTAAAGGGAGTTCTGGCTGCTGATTGGGTTATATTTCAGATGAAACGAAAATGGCTAAATTGTGAAAAAATTCACAGGTGTTCCCAAGTATCCTTTAGATAGAATAGTACATGTAGTTGTATGCTATGTAAAGGGTTGGGGAATCTCTGAGGCATGCAAAAACTGATGTGGCCAAAGGTCGATTTTAGGCCCAAAACAGGGCAACACAGGACTACCTGTACATAAAAGTGACGTTCTTGAGATTTTCACGGTCAACTCTTTTATTGAGGCTGAAACATTGTGTGTGAGGGATTGTTTAACTAGACTAGGGCTAACACTATGGCCAACAAATTTTGTAGATGGCTGATTTTGTGTATTATGCTATATAGAAACACAGAGGAATAATAATTGCTTCCTCGTGACCTATTGCAGACTCCAGTCTGCCTTCCATGGATCCCAGTAGGTGGTGTTTGTGTAGCTCACCATGCTTGTCACTGTCAGATAATGAGTAACTCCGAGTGGTACGTGTAGGTGGAGCCACATGCAGCATTGGGCTCTGGTTCGTGAAACATGCACACTGACTCCTGTATTTGTATTGCCGCCCATGAGGATGCTGATACTAAACCCTATAACCCATGTTACGTTGTACCTGTGATCACTATGAATTGATCATTTTATACAGCTTTACGTTGCATGAATACTGTCGACAAGATGTGCACATGCTTAGGGACGAGGCGTTTATTCCCAACTAGAGGAATGGTTGGTATAGGAGGGGGTAACTAAAAGAAGGTCCTCGTTGGGTGGGGGGAGAGGGGTGGTCAAAACCTAATACTCATGACAGTGAGAAGAAATGTGACAAGGTGAGGGTTATGATATATGATGTGGGTGTTGTGTATATTCATCAAGGCGTGGATGAATTTATCAAAAGAGTAATTGAACAAAGAAGTGCTATCTGATTCAATGACTTAACTATTGCTGTTAATGACGTTGTGGGATATTTTGTGACAAGATATAATATGACCACTTGACATGACCGATCAAATCATTTTGTTGCCTATTGTACATTAGTTGATTATCTAAAGAATTACAACCTTTCTTGGTTTATATGAATTGCAGGACATTTTTCTCTCTTGTTTATTGTATCATCGAAAGACGTAACATACGAGGGATTTTTACCAATAACAAATTTTAAAGGGAAAAAGATTATTCCACCCGCGTATATGCGATTCTGAGGGCGCCATTAAATTCAGTATTTAATTTGCCATCATAAGAAAGTCCATAAAGTATTGTCCCTAAGTAAAAATAATTTAAAACGCAGTGGTGGATACGGATAGATGCGTTATTGGTCCGTGGTACGGCTCCTGTACACAGCACTGCTACATGGTATACCATTGTTAAACTTCTGTACTGATCAATTTATAGGATTGTTTCTTTCCTTGCTATTGGTTATACTGCCACAGGACAACTTGATAATGACTTCGAAAATGGTTTCCAGTATCAACCACAGCCTTCATGTCGGCGTCATTTTATTGGTAATATTCAAAAAGCGAGAACAGGGGTTCTAGTAGAAAACAAATTAACAAAACCATATAATATAAAAGTGTACTACTTTGTCATCCCCCTTCTAAAAGAGTGACAGGTTGAGTTTAAGGCGCCCTGGAGGTGCTTATTATCTGGTATTTATAGCCTACAGGTTCTTCTCTTTAGCTCAATTAGTGTCATGTTGTTAGGCGCCCAGATTGATTCAAAAGACGGTAATTGCAATGTAATTTCTTTTCCCGATGTTCACTATTTCTTGGAGAGTTTCTTCATGTTCGTGAAGGGTTTCTGTTCCACCTGTAACCAGCTCACTTTGTACCTTAATGTATGAGATTAAAGATAGCTTTAACAAAAAGGGAACAAAAAGACTTTATTATATATATTGTTCTAGAGATTAGGCTTGGATGTGAGAGAAAGCGTTTGATATTATTTCCCAAGTAATGGATAGGACATAATGTTACATCGTGTATTTTCGGTATTATGTATTGTATTGCAAATATTTATATCTGAGACCTGCGTAACCATTCGTACAAAAATCTAAAAAATTGTAAGAATATTTTTATCACACAAAACCAACACGTGAGATTTCTTTACCAATATTTATTTCTTAAATTTTCAATTTTTTTATGATATCTTTTGGTATTTATTTGGTGGAATGATCTTTGGTTGCAACGTTTCAGATGAATTTATTATCCTTCATCAGGCAAGATGCTTAAATTGAGTTTAACAGTTACTGAAGTACACTAAATGATCGAATAATTGGTCCAGTTACCGGTAGCTATGGCTACAATTATCAACAAACCTCCAAAAGGGGGTCGAATAAATGTATATGTACAAGGGTATATAATCAAGTTTACAAATCTAGAAAATGTATATCGAAAATTGAATAATTACTATATAGGAACAGTATTGCCTACGACATTTGTCGTGTTTTCTATGGTGTTCTTGTCTTTTTTTATGTATAAACGGTGAATAAATAGAACGCGTAGTAGTACATGGAATAGAGCGATGTTGGTATTTATATGCACCCCATATTATTGTATAAGGGAAATGCATGGATAATGGTGATAAGACCACACAGCACACCGACAAGGAGACCAGCTGTGGTATATAGATATTGATGTATGGACAATGATAGGGATGTAACTTGTATATCAATATTGGCATATGTACATAAAAAAGGGATGGGTGTACTGTATGGATATTGGTACACAACGGACGTTAGTAGTGTTAGTAGTATATGGAAATTGGTGTACATAAGAAGGGTTAAGTAGCGTAATATACAAATTAAACGTTTCTAAACAAGCGTTTGGAAAACGTTTCTGTATGGTGAGAGCAACGTACGCTTATACAATTTTTGGTGGCAAGGATGAACGTTATTTTCAAGTCTGGTGATGGTGATCGAATCTATGATGTGAGTGAAGTTAGAAACCGAACCCCTACACTTTAACCAAGGCAATGGTTCTTTTACATCCCCACACTACACTGCCATATACATGAGATGAACAAGCCTGTGCATTCTGTATGCGCGCCAGGAGGGAAAGCTGTCAGGTCAAACAGTAGGGTACTATAACTTGAACCCATGACCTAGTGCAGTAGTGGGTGCTAGAAGAATGTTCTACCATTTGAGCCAACTCTTCACCACCTCCCCCACAACAAGGGATGTAAGTAGTATACAATGTATGGATATTGGTGTATGTTCCAAACAAGGGATGTAAGTAGTATATGGATATTGGTGTACACAACAAGGGATGTAAGTAGTATATGGATATTGGTGTACACAACAAGGGATGTAAGTAGTATATGGATATTGGTGTGCACAAGAAGGAATGTAAGTAGTATACAATGTATGGTCTGTATGTTCCCAACAATGGATGTAAGTAATATATGGATATTGGTGTACACGACAAGGGATTAAGTAGTATACAATATAATTATGGTCTGTATGTTCCCAACAAGGGGTGTAAGTAATATAGGGATAATGGTGTATGTTCCCAACAAGAAATGTAAGTAGTATATGGATATTGGTGCATGTTCCCAAGGGCTGTAAGTAGTATATGGATATTGGTGTAGATAACAAGGGATGTAAGTAGTATATTGGTTTTGGTGTAGATAACAAGCGGTGTAAGTAGTATGCATATTGGTTTAGATATTTAGTTTAGAATGCTCGATTTGGATGACATGTTGGATATTCATTTCTTAAGTTACCATAGAAATACAACAGTAACCCACTCTGATATTTTCATGTATTACAGTATGGACATTGTTCCCAACTTGTGACCAGGCCATTCTTTAGTTTTTTGTTCTCGGGACATTCTTCTATCCTGAGTTAATTAAGGATCTACGCTAACACAGTAACTATAAATTGTCGATTTCTCGCAGTCCTCATATAGGGATTATAGGTGAAAGGTGCCACCCATGACTACCCCTCTAGGCCCCACTTGTACAACCTGTCTACACACCAAGACACCACACACATGGCTACAACACAGTAGTATAGGATCATCCCACCATAGACACCACTTACACCAACAGCACAACCCCCAACCCTACATCCTACCCACCCCAACCCATCTACCCATCACCCCCCCCCCCCCACTACAACCATCAACACACACACCCTGTCAGCATGCACCACGCGTGCAGTGTGCATGTCGCCCGCTGCCCGGGAACCCTGGACGACCGGCCGCCAAGCCCCGTGTTCCAGCATTAAGATCCTGCCAACCACCCCCCCTCCCCCACTCCCCTGCACCACCCAGCTAACACCCGACAGTCCACCCACCCACCCACCCACTGCCTCCCACCCTCATTCTCCTTTTTGTTTTAGCGCAAACCTGGGGCACTGAAAAAAATACCTCATCCAGGCTTGACATTACATCAAATTGAAGTCGGACGGGGAGGAAAAAAATTGGGGCTGAAACTTGGGCCTGAATCATGGTCTCACCCCCCTCCCGCACCCCAATCTCACCCCAACCCCCAGGCTTGGGATGGTCCATGGGATGCGCACAAGGCAGAAGAAGAGGGGAAAGGGGGTGTCGGGCGTGGGCATTGGGCGTGGGTCGCGCAAATCTGATTTAATGGAACTTTTAGCTTTTTTGAAAGGGGGAGGGGAGAATTTCCTTTGTGAAAAAAGCTGGGGTTTTGATGGACGTCCGGGACGCAGGGACACTTGAGTTCACCTGGTCTCTGGCTGAGTCACCTCGAGGGCCAGCCGAAAGATGATGATCCCCAAAGAGACCCTTTTTACGTTGGAATTTGCTTAAATTTGAATTTAAAATTCCCGGAATTGGGTCGTTTTATTTATGAAGATTTATGCAACAATGGGGTTATCATAAATCGATATCGCTACGTGTAGCGTATGGTAGCAGCATTTGTAACTCGGATGTGAGGGTGGATTGATGTTGGTTAAACTAGGATTCAATTTAATGTACTCCCCTCGACCATGGAATTAATAGCGATATGTGGCTGTGCTGAGGGTTAAATATCCAAAGTGATTGAAAACACAATTCTGATCAATCTTAATCATTTGGATGAATCGATCTTCGGAAAAGTAATAATTGAGGACATTCAACGCAAAAAGAATATATCTTAACATTTGCTCATATTTTAGATATTTATATACTTGAATTATTATATTCTACTAAAATAGACATAACATGCACAGGGTGTATTCAGCTATGTGATATATTTTTGTGACACATTTTACATTGCTCTACTGTCGCTGCACTGGAATAGCGGCAAATTACGTGAATTGTGTGGTTTCTTTATTGGATCCAATTTCTCAGCGGGAATCGAGCCTGGTGCGTTCGTTTTCACTCAGGTCACAGCCTCTATTCTCAGCAAACCTGGGCTCCAAACTTTTTTTTGAACAATCTGCCACGTGACATCAATGCAGGGGCCTCCCAGCACCCTTGTCTCCAAGCAGATCTTGGGTTAGTGTGTTTGAAGGGGCAATGAAGCTGGGGATGTGCTTGGTGAGTGAGGTCTCCCATCTCCCCTGTTGTCAAGGGCGTCCTCCAGTGGAGAACGGTGTAAACAGAACGGGCCTGTTCGGCGTGAGGGGAGGGGGTGCAGCTCTGTTGGCCGTCCTCCTGGGAGAGTTTTATTAGGCTTTTTGAAAGCATCGAAAATACAATTTGTCCCTAGATGCCCAGCCCCCAGAAAGACCATAAATTGCAGTTTTGCCTTCTTGTTTAGATGATACAGATTCGTTTAGATGGCAGAAGAATGTGTACATGATAAATACAGATGTAGCTTATAAATGTATCGTTCCCTTTTCTATAAATCAATAAACCCAATATCTTTGATATATAAATAAACCTTTCAATATCTGATATATGGGTGACCTGAAATAGGTCTAAACATGTTTGCAGATCGATTACTCTGCTAGTTTAAAGGCATACATACACATACATAGAAGTACTCTTCCCAGTGGGCACAAAACATTGATTCAACGTTGACACCTGGTTGATATAGGGTTACAAGGTAGATCAACCGGTTTTCAACATTGATGCAATGTTATTATTTCAATGTTGTCAACCAACACCTGTTTCAACATTGATGCAATGTTTGGATATCAACCTTGAATCAACCATGCGTTTCCCATCTTTCCCACTAGGTGCCTTCACAACCTACTCCTTAGCATTTCTATCTACATGCTACATCTATTTTCCCTAATTGTCAGCTCTTATTTTCTCATTAATGTATAAAATTGATGAAAATATCATTCATTTTTATTGACACCTATGGTGTGTGCATCTGGTTGACATTTGGAATTAAATGACAAGAATACATGCATGGTTTCAGTAAGACACCCTTTATGTTGCTAAGAATAATAGATAAAGCCTCAGTCCTGACCAGGTCAGTTTGAAATAGATATAAACGCCTCTTTGTGTGATCACCAGAGGTCATGCATGTACCTCTACCGTGGATGGTGCTAGAATTAGCATCTAATCTTGGAGAAATGGGGGGGGGATGTTGTAATGAAAATATATAAATTGCAAGGAATACAAAAACATGACAATATACTGAATCTCAAATTATGCTTCAGCAGTCAATATCAAATCAATGTAAATCATCATTTATTATGTTTATTTGTTGTTGATTGACAATGGCCATATCAATGTTGAATCACTGATCAATGATCAACGTTGATGACCTCATCAATATCAGCCAAATGACAACCCTGTATCAACCGTTGATTTCATGTTCCTACACACTGAATCAACATTGAATCAACTGAAGTTTGTCCACTGGGTTAGGCCCCACTAACCACACACACATTTGCTCAGTCTTCTGAAAGACCAAAATAGTTCTCGATAGTATGATGAAACGGAATATGAGCTTACAGCAAGCAATACAGATGAAATCAAATTAAAGCAGTTTTAAACCTGGTTCTGGAAACATATCTTAATCGATGTTCATATCACGGTGCGTCACCCGTGATAGCAATCCTGTAAGCTGTATAGCATGTTTTGCTAATAGTATAGTTGGCATAGCCAAGAAACCGTCTGACATCATTTCGATGTATTTAAAGTATCAACAATCAAATGGCATCATCTTTACATCTTTTTGATCACATGTGACATGTACATGAAGTATATTTCATGTTAGTATCTGTAATAAAATTACAGTTTCCCATGATGTTACCCATGTTTGGTTTATCTACGTCATATCATTGATCAATAAAAGTATTCTTGTTGGGACTTCTTTCAAGTGGGTAATAAAATCCATTGCCTGAGACATATAGCCGGTTTCACTTCACAATAATAGTTTCCTTTCAACATGGTACCATGCAATTATTTAAGTAGATACTATACAAGGAGTTGGGGCAACAGAAGATCAGCCGCTTTGATACTATTAAAGTAGCAGTTTTCCTCCAGCTGCATCTCTTCCCCTCGTTGTCCTTTACCGAGTGAAACCTAATATGCCTCTTTGACATTGAAACCGTTGGCTAATAATCAATGCCTGGGAGGGGTTGGGTTTGTGTTTCCTACCCAACCCACATTCTCCCTGAGTGCACCTTTTGGTTGTCATGAGACTTACAGGTGGTATGGGAACGTTCACAAATGAAGTCACTGTCTCGGGTTGGAGGGGGTGGAGGTGTTTGGGTTTAGTGACGAAACGCGATCCGGGCCATACATTTACAAGTATAGGCTAATTCTCTCAAAATAATGGCAAGTGGTTTTTGAAAACGTCCCTCAAATAGATGACTTTATTGGTGAACGTTCCCTATCCAGGTGTGCGGTAATAAAGTGGGTAATAACAGGGTGTCATACACGGACAGGTGTGTGGTGGTGCCTGCTGGTACCTGTTGGGGGGGGGGGGGGACTTGGTGATTAGCTTTTCATTCTGACTTCCAATGCCTCTGCAGGGGTTCTATGTCTACAGATTCTATGTGGATCAAATCAATCAAAAAGACTGGATGACGTCATGGTATACGTGTATTATTGGTGTGGTATTTCTTATTTACATGTTTTGGGGATTTTCGATTTGGGTGTAGTCGTGTCGAAAATGAAAATACTCTTCAAGTAAAAGGATTCCCTGGACTGAAGCAACATCATGCAGCTCCAATGTTGAAGTAATAGGATTAGGTTCTCTCCCTGGCTCTCTCTCTCTCTCTCTCTCTCTCTCTCTCTCTCTCTCTCTCTCTCTCTCTCTCTCTCTCTCTCTCTCGCTCTCTCTCTCGCTCTCTCTCTCTCTCTCGCTGTCTCTCTGTCTCTCTGTCTCTATCTCTCTGTCTCTCTCTTCCTCTCTCTCTCCCCTCTTTCTCCCTCTCTATATGTCTCTCTGTCTCTCTGTCTCTCCTATACGCGTGTTTTTCAGCCCATCTTGTGGACATTTTCTCAGAACTACCCTGGTATTTGGTAAGGGTAGGAATTAGGTGGCGTGTGGGTGTCTTGGAGATACCACCCACCATCCATGTATTGTTATACTACTGCAGATTGTTCTCGCGGTTGTTACATTTGCGGATTAATCGAATGGCATTCACATTATATAAGCACAATGCATTACATCTTATAGTAGTTGGTATATTCTCCCATCAGGTATGTGACAATATGGGAGATATACGGTAAAATAAGATGGTCCCCGTGTAAGCGTAGGTAGCCTGCCATTAAGTGACATGTTATATACTACTCGCACACTGACAGGAGGTGAGTAGTATAACCATGTAGGGAAATGGTGATTTGATGCAGGCTAAGTTGAATTCACTGTAAACCCCTAGTTGCTCATGTGTAGGAATTATACAGCGGGAATAGATAAATAGTCATCAAAGGATAGAAAATGCATTGGCTTTATCACACTTTAATATACAGATATGATTATGTTCTCAAAATCTTGATCTTGATCTTTCGCTTCTTTGTCCATTATGAACTATTGAATGATACTTGGCCGAGTATAATTTTTAGCCAAAGGCAAGAAACGGGCTTTCTTTTTATAACGAAGACGCTAACCTTTGCTATCCAGGGAGTCCTTGCCAACTTTAAACTATCCAATTTCACCACATCAAAGGATTTCACCATCGTATGTGTTTAGCCCTGATTAAATAATTATTCTCCAGGTCCAAGGGTATCCTATCCTGTGGTAGATAGAGCCAATGTGTGGTAGAAAATAGAATGTGCTTTCAGATCATAACAGAGTTAATTAACTAAAATCAGAACAAGATTAATTAGGTGCAGGTCAGGAGTTAGTTAGCCAATATTTGTTTGATATTAGTTATGGCCGGATATTCTATTTTGGCACAGGATCCTTGCAATTATTATTCCCTCTCCATTCAGTCTTGCTTCTATTGTGGAATGTGTAAACCTCTATTCCTGTATCGAGTATTTTCTTTGTCTGTATTGCTGTTTTGTTTAATCTGGTTTGAAGAAAGGGGGGACGCCGTGTGTTATTAAGCTATCCATTTGGCCCGAGATTTCCAATGAAGAAACTCCCTTTTATACAGTTTCTTATAGAGTTTGCCTTGAGTACCAAAAACCCAAAGGCCGAGTGTGTGACTGTGACTACTGATGAGATATGTTTTTGTGTGAATTTACCAACTTCCCCTTCTTGGTATCTGGGGCTGAAGATCAAGGTTGTTTTGTGCCTCAGAGGTTACTGTTACTGTACCACTGGCAATGGAGACAAAAAACATTCAGTCATAAACAATGGCGTTGTTCAAATGCCAAGTGTAGCAATGCTGTTATCTGTAGTAACTACACAGTTAACCATCCAACTGCTAAATGTATCAAAATACTTCTAGTCATCCAACTGTACTAATGCTTTTTGGGGTAGCTAGAGAGGCATCCTGTGGAGAGACACCCACCTGGTAACTGTAACAACACATCCACTTGACATTCCAATGAACATTCGTTGTTTAGCTATGTGGTAGATACACCTAGAAGTATTTTCTACAGTTAGCATTCGGATGTTTGACTGCCAAGTGTACTTACTACAATTAGTGATTCTACAGGTGTTATCCAATGGAACTACCTTGAATAAGATGATTGTGAGGACGTGTTAGTGTCACTGTTCGTCATAGTAGATGTTTCTATACTTGTTTTATCAAAATTCCTTAGGTTCTATTTTTGCTATGGTGAGCGTTGTTTTTAGTGACCGCCGTGTTTCCGGTGCTTTACTTCATGTAGTTAGTAAAGAGACAATGTAGGCTAGATTCACCTGGAGTCGGACACATACCTTGAGTCGGACAATTGGTTTTGTTGCTATTCATGCATTTCGAGCTCTTTATTTGTGAATTATGGTAAATTTGGTGTTATTCTTTCCCAAAAACAAACATTAGAAGTGCTATTGTACATGAATAACCTCAAAAGTCAATGTCCGTCTCAGGTATGTGCCCGATTCATGGTGAATCTACCATACCGATCTGCACAACGGGGAATAAACTGTTCAACCATACACAACCCAGTGGGCGCACAAGTTCAATGTTGAATCAACGTTTTATCAACATTGAGTCAACTTTGACGACCGTTTGTCAACGTTAATTCAATGTTCTGAGTCCACTGGGATATATAGGGGAAGACATGGGTCTAGCCATTCAAACATCTGAGGGTAGAAAAACTTGAGTTGAATAGAGAAATTGTAGTCTCTTATATAAATACACCCTTCCCAGCTTAATTATGGTACTTACCATTAAAACACGTTTTTAACGTTTAATTCAGCAAAAATGCATTGATTTGAATATTCTCACTCATTTTCGTGTGCATAGTATAACCGTAAAATAGCTTTATTGGCTTTGTTTGCTACACATCCAAAATTAATTATCTCATTTCAAGAAAATAAGATTATTAAACTCGTCTGGCGGACAAACCACTTGTTTTAAGCAAAAAAAATTCTTAAAACAAGTGGTTTGTCCGCCAGTCGAGTTTAATAATCTTATTTTCTTGAAATGCGATAATTATTTTTGGCTGTGTAAGAGTATAAGTATATCCGATGTATGTCTTGATACACCTGCAATTGTATTATGCTTTTCTAGTGGGAACCAAAATAAGGTCCAAAGATAATTATCCACATTTTCAACTGTTTTTCTTACATAATATGTAATGTCTTTCTTACTTTGATATCAGAATGATGTACATTGTATAGATGAGGAATAATAAAAAAAAGAGTTACTGGTTGGGTTTTCATATTTTTATTTTGGTCCTCTGCGAGGCATATACACATAATGATATTGCTCTGTATTTCTCATATGATCTCTCTCTCAAATAGTATCTACATCTACCCTTGGTTACAGACAATGTCAAAACAAGACTATCAGCTTCTTAATATGAGAGCTTAACAGAGCGTTCCAGCACTTTGTGCCCTGACGCTGTGCGAAAGTTCAAAATGGACTCCCTTTACGGTGACAAAATGTCTGCATCAAGGAGAATAGACCAACTATAGCATAATACTGTAAAGTTTAACCAGGGCGGCAAGTATGGAAAATTGTGCTTTCATTTGGTTATTATAGAGTCCCATGTCATTTCAGCATCACATGTATGGAATTTGTACAGGCTAGTTATAATATTTTCACAACGAAATGTCAGGAGGATAACTTTGAAATAAACCTTCTAAGCTTTTTTTCAGCAAGCGGTGTTGTGTATCATTATTCTTTTTTATGTCAGCACATGTGCATGTGCGCATGCGTGTTTGGCACCTCCCCCACCATGTGACCTTCATTTTCCATCTGGCACTGTCCATTGATCATGTATCGACATAATGCTAGGTTTAAGGTCGCTGTTTGGAATTGTTGCATAGATCCCAGTAATACTGCGATTAATGACGATCTGGATACATCAATGACAGGTCGACCAGCATGTAGCCATGCCAAGTACATTACCAGTTGAGTGAACAAAGGTATTGAAGACAAAGGTCAGTCAATGTCGTCTGATACTCAAAAGCAGACGACATTGAAATGGTGGTCAGTTTTGGCGGGAAAACTCAGTCTCATATGTTTTATGTATTATGTTTCTTTTGAGTGAGACCCATCTAAACACACACCCTCACATGGCCTCACTAACTTATCGACATTTTGCGTGCGGAGAATTCTTTCAAGTAGCACGTGACATGGGCCATGCATCTCCATGGCGACCAATGTAATCAAACACCCTGGGACCCAATGGCTGACGTCACGCGGGCCTCGCAAGAAAACAGCACCCTAAAAAGTTTGAATTTTTGAATTTGAATTTTTCTTAAATTCTGTTTGCCTCCCCAGACTGTTTGCTTTTAATCACTCGCCGGCACCCAGTCTGGGAAAACGAGGCTGATAGAACGGGGTTTTATCTGATCCCACTACACACGGTCCAGCAGCATTTTAATATTGAACTATTCGTTGAAGTAGGAGAGATTGTATTTGCCATAGGTTGGTTAGGGTTGTATGTAGTGACGGACAGTGTCCAGTATCACTGATTATGTTTACTATAATGTTTTATATCACACGGTAGAGTATAGCATTAGTGGGGGTATTGGGTGATTAGACTCACCAGATACTATGTAATCACTACGGCCTCTTATCATCCTCTAACATCACTCACTGAGTGGGCTCAAGTTGTATAGATCACCACCACACTGCAATAATACAATCAACCTGGCTTACATAGTAATAATAGTCTGCTGGGGGTATAATGGTATTAATAATAAACAAGTAGCCTTGGTTTACATGTTTACATGGCATTTACATGCACAGCGTTACATGATATGGTGAAAATATATATGTATGTGTAATATATTGACTCCTCTAGATCAACTTGAAGCTATTTTACACTGACCTGATGCAAACATTATTTACACTTTTTTCCTCATCAAATTAACCGTTATCATGAGCAGAAAGTTCACATACATGTATATATATATATATATGCGTATTTTATACGCTTTTGTTATATAGATCATAAGGCCATCGGTACAAGTATTTCGGTGTCTGCATAGAAAAATGAAATGGAAGGCGCAATAAAATGTACATACCAAAAACACAGAATGCGAACTTCTATGGAATTGGAAATTTTTCGAACAGTTTAGGAGCGAAGATTTCCTCAGAAAAGAAAGAGCACACTGGAATGCATTTAGTGAATATACAGAACCGTCTACTCCTTTTTGTATTTAATAATACAATGTTAAAACTAAGTCTTTGTGCGCACTATATACTATTCCCTTCTCCACAGCACAGCTGGGTGGGTATACTAAAAGTAAGTTTTATAAGTTGAGCCAACTTTCTTATATCTGTTCAGAATCCCTGGAATTTTGGCAGGTGGAGCCATGCAAGCACACCATATAATGTTATATAATATTATATATTTTGCAGGTTTGTTTTGTTTACATCTGGTGATGTCTTTGTTTACAAAACAGAAATGACGACTCACACATTTACACCATACACAACGCAGGTCATTTTGTTTACATTGACGAACGTAATCATCGGACTAGTAAAGGAACAGAAAGAGATAGAAGAAAATCTAACGCTAATAATGCTTATAATTGACAATATAGGAGTATTGGCCAGCCAGTGGTTCTTGTCATATTTTCTAACAAATATACATATCACTACACCATCACTTGTTTAATATGGAGATAAAATATCGACATAATGAAGCTGAAGGTGGGGTTTACAACAAGGGTTAGCTCGGGCAACTATTTAACCAATGTGAACGTTGAGATCAAATCCCTCCGCCATGTTGCACTGGGTGCCATTACATGCGCGGAGAAACAAAGTTCCTTCTCAGAACCAAAGATGTCCTCTGTTCTCTTTACAAAAAGTATACTATATATAGGTGTGTGTGAAGACTGTGTCTTCTTCTCTGTTTCTGTCTATGTACAAGTGCCTGAAGGCACAGTTTATGTTGGTTACTTATTTGTCAAGTATGGTTATGGAATGATGCAAAATAAGACAAGTTCATCTTCACTCAACATGGAGACATAACAACTTTGCTGCCTACTCACATACCACGCACAAACTCACGCTTCTCTCTCACACACATTCCATCTTCTCTAGCCACCGGAAGTGTGGTCTGAAACTTAAACCCTGACTTCCGGCGAGAAACCCTCTGTGATTGGCCTGATTGCCGTATCGTTCATTCCTTGTGCAAATCCAACCCAACTGCAACATTTGGTCACATAACGGACAGTATATTAACCACAACCATTGGCCTTTCTCAAAAAGGCGTCTAAATGGTGAAAACATTCATTGGAGAAATACATTCCAGAAATGTGTTGGGTATACAAGTCTCCACGGGGGTTACACTACCATGGATGGCTTGCAGTAAGAGCACCACAGGTTCCGTCAGCCTAGAGTTGATTGTTAGACAGTACATAGCCTTTAGGAATCTAACTAGATCGTCTCAGAAGTGCCGCTAGTCTATACAAATAAGTGCGACTGTGAGAAGTGAGATTGGAAGGTCAGGTCAGGAGAGGGGATTGCATTTTTTACATATAAGAAACATCTACCCCAATCCTACAGACCCGTCTCCCCAATCGTCACCAGTATCACCCGGTCACAGTTCGCGTTCTGTGTCATCAAGTTTAAGCCCATTCAGGGGCAAATCGGACAACATTTCAAAATAAAAGAGAAAACTCTTGTGTCGGCCATGGTGGCAGCACCCCTGGTCCCCTATATAGCTTCAGCTGCTGCGTGTGCACTCAGCAGGTGCGTCCTCCCATGTCCATAGTTAGGCTGAATGACGTCACGGGCACACTGGTTGGACGTTGACGACGGCCGGAAGTGGCACTTGGAACTCGTTGGGCATGGGCAGCGGCATCTCCCATATGTGCGTGTATTCGTTCTTGCCGTGCTTGCGGCCCGTGGTTGGGTACTTGTTGCGGGGGGATGTCGGGTGGCCGGCGTCATGTTGGTCGCCGTGCGGGGGTGGCGGTGGGGGCAGGTAGTCGTCGGTAGGAACACACCTGGGGTCACCCATACCGGAAGTCCCTGGTCGCAGAGGGGTCCTAGCACTTCCGCCGCCAACGTTCTGGTCGAACTTCCTCCTGTGCCTGTTATTAAGAAAACAAGAAGACTGCCATAAGAAAGCTGCGACACACCCCTTGGGTTATTGGATTTTTCCTCCAGGAGGAGGGCGAAATTGTGCAATTTCCAATTTTAATGGACGTGCAAATGGATTCGGCCAGTCACTGACGTGGGGCAATTCAGCAGCGCCCAGTAATTACGTCGTAAGGGAGAGTTAAAAAGAAGCATAGTGCTGCCACTGGCCGCACACAAGCACGCCTCAGATTGGGGTAAAAAACAACACTGGTGATGCTTATCGAGAGGCAGCCGGATTGAGGATATCCACAATACAAGTTATAGGAATGAGTTGGTGAAATAAAACCAATCGTATCATAATATGCGAAATGTTAATGTTTACAAATTGAATAATAATTACTCATTTTTCTGTCCCCCATCTCTGACCAGTGTTTCCCATGATTGAATATCGAATAATTTTTGAAATGTTCAAAATTACAGAAAGCAGTATGAAAATACGAACAAAAAATGCCTTGTTTTGGTAATTATTTCAGGGGAAGGAGGGGGTTGTTTTTGACTGGTCTGCTTAATGATTGTTTCGTGAGGAACGTTTTGATTGCGGCTCGGTCAAAGAGTGACCTCACGGTGGGGTCACGGCGCATGCGCGCATGACTACCGGCCCGTGAACAATGGCGGACTGACCAGAACGCCCAGGGGGTTGGTGGGCGGCAGCAACACCCGGGTGGTTCCCCGAGTAACCGCCAGGGCCCGACCCTGGGAGGCGCTCTATTGGTCCAGTATTTACCCAATCAACGTGCCGTGTTTATTCACCGCAATTCCGCCGATACTACGCCGGGACAGAATCACACACTCTAACAATGTCGTAGATATTCAGACACTCAAACCTTTATAGCCCGCTTACAGGGGCTCGTTCCTATTCCCAACTAAGCTGCTCATTTAAAAGAAGGAGCAGCTCAGGGAGGAGAAAGGATCAGCATAGAAATAGAGGGTGTTTAAGTTAACGCCCCGGGCGGTGTGGGGGTAGAGCCAGCAGGGGTGTGGACGGCAGGTGCCTGGTCCGCAGTATTAATAATGAAAGCAGACACCTGAGGCCGCAGCTCTAACCCTCACACCTCCCCGTGAGCTGCTCCATAAGGAAAGCATGAGCTGCTCACAGACTTAGTACTTAACGCATGAGTTACTCACCTCTTAAAGATAACCAGACCGACAGTCAGGATGAGGGCTCCGATGACAATAGCAACCCCGGCTACGATGGCGAAGGCGATCCCTGTAGAAGGAGAGAGTGAGAGGGGGGTGAGATGTGAGAAATGCATTGGGGGGTGAGGCCACAAAGGGGTGATGCCCCGGGGGTACTACAGGGTCGGGCGGGTGAATTAGCAAGTGGAATGGGGGGATGATGGCACACAATGTAAAGGTGAGGGGGTTACCTCGTGTGAGGGAAACCCGAAACCTCTATAGAGGGGATGAGAACCCCTTTGTGGCGAGGAGGGGGTGACTGAGTGTTACATGGAGCTCTTTGTACCGTGCCGAGACCCCTAGTAGTATAGGCAATCTGCAGTTGCATGCAGGTACCAAATCCAAGGATAGCTATAAAGTGTGTCTAAATAAATCAATGTAATTTTTCCCCAAACCATGTAGAGTGATATATACGCAACCCAAGGTATGTGGGTTCAATTTACATCGATCACATGTATAATGTATCTTTAGTACCTTTACCAAATTGCCCAATCCCCAATCTCATCATTTCTTTAGAATGTTCCAATCGTCACGTGCAAACTTTGAATTAAGTCATTAGGTTAACCACCCCGGCCAGATTAACCAGCCCCCGGGTGTGGCTAGGTAACACTGGTGCCATGTAACCCTTACATGACCCACTGCTGGCCATTCTTAAACCCACCAGCAGATGGCAGAGATTTAATTAAGAACCCCTCTGCCTTAATGGTTACAGTACCCCCTGTTCAATAATGCGCTGGCATGATCTGAATCTGGGATGAGATAGGCGGGTACTGCATTACCGTATTACGCCTAAGTAGGCTTAGAGAGACAGGCGAGTAATAGATACATAAGCTGTAGGAATGTATAAGAGGATGTGTGTGGTAGCTTACCATGTGGCATGGAGACATTTCCTATGACAAAGCGACCCGATGTGTGCGGAGAATCTGAGAGAAAAGACAAAAGAAAGTATAGGTGAGAACTGGAAGTGTGACTTTGCACCTAGCAGCTATGACTTTGCACTTGGTAACCACTGCCCATGCTGGATGTCTATGAGGCTTGACGGTAGCGCCCCCTAGTGCAGGGTAATTAAGTTAAATCATGGCTGATGTGGAGAGGAATTGACTTTGAGGAATTCAGCAAAAACACAACCCTAATTGTGAGCTTCACAAGCTGCTCGCCCCTCTCCCTACCCACACTACCTCACTCCTCCCTCTCTCCCCAATTGACCTACTTTACGTAATTCTACCTCCCTCAGCCCTCCCTCACCCACCCAGTCTCTCTAATACCACCCGATCATAATCTCCCCGGGAGAACCTACGTATTTTCTTAGCTGACCTAATTTCGCTTTTGTTAGAATTCAAAGTATTCATTTCTGCTCCAATCGAATTTGAATTCCATAAATGGGACTGCTGGGGAGCTCCAATTGAACAAGTTAGCAAAACCTGGAGTTGCTCTTTAGGCTTGGTTTGTTTTGATATTGTTTTGCAGAAGGGTGACTGAGTACAGTTCAATGACATGAGCAGCTCGGCGAGCTGCTGAGCAGTTTAATTGTTAGTTGACGTGTTAATTACCTTGTATGTAAGCATAGCGTGGACTTGTGAACCTTGTGAGGAGGGTGTGACTTAAGCTAAGCATACTCAACACACTGAGGGCTTTATCAGGGTTTGATACTTGGGGTCGGGGACCAGAATAAGCAGACTGGAGCCTAGCCCCTGAAAGAAATCAAGGAGACTAGGTCAGTTTTTAGATTCTCACGACAGAGAAAGGATGAAAAGAAACACAGATGGGTGTGTCAATTTTACTCAGGACTTGAAACGCAAGGCCAGGTTAAAATTTTCTCTTCTGATTAGTTTTTTCTAAGAGGGCAGTGGTTATCGCACTTCCGCGCAGATGCTCCGCGCTTGGGAGTCTCTTCCTGGTTGGATTCACAAGTCCAGGCACAAATCAATGTAAGCTGTTTTTATGTAAGGAACCCCAAAAGAGGAGATTCCATCAATATTGATGTCTTGGTGAATTACGTTTTTACTCTCCCGAACTACCTCCCAAACCGCATCCACCCCGCCCATAGTGTCCACCCTTGAAACCCCATCACACCATTCACTCTCAATGTCTTGAAGAATAATCTTGAAAATATAGCAAAGAGAGATATAGCACATCGGGTGATTAATTTTGTATGCTTTTTTGTCTAATAACATGTCTCTGTGTTTATAACTGTTTATTAAATCTAGGTTTATAATGTAACTTACATTGTGTGCAGTTTCCCACGGCGCCATACCACTGCATTCCCCGGCACTTGACCTTCCAGTTCTGGCCGGAGTACTTGCACTGTACAGTTGCTGTCTCGTCCTGGTGGCGGCGGACGAAGGCATTCTTTGGTGGAGACAGGTCGGGACAACCGATGGCTTTAATAAGAGAAACAAAAACAGATTGTTATAGGTAAAAGTACAATTTATCAGTACAAGGGATGGGGGGGGTGTATGTAGGGTCATCATTATTCATACTCCATTATTCAACCAGGGCCACCTGTTTCCGGTTCCGCCGGAACTTCAGCCTGCATGCCTCCCACTCCCGCTGGAGATGCTCAATGAAGATGCTCAATGATCAATTTAGCTGTTATTTTTCTTAAACGGCCTGATTAGAATTTCATCTTGTCTTTTGAAGAATTGGTCAGATATGCAATCTATCAATTCCCTCATGCACAATGTTCAATTGGATCCGACTTCTATCAGTTGATAAAAAGAAACCTGACAAATAAGTAAGTTATGAGATAAATCAGCAATGCCCACTGCCATGAGCAGGCATGTGGTCATGACCCTTGGTGGGATAGGGGAAGGGGAGGATGGGGGTGGGGGATGGAGCGGTGGGGGGGGGGGGCTCTGACATAGGTCACATTTACCACAAGACAGGTGGCAAACGCTTTGGTAATGTATATAGCACTGGTATTCAGCACAATACCATTCATGGAGATCCAGTGGTACCAATTGCTGCGTTCCCCCAGTCCCAATGATGGATGGACGCAATATGTTTCCCTCATTAAGGCACACCTTGTGCGTTTGTTGACAGATGAGTTTAATATCGACCCGGCTTGACTGTACCCCATGTTTTGTGGACAGCAAACACAAGCAATTCCTAGAATCAAATCTCCTCAGCCCCACCCACGCACTATTTATTGTAGCCAAACACTGACCCCCTTAGATCGAGACACAGTGGCGCCACCAAAAGCAGACGACATTTTTGGGAAATATGGTTTCTTGTTATTTAACTGGGGTAAACATCCCAAGAAATGCGCGCCAAAATTCATAACGATCTTTTCTCTCAAAAGATGCCCAAATAAGGAGGGCTGGACCCCGCGGCTACCAGCGCGCCTGCGCAGTTCGTGTCTTTGGTCGCCAATGCCAACCCCCTCTGCCGCGGCCGATGCTGATTATGGCTTCTTCTTGCTAAAAACACCCAGAACCAATCCCCAGTGATGAATCACCGCTTTTCACGTTTCCATCAGGAGTGGGTTTTTTTGGGGAAGGGAGGGGCTACGTGAAGAGGGGCTGGGACTTGGGGTGTGGGGCGGGATTATCCATTCCGAGGCTACCCTGGATTTCTAATTGAATTAAAACCTAATTGGACAAGTGAAATTCAAACTGTCCAGCGTCCATGAGGCCCGAGAGATTGGGGTGGTTTGTGTTTTTAGTTGACTCCTTGTGTCCACTCCTCCTCCAACCTCCCCCCACCTAAGCAAACTCAAAATGGCCGCCGACGTCCCGCAGAGGAAGGGGATTCAAAATGGCGGCCAACCGGAAGTAGAAGGGATTAGTATTGATGCGCATGTCACCTGAGCATGAGGGATGGAGGGGTGGGATTGGTCACAGAAGACCGGTTGTTGAATGGCTACTTTGAGACTAATGCTGCTTTCATGGTGTGCGATAATAGGGGTATTGGTAGGGGTGTGTACAGGTGTTTACGGCCTGGTGGAGTTGTTAATAACAGTCGGCCCACACATGTACTAAATCATCAAGGAAGTCTCCTATCTAAAGGATGACTTTTGATCTATGTTTACCTTAGGAAAATATCGTTTATGCACAGACGTTATGTAAAATCTATATAAAATACAAAAAGTGAAAATTATATGTAATGGTTAGAATACTCGTATATGAAGACAATATGCCTTGTTCGAAGTCTCTGGTAATGTGTTACATACCTTCATATTTCAGCAGGAAGTGCATGGTTGAGCCATCTGACGCCGTTTTGGGAGTTAAGTAGAGCTCTATCTGGTTGGACTCAGATATGTAAATGGCGCTTTGACGTTCGGCAGACCCACATATCGTTATGGACTTGGTGGTGCCCAACTCA
This sequence comes from Harmothoe impar, assembly GCA_947462335.1. Lineage (NCBI taxonomy): Eukaryota > Metazoa > Annelida > Polychaeta > Phyllodocida > Polynoidae > Harmothoe > Harmothoe impar. The sequence continues at coordinate 54,649,970 of OX381715.1, forward strand.
CGGAGCACTGCATATTTCTGGCACACCTGAATGAATGAAAGGATAGAAACATTGATCAATATTGAGTTATTTTCCATTAGTCTAATTGGAATTACTGCGACTTTAGTCGAGTAGGATTTTGACCAAGAGCTGAAGATGATTCACGTATACACATGTTTTACGTATCCATAGTGATAACTCAAATATTTAAAGGAAAGTATTATAATCCGTACGTGCTCTCACATCGCAAATTAATTGTGGAGTATCACATTTCACCTCTGAATACGTCTGGAATTATAAAGGGACTAAGGTCGGGAGTGGAGGTCCGTGTAGTGACCTTATGTGGGACTATTGGTTTGAAGTTCGGGTCTCTAGGGTGCATGTGCGTTAAAGATTTAATACTCGCGGAAGTTGCATGTTTTCATTGACACTGGAGGCTTTGTGAATAACCTGCACCCCTCCATCCCAACCCCTCATCGTTTACTGTCCACTGGAGAGCAGGTCTATGAATCACCAGTTACATTATCACCCCCCTCCTCCTTATCAAAACCGGTATGAAACCCATCGATCTCAACAAATTAGGCGCTTATAAAATGTCAATAATAGAGCGTTGACTGAATGCCCATTGATGTTTTAATAAATGCTTGGTCACTGAGTGCTGGTTCGTGCTACTCTATTCTCTGATATTTCACTATGCACAAACCGCATGAATGAGTTGTAAAAACCCATGTGATGATAAAAATGGATAATTTAGTGATCCATTACGTTATGTACTAAAGTACGCTTCCCTGGTCTAACTCTTTTTCTATCCCTCTCATTCAACAACTGGGGGCTCTTTTTAGCCAACAAAAACGTACGTACGAGGGAGCCTGTTTTTGTCTACATTAATTCCTTGTCTAGTGGGAGTCTGGGCGATACATTCCCCTGTAACTGTAGGAAGGTACAACTAGGTACAGCCAGACCTACACCTCCTATATCTTCTTTGATGGCTTGCACGCCACCGCTACATGAGACAAGTCATACATCAGGGTTTCCTCCCTTTTCATGTCCGAGCCATCCGACTCCAACATTAATAAAAAAAGATATGCCAGCCCCTCCTACCAGGTAGTTGGCACTGTCTTCACAGCGACAACTCCCAAATAGCAGTTTCTCATGGAAACAGGTACCTAGGGTATTGTATTAGGAATATGGTACACCCCTTCTCCACCCCTTGGAGGCTTATATGGGCGGCGACAGCATGTGTGTGGCCATGCTGGCCTTTGTTGGCTCCGCCATTAGTCGTGGTGAGTCATCGTTGCGCCATCACCCCCTACGTTCTGCACCTTAGGCCACCTCTCCCTCCTCCCTACACGTAACCCACCACCCACCACTCCCTAACCCACTTTAACGCCATCTATTGACAGTGTTGGCTGCTAGACGCACACGTGTCGCGTTGCGCATGCGCGCGTGTATGTGTTCATGCGCTTCGACAATTAGCGCTTCGACTTCCGGCCGAAAGGACTACTTGCAAGGCTGAGGGAGACCCCGCGCCCGTTCATTATGAGTAATCAGGCTCAATAAGCCCCAATTATCGACGTATTTTTTTATCGGTTTCTTTACATAACTAAACCGGTTCTGAGAGCCGGCTGCCCTTGCTTCTTTTTCCCTTTTTTGTAAGAGTAGAGAGGGGTCGTAGCCATTCTTTAAAAAAATGGGCAGTTGCTTTTCTCTGGTAGGGAGGGACATACCTTTAATGAAGGAGATCAAAGATCGGATGTGTAGGCTCGGACTGAGATACGTCATACTAACTAGACATCACTGAGAACACTTAAAACATCTCTCTTTCATCATTCATGTGGTGAAGCAAACTGCCAAGTCTTCAGTGGACACCAGTGGCTATGCCATCATGTTTTGATACGTCTGATAACTCCCTACGTGTACCAATAAAGGCTAAAACAGTGCACATACTGAAATGACAGTATTCGTCTGGCTTGCGATGACGTCATAAGATAGCAACATGGCGTCTGTGCGTTCTAAAGGCTCGTCCCTTATGAGTGGGCTGTAGACGATACGTTCTGTAACTCTATATGGATAAACACAAAGGCTAACACCACATAGGATGTACCTTATTCACAGCAGCCACAGGCCTCCCTTGGGGACTATTACCCCTCCAGTGCTGTCTTTGAACAGCAAGTTGACAGTGACCAGAACCAGGGTCTATGCCTCCTCCAGGCGGTCTGTTGGAGACAATGCCGTGGTCATGTAGCTCCACCATAGGTGTCTGGTTATGTATTATATCACCATGTATCAACAAGAATCAATACTGTGACTAATGAGTTGCTGATGGGGCTACAACATTGCCTAACGAGGCCCTGTGTCTGTGGTACAAGTCACTGTAAGTAGTATATGAAGAGGGGCCTTAGAGCCAGGAAGTGCATTAACACTATTGAAGCAGTGTCTGGCTATAGTGCCAAGGTACACTCAGGCATGCTGTGTTATAAGGTTGGACGGGGCTTACATTAGGCTAAACTCACTGGGGAATACATGACCCTGGTACAAATCTTAACCGAATATAGCTCTCCAGTGTGTAGCTATTTATCGAATTCAGAAGGAATTAAAAGTTACAGTCTTTCAAAATGAGCCAATCTTTTCTTCATCAACTAGATAAGTGGCGACCTTTGACTCCAGTCATTTCTAACACTAATTTCTAGAAAACTATGATCGTTAATTGAAAGAAAAGGATAACAAAGCTGCCCTCAAAAGTATTTGTTGAGGTCAATTCAATTTTATCAAGAAAAAACTGTTTTGCCATTAACCTTCTTATCATTGAAGTCTTTCCTTATATCTCTTTTTACGCTTGTTGCTTAACATGACTAAAATAGACCTTGATGAATAAAAAGCCTAATTTGCTTCATTGTTGCACCCGCAACCCGGTTCGTTCGTGACTGTCCGGCTCAGAAGACATCCTGTGACATTTGAGCTGCTCAGAAGGAGGAGAATATAGAGAATGGCCACTGTGGGCTGCTGTGAATTACTCCGAACGTACCTGGAGCGAGTCCATAATGCTGTCTCCTGAGAGCGAGGTTTGCCTGGCCCTCCAGCCGAAGTCGGACAGTGTCAGGTTGATGCGCTGACCGGCCGGAACCTCAATCACCCATGGGCACGACGAACTTCCGCATCCGGTGCTCTGCGTGACGCTAGAGGCCAGGTAGGCCGTCGGTGATGTCATCTTGACGTATTTAGCCGTCTGGCACACCTGTGGCCTAGCCGTAGCAACTGTGGGAATAACAAAGCCAAAATTTAATACATGTATTCAGTTAGTGAGATTTTTTGTGGGTGATATTGAGGACAGAAAACATGGCTTGTATTGTACAAGCCACATTGCAGACCAATATCGTGTAGTCATAATGCATTTATTAATATTCTCATGCACTTTCATGTCTACCTGAATAAAACCTCGTCCGTTAGTCAATATCTGCTCACAACATGGCACATTAATGTACGCTCCTCCCGTGAGAGGTGCGCATTATGGCCTTTATGAAAGCAGTGGTTGGAGAGCTTTCATTGAGAAATAGCCTGATATGGTTTTATGTCTTATTCCATTCCCAGCTGACATCAAAGAGACTTTTTCTAACAACATTTGAGATGGCAGTCCGCCATGGGCCTGGATTTGTGAGGGACTTTTCTTAACTAGTGTCACCGAGTGTCATCTGGTAATCGCCCCTTCACCAAAACGACTTGAATTATTGAAAAGTTGAGTCTTAAAGAGAAAATTAAAACTGGAGAGGAGATTTTGTACACAGCCAGTATTAATGAAAGTGCAAGAAGCAGATTAAATGTCATAAAAATGGTTATTCTCATGGCAACTGCCAAACTGTAAGGGGAGCCTGCATTTGTGTTCAAGAAGTTGTGTTTATAGCCAGGGCTTTTATGACTGTACCATAGGGAAACTGGGCCACTAGGGTATGCTAGTTTGGGGTTAAAAAAAAGTATCAACATAGAGATTTCCTCTTAGAATTGGCATGCAACTCTGAGTTTGTTCATCTGTTGGTAGGTTATGCATTAGTAATGCCATCTTTCCCTTATCTTAATTAAACCACTATCGATGACCAACACGATTACAAACTTACAACCTAGGTGGAACGCAAGTTGGCCATTTCTTTTTATTCATGGCTATGGGTGAGGGTAACTACGTAGCTCAGCACAGTACTATAGAATATGCTTATTTTGGGGGACACGGGAGTATTATTCCATGCATCAGGGTGCTTATAAAACACCCTAGTTACTACCAAACATTGCAAACAGCATGAAAAGGATGGCAGACAATACAGAATCCCCCACACCGATCATGGAAAGCTCCCATCTTCCTCCAATACCGTCCTTTGTACCACACTCAGGCCTACACACAAGGCAGCCAGGCAATTTGCTCCTCCCCTCAGCCCAGGTTATTTATCTTTTACAATAAAAACCCACCTTTTCCCCTCCATTTTTTACTTCAACCATCCAACTCCCATCCGTCATGCGCCACACAACCTCTTTCCCATGAATCGGCCGGCATTTGCGTGTGCGGCTCAAATCTCCCTGGAAAGCCAGCAAGGGTGGCGTTTCTCGCTTATTTCTAAACCTTTTTATCAATACAATCTTTTTAGACATTGGCGACCCTTCCCTGTGGTCCAGAATTTGGCCCCTCCCCTCCGACCTCCCCCTAAAACTTTGCCTCCAGCGCGTTGTGAATTTTTCATGGAGGTTTGTGACGCAATTTGAATTACAGACCCTCTCAAAAAGCTGCCGGCTCATTTGCATTTTCAATTAGCGACGTGGTACGCCTGCTGGTCGGCAGGGGGCAGTTGGAGTGATTGGCCAGAAGGGTTTGGCTGAATTCCTACTGGCTTTTTAAGCTTCAATCATGTTTAGAAAATACTTGGACGCTCTATTCCCCATCAATATTTCCCACTGGGCTGACACCATGCAAATGAATATTGCATATTTTTATGGTGGGTTTCATTAGAGCAAATTGCCTTATAAGCGATACCAAATTAGCATGGGAAAACTCATCCTACTCCATTGTAAATGCTTGATTAATGTTTGCAATGCTCTAAAACGTTCAGTTGTCTATTGAAATAGTGTGGAAAATGTAGATAAGACAATACATTGTAGTTATCAGATTCACATTCAATACAATGATTATGTATTCAGTATACAATGTAGTGCACAGCGCAACAATTTTCTTAAAAGCAACAAACATAAAAGCTTACCTTTTATACAAGTGTACTCTATTTCAAGATAGGACTTGAGCTCGAAGCAGGGTTGAGTCCGCTCGAAGTTGGTATCAGGAACTTTGATTTTGCACTCGTTCCGGCCAGAACACCTTTGGTCGGCCAGGTCTAGTACTTCCTCTTCACACCCGATATATCCCATATTCATACGCACACAACGACCTAGCCGCATACGGCCGTAGTAGGCTGACTTCATGACGATCACCTCGTCGTGTTTGCATTTGGCCTCGAATGTTTCACCTTCACAGTACTCCTGTACACCTGCAAATATAGAAATTTAAAATTGCATCAAAATACCATATTTACTGACATTTTACATTATTCTAGCAGCCTTCAGTTGGTTATAAATACATCTGTTGATTTGTTTCATGATAACGCTCATATTGAGGTCAGTATAACTTGTGAAGTTATGAAGAGCCCCAAACTGAGGCTTGCATTTAACATTGTGTTGCACCAGTGTATGAGTGAGGGCCTCCCTCTGCCCAACACGAGCAGCTCATACAGAGAGGCGGGCCGCACAGTGAGCAGCTCATTCCCACCCGGGTGGGGCGCGTGTGCTCTGTGTACTGTATTTGGCTTCAGGAGCTCAGATTTCGGTCCCACAGCAACAGAATGGTCATTTTATAGCGCTCTCCAACGCCAACGGTCCATTTGATGTCTCATAAATCTTGTTACATCTCGCCCCGGCATTAATTTATGGATGGCAATACTCATTCTACAATTAGGCAAATTCGCCGTAACCAGAATGGTGAGGGTGGGTGGTCGGTGGGTGTGTGGGTGTGTGGGTGGATGTGGGTGGGAGGGGGGTTTAAGTAAAGTGAACAGATGTGAGAATCATAGTGGGTGAAGCAGGAGGTTGGGTGGGGCTGGGGAGTTATAATTGGCCTTCAAATGGACAGCCCCTCCCCTTTTCCCCTCTTAATTCTCTTGGAAATTAAAACCCGTTGTGCAGCGAAACTAGTTTAATTGAAACGGAACATTTTTCGGCGCTACAAAAAGCAGAAAACCGTGAATCACTTGTAAGCTTGTCATTTACGACTGTAACAGTTGGAGACAGTTTCCTGTCGTTATTTACCCACCGGAAGCCATACCAAATGAACCGGAAGTTGACCTGTTTCATGCCAAGGTGGAGACAGTGACCATAACAAGGCGCGGTGCTGACCCCATCCAGTTTGTGCAATATGTTCACTTTGAAACTCTCATTTCTTTATAAAAACAACACTCTCATAAAATTCACTCATTAAATTTCCCGGACGTATTTGAATTCCCAGTCCTCAGCAAGGGCTGCAAACAACTGCAATAAATTTTGACTGCTTTGTGTGCCCTGCAATAACCATAAACCACCAGATCAAGCATTTCCCCTGAGTGTCTCAGGAATGACACATGGGCTTTGCTTCCAATGTTTATACTGAAATGATCTAAAAGTATAACCTTTGCATATTATATGTGCTTACTTTTAAAGAGAGCTTGGAGTAATTATACAGGGCAGGTGTTTGAAGGCTGGGATCTACCCACCTGCCAAATTGGATCCCTGTTATCTTTGTCTATCTGCGTGCCATATGGCCGCACCTGTACATGTATGCCTGCAGCGGGCATCTCACCATCACATTCCCTCCCCCTTCCCCTTCCCTTCCCCTTGAATACAAGGAATCCCACCTGTCATGGAGGGGGACTTTGTACAACTACAAGGAAAAAATGGGATCAGCTGGAGATCTATCCAATCATCTTTAAAGTTAATTTGCAAAGGTATTTCGCGGCCATATTAAGGTGGGTTTTACTTGTGGGGTCTCATGTAGTTTGCCAAAGAGGACGATTTTTCTGGATATTAAAATGATCCATAGCATATCACTTCAAGGAATATCTCCATCCTTAGACTCTTCATTGAAGTTATGTGTGCCAACAACCACTCTTTTTCATATCACGACAAAACCTTAACAATGGAATGGACTGAATTCCTTGTATACCTGAACCTGCATAATGCCTTGTAATTTGAGAAGCGTAGGTTCCGTATCCGGGGTCTCAAAAAGACAGGTATAACATACTGCTATCATTGCCAGGTGATTCATACTGTCCCCATGTATAGGTAGAGTTCACACCTGTATGACGTAACCACCAAGGACCTAGACATTGATTTACCTGGTGTTCAGGTGTGGTGACTGATTAATGGTGGCTGTTGCGTCATAGGGCTGGCTTTCTCCACCTTTGTATAGATTACTATCTTTATCCATAGTAGTGGTTTGGTGTCCTCGCTCCGTTTGGCGATCATAGATGATCTCATCGATTTGTAGCTGTTTGATGTAGGATTGATGACTGAAGGATGTGTGTGTAGTGGCGTGTGATTGATGCATATGGAATTAAATGCAAAGTTTGAGGATCTGCCCCTCCCCTAGGGGAACTACTGCACGCCCCCGCCATACCACTAACTGGGTGTTTAACCCCAAATGATTTAGACGCCCCCCACCCACCTCCATCCAACTACCATATATACATCTCAGCATACAGCCTACTCCCCATTACAAACGCCCACGCCCATCTATAATGAAAACTAGAATGAAATAGACCCCACCCAAGGTTAGTAACCATGTAAATGTATATTATGTATGTATGTATGTATGTATGTATGTATGTATATGTATACAATGCCTCACATCATTTTAATTGCCCTTATATACACGATGTAGATCTATATGTAGCCCATGATCAAACCATGTCAGAAGTCCTACATATACAATGAAACGAGGACATATAAAGGTAGTTTCCAGGTGACATATTGATTGACACGTTGGCCTCCATGTATATCAACAACGCCCCGGAGGTGAATGACACAGGTAATACACCCCGATACAAATATCAATATCTAGGCCTTAACGTGTAGCCACCTGCATTATGTAACATTGGGTGTGCCCCTATCTCTCTAACAGATACCCCGCCCCCACCCACTCAACACAAAGAAGCCATGGTGTTTCCCAGTGCTGGTCTTTCTTCTATCAGCTACATATCTAGGCATTTTACTGTCAAGGGACAGCTCAGGTTTTGTAGGAAACTCCAAGTTTCAAAACCAATTGAAACAAGAATGAGGGAAATCTCCACAAATATGCATCTCTCCTTCTCTTCGCAAAGTGGCCCCTTTTTAAAACCAAAGTTTTGAATTATTGCCTCTCCCACAGATTTATCGCTGGTATTACAAGTTTCTTTTTCGGTAGTTGATAAAAATTGCATTCTCTTGGTTTTCTTTTTGGTAGGGTTTGTGGGAGATTATGCTAGATTTATTGATTGACGAGAAATCTGAAGCATCGGGCGAAGGACCTAATCTTTACATAATGCCTCGGCGATTAAGGGGCATTCTTTTGCTGTGTGTGGGATTGATCCAGGAGGAAGGCAAAGGGGCGGGCAGGACTTTTATTGCTGTAGCTAATTAAAAGTCCGAAAACTATCCATCACCGGGAGAGGAAGCGTTGGCTCTCACCGTCACCGATACCAGAAACAAACGACTTGTCTTGAGATATCCTTATCCGGGCGTTTCTTTGAACCATGCGCCTCTCCCAACTTATACTATTTGACTTCATCTTGGAGCAGGGGAACTGTTGTTCTTTGCACAAGGACAAGCTGGGCTGGAATACTGAGACTCATGCCACAATATTTTGGTTCTTGTCCTCTCCCCAGTTATAAAGAACCACAGCAGACAGGAAGTTCCGCCATGTTTTAAATCTCGCTTGGCGAGACGAGACCACAAGGCCGCTACATCCACTTTCTTATTTTTTCATTGAGATTAATATCATTCCGGCAGAGATGATGAAGAATGTGTCATTTAAATCCCCACTCTACCCCCCCCCCCTACCTCTCCTGCCAGTGCATTTAGAAGATGGGTATGTGTATGTGAGGGAGTGATAGGTCATCCATATTAGCTACCGTCCGCAGCAGTGAAAATCAAAAATATTCCAAAATTATTCAAATCTGAATGTCATAAACGATGAACAGGATCAACATGATCGATTCCATTGGATAATATTAATATCATATTATCTGTCTGGGCAGGGGTGGGCATCTGTCGCTATGTCGCACAAAATGTGCGACAGGGACCTTGGAAAATGCGACAGTGATATTAGGGATAGTCTAGGCTTTCAAAATCTGAAAGAATTGTGTAAATATTCCTATTAGAACCAAAGTTAATACACCAATCTAACAATGGGTTTTCAACGTTTTCTTGGAGCAATATACCCACAAACCCCTCATAATAAACACAAATCTAGAGGCTGAACTTCCAGGTTATCCTGATGCAATATACTCCCAGAACAATCAGAATACACCAATCTAAAAGGTAGAGTTTCTAAGTGTTCCTAAAGCAATGTGCCCAAATTCCCACAGGATACAGCAATCTGACAATGAATTTACTAAATCTTCTTGGAGCAATAGGTCCCCAAACCCCTCAAAATATACCAATCTAGAGATAAAATTCCAACGTTTTCCTGGAGCAATATGCTCACAAAACTCCTCAGAATATACCAATCTAAAGATAAAATTTCTAAATTTTCCTGGAGCAATATCTTCTAAATACCAGAGGCCCTGTAAATACCCATCAGAAGACAGCAATTTAACAATAGATTCTTTAAATTTTCCTTAATATCAAAATACATCAACTTACAAGCGAGATTTATTAAGTGTTCCTAGAGTAATGTACCCTCAAAACCTCAGAATATACCACTTTAACAATAGATAAAGTAAATATATTTTGGAGCAGTGCATCTCATAACCCTTAAAAATGCACTTTTCTAAAGCTAGAAAGTTTTCCTGGAGCTATTAATATGCCCCCAAACATCCACAAAATACACCAATCAAAGGTAGAATTTCAAAATTTTCCAGCAGCAATAAGTTTTAAAAACCCATCAGAAGACACCAATTTAACAATAGAATTTCAAGATTTTCCTAGAAATAAAGTTACATCAATCTAAAGGCGAGAATTTCTAAATAGTCCTAGAGCAATATAACCTGACTAGTCAATCTAACAGTAGATTTAGTAAATATAATTATTGTGGAGCAGTGCATCTCATAACCCCTCAAAATATACCATTCTAAAGATAGAAAACCAATTTTTTTCTGGAACTTATTATCATAATCCCAAACCTCCACAAACCATAGCAATTGATAAATAGAATTTCAAAATTTTCCAATAAATTTTGTTTAATAAACCCCTCAGAATAGACCGAATTATAGTTAGTAATATCAAAATTCTCCTGGATTTAACACACACAAATTTCCCTTGAGAGGTCAGGGGAATGGGAGTGTGAGGGGGGGGGTAGGGGGGGGGGGGTCCCCCCACACTCCTAGTTAATGTCTGCCCACCTTATGTACTGGGTACTTTGCTCCAAAGATTTCTAGGTTTGCCCCAGCATATCACTACATGCCCACCCCTGCTGGGCCACTCCTTCATATAGCTCCAAAGTACTCGTATACCTATACGTTGAGTGCTCCTCTAACCTTTCCCTTCTATACACTTCTCTCTTTCCCTCTTCCATCATCAATTCTCTCCTATTCAGCTTGCTGCACCTTGTGTGGCTCCCTATACCACTCCCATGCAGGCCCCTTTCCCTCCCTCCTGCACCTTGCCCTCCTTGTAGTCGTAGTAGTACATAGTAGTACACGCCCAGCGTTCTCCCGGGTTTCTAATTATCGGCCCAAAATTAAAAGGTAAAAAACGGTGGCCGAGTTTTTAAATGAGACCACGCTGCATAATGGCAGCCACGTGTTGTTGTTACTTTTTTCCCCGCTCTTCACTCCGGCCGCCGGTGCAGGGCAAACATATGGCGATCAGATTCTCTGTTCCGTCCATCGATACCACACCCAACCCAGTGGCACATACACTGCCAGAGAGAACAAGGGGCCCTAGCACTGCTTTGGTTTCTCCGCCATCAGTGAAATGGGGTTTATACTGATAAAAATAGGCAAGAAGAACAACGTGCTGGCACGCGCTCATTTCAATGGATTTGGCGCATGCGCAGCAATGCAGCCGTATGGGTGTGGATCCGTTGGAAATGAAGCGTCTGCACGGCAGCATCTGCATGTGTTAAGGCTGGCAGTGCAGGAAGGGCGACAGGAGAAATAATGAGTGAAATAAAAATCGCCTGTGAAGGCCATCGGCACTCGACTCAGAGTCTCTGTGTTTGCTTCTTTCACGGGAAGGTTTAATTTCTTGAGGATATGAATTAACATCTGTGGTGATGATTTTGATGGCGCCAGTATATAGTCGGTCTCTTTAGCACCTGATACAATACAGCTCTGACGCGGGGTCTGCTTTATATAATTTAACATTAATGTGGTTATGGGGAATATCCATTTGAATAACATCCATTTATAGAATACGTATAGTGGTAGTATATTATAAGCTATGGTACCGACAAGCGATATTGTCCTGCATCCTCCTTGATTGAGGAGTTCAAATACCCCCTCGTGCATGCGCACTGAGTGCTTGATGGAACTGAAGCGAAGGTAAACGCCCGGTGCACTTCCCCACAGCTTGGTGAATTCTGCTACCAGAAATAAAACCAACAAAAAGGACTTAGAGTACAGAGGTACTGGCAGCCATGTGTACCACTGCACGTCAGGGATAAAGGGTACAAATAATGCTGACCCAATAAAGATAGCAGAGAACTAGGCCAGCTTCACACAGAAGAGCCCCTACACAAGAAGAGCACCAGCAAGGTCTCCAAGGACAACTCAATGGCCAGGGGGATGGAGGGGACAGGAGGGCGGCACAGACGGGTTGGCAGTAATTGCAGGGTTTTATCTTAACTATGTTTTCATTTCGCTTTGGATCGATTCGGTCCAGCATTCCCAGGAGGCTACCCGAGTTTGAACATGCTTTGAATTGCAAATCAGCAAGGCAGCAGGGGTGTGTGGAGGGGTGTGTGGGGGAGCAGCGCGCTGCTGTCGCCAGGCAGACGCCATCGAGAAGACGGCCGACGACGCGCCTCACCGGAAGTGCTGAGGAAAGCATCTTGTGCGCGTCGATGGTCGTCCATCGCGTCGGCGCGTAGCAATCTAGCTGTCGACAAAATGGCCGACGGAGTAAGGAGAACGTGTGGGAGGGTGGGGGGGGGGGCAGATAGGGGACGGATAAGGAACAGATGGGACATTGAGATAGAGATTAATGAAAAAGGTGACAGCTGTTTATGGGGAGGATATAGTGAGTAGGAACTGAAGCTACAGTTTCGCCGGTGTATACAAGTCATACTGTATGGCTAAGCCTAAAGAGCCTATTACTGTATTAAAGCTGTAGAGCAGGAGGGGAGAAGGCATGCTGGGGAGGGATGGGGGAGGAGGAGCTAGAGACCTGAGACAATTGTGGTGACACCAAGACGCCGTCCTAGTTATGGACCAGTAATCAATTCCATCCAGCTCCCACTCCTTTTTTCCCTGCCCACCCTCGCCAACCCGAAAACGGATCTCCGCGGTTGTGTGTGTGGGAGGGAGGGATGAGAGCAATCGGGGATTCCCCGACGAGAAAATAAATAACCCAGATTTTTTCTTAATACTTATCATCTTCCCTTGAGGGAGCTGGGATTATTCCCTGCTGGTGCTGTTCGTGTCTGTTGAATATTCCGCCTGGTGTACTGAGTTTGCCGGCTCAATATTGCCTCCTCGCAGTGTTAACGTAATAATGCTGCCCCGTCTTGTTTTGGGCGGTGCCACCATGGATGGGCTCATATACAGAACGATGTGACGGTGCCATTAATACAATATAGCATGGACAGAATCATGAATCCCTCTGCAGTAGGCGCACGGGGATATAATATGTATAAGGGATCTACTCTTACATGTATATACATAACATTTTACTGGAACTTTGATATTCCATTTGATATAAAACACCAGTCGGCCTACTGTTAATGCATGCATGTGTTCTTGGGCGAATAGATACCCTAGGAGAGGAGAGGATGTTCCCACTAGTGCACCATGAATACCCCCACCTCACCCCCCCCCCCATCCCCTCACACCACGCTCCGTGATACAAACGCGTCCACTCTCCATCCTCACCCATGATCTGATCTCTAATGGGACGCTGAAGGAGGCTGCAGACCGGGGTCAATACAAGGGGGAGGGGGCGGGTACCAAGACCATGGAGGTAGGTACCATAGGGTACAGGAGCAGGGGGTGCTGTAGTATTGGTGTGGTGGCTTATGGGGTTGGTAGGCGGGGTGATGAGGTCATCGTGCCTGGAGCATCACTGACGCCGACACGGCGGTCCCTGGGAGCAGCTAAGGAGCAGCCCGGGAACGCCGCCGTTACTAGGGAAGTGACGTCACACTCACTCAGCACTCCGCAGCACAGGAGCAAGACGCGCTGTGATTGGTCGCCTTTACCGGCACGGTCAGCAAGGTCATGGTTGCTATCTTGATCAAAAAGTGTCTCTGTTTCTTGTCTTTCACTAACGAGATAATTAGGCGTAAAAATAGTGATTTTTGTTTTGCCTTGTAAACATTTGCTCCAGTGGCTTTTCGCAGATATCCTTGATTAATTAGGACGAAGTGTCAGGAAGCTGTTCTATTACAGTTTCTATCGCTTGTTTAATTGGGCGCTACTTATATTCAGTAGTCCAAATATTGGTGAACTAGTTCTAATTCCGCTTTTGTTCACCTTTATGTGCGTGTTTATTTATGTTTGTGGCGCTTTTTAGATGGGACTGTTTTGGTTTATGTATGTTTTTGGTCGATATGTTTTATTGCTTTTAATTGTTGTCCTCTTAACACATGCTCTCATTTTTTGTAACCTTCCCCTTTTCTTTCACAGGAGGTTGATTGGAGATCCTCACATGCAAGTAGTCATGCACATTTGGAGTGTTTATTGCCTGTCTAGAGTAGCTATCTAAAGATCTACATTCACTCTGGTTCATTCCATGTGATTGCTAAATGTAGTGATTGCTTAATAAATTAACACGACCTCCCTGCGGCATTTTATCTAATCCAACATACCAAATAAGAGAAGTGCCTTTGTATCAAATTATCGTTAATTCTGGACAGATGCTAAAAGGCAGGAGAGCAGCTTCAAATCACGCAGGGGTTATTGCTGCTTACACCGCCGCTGGCCATTGTGAATCAAGGGTTACCAGATTAAAGGTTAACAAGGGGCTCCAATTACTGCCCACTAGGCTGACCAGCTGACCTCAGCAGGGTCACATGGGCAGTGGACAGGGTAAAGGGGTGGGTGGTCGCCAACAGGACAGGTGTTGTGGGAGGTAGAGGGAGGGGAGGTCAAAGATTGCATGCCACATTGTCAGGTGTGTGTGTGGGAAATGGCCAGGTGGGCAGCTTGCCTTACAGGGGGCTGATGGCAGAATGGACAACATGACCATTAACCCTTAAACACCCACCCTCCCCCTGCCCCTCCCTCCATTTACACAGCAAACCTGGATTTCAATATCTCATATTTCCATGGTGTTTTATCACACTGACCTTATTTAGATTGGATTTCAATGATGTCTAACATGTCTAATTGGGCTGCACACCTATTTAGAACTGTGGGTATTTTTCATGATGAGTATAGTCTGGGATATCCCCACAGCTGGCAATAAGCAGCCAGACAATGGTGCAATGTGGGCTCCCTCCAGGATGAGCTCAGCACCAGTATTAACCCACAGAGGAGAGGCGGGTGGGGGTGGGAGCAGCAAGTCTGAACTTGTCTCCAGGGTGATGGTCAGTCGTCCAGAGCCATACAGACGGGGCATTAGCTCTCTGGTCACGAGTATGGAACCCCTGGATGATGTCAGCCTCCAGGGTGGGAGGGTGGGAGTCTCTATTAGGCCTGTAAGGGCCGCATAATGCTTTAATGCATCATGCCCTTTGCGATCATGATGCATCAATGCAGTCTTGGCGAGTAACTCATTCATCATGCCGACCCTATTGGGTGATACACTCCATAAAAGCATCCTCATGATATATGCATGCAGCCGTAGCGAGTAGACTCCCCAGGGCGGCACACATGCATCATAACAACAAAGGACATAGCACATTAAAGCACTGTGTGGCCCTTAACGGATAAGTAGTGCTGGGTGGAGGAGGGAGGTGCTGCAAGACCAGGCTCAATACTACTGCTGCTGCTGTATACTGTGGCTGCTGATGTCAGCATGGCAGCCTCCAGCAGCAGCTATAGTATGAGGTCAGCAATAGATGCTGAGGCAATCCCACAGCCAGGAAGCACCCAATGGAAGCAACCACACAGAGGAATTGCTGAGGCTGATGACACTCAATGACAGGTCTCCTGAGACAAAGACACTGTACCCTCATAGTGTGTTTTAGTGCACTTCTGCTGCTTATATCACATGAGTGTGGCTGAATTGCGTTATATGATGTTTATCTACCATATAGAAATATCTGACTATAACTAATTTAGTAAGGCAAATGCGGCATGTAGGATTTAATTTCGCTGGATATATCTTTCTAAATAAACTCGAAAATTGACAGTCATTATGTTTACATAATTATGGTGGGTCTGAATATAGAAATTCACAATTTATTTTGTTACTGTATTACTATCAGTCTGCAGAATCAAACCATATGTGTGTGCGTCGTTTTTTTGTGGGATTTTTTTCCTTCTCTTATTCTCAGGATGTGTGTGACTGTGTGTGTTTGAAGTAGTTGGTGGTGGGGTAAGATGGTGCACCATGTGCTGTATGAATGGGAGGCTGCTGCTGATTCTAGTGATGCCTCTTTGTGGCCTCCCCTGGTTCCGCTTGAGTAGCCGCACCACGCCTGGCTGCACATCAAAGAGGGCAGAAGGTGGTTTGGCACGATGAGCGGCCGCCATCTTTTGTATCAACACGTTGGGCGCCATTTATACACAGATGGGGCTCTCAGTGCGCCGGGGTTACCCTTCATTATGCCGGCAAAGCAGACGACACAAAAGACAGTCACGTATCTGTCCGCCATGGTCTCCACTAAGCACCAAAACAAGCGGCTACCTCGCCCTGTTATGGCTGTTGTTCCAGTTTTGATAGTAGGCTAGGATGATTTGGTCAAGAATTTCACTATTCTTTTGATATTTCTTGAACTTGTTTTGTATACTGGTTGCTAATAGTTAGAGGGAAACTCTATGGGTCATAATAGAATATATTTATCAATTCAGACTATTGGTCAAAAGATATCCAAAGATTTATAGCTGGGTGATCGGCTGCCTTTGTGGCGGGAAGTGAAGTGAAGTGTAAAACTCGGCTGAGTTCCTTTTCCGTCCGGATCAGTTGGCAAACACTTCACACGAAGGAAGTCACAGAAGCAGTTTGGAGAGTGAAGATGATGGTGGGGGGGCTTAAGGAAATGCCATCGATTTCCCAGCCGATGATTGCATGGAGAATAGGATGGTTACGTACTGTAGAATAAGAGCATAATAACCAGAGCTCTGCTTGGAGAGTGATGAGTGAGTTGCAATGTCGTCTGCTCGTGAGGGGCGCGCGGCATTCGATGCGCGCGCAATTTGACCTCCATTTGTGAGGAATCTGGGGCAAACGCGTGCAGCACGTCCCAGAAACCCCCCATGTGATATTTTTTTATAATCCACACGTAACGTGTGTTCATTAAATATAGCGCAGCAACCACCACCACCATTAACATGGCGGTAAAAATGTCCAACAGACCTGCATGTAATTGACTTCCGTATTCTATCAACGTCAATAGTCAATTTGCAAAATTAAGCAAGCACACCGCATACACGTCTGTGAGTAGGTAGTGAATATTCCTCCGCTTTGAGCTTTGGAATAATTGGGAGTTATTTCATTGGAAAACTTTATTATTTAATGATACAAGTCGCCCTATCCGTCATGTCAATGTTACTGTCACGTCCATATTCCTGTCGTCTGCTCCGCCCCAGGTGCCCTCACAACTTCTCACATAAACTTGACCTTGTCAGATACAAGCGGATAAGGTGTGGAAGGACAGGAGCAGGGAGGAGCGTCATATTGTTTTGTCATACATGACAATGTTTTCTTGGAGTGAGTGGGGTAATATATTCATCTGATATCAATGTGACGCTATCACTGGTTAACATTGACACGTTGGGGCTCGGACCGAGTAGGGGATGCCGCGGCCGGGGCTTGATCCCTATCGCCCAGCGGCAGGGATCATTTATCAACAAAAAACCCAAGTTGTGTCCCGACATTGATGGATGATCCATCCTGCACCATCCATGCTTGTCAGCCGGCTTTTGTCAGGGACACTTTTTTGGCAGCCTGAATGCGCTGTTGTAGTAGCTGTTGTTGGGTGCTTGGGAAGAGAGAGGGGGCGTTGGGGGCCAGAGCGGGATCCACTCACTCCCGGTGGAATTTCCCACGGGTGTTTTTAACTGAGCAGCTCGCCAGGCCTGCTCCTGCGCATCCAGAGAGACCAGGTCTAGGGCACTGAGTATGTGGGAGGGTCCCATGGCGGCAGGCCCACAGGGTACCACTGGCCACATAGGGGGCGGCGAGCAGTTCAAAGCCTTGGTGAACTACTCAAGGGTCAGGTCAACCCAAGTTAACTTGAACTGAGATCTGAAATTGTCTACCAAGGTGGAAGATCCTGTATTACCTTTGCAGATGTGTGCATTAGGGAACACCTGGTCTAGTTATTTGCAGGTATGGATACTGAAAAGCTATGTAATAGAAACTTTTTAAACTATTACTTCGTGTACGTGATAGCAACAGTAAGTTAGAGACATGGCAGCATATAAATTAATATTGTTAATAGTTTATGCGGAATGCTTTGTATGAATAATAAATAATGATAGTAAAATGTGAGTTGCTCAGTTCTGGAAGGAATGGCATTGTCACCAAACCACTTCCACTGACTTGTGAATTCCTGAGAATACGTGACAGTATATACATGTGTTTGTAATATATCTGTCAGGAAGACATCTTTTCCCCTTTATTTCCATATGTGTCACCAGGTTCCCGACTGAATCATGTCTTCACAAACCCTTTACCAGTGCTACACCCTTACCGATACCCCTACCCAACCCTCCTACCACCAAGTCCACCCCCTGCCAGACAAAATGTGTTACCGTATACTCTCTGGCCGAACACTGACCCCCGGGGTCAGCCAGGCCTGAGACTTATACGCAACACCTGGACGTCCCTCTCAAGTGGAATGACATGGAAGGTCCATTGCCCTCCAAGACACTCCCCTGTTAAAGTTTACCACACTCCCACCACATCTTAGTAGTACCCAAGGTGGGAAGAAATGAAGAGAAATGAAGAGAATGAATTTAAACCATCTAAGTTAAATAATTCTGATAAAGTGCCTATTATTCTCAGCTATAATTTATGGTTCAGACTTGTGTGATGTGATCCAGTGTGATGTATAATTTATAAACGCATCCAATCTGAATCTACAGTATGATTTATGTTTTCTCTGTCTGAACCCTCTTGCGATGGAATAGAAAAAAACAGCAGAGCCTTCCCAAATGACCCAGACTCAGGGATGTGGGGCACCCATCCCAATCCCAAGCTTCTCCCTCCAAGAACTCTTTTGTGGGACGGGGCCTAGCATGCCCCCCTTCCCACCCCTCTCAAATGCTCCAATGACCTGTACCGACCTCAGGGGGTTGCTGGAGGCATGTGGCACTCCCTGGCGGGTTGGCATGGAGGTGTCCCATGTCTAAAGTATCCCAGCTGCTCATAGAGGACAAGTGTCACCCTGAGCTGCTCCGAGCTGCTCTAGCCACTATCTGCTGTCTGGGTCGTGAGGTTAGAGCAAGTAAAGCCACATGTATAAACAAGTTGTGAATACCTTCCACAGACCCCTGGTGATATATGGCGGGAAAAGTCTAAACATTTGGGATACATGGTGGTGTCCATACCCTTAGCTCAAGTACGTTGGTACATGTTAACCCCGGTTAGTGCTCATAAAGATTAATATACAGGCACAGTGTCTATATAATTGTATTATATCACTAGTACTATTCTTATGAGCGATATGGTTCTAGAAAATGCAAACGGAAATAACAGGAATATACTTGTCCTGTTGCCGTGTTATCTCCTTTCTGTTCACCTCTATTTGTTCATCAAGTAGGCCCTACAGTTTGTATATCATTATATTAATTGAATAACACTTGATGCTCGGAAGAAGATGTCGATGGGGAAGGGAATATTTATGTCCCCTTGATTTAATCAATACAGAGGGATTGTGTTCAGATGAGCAGCTCTTATAAATGGGTTAGGGAGCTGCTGATCTACCCCTGAGTGAATGGCGGCCATGGAGTTCACCTTTGTGGCCTACATTACTGAATGACTCATAACCAACCACCATGGTTCTATAGCACCCGGTGTGTACTCCACTCTCCCCGATAGCTGTCCTAGACCATTGTCAACACAACCTATGGGGACAAGTCACACCACTCTGGGACAAAGAGTCAAAGCTCTGGGACAAAGAGTAATAGCTCTGTTAGCAAGTTCAGAACTAGATGCTATAGTGGGGAGGCAACACTGGGTGGTTTATGATCATAATTTTCTCTCTAAAATTAGCCTATGATGGTACCGGGGGTCGGCAGATGCCCCATCATGGATGTTATCATTGTCGATCAGAGCTGTCATGTTGAGTAATGATTCCTCGCGGGGAGGGGGGGAGTTTGGTGGAGGGGAGAGGGGTCATAGACAATCCCTCATCCTTAGCTAGACATCTAATTACCAGGTGCCTACTTATAATTATTGACAAGGCCGCCAGGGTTGGATACCTTGCACTCCTTGTTCTGGGAAACACAAAGAAATATAATACCTTTAGATGTATAATGGCAATAATGACATAATACATGTATAAAAACATACCTATCTAGATAACAGGCCAGGGCTAACCTATATTGCCTTTCATTTACATGTGCCTGTATATGGCAATTTGATATCTGGGGGCATTGTAGACACTTTGCCTGCAATTTCCTGTAGCACGACATTGAGTCTGGACCTACCATATTATACACGGCTTTCCTTGGCTATTACTGGTATTATCATTATTTTTTATCTGACGGGCCCTCAAAATGGAGATAGCATTTAATGGAGGAACACTTATCTGGAGGGAAAAGTCCACTTGGACGTCTGCCAGCTGGAACCAGTCTAGGTACCCTGGGTTTACGTCAGACTCCGGGTGCTATATGGGACCGGGGAGGGGAGGAGGTGTACATGGAATGATTGCCCAACACATGTGGTATCCATTTAGTGTGGACGTGAACGGCGTGCTTTGGCGGGAATTTCCCACGATTCTAGCAGACGACATTTGGTCGACATACCCCTGGAGACAGATTGCATGTCCAATTGTTGGCTGGGGACGCACTGAAACACCAGCTCTCATGGTTTATAGTCAGATCAACAAGGTACCAGACCAGTTTCTTCCATTTGACAAAGTGTATAATAATCAGGGCATTGGGTTAGCAGAACCACTGCGGCCACCAACATGATTCTCCTCAGATCACATGACATGACAATTTGAAATCAGTTTCCATGGCAACCAGGGGAAACGGATTAAAAGATGTGATTGCCTACACGGACCCCTGCATGTTTGTCCGGCTCTCCGCCTGAAAGATTGCAATCTGTTGGCAAATATTTCAAGTCGATTAAAATTCAAATTCGGTCAAGCGCTCATCTGTCCATTCGGTTTTTAACCCCTTTTACAGGAATTAAAAAGTTGGGATGATGGAACTGTGGGTTTCCAAGATGAATACATCCATGGCGTCCCCGTCGTGATGTCGTTAAAATAATCCTGTGAATTGCTGAACCGTGCTCAGTTTCCCTATTTCAAACTCTTGGTGCAGAACGTGGGAATTATACCAGCGTCACTGACATGATAGGAGAAATGAGGAAAATCCCTGATTCTCACATGATAGAAGTACCATCCAGGAATGGCGTCCACAAAGCCTAGTGAAATTGCAGTTTGGCATATCCTAACGCCCAATAATCCAAAGTGTATTTGTATATCCTGTAATGCCTACTTGTTACCACTGTAAAGTTGGGTACACTATTTATGATAAGACCCCACTGACAACATCAAACCTATGCATACAGACGAAGGATCAGGATAATTGACAGACAGCAATATGTAGATAAGATGATAATGGAAATTGAGGATTGGCATAAACTGGGAGATAAAGAGGACATTGAGGCCTGACCAGGACCTGAGCAGATGTCAGTAGAAGGATGATGAATAGGGCGGGGGTGGAGGTGTCATCGGGAACGCTGGGGGGCCAGTGCACCTGTGATGTGACGGTCAGCTGACACGCCATGTGACTGTCATGTGACCGTCCCTACAAATCACCAGTTATGAGCAGGGGCCGTAATCAGAGAGTGCAGCTTGTCTGTAGTGGTTACTGAGCAGGGGGCAGCACTGAGCAGCTCAGGCCAGGAGGGAGCAGTTCATCACCTGCTCCATGTGACACTGTGTTACGGCTAGCATCTCCCATGCACTGACCCCTCCCTCCTACTAACTCACTCACTAACATGCCTGTCAGATGCAACTCCCTTTGTCTTATTCAGACTAATATTATCATTGCCCTTAGTCAGGTAGGTACATATTTGTCCGCTGTGTCAGATAGCACCAAGCAGTATTAGCATTAGATAACAAAGAGATGGAGCATTTTGTGAGGAGCATGTTGAGACAGGAGGGGTGGGCTTGGCGTTGGATCATTACTGGGGCTGGTAGGCAGGCACTAACGTCATTATATCCATTAGTCAACCAGGGACATTAGTGTATGTCAGCGGGTTAATATTGACCCTAATTAAAGTAGCATCCATCAAGTGGACATTGAGTGGGGTGAGGTATGGTGGGCAGTAGTGGTGTAGGGTGCTGGAGAGGGGGGTGGCAGGGGTGGGGTGGCAGAGGCCGGGTGGCACACGTGCTCATGTTGTCAAGTGGTGGACGGGAGGCAGGCGTGCACGTGCAGCAGAGCGCGGCCCTGGATGCACGTCCCTGGAAGAGCACGTGCAGTGCGCCGAGGGTCCGCGCGCTGCTCCATCAAACAAAAGCCCCCCTCCTCCGGGCCTCCCCCAACCCCTCTGCCGCCATTAAAGGGCGGGCACCACATCCAGGAACCTGGACGCCAAAAAGGATTAAAACCAGAGCCGAGTGGGAGGGGGGAGGGTTCCAAGGCCTGAAAAAAAGTCAATCCGGGAAGAAATTCAAGCAAATGCACGTAATTAGTGAGTGTTGTTTTGGGAGGTGTATTTACGGCACCCATTCAGTTTCACACGGTTTGTTTTCATGGTTTTGTTAATTCTGGAATTGCTTTTGTGCTGGATCAGGTTGGAAGGGGGTGTTATGGGGGGATCCCGGGAACGTCATATTGCGTAATATAAGAGGTGATTCCCAGCCCCTCGTTGAGTTTCAATTACCACCTCAGCCTGTGTCATATTGCAAATGAAATGAAAATTCAGCCAGCGGTTTGGGGCCGCTGTAGAAGTCTCATCAGCATATTGCTGGCCACACTTTCATATCATTGATACCCTGATACTGATTTCACATTTGCAACCTGAGACAATTATTAATATTCTAGCTTTAAACCCCATCGTTTAGGTTTGGATAAGTGGTATTTTGACGTGTTGAGGGAGAGATTAAATGTTCAATGATTTTGAAGGTTGACATTGAATATTGGCCTAGATTTGAGTCGGCATCAGTGAGTTGCATGTTGCTGGTGGTTGCTGTCTGGTATGGTGAACTATTGGGATTGACTGGCTACACAGTCACACCCCCACCCCCTCTCACTGTCTGCCCTATGCAGCGCACACCCACCCAATACAATGTACTGGAGGAGACCCCTCATCCATGCCTGTTACCTCCAGGGTGTTCCAGGTGCGGTAACGCCCCCTGTTGATCTCCGCTGGAACCACATCCAGGAGACCTACTCTTGATATCAATACAACATTCTATCAATGACACTAACAACAGTCATTCTACACCCACTCTCTCTCCCAGGCCACATAATGTCATCTTACCACCAAAATAGACATTGGATTTGGATACATACAACCATGATTGATGGACCTTTTCCTAGACCATTTTTGTTAGTATGATGATTTCCTGTAGCATTCACTCCCAAAACCCTATCCACTCCTATATTGCATTGTAGCTTAACCATAACAGATGTGAGTTGGAAGTTCTGTTGAATAACGAGTGCTCTGGAATAAAATGATAAATCTGACACAACAAAAAGAAGGAAACATAGAAGCGAAATAATAGAAACTACAAAGAGCGAATAATCAAAATAAGGGGCATGGTTTTAAGGGAACACCTGTCACCGTGTCCTCTACATTGACATTAAACACATGTGCTGCAGGAGAGGTGGGGTGGGGGAGGGAGGGGGCATTTGTCATTAAAATGTAAAATGAGTGGAATAACTGGAACAGTCCAAACAATGCTTGAATACGAAGAACCACCACCATTTCTCCTTCCTCCGCGCCATCTGTATCAAAAGGTCCATTACAAAACACTCCACAAACAGTTCTTTTAAATAAATCTACAGAGGTTTGATATTTCTGAGAAGTTATCTTAAAGTGGACTTACCATATTGTAATGTGGGTACTGTTAACCATGCCAAACACAGTAGGATGGAGACGACTGTCCTACTGGTCACCCGCCCCATCCTGTGCAGGAGGAGACTCCGCTGGAGGAACACACCCAGCATCCTGCAGGAGGAGGAGGAGACACCCTGGAGGAGGTGCTATATGGTGCAGCAGCAGCAGGGGTAACAACAAGTAGCAGTAGCAGGGGACTCCAGGGCCGGCCTGCAACTGTCGTTGTAGTATTATGGTAGTATAACAGATTCACTTCACCGCACTGGTAGATGTGGTATGTTAGTAGAAGTAATCCAAAGGTGCACACTGATGATGATGATAATGATGATGATAATCAGGTAACAGTTGTAAGTAGTAACAAAGTCGGTGTAGTAGTGGTAGAAGTAGTAGTAGTTGTCACTATAGTCCGGGTGTGCGCTGTGTTAATAACGCGTGCAGCTCGCGGCGGCACCCGGTGACGGTCTGTCGGGCCGCGTGTGCGCGTCCGCCTTTATCATGGAGGGGGGGGGGGGTGGGGAGGTGTGGGCGTGTGGGTGTGGGGGGGGGGGGTCTCTGCTGCAGCAGCGGTCCCCTTCTCTCAGGCCTGGATGATGTCAGCAGCAGCAGCAGCATGTACCGTGTAGGGGCCGGTCTGGGAGGAGGGAGGTGGGCATGGAGTTACAGGAGGTGATGGGGAGGGTGGGGTGGGGAGGTGGGGAGGGGGGAGAAGGGGGTGTGATAGGGGAAGGGGTAGAAGGGGGTGCTGGTGCAAGTAGTGTGTCAAGCGCCCCACGCCTCGTGCATGCATGTTTACCCCTGCCCAGGACCATAGCGCACCCGTCGCTCATAGGGGTGGAGGGGTGGATGGAGGTGGAGGGGGGGGGGGGGGTTGGGTTTGGGGAGGGGTGCAGGTCTGGTCGTCCACTGGGTGGGATGTAAGGGCTAAGGGGCGTGGTAGTTTTAGGTTTTACCCGGACATGTTATTGTCAATGAGTGCATTAACGCAATCCCTGCATGAATTTTTTTGGTTTATTCATTGGTCAGTACATTAATCTCGGTATTTTGTGATGCTAGTAGGGTAATATTATAATCCCTTGTAGGGGATGTTAACTTGTGGCTGTGCTGATAGTTTGTTTGTTTGTTTGTTAGTTTGTTTTGTTGCAGTTTTGTCGGACATTACTTCATAATTGTGTCCATTAAACCTTAAATATAGATCCAAAATCAAATTATTCAAAATTACTCTAATGAACCGTCCAGGATAAATGAAGGAAATTACAATACACTGCTGTACAACCGTGATGTGTATCAAGTAACGTGATGTGTAGTACTACACATCACGGCTGATCAAACAAACGTGATGTGTAGTAATAATTCAACCGTGATGTGTAGATTGTAGAAACTAACGTGATGTGTAGTAACCTAGAGCATCTTGAATTTAGGCACCTCCAACCATTATCTGTATCAATAAACGTGATGTGTATCAACACCCTGCTCTAACTGGTGGGGATCAGCAGCCCAGTGGCCACAAAGTTTAGTTCAACATTGAATCAACTTTGAAACAACATTGAATCAACAATGACAACCAGGCGTCAACTGGTCAATGTTCTGTGTTCATTGGGAGAGAGGCAGGGCACTTTTCTGTACTTTAGTGTTTGATGGACCACCCCCCCCCCCCCCACCCCGTTTTTGGTTGCCACCCCCCCCCCCCTCTCTCTTTTTTTCAAATTCTAGAGAGGAGGAAAATGATTAACTGAATCACGTTATTTTGATACAGATCAAGTTCCCATGGTCAGCCTTGATTTGTAGTACTACACATCACGTTACTTGATACACATCGCGGTTGTACAACTGCTATTTTGATTTCAGAATAAGCCGCATCCCATCCAAGTATCAAAGAAGTGCCAGTATAAGCGCCGGGGATACAGGGTCTTGAAGTTTGTCTTAAGGACTGTTACTATTATCTAATTAGTAAAAGGTGACTGTCTTGTATGATCACTAGGGTTAACAGCCATGCCGGCGCATTTTCGAGACGGTTATTTAAGGTAATCCATGCATTGCGTCAAATAACCGGGTTGTAAATTATATGCTGTTCACTTAGGATACCCTAGGGTCGTCCTGTAAGACGACTTTATGGACTCCACAGCTCTCCAGAGATTTTCAGTGTATAGAATATAGATACTCATCTGTCCTTCTTCCCATAGATCATACATCTAGTGAGAACTAGACTATCCCAGTCAAATTCCAAGCAATGCATGGTTTTAGTGAGGTGAAAATCCAGATTAAACTCACTGCACCACCTGCTATCTTTATAACCGCCGTCATTTGGCCATCTACCTGCTAAAGCAAGCTTTCATATGTCAATCAAAAAGGTTCTCGAAATCGAAACCACTGTCACTTGTGATTTATTTTGCCAACTTTCTAGCTAGACGGGGACGTCATTCGTAAACGTTCCAATATGACAAACACGTGAATTGACATGGGACAGGCTTATAGCAGCACTGTAAATAGTTGGTTGCAATTTTTGTAGGTGTACAGTAGATTCTACACGAGGTGTACAGTTTAATGAAGGTAAACAGGAGAATCTACTGTAATTCTACAGTAGATTCTACTGTAAATCCATTCTACAGTAGATTACACTGTAGATCTACAATATATTCTACTGTGTACACACCTACACTAATTATTTACAGTGAGACTGACATTTCAGGATAAGTATTTGAAATTACAACATAATATAATACAATTATGGGATGAATAGAAAAGCTTTGTGCTGTCGTGTACACAATCATGAAATGGCCTTCTGTTCTTGTGTTTCAGAATATGTTTCTATAATTACATGTCATGTGCCAATTAATTAGGACATAATTAACGTCCGCTAATGGCAGACCTTTATAAGGGAACTTTACATCCATACAGTCCTGTCACAAGTGACAACCATTGCTTCAACACCATATTAGGCGTATAATCACAGTATGTCTAGGTCCAAATATAGTGTCTACAATGTCATTATATAGTCATAGGTGAACAACTGAACAAATCTATTACCTTTTATCAATGAGAGGAGAGCAATGGAGTGGTCATTCAACAGGGGATGGTGTTGCTTTTTTGTGTTGTCCTTTTTTTTCATTGGGGGGAGGGGTATTTTGACCCCTTGGGAGGAGGGGTACCAAAAGAGTTTGACGAGGGGGATGAGCAAAAAGCATACTCCCCTTTTTTAGTGAAAAGGCCAGCACGTTATTACAGCTGGGGAGGGGAGCATGGGGAAATTAGACCCCTCTCATAGGAGGACCGAAAGTCGACCCTCCCCCTCCCACATACACTTGTCGTTAAAAATGATCACTCCATTATAGTTATTACACATGTCCGTTCTGTTCTTACAGCTTCATATAATGGAAACTAAATTGGAAAGACAACATAGAGAAAAATAATGGCGTCACCATGACTCTCTACCAGAGTCAACTCTAGTTGACTTTGGTATAGCAGAGTCATGATCACTCTGGTAGAATGGTCACAGCTATTCCTGTCATAACCTTTGGCACATGTACAACTAATTGACTCTCAGCGTAGAGTCAGATGAAGTTGCTACCCACAGCAGCCATTGGTGGTTTGACTCTTCACGAAGAGGTAAATAGGAAAGGTGTTGCATAGGATACCACCTATTGGGACAAGCAACATTAGTTGGTACCAATGGAAATCACAAGCCAGAGCCTCTATCAAGACTCCAGACATTGGTTACATGCCTCACGGTTTTGCTTCCTTGTACAAAGATCTACTATATATAAACTGTATTATTAAGGAATATTTATGGAAAAGACTTTGCTGTTGAACTTACCTGAATTAAATGTGATTAAACTATTCAAGATAAAATCTTATATATATTATTATGAATACACATTGTAGCTGGTACTAACTGCCTGAGGTACAGCACCAATTAACCCTTCATATAAACCTATGACATTGGCATCTAATTATTTTGATGTTGCTATTGGTCGTCAAAATAGACCGTGAGGCAGACCTGTATAACTTTGCCTCCTCACACAAGGAAAATGGGTGGACATGAAAACATATTTTTTTATTGACCCCTCTTGAGCCGTCGATGACCTCACTTCGATGACCTCACTTGTGACTACTTTCACAAGTCTCACCTGGTCTGTTCAGTAATACACCTGTTGCCCACAATTCAGCCTGACCTGTGTCTACATTAAACTTTAACTGCATGGTACTCGTGACTGTATGCTAGTGTCGATTTTTACTCCCTTTTTTCATGGGTCAACTGTTGTTGACTCTTCAAGGATGGAGAGTCAAACTCACTTAATTTCCCTTCATCAGAGTGACATGGGAGACAAACTGTGACTCTGACTGTCAGGCTCATGACGACTCCTTTACTCTTCTCAGTGAACCTATATGAAGCAGCAATAGAAATGACCATGTATGGTGTGGTTTAAGCGACTCCTGATATATCAACATATTACACTGATAATGTACCTGTTTTAACTGTGTCTTTTATAATTATAGTCACTTTAAATGTACAGTGATGCACGGATGTACTCTCTATTTTGGGGCATTTCTTCGCTAAATTGAAAGTACATGTACAAAATAGACTAATACACTCTAAACTAGATGCTACATCCGCCAGTATATGGGCAATATAGAAACATCCAGACAATCCTATCAACTATGCTGTCTCAATGGAGTGGTAGCATTAGTAGATTACGGTGATGATGCAGGGAGAGCAAATGAAGGATATGGACGGAGGAAAGGGCTGTGTAAGTATGATCATTACGGGCAGAGTAAGGAAGCTTAAGGACGTAAGTGAGGCAGGGCAGGAGGAGAGGGATGTAAGTATGGTGAGGCAGGACAGGAGGAGAGGGATGTAAGTATGGTGAGGCAGGACAGGAGGAGAGGGATGTGAGTATGGTGAGGCAGGACAGGAGGATAGGGATGTAAGTATGGTGAGGCAGGACAGGAGGAGAGGGATGTAAGTATGGTGAGGCAGGACAGGAGGAGAGGGATGTAAGTATGGTGAGGTAGGGCAGGGAGGAGAGGGATGTGAGTGTGATGAGGCAGGACAGGAGGAGAGGGATGTAAGTATGGTGAGGTAGGGCAGGGAGGAGAGGGATGTGAGTGTGATGAGGCAGGACAGGAGGAGAGGGATGTAAGTATGGTGAGGCAGGGCAGGAGGAGAGGGATGTAAGTATGGTGAGGCAAGGATGAGCAGAAGAACTAACTAATTATGGAGTGGTAGGGCATGGCAGACGAGGACCATGATGGTAAGTCAGGATAGAGGATAATGGGTAATGATTGGTGAAGGCAGGGTCGGACTGAGATCCGAGGGGTGGAGTTTAATGAGGGAGCATGTCAGTCTAGGCCAACACAAGGTGAAGCAGCCTAGAGAATAACGGCCAATAGGTGGGAGATGGGGCTAGCTAGACGTAACCTAATGCTGACCTAAAGGATTCTCTATATTTTGTTCTGGCAGTATACATGTATATACAGTTTGTACATTATTTTGAAGTATTCAAATTGGAATTTATCATTATTTTGTTAAGAATGGTCAACAGAAACACATAATTGAGGAGATTATAAGAGTCGGACTCCGCTGGCCTACTTCTAGGCCAATCCCCCCCCCTAAAAAACTTTTAAAAACTATGACACCTCAGGTAGATGGAGTGTACAGTCCACAAAGCCTACTGAAACCCTTTTTTCCATTTTTCATCTATTTTTCTCTATGTCAAGGTTGAATCTGGAGGAAATAGTGGATAATTAACTATGATGGGGTATAAACACAGAAAACCAGACACAGTCAAGTAAAATTATGTGGAATTTTATTGCTGAGAATATGTACAAGGCAGTGGTAGAAACATGTTGAGAAAAATGTTGAATGATATCGACGTTTCGACTAAATTTATTAGTCTTCTTCAGGATCCTAATCATGAAGTGGATAATTAACTTCGTGTCAAGCTTAGATTATGCAAGGCATTAAATCTATAGTGATCCCATGAAAACGCACTTCTCTTCAATAGTTATTCAGAACTATACCATAATGTAATGAATATGCCTAGTTTTAATCTACACTCCAGACAGTATTATCACCCATTTTGAATACTAGTACTTATGCTGACCTAAAGGATTCTCTACTATTCTGTTTGTGATTCCCCCTATATTAATTATCCCTGTGTCAGTCAAAGTCAGAGTCATGTGATATGTCTTAATTTCAGATTGCAGAACTTGACACTGAGTTAACTGTGTGGGGACTGGATATCAATCTTCCCACTATGGGAGATGAAATGTGATCAGACCTTTGGTGGGAACTGAGCAATGTCAGCAACTCCTGTTCCTGGAATCATGACTGTTGTTCATGATAAGTAGCCAATGTATTTCACTTAAGTTTGATCGTCAAACTCAGGATCAGGAATGCTACTTATAATTGTGTTGTCTGAAACGTTACTTCATGTAGAAGCCTAGGTCAATTTATCGTCATACACGGTGTCTTATTTCTCTGTCTTAGTGCTCGCATTCAAACTGCAGTGGCATTTTATAGATTTACTGCAGCTTGTGAATCTATTTGATTGGCAGGGATACAGGTAGATTTTGAGAGTATGATAGTAATAAAGCACACGGAACGAAACTGATACATGATACATATGGAAAAAAATCAATAATTGGAGCCTGTTACTAGTTATAGTGTTAGACGATATTCTATTGATTTTGCAACTAATTCTTATAAGTTCCAACGGACACTAATTGCTACCTGTTAGACTCTGGCTAATATTAGTTAAATATTATAAGGAAGTAGAAAATGGCATGGGCTAGGTTATCCTGGGTTTGGGTCTGTGAGAATTAGTTCAGGTGGATATAACAGGTTTTTTGGCCCAGTTTTAATGAGAGTCCCGTGCCACACCATAAGGAGGCAAAACAGGCCCGGCCCCAGGCCCCAGGCCGCGCCCAGTCTGGGTGGCCTCCCTGCAGCTTTGTACCAGGGCAGGACTCGACTTGTTGCCAGTCTCAGGGGCAGAGCTAGGAATGATTTGAAGAAGGGGGCAGGGGTGGGGGTCCACTGAACACCAAAGTACCAAAAAGCATTAAGCCACGAGTCAAGGCGGACGAAATGGTGATTTATGCAATCAAAGAATTATGTTAGTTACATGTATATGTCATCCCGAATATCAGGCCAATATTCATATGCCTATAAGGAATGACTTCATGAAGGAAAAGGAGATATGCAAAAATGATAAGAAGAAATTATAAAAGAAGGATTGGATCAAGTCTAGTTTAAATGCCTGGTTCTAGTCAGGTACAAGGGTGACGGGTCTCCTCCCAGATCTCCAGTTACGTCATTCAAAGTCAAACAACGCCACCCAGCGGCACAATGCACACCAAGGACGTCTTTTACGTCATCACGCCCTGGTGGAGTGGTCACGTGACTGACACGGGTTTTGGATTCCATGGGAGGCGGGGGGGGGGGGGGTGACAGACAGGGAGTGACATGTGGAGGGGAGTGTGGCAGTGGGTGTGACAGGTAGGTACAGGGGAGCATACACTTTAAGTCTGGGAACCTGGAGGACTGCAGGTGTGGTAGACTAGCAGATCTATAAGACTTAGCATATAGCACTATTGTAACTGGGACAGTCACAACAAGGCTATGATGGAGACGGGATTTAGCAAGTTATAGTTCATAACTTCATATGTAAGTAGCATGCATCAGTCATTAATGACAGCTAGGCCATGTGTTAATGTTAATGATCTATATAGGATATCTCAACAAAGATCAAACAAAGAAGAATTCAGGAAGGCCCATAATCATAATGATGTAACTTAAAAAGTTGGTATAAATATAAGGTTGAACATTTAGCAAATCTGCTTATGACCTAGCCTTTGTGCAGGGTCGATGGATGATCTCCCTGGAGAAGAAACTATTTTCAACCTTTGCATATTAGGGCCTAAGTCCTTTGCTAGAAACGGAGCTCAGTGCATGAGGATAACCCCCAAAGTTGAATTAGTATATATACCTGAATTCCTCTTTGCTCTATCTATGTTGACGGCTTTATACCTTACCTCCACCCCGGTCCCTGCACTCTACATGACAAACGGACACCATCCATGTTCAGCCCTTTGAAAATATACCCCTTTTTCACAAATTCTGGCTGTAAAATACCCCCTTATTTGGGCAAAATCTCTAATTTTTTAGCCCAAAAATACACCCCTTTTTCTGCGAAAGCGCAAACATATGTTATAACTTTTCTCTTACATTGGAAGTCACATATTGTTGTAGCACTTTCTCACATCAATATTTAGCATCCAAAATTAATAGCTTATGGGCATAAAACCATATTGCATCTATAAAAAGGCAGATACGGTGTCCATCTATTATGTAGCTGAGAATAAACATCATGAATGTGAACTCAGGCTGAATTAATACCCCATATTTTCAATTTTCGCAAAGTTGTTATGAAAAAAGACCCCATATTTCTAAATTTCACTGACATGCAAATTCAGGCAAAACCACCCCTTTCCTTTGCGTTTTCTGAACAAGGATGTTTCTATACAGAAGTGCGGGGACCGGGACCTCCACCCCCTTGTCATTAAATTTGGTGATTTCAGAAATGATATCTCATCATGATTATCTGGATTAAGCATATATGTATATGGGATGGGAGATGACAAGCCTTGTGCGTATTATTGTTGGTATAGTGGGGATAGCATTTTGTGAAATGTAGGGAATAATCTCTACTTACTAAACTAGAGAGTTGAAACGAACCTTGATTAATTTCGAAAGTCGAATAGATGCTATCCTGATTCACATATCTCTCTGTATTGGTAATATATGTATGTGTGGGGTCTTACTATTAAATACACCAAAATTGGAAGTTCTCTGATTCCGTGTAGATTGGGTAATTCTGCTACTCCCATGCAATTCGTTTTTTTACGACGATAACGATGTCTAATGCTGTAGCCTCTTAATGAGCAGGCTCCACCAATCCCAGGTACATGCTACACTGCTTATCTTTGGTGGATTAATTTGAAACCAGCTCTCTGATTGGGTCTCTAAATTGCTTCCTGTCGCGTGAAATAATCACCGCTCACAAAGCAGTCATCAGTTGTTGCACGCATGCGCAGCGCAATGTCCTGATTGTCAATAATGTGCCGTCAGGAAAAGGTGAGTTGAAAATCAAGCACCTGAAAATATCATAACGACCTGCGTCCGGAAGGTTCATATATAATTCACGCCGGCCATGCGCGGTGCGTCTTTTTCAAGCTTTGCCGTGCAGGTGAGACCACTAGAATCTGGACACGAGGTAATCGTCGCGCCCATTACGCATGCGCGTTGATCACAATGGCGGCCATTGTCTGTGCCCAGAACTGACATCTGGCGGCGACAAAGGGAACTGGAGGTGGATAGGGGACAGGGAGGGCGACAAGAAAGGTGAGAGAGGGTGGGCAGTGCACTCCCAACAATGTACATGAAGTACCTGTTTACACCCATAGGGCTGCACCTTTAAACACACCCATTTAGTGCTTTAGGTTGGTTCTAAATGCGCTCATTACTTATTGCAGAGATATATGGATATCCTTCCAGTCCCTCCTTATTATTAAGTGAAATTACCAGGTCAAAAGAAAATGTCATAATAATTGAACAATTGCCAATAATAACTGAAGTAGGATACTGGCAGGCAAATACAGTAATAATGTAGTATAGTTATTGCAATGCCATTGTTATTATTATCAGGGATTCCATACATACCATATGATATATACACTTTGGTACTTTTATCAAATTTGCTCAGACATTGAATTACTATACCATTATTATTCCCCTATCTTTTATTATAGAAATTGTTTTCCAATAGACATCTATAAAACTATGTACATTCATCATGTACAAATGAAACAAGGAGAACTGACTCGACCCCTTGTAATGACTATAAAGCATGTGACCAAACACTCCTCCAATAGACTCCCCAACACCCTCCCTCTCCCCCTCTCCCCAATCTCCGACCAGCCGTGAATGCCCCCTTACATGGAACACCGCAAGTCTTGGGGCATAGGGTGGGCGTGGGAGAGGTGGTGTGTGGAGGCGTAGTGCATGTCATGGCCTTTGACCGTCGGGGGTCACAGTCTGCACTGGGGTGTGATTTGGGGTAACTGTAGGGGGAGAACCAAATTGGATCCGATTTTCAAAGTTCATTGCAGCCATGTGAGAAAATCAAAGAAGGCGCACTTGCCCTCAGCATGACTGACATCAGATAACGCTGTGTTTAAATATAGTAATTAAAATCGTTGGTGGATTCAGAGTTTTTAAGCAGAAAATGATGGTGAGTGGAGGCTACACAAGCAAAGGAGAGTGTTTGAATAAAAGTTGCTCTCTATGTGAACCGTTTAAGGCATTTTCATTACTTATCGTCCCGTTTACATGTCTTGTGTTATGCTGTAAACTTCTTGTTCAAATCAGAACACCACCCACCATGATGTCTAAATGACTCACATTCATTAAAGAATTGTCTTCAAACCCCGCATTCCTCTGTCGGGGTGAAATAAAGTTCACTGAATTCCGACCATCCCCAAATGAGGCATAAAAAAGCTTTAATGAAAGCCGCCAGGGCTTTATAAAATATTTGCAGCTCTTAAAAAATAGAACCCTCTCCCTTTTTAAGTGTCCTATCAAATTAAGAAAATATCATTAAAAATGCATGCCCTGGGTGCTGCGTTCGGAGCCCCCGGTGAGCTGCTCCCGGGAGCTGCTCAGATTCCAGATCGCGTTCTGCTCGGCCGGCCCCCAGCTGACCCGTGACGAGCAGCTCGGTGGGTGCAGCACCAGGCCACTGTGTCAGGGGAGCAGCTCACACAGCATCACACACACTCACACAGCAGCACACAGCATCACACACAGCTCACATACTCACACAGCACCAGGCCGCTGTGTCAGGGGAGCAGCTCACACAGCATCATACACACTCACACAGCAGCACACAGCAGCTCACACAGTGACTCACACACTCACACAGCAGCTCACACTCACACAGTATCACACATACTCACACAGCAGCAAACACACTCACACAGTAGCTCACACACTCACACAGCAGCCCACACACTCACACAGTAGCACACATACTCACACAGCAGCACACTCAAACAGCAACACAGACACTCACACAGTAGCTCAAACAGCAGCTCATACACTACCACAGTAGCACACACACTCACACAGCAGCACACATACTCACACAGCAGCACATATACTCACACAGCAGCTCACACAGTAGCACACACACTCACACAGTATCACACATTCACATCAACTCACACAGTAGCACACATACTCACACAGTAGCGGATCACGTATTAACTCATCCAGCATCTTACATAGCAGCTCACACAGTAACTTACACAGCAGATCACACAGCAAAGTATACAGCAGCTCACACAGAAACTCAAACAGTAGCTGACACAGCAACTCACACAGCAACTCACACATAGTTCGGACCACATAGTACCTCACACAGCATCTTACGTAGAAGCTTACACAGTAACTTACACAGCAGACCAGGCAGCAAGGTATACAGCAGCTCACACAGCAGCACACAGCAGCTAACAGAGATACTCATACAGCAGCACACACCA
This sequence comes from Harmothoe impar, assembly GCA_947462335.1. Taxonomy (NCBI): domain Eukaryota; kingdom Metazoa; phylum Annelida; class Polychaeta; order Phyllodocida; family Polynoidae; genus Harmothoe; species Harmothoe impar. Next base: position 54,685,316 of record OX381715.1, read on the forward strand.
GCTAATAGAGATACTCATACAGCAGCTCACACAGACGACCATACAGCAGCCAACAGAGCAGCTCACACAGTAACTCATACAGCAACTCCCCCAGCTCACCAAGAGCAGTGAGATACGGTGTAAGCTGCTGTTTGAGTACCGTTGTTTGGTGTGAGCAGATAGCGGACATGGGCGGACACACCCCACCGGTCTGCTGACACACGGGGGTGGGGCACCTGCTATCTGATGATAACATCCAGAGCACCCCCACCCTCCGTCCCACCACGCCCCAACACCCACCCCCTCCCCGCCCCTAGATGCCGCCTTGATGTCACATAACAAGGACCCGATCCAGTGGTTGTTCCGTGGTTAATGGTCACCGCCCGCCCCCAACCAGGTATAGTGTAAGCCTATAACATAGTACTTTTACAGTATCAACTTGCATATTTTTTTCCTGTGTAGTTCTAACAAATGAATTATGAGATGGTCTACAGAATGATATGACATGGTAGCACACGTATTTAATTACCAAATAAATTGGCACTTTAATCTATATGAATACAGGTTCTCCCTTTCATAGGTATGATGGTATGTGTAGTCCTACACATAGAAGTTGGTCGGTTAACGTGCATTTAAAATATTTGAGTCCTGACATTTATATAACCAGCCAGGAGTCTAATTCACAAAAAGAAAGTACATGTTATGATTTAAACGATAATGAAATTGAGATTCTCGTCCGAAAGTGTAGTGGTATATTGAAGTTGAACATGTCGTGTAATATCTATATATTAACAATTTATGTTTAATGCAGTGTACCTCGGATTTACAAACAAGTGTAGCATATAGAATTATGTTCAAACAAGTATGTAATTGTGAGGGAAATTTAAGAAAAGGGTGTTCGGGCTGAGAAAAACACAATGATATTTGGATTCTGGAGTTAGTTTATGCTGGGGTTGGAAGGCCCTATTACATTTCCTAGCTTTGCAATAAAGAGTAGCGCCGTGTAGAAACTAATGAATAGATTATATCCATTTTGTTTATATCATAACCGAAATTGTTTAAATTGACAAGAGTATTATTGTGATTCATCGTTTGTAGATGAAAGAACCCTCTAGAATACATTTTAGCATCTCAATCCATGTCCAGACAATAATGCATCATAGAAAAGAAATAGTCTAAATACTACAATACTTATACCACCTGTTTTAACTTTATGAATCAGCCTCTTCGTATCATATATGTTCAACTTCCCAAGTGGCGTACACGCAAACCTAATAAAAGTCTGCAAGTTTACGTTTTTAATAAAGTCATCTGACAGCTCTAGATAACAGGCTTGGTAGACGGAGATGAAATTATGCTATCTGAAAAATGTAAATGTGTTGTCCAGTGAGTCAGCTGCAGACTTCCGAGACACATGTATAATAACTCACCAGGATGGCGTGGAACTAATCAAAAGAGATATCCCTTGCATAAATGAGTATTGTACTGGTTAGGTATGCAGCGTGAGTCAGTGCCTGTACAGACAGGGGGTAGGTGTATACGACATGCAGTCAGTCCGACAGCCATCTGCTCGTTAACTGCTCACTGTCTTTACCCGCCCATAATGAGTGGCTCATGAACTACTCTCTCACTAGGTCCCAGTGCCCTCAGCGTGAATCTGGTTTACCAGGCCCCAGATGATGTTATCTCTGTGCAATCAGCGTGAAATGAACTGATTGTTTATTTTTTTATCTTCTAAGACGCCAGTGCTGCCTTCAAACAGGCAGTGCGCCTCCCATCATTGTTCCCCCTCCTCTGCCGCCCACGCCCCCCCCCCTAACCCGCGCCGAGCTGCTCCCCACTGAGCTGTGTATAATGTCTGCTACCTACCGCAGGGTACAAGCACCTCCAGTGGGGAGGTGGGGGGAGGGGGGCGTCTATCAAAGGTAGGGGACTAAGACTAATTATTGATCAAAAGAAACAGCCCAGGAGGAGGGGTGAACTCTGAAATCAGCCCCTGAAATAACATGAATCAATGTAGGATAATACACTGGTATTGATAGGGGCGTGTTTAACCCGCCAAGGCACGGGGTGCGATTTGAACCACTGTTTAAAATTCCAAAGTTAACCCCCCCCCCACCCTCACCCCCAGCCCTTACTTCACCCCCCCCCCCCCCTCACTCTGATACTGCTCTTCTGCTTGTATTCATGATGACATTTTGATTTGAGTGACATATTGTACCTACTAAAGTCTTAGTGCATCGCTATGTTGGTCAAATCACATATATTTTTAAAAAACGTTTGAAAGTTAAGGCGTTCTTCAATACCTCACTTTTGTCACTATCCTACCCAATAACACATCGATCATATCAGCTATAGAACAAACGTTGGTACAGCGAACAGAAACACTTGGCCTATATCCCACATTTATATGCATGGGATGATTCCGCCAACGGGTGTGGGTGATGGCGGCAAGAGGGGGCTTTAACCACGTCAAGTCGTTACGAAATGCAAACTTTAGCGCTGTTTATCATGGGCTAATTGCATGCTGCGAGCAGTTGAGGGGCTCTTGTGATCTAATTAAAGAGCAGCTCAGGGTGCGTTGGGGCCGGGTTCACGGCGCCGGTTACTGGGGCTCCGGTGTGGGTAGCCTGGACGTGCGGATGGAGGAGGGCCTTTGCCGCGCCCAGGGTACGGTGTGGGGTGCTGGGGTATGGGGTGCTGGGACGGGGATCCCCCTACCACCCCCCCCCCCTCTCCACTCTATCCTTGGGCCTCTCCCTCCCCCCTCCTTCTCCACTCTCTCCTTATGGCTCTCTCCCATCCCCGCCACTTCCGCCCGCCACAACAACCATAACGCCTAGCAGTAATGCCAACACCCCCGTACGGCTACTGAACCCGACTCTCGTTCAATGTCAAAGTTGCGGAATCTTCACGAGCCTCACATTTCTGACATCGACAAAATGAAAGCAATGACAACAATCTCAACAACGATGATTCACTTTCACTCTTAAGATCGTGGCAAACAAAAATAAAACATTCTTCTCCTCGCACCATTCCATTTAATCCTGACGTACTTTTGTCCATATTACACTGATAATAATGGACCTGGAAATGTTAGTCACTACGGACTACATTTCTATAGTCACATGAATGTAGCAAAAACGACTATACTAAGTTAGTCACCTATGTCTATAGTAAGTTAGTCATATAGTCAACCTATAGTCAGCCATTAAATCGGCTGATTTGGGCTATATAGTCAAGTGACTATGAATTTAATGGTTTCATGGTCTAAAGTAGTCACTATGACTAATAGATATAGTCAATCATGAGACATAAGGGAAACTTAAGTACTGAAGCAGGTCAAGGTTCAGCAGGGTAGACATGGCCAGGATAAGGCGGGTGCACGGCAAGGGGACAGGCTAGGATAAGGCAGGCCAGGGGACAAGCTAGGATAAGGCAGGGCCCCCTAGGGGACAGGCTAGGATGAAGCAGGGCAGAGACAGGCTATGATAAGGCAGGGCAGGGGACAGGCTAGGATGAGGCAGGGCAGGGGACAGGCTAGGATAAGGCAGGGCAGGTGACAGGGCAGGATAAAGCAGGGCAGGGAAGGCTAGGATGAGGCGGGGCAGGGGAAAGGCTAGGATAAGGCATGGCAGGGGACAAGCTAGGATAAGGCAGGGCAGGGGACAGGCTAGTAGGATAAGGCAGGGCAGGGCAGGGCAGGGACAGGCTAGGATGAGGCAAGGCAGGTGACAGGCCAGGATAAGACAGGGCAGGGGACAAGCTAGGATATGGCAGGACAGGTGACAGGCCAGGAAAAAGCAGGGGCGGGACAAGCTAGGATGAGGCAGGGCAGGGGACAGTCTAGTAGGATATGGCAGGGCAGGGACAGGCTAGGATGAGAAAGGGCAGGGGACAGGCTAGGATAAGGCAGGGCAGGTGACAGGCTAGGATAAGGCAGGGCAGTGGACAAGCTAAGATGAGGCAGACCAGGGGACAGGCTCGGATAAGGCAAGGCAGGGGACAGGCTAGGATAAGGCAGAGCAGGTGACAGGCTAGGATAAGGTAGGCCAGGGGACAAGCTAGGATAAGGCAGGGCAGGTGACAGGGCAGTATAAAGCAGGGCAGGGACAGGGTAGGATGAGGCAGGGCAGGGGACAGGCTAGGATAGGGCAGGGACAGGCTAAGATAAGGCAGACCAGGGGACAGGCTAGGATAAGGCAAGGCAGGGGACAGGCTAGGATAAGGCAGAGCAGGTGACAGGCTAGGATAAGGTAGGCCGGGGGACAAGCTAGGATAAGGCAGGGCAGGTGACAGGGCAGGATAAAGCAGGGCAGGGACAGGCTAGGATGAGGCAGGGCAGGGGACAGGCTAGGATAGGGCAGGGACAGGCTAGGATGAGGCAGGGCAGGTGACAGACTAGGATAAGGCAGGCCAGGGGACAAGCTAGGATAAGGCAGGCCAGGGGACAAGCTATGATAAGACAGGCCAGGGGACAGGCTAGGATAAGGCAGAGCAGGTGACAGGCTCCTGTGTAGGCCTATCATGCTCTGTCAGTCTAGACATGTATGCACTGTATTTCTATGTTATCAAAATTGGAACAAATTACCATGATAACTCTATCAAACATGAGAACTCATGCACCCTATAACATCTTAAGTTGTCATAGTCAACTGTAACATAACATATAACAAGCAGGGATATCCATAGAACAGTGGTTTAGGAGAGGATGTGCCTACCTGAAGTCCATGGACCATTCAAATTTAAATCCTAACTGTTTCCTGTGCACACATTCCTGTGACATCATCAATTTGTGTGATCCACATATAGTCACTCCTGACTATCTTTATGCCTAATATGTGACTAAGTTGTATAGTCCCCTGACTACGGGGGTCAAAATATGATGGTATAGTCAGTACTGACTATAGGTTTTATTATCAGTGTAGTCAGTCTATTCATACTCACCCAAGGGGTTTAGCGCTTTTCCTTCACTCACAAACTTAGATTTAGATAAGGTTTAACAGAGATGCGAGTGCGCATGTGCACGGAAACGCAGCTACTTGAGTGGTTAAATCGGCAGGAGGAGTCCCTCGTTCTAGGGGCCGCTCCCCCCATCCAAGAAAAATCATCTCCTTCAACTCCCCTCAGTCCCCTTCCCTCTCAAAATATTGATGTTTTAAAAGCTGCGTGTTGTCTTTCAATCCGCGGGTGGGCATTATGTGATTATGTATTCCCCGGTACCCGCTAATACGGCCATTACCACTGCAGGCCTAAAGGGGAGCCCTGAAAGATATAAAAATAGAAATACTGACTTCACGCGGGGATGAAGCCGATTGGAATTTCAAACCCGAAGAATATCGTGTGGGGTTCTTTAAATTAAAAAGGCGTTTGATGATGTTTCCTGGTGAATTATGTAATATGGCCGACGATGAGCCTTTAGTCATATCCCGGGAATCATTATACTCGATTTGGGTTTTCATGAACTTTAAATTTGTTAGATTTGATGTCTACAATGGTGATAGCTATATTGATATCCCAAGTCAAGGAATGTGGTCGACACATATTCCTATCTACCACACATCATATAATAGTCCGTGTAAAACACAGGTTGCATACTGATTGCATTAGGCCTAATTTCTGTCGTAAACAAATCATGAATGTGAAATGTTAAAAATCACCGTCAACTTTACGGAAAGTGTTACCTTGTTTACCTGAATATGCTGTACGTGTATAATAATCACGGGAAAGCGGCTCACTGTATAAATGTAGTACCCATGTTATAAACGTTACTTTCCATGTACTACTCATGTGGAAACCGTTACTTTCCATGTACTACTCATGTGGAAAACGTTACTTTCCATGTACTACTCATGTGGAAAACGTTACTTTCCATGTACTACTCATGTGGAAAACGTTACTTTCCATGTACTACTCATGTGGAAAACGTTACTTTCCATGTACTACTCATGTGGAAAACGTTACTTTCCATGTACTACTCATGTGGAAAACGTTACTTTCCATGTACTACTCATGTGGAAAACGTTACTTTCCATGTACTACTCATGTGGAAAACGTTACTTTCCATGTACTACTCATGTGGAAAACGTTACTTTCCATGTACTACTCATGTGGGAAACGTTACTGTCAATGCACTACTCATGCAGACAACATTACTTTGCATGTACTTGTCAAGTTTATGTGCTTCCCATACACTGTAAAAAATGTGTTTCAAAACAAAACACATTTTTCTAAACACATTTGAAACGAAACACTTTTTAATCATTCTAAACACTTTTCCAAAAATGAAACACTTTATTCGAAACACTTAAACACATTTCCAGGAAAAGTGTTTAGGTTATTCAAAGTGTTTCGAAACTAAACACTTAAAATATAAAGTGTTATAAAAAATATACCATAACTTGAGGCAGGGTGTGGAGAAGAGGGCTGGGTTAGTGTAGTAATGCTGGGTGTGGGGTAGTGGGGCTGGATGTAGGGTAGGGAAGTTGGTGTAGGGTAGGGAGGTTGGTGTAGGGTAGGGAGGTGGGTGTAGGGTAGGGAGGTGGGTGTAGGGTAGGGAGGTGGGTGTAGGGTAGGGAGGTGGGTGTAGGGTAGGGAGGTGGGTGTAGGGTAGGGTAGGGGATGAGGGGTAGGGGGATGGATGTGGGGTAGTGGGGCTGAGTGTGGGGTAGCTAGGCTGGGTGTCGAGCTGGGTGTGGCCTAGTAGGGCTGGGACTGAGTCTATAAGATCTAGAGAAAGTCATCCAGGGGAATCGGTTTTGCAGTCAAAATTGCCAAAATCGGTTTTGTAGTCAAAATTGGCAAAATCGATTTTGTAGGCTAAAATCGGTTTCGGGGTCAAAATGGTTTGGGGTCAAAATTGGGTCTGAGGTCAAAATAGTTTTTGGGGTCAAAATCGCTTTTGGGTTTAATATCGACTTTGGATTGAAATACCCAATGTTATGAGAGTTACGGTAAGAAACAGTAACGGGGGGGGGGGTACTTCCGCAGGATTTGTTTTTTTATGTGTGAACATGATTCCAAGGTAAAGGGTACGTTTTTGGAACCTTGAAAATGGGTGCTTTTTAATCAAATTTTGGAGGAAAAGACTACCATTCAAGGCTGAATGACTTGCAAACTCTCAGGTGATACATTCATCGAGCTTCTTTCAACATTTATTTAGGGCACATAATTATTTACTTGTATCAGGTAAGGGTAAGGCCTACCTTTTGTGGTCTATATATTTTCTATCACTTTTGATAAGGGTATTTTCTCTCAGTCCCCCTTAATTCGGGTATGGTTTTTTGCTCATTTGGGGGCCCTTGATGGCGGGGTCCCCATGTCCCATGTCGATCTTAAGATATGCTCATGTCACCATGTCGATCTTAAGAAATGGCCATGTCGCTATGTCAATTTTAAGAAATGGTCCATAGGCCCTATTCAGGTTACCAACTCCCCCATTATCGCGCTCTACCCAGGCAGTTTCCGGTTGTGGTGGTGTAGGCTAGCCAAAGGCCTGGCCTACCTACTGCAATACCCAAGCCACTGCCTAACTTAAAATGGATATAGTTTGTATTTGCAACAATATAAAGTTATACTTTGTATACTATCAGAAAGGAAACCTCCTGTTTTCCGGACCCAGCACACCTTTTTTATATGACAAGATCAATATGTAAGAGTTAGCCTATAGTAAATTTGGACATGTTGGAATGCCAGTTTGTAGTCTTATCCATAATAGAGAGACGTGGCTAATAGGCACATTAAAACCTTACCTCCAAGATCTATCTTGTGGGCAATTGTGAAATACATGGGCCCAACATTATGTGAATATAATGTCCGTGGTTATATAGCCTCCCTTATTCCATGTGTTACATCCTATGGTGAATAGTCCAGGGCTAGACACTAACGCTGGCCCGGGAGCCAATGGCCCGTAGTTTTGGGTCCGGGCCCGTAGTTTTCAGACTATTTACCTTGCTACGGGCCCGGGTGGCCCGTAGCAAGGCCCTAATTTTGCTCTACATGCCAGTCTTTACGGCTTCTGAATCGGACCATTATTAAAGTTTCTAGAGAGTAAAACATTTTACTGTAGGCCCTTAGTAATATCCGGGCCCACAGCATTAATCCCGGGCCCACAACTTTCGGAAGCTGCGGGCCCGGGTGGCCCATGGTCTAAAATGTTAGTGTCTACCCCTGTAGTCCATGAAAATAACAACATCTGTGTGAGTCTCCACCCAGCTCCACTAACATGACCAACTGACTGAATACCCTGCACATAAATACTAACTAAATAACAGCCCCCCCCCCCTCCCCAAAGCTTACAGGTGTTGAAGTCAGCCTCCACACCTCCAGGTGTGATGTGCCTGTGAGATTCTCCTGTCACAGTTACCTCCACTAGCCCTTCGCACCTCTGACCCTGATGTGGCACTGGCCACTATATCAAAGTGATGCCATAATATACCATTATTAGGCCACTCAAAAAAAAGATGGTTTCTCATCACCAAGTACTGAAAAACATGACGAGGGCGTTTTTAATTCTATCTTTTCTTTTTTTTTTACTGAGGGCTAAAATGTATAAGAAAATTAAGACTTTTTGTAAATGATTTTCTCATTTTAGTAGTTAAGAGTTTAGTGATCCACAAAATCTGTCATATTGTAAGTTATTCCTAGCTCACTGCATTACTGACACTCTAAGCTTTGATTTGATACCAAATATGCTGTTATTTGTGTACTTTTTGGCATAAAATTCATTTAAAATCTTTTTTTTAAAAAGAAAAAGTTTTCCCCAAATCACGATTTTCATGATGCGCGCGGTGATGAGGAACCAGTTTATTTTTTTGAGTGGCCTTATGGCAAATATAGAAATGTGACTGCAGATGGGTCAAAAGCGACCTGGCGACCTGGGCTGTTTTCCTGGCGACCTGGTACAATTTAAGCGACCTGGCGACTTTTGGTCAAATTTGGTTATTGTAAAAATAGTCCAAAAAGGCGACTTTGTGATCTGGTGCCCTTAATTTCGACCTCAAGGGGGGACCCCTCTGCACTCCCAGAAACTCAATATTGTAGAGTGATATACAATGCAATAAGGTGCACACTCGTCTATCATACACCATTGGGACGCTCACCAGGAAAAATACTATTGAATGTACTATTACTAAGAGTGTACCGTAATGTATCTGCATACGTGAGTAGACAGATATGTACCCCAGCTAACAAAAAAACCGTTATTTTCCGTGAAAATAACGTTTTAAATTTTACATAACGTTATGTCATACTAAAGAGCCTTAGAAAAACGTTGACATATAACGTTATATAACGTTATAAAATGGTGTATAACGTTATTTCTAGGCTCGCGCTAGCCATTCGCCAATTCGCCTGGGGCCAAAGAGAACTATAACTGACGAAAATGTATTGTAAAAATATCCCCAATTTTCACCGGCTATTATCTAGCTGGCGAAAATAAAAATCATATCATGCCATATACCATTGTAAAGAGAAACATAAGAGGAAGCTATGGAGTGCATTGTTTTCGGCGAATTCATACACATGGAGTTCCTCAGATCTCTTCATTCATGAAGGCCAGCCCTGCTTCAAAAACCTTTCTGAAAGGTCACCCTGTCTTACTGGGTTGATTTACATACAGTACATAGGTGCCCATCCCTTGAAATTAGACTACGAAGGCAGGGAAATGATATGAAATGTATCTCAGTTAGTCTTCAAGGTGAAGGGCTCAATATAATGTATTTACATGATTTAATATGGCCCCTTAAACGCAATTTTACATGCACTAATACTTCATTATATGAATGACTATACATCTGTAAACTAAACAGCCATATGTCTGGCGAATCCTATTGAAAATTGGCGAAAGTAAAATGGCTCTTTTTCGCCAATCTGGCGAAAAGAATACGGACCCTAGCGCGAGCCTAGTATTTGTTTACTGGGACATCTACTTTGAGAACCTTGGTGTACAAACATACACCAGTACATGTATACTACATGTACAGAAGTGGGCGTGGCACCTGTCACATGGGATCGGTATGTACATTACCATTGGGACATCCCAGTAAACAAAAACGTGTTACAACATTTTATAACAACGTTATATAAAATTTTACAATGTTATTTTGATGTAAAATAACGTCACTAGGCCCCAAAAAGGCCCCAAAGAGGCTCATGTCGCCGTGTCAAATTTAGGGGTCTAGGGCCATCATTTGTTGTGAAAACATCACGTCAGACACATCACGTATGCTTTAATCCAGTTGTGAATCCACATACAGCCAATCATCCCTCGCCCTAATTACTCACCTACCCCCCCCCCCCCCCCCACCTCTGCACCCTCACCTAACCTGTGATAACAGTACAATGGTCTGCGGCGCCCCTGCACGCTGCAGACCAGTCAGGTACACTGACCTATATACACACACGGCCGTTATAGCGCGCAGTTTGAACCGGACACAGGAGGGAGGTGGACGTTCCACTGTTGCATGTACCTGTAAGTACCTTTAGATGTATGCTTATACTATATTTGCAAGTATTCTGTAGCAAAATAGCATATAATTATGACATGGATCACTGCTTTGTTGATACATTATATTACATGTTAGCCCGAGTAGCATAAACCCTGATTGCCATACATGTATACATACAATATCAACAATGACCATTGTCAATGCATATGTATACACTTATAATAATTACCCTATACTAATATGACTAGCAGCGTACATCTATACACAACATATGCTACGTTACCACAATGCTAATCATCAACTGAAATATGTATTAAATGCCACTCTTTCTTATCATTTGTCTTTTCCATTGTGTGATTAAACAATGCTGTATATATAATATAAATCGTACATCCTACATGTCTAACTCAGTAACTGTCCCCTTTCCATTTAAAGGTGCGATCCTTACTGCCCTTCTAGGGGAAGCACCAAGAGTTTGGAAGAGAAGAGAGAATTGGTACTCAGTATAAATTATTATTGAATACTCATATTTATGAAACATAATAGTGTGCCTCTACACGGCGACACGGGGGTTTTAAAAATCGACACGCGCGACACGGGTTTTTTAAAAATCGACGGACACATAAAACTTTGGTCTAAAAATCGACTGACACAAAAACAATTGGGCTAAAAATCGACGGACACATAGTACCTGCAGCTAAATTTCGACAGACTTGAAAGTTTGTAGTTATAATGATCTACCTGTGGCCCATGAATGACGTGTACCAAAGGCAGGTAGCATACTTCGCGGTCACAGCTTTCTCCACCCCCCCCCCCACCGGCCACAACCCTTCCACTCACGGCTGGTACTCCTGACACCCAGTAGGTGTTAAGGATGGCATTGTAGCACATTGTAATTTGTACCAAACACAGCCCAAAGGATAGTTCTATCACATTTGTACAAGCTTAATATTACCTGATTTCCTTTTGTTTAGCATACCTCATTAGATATAAAATGTTGTATCTATAGACTCTATAATAGAGAATTAGATGCTAACGAGCAGAAGGTTATACTTTACTGTGGTAGGAAAGGAAATCTTCAAGGTGTCCGGCATGTTTTCACGGAGCTTCGAGGTACCACAGTGCTTTAAAATTGAGTCAATAATAACAATATTCCCGTATTGATGCACATATCTGTGCCTCTATATGGGTACCCAAATATATGACCGTGTCGCCATGTCGATTTTTAGCAGATGGACCGTGTCATCGTGTCGATTTTTAGATATATAAGAACTTAGAGAAAAATCCCTGTGGGTCAATTTTTATCCCCAACTTTCCTGTGTCCGTCGATTTTTAAAAGGGCCTAAAACGGCTGTGTCGCCGTGTCGGCCGTGTCGATTTTAACCCATGTAGAGGCACATATCTGGGTGATAAAAATTCATCTAGATTTAGCTGAAATTCCCTCTTTAATAGAAGTCACGGCCACACCTACATAATTTCACCCGACCCAACGTGATCCGACCCAACATTCAGTAGAGTTTGGCATGCACAAACAACTCTATCAGACTGGCCAGGTAAATTTCATCCAATGATTGTCGGGTCCGATTGTCGAGTTTGCTTAAAAAGTGAAAGGATAAATTCGTCCACTCTACTTGAATGAAAAAGAGCCCTCCCTTACCAAATTTTAGATAAACAAAATCCAGAGACTAACTTTTTTTTGGTGTGATCATAAGTCTTGAAGTTCGAGCTCTGTGGTGCAGGGGTTTTAAAATGATGAACATATTTGCATAAGATCCTAGTATACATGTATTCTTATTTAAAAGGTATACAGTAAAACCTCATGTATAAGCCGCGGCTAGTACGCAAATCAGATCGGGTACGGCTAATAGGGTTGGCCGAGGGTCAGGGTGCGGCCTATACGCGAGTTAAGCTTATATGCGAGGTTTTACATCAATAAATGTGACACAGTCCATCTCCTAAAAAGTGACGCGGTGACATGCCGTCTTCCCTAAAAAGTGACGCGGTGACGCACTCTGTTTCTCCTAAAAGTGACGCGGTGACACGCCCAAAAATTTGGGTACCCATGTAGAGGCACAATAGTGGTTGAATAGAACAATGTGAATCGTTGACCAGGCTACATATGAATTGTTTAAGATTTTCATGAGTACAGATCTTTCACCTTTCTATTGAACCTGCCTGAAATGACGTGAACCTGCCTGACGTGATGTGAACCTGCTTGCCATGATGTGAACCTGCCTGACGTGATGTGAACCTGCCTGACGTGATGTGAACCTGCCTGACGTGATGTGAACCTGCCTGACGTGATGTGAACCTGCTTGACGTGATGTGAACCTGCCTGACGTGATGTGAACCTGCCTGACGTGATGTGAACCTGCCTGACGTGATGTGAGCCTGCCTGACGTGATGTGAACCTGCTTGACGTGATGTGAACCTGCCTGACGTGATGTGAACCTGCCTGACGTGATGTGAACCTGCCTGACGTGATGTGAACCTGCCTGACGTGATGTGAACCTGTCTGTGATGTGATGTCCCCCTTTCCACCTAGTGATTCACTCGCTCCCTCTTCCCACCAACTCCCTCCTCCCACTCATTCCTTCCACCAACCAACCCCCTTCTCCCACTCAGCCCATCATCTGACTCTCTCATGCCAACCAGTTCTTTCTCCCAGTGACTCTTACTCTCCACTAAAGTACTCTTCTCATCTCAACTCACTCTTTCCTCCCACACACTCCTTTCTCCCACTCACCCCTCCTTCCTCCTACTCACTCATTCCTTCCACTGACCCCTTCCACTCACTCCTTTCTCCCACTCACTGCTTCCTCCCACTCACTCCTGCCTTCCACTCACTCCTTCCTTCCACTCACTCCTTCCTTCCACTCACTCCTTCCTCCCACTCACTCCTTCCTTCCACTCACCCCTTCCTCCCACTCACTCCTTCCTTCCACTCCTTCCTTCCACTCACTCCTTCCTCCCACTCACTCCTTCCTTCCACTCACTCCTTCCTCCCACTCACTCCTTCCTTCCACTCACCCCTTCCTCCCACTCACTCCTTCCTCCCACTCCTTCCTTCCACTCACTCCTTCCTCCCACTCACTCCTTCCTTCCACTCACTCCTTCCTCCCACTCACTCCTTCCTCCCACTCACTCCTTCGTTCCACGCACTCCTTCCTTCCACTAACTCCTTCCTCCCACTCACTCTGACCTCCCACCCAGTGCCCTCCTCCCACCAAGTGCCCTCCTCCCACCAAGTGCCCTCCTCCCACCCGCTGCCCTCCTCCCACCAAGTGCCCTCCTCCCACCCAGTGCCCTCCTCCCACCCGCTGCCCTCCTCCCACCAAGTGCCCTCCTCCCACTCACTCTGACCTCCCACCAAGTGCCCTCCTCCCACCCAGTCCCCTCCTCCCACCCACTGCCCTCCTCCCACCAAGTACCCTCCTCCCACCCGGTGCCCTCCTCCCACCAAGTGCCCTCCTCCCACCCGGTGCCCTCCTCCCACCAAGTGCCCTCCTCCCACCAAGTGCCCTCCTCCCACCAAGTGCCCTCCTCCCACCAAGTGCCCTCCTCCCACCCGCTGCCCTCCTCCCACCAAGTGCCCTCCTCCCACCAAGTGCCCTCCTCCCACTCACTCTGACCTCCCACCCAGTGCCCTCCTCCCACCCGGTGCCCTCCTCCCACCCGGTGCCCTCCTCCCACCAAGTGCCCTCCTCCCACCAAGTGCCCTCCTCCCACCCGGTGCCCTCCTCCCACCCGGTGCCCTCCTCCCACCAAGTGCCCTCCTCCCACCAAGTGCCCTCCTCCCACCCGCTGCCCTCCTCCCACCAAGTGCCCTCCTCCCACCAAGTGCCCTCCTCCCACTCACTCTGACCTCCCACCCAGTGCCCTCCTCCCACCCGGTGCCCTCCTCCCACCAAGTGCCCTCCTCCCACCAAGTGCCCTCCTCCCACCCGGTGCCCTCCTCCCCCCCAGTGCCCTCCTCCCACCCGGTGCCCTCCTCCCACCAAGTGCCCTCCTCCCACCAAGTGCCCTCCTCCCACCCGGTGCCCTCCTCCCACCCAGTGCCCTCCTCCCACCCACTGCCCTCCTCCCACCAAGTGCCCTCCTCCCACCCGGTGCCCTCCTCCCACCAAGTGCCCTCCTCCCACCAAGTGCCCTCCTCCCACCAAGTGCCCTCCTCCCACCAAGTGCCCTCCTCCCACCCGCTGCCCTCCTCCCACCAAGTGCCCTCCTCCCACCCGGTGCCCTCCTCCCACCAAGTGCCCTCCTCCCACCAAGTGCCCTCCTCCCACCCGCTGCCCTCCTCCCACCAAGTGCCCTCCTCCCACCAAGTGCCCTCCTCCCACTCACTCTGACCTCCCACCCGCTGCCCTCCTCCCACCAAGTGCCCTCCTCCCACCAAGTGCCCTCCTCCCACTCACTCTGACCTCCCACCCGGTGCCCTCCTCCCACCCGGTGCCCTCCTCCCACCAAGTGCCCTCCTCCCACCAAGTGCCCTCCTCCCACCAAGTCTCTCCTCCCACCCACCCAGCTTTTTTACGTCAAAATAATGTTTTAAACGTTATATAACGTTTTGCCATCGAAAGGAGCCTCCAGGAAACGTTATATAACGTTATAAAATGTTGTATAACGTTTTTTGTTTACTGGGCAGTGTCTCCTCCCACTAGGTGTCCTACACAGGTATTTGAGTATTTAGCATAATGTAAATTAACATATAGGTAGAAATATATATATATATTCTAGCTCTTTACATAACGCTAAATATGAACACCCTGTTAATTATTATTATCATTATTGTTGTCGTTATTATTATCATAATCCATGTATTTGTCTTTCAGATTCTCATTGTCAAGACGTCATACCATCACATCATGGAGCAACCCCAGTATCTCTTGGAGCAACAATATTGATATATTGTGTCCCTGCTAACCTCAAGGAAAATGATGAAAGTGATGAAAAATAATAAAATTTCCCCTCCCCCCAGCCCCAGCCATGAAAATGATTCTTCTAAACACTTTTTACATCTAAACATATTATTCTAAACACTTTTGACCCTAAACAGTTTCTTTCTAAACACTTTATATCACCAAACACATTCTAATCTAAACACTTTATATCACCAAACACATTCTAATCTAAACGCTTTTTAAAACCAAACACTTTTGAATCTAAATGCTTTTCAAAACCAAACACTTTTGATTCTAAACACTTTTTTAAAAACCAAACACTTTTGATTCTAAACACTTTTCCAAAAGTGTTTAGAAGAAAAGTGTTTCAAAATGTGTTACAAGAAAGTGTTTCGTTTTAGGCTATAAAGTGTTTAGAAACGAAACACTTTTTTTAGAGTGTATCATATGTTAAAGGGTACTTTCCTAGTACATCTCATGCAATAGCGTCACTTTCCACGTACCACCCATGAGGAAAACAGTACTTTCATATACTACTCATGCAGAAGATGCAAAATTCCATGTAGTTCTCATGCAGAAAATGTTACTCTCCATCTACTTCTCATGCAGAAAGCGTTCCTTACATGTATGGCTCCGTTTTCCAGGGTCCACTTAAATTAAACCAAGTCCAGATGTATTGCACCCCTTCCAAATCCAACTGGCACATCAGTGGCACATCAGTGCAGGGATCATAATTAAGAGACAAAGGAGGATAAAAATAAAAACAAAGGCTGGATTTTACAGCTGTGACGGCTGTAAAGAAGTGTCCGTGATGGTCCGTGTGGCACCTGGGCCATGGCCGACCCTCTGCACGTGCCCCCTCCCCCCCCCCCCCCCCCCACACCCATCCCCCACTCCTTAAGACACCTAAAATACACAGGAACCATACTAGTAAGAACTAATTACTACATTTTGTGTCATTATTCCTTAACGGCGGT
This sequence comes from Harmothoe impar, assembly GCA_947462335.1. Taxonomy (NCBI): domain Eukaryota; kingdom Metazoa; phylum Annelida; class Polychaeta; order Phyllodocida; family Polynoidae; genus Harmothoe; species Harmothoe impar. Next base: position 54,701,621 of record OX381715.1, read on the forward strand.
GACTACAATTAGTCTTTGATTTGAAACACACTTTTTAGGGATTGCTACGGGCCGAGATACCAAAAATAATATGTTAAAGACGATTTATTTTCAGAACGATGCGGATACTGATTAAAAATTAATCTCTTTAGTACCATCTCAGGTTAGTACGGACCCAGTAAGTTGTGATGTGCCCATCATCACCCAATACTAGTTAATCTAAGGCTAGCAGCTCTAGTGTTGGTGCCTCTGAGGTATTGTCAGTGCATTGCATTGTCAATCTGTAATTATACCTTCTCTGAAGAATAACACAACGGTAGATTCACCAAGAATCAACCACGTATCTTGTGTGGGAAATCCGAATCTATGATAAACTCCCTAGTTCCTTCATTCTTTGTTCTGAGTTTGTCATCTTACTTTGCGCACAAGATGTGTCCCAACAGCGTGCTTCATGGTTATTAGAAGACATTCAATGGCCACGGCATTTAATAATTAGGAAACATTCAAAAACATTCAACAGTCACTGTTAGGGGGTGGGGTTTATTTTGGTCTAACCTACAAATGGTGTAGACCGTGACAAAGGGGTGGATGGCTTTGGTCCTGAAAATGTCCCAAAAACAGTGATATAATTGTTGAACGTTCCCTTATCAGCTGGCTGTGATTGACACCAATGCCCAACACACGTAATTCTATGAATAACATGGGACATGCCTGTTAGTGACAGCAGTCGTTATCAACAGCGGACGGCTGCTTGTAAATATGTACTCTGTTTGATAGGTTCATCGGTCACTTAATGTACCTTAATAATCTGTTAGGCCAAATTAAAAGGTGTGTTTCAGGTAACATGGGAAGAACGTTTAGGGTCAGTAGGTAGGTCGGATTTCTTCTTCTTCTTTTTCTTTTTTTACAGCCCCCTTAAATTGAACAAAAATGTGTAAAAATGGGATATGTTTTGAATTTTTTTCAAGGCTAAAATAAACCCCCAAAAAAGTGTAAAAATATATCAATTTCTTCAAAATTGCATTAAAAAATGTAGGGTCGGCCCTCTTTTGATAGGGTCGGTCGAGTGACCTGAAACACACCTTTTTTGGCCTTATTAGTGTTCTGATTGACCACATAGCTGGTTGCTGCAATCTGCACTCACTGGATTGTAACCAGCGGGCGTGCTGGTTACTGTTAACCTTTCATTTTCAATGTCCAACTCCAGGTTTCCAATCCTCTGTATTAAACCAACATAAAGATGACGTGTTCTAGAACTATCGTTAAATGGGTCTACATGGGCCTGAGGAGGGAACTGTGACCTACAGTACTCAGTGTTTTTTTATGACCAGCTAATTCCCGGGTCGTATTGTCGCCTCATCTATGTCGTCTCAATGTCGTCTGCCGAATGACGGCCGCTGTTTTGGCGCGAAATTCCCACTAATGGCAGACATTGTCATTCCATCCGCCGAGCGACGCAAGACGCTCATGTCTCCCCCTATACACACCCGCTCTAACAATTGACTTCACTTAAGTGCATCGCTACACGACCTCCTGTCTGCATTGTCTTATATAGCGTTATTTGAGAGCGATCTATATCGAGAGGGCGCTTAAAAGCCGGGTACATTTCCGACTTTTTGTCACTGAGTGTGGCAGTGCACCGGTTCACAGATGTGGTCTCTTTGACTGGGGCTGGAACCTGCTCCTGTGCAAACACATTTAGAGGAGCTGCTTGGAGTTGAACTGCTCAAATATCCTGCACTACCTGTTAAAGAGCTCAGATCTCTACTTTTTATTTTGCCTTTTCAACAATGTCTCCCCCTGGATGTACAGTACAGGTGAAGATTATTGTCAAATTGATTAGCGACTTTAAACGATATTTTGTCCGCGGCAAATCATGTTGATTTAACTAATTCAGGTAAATATAATTCAGGTAAATGCATAACATAACTCCTATACCAACTTCGCATGTGCACATGGGGCCATTTGACTATGATGACTTTATAAGATTCGCCGATATCTCTAATTCAACATGATTGTTTCTGGGCTCATGATTATCATTATTCTTCATCGAAGCTAATCATGAAATGCATATACCACAGAATACAAACCCATAATTTGAAATAGAATTTTGAGTGATTCTATAAAACGATCCCACCGTAAAGGGCATTAAATCATCCAGGGTTTGGTGGTACATATTCAACAGCTACCAGTACCACACCTGGGAAACCCCCATTAGTGCCACTACCACTACCACTACCACTACCACCACCACTACCACCACCACCACCACCACCACTACCACTACCACTACCACCTCCATGACTCATGACAGGCGGGGTTTTAATAAGTGGTCATTAAACCGTAAACCGTTGTCATAAAATTTGGTGGTTTTTAAAACACGTCTCAGCACTGAATCACAGGCATGGGCCGGCCGACGTTAGAGTCACATGATCAAACGATCACGTGACGCCTACACGCATGCGCACTTTACATGAAGGTTTCTACTAGCCGGCTGCAGACACGCCATCTAGCGGTGGGAACCTGATACTGGGAGCTGTACCAGCCTAGTAGACTACTCAGCTACAGGCTTCAGCTCAACACCTCTCAACGCCCGTGTCACTTTATAGAACGGTTCTACCTCTTCCATTACCTGTAGCCTCAGCTTTGTCGGTGTTACCCTTATACTCCTGTCACCGCTGTGGTATAAACTGAATCTGGGACCTGCTGGCGAGCCCCCTACCGTGAGCTCATTATGATCCACATTGATAATATCAATTAAAACATAAACAACATCTAATGTAAGTGTCATATACAGCCAACATCAATAAACTTTGCATCCTCCTACTTACCATAATTACCACCATCTTTACAACTCACAGTGGATACCCTTGAAGATAGCATCAGTCCCATCCCATATTTTATTACTGCTAATTTCCCAAAGACATAGGCTATCCTGTTCCTGTGAGCTCATCAGAGAAGCCCTTTGTCGGCCTCGCCAGCAGGTCCCAGTTTCAATATTTTATAGTCTTGGTGGAGTTTGCCCTTTATACTGGTAACCAGTGGCACAGACCATTGAATCAACATTGACAAATGGTCATCGATGTTGATTCAACATTGGACTGAATTTTGTGCCCACTGGGTTGACTTCACTCTTCTGCCCCTCCGACCGTTTCCATTCTAATGTATAAATGTAGCCAGTCCATCTTCTAATGACTTAAAAAAACCTCTGGCTTTAGTCTGATATCAAGAAATGCATCCCTGGAGGCGCCATTGCAGCCCTCCCCCTCCCCTCCCCCCCCCCCCGCCCACACGTCCTGATTACAGGACCAGCTCACCTGGACACAAGGGTGTCCTGTTACGTCATTACGTCACACACCCACGCCAAGGTTAAAGGTGCAATGTAGCAGTTTGTGTAGGGGAAGAATACTGGGATGGACCATCATTTATTTCTACATGGACACATGGACATCTCCTAAATTCGACATGCTACATGGGGCTTGGTGACATGAGGAAGTGCATTTAAGTGACATGATATAGGGTGTTTCTTAAGTTTGACATGGGACATGATAGGTTCTCAGAGGTGACATGGGAGTTTAGCAATATAAGTAACCATTTATGAACCCTAGAGACTTTTGATTCCATCAATACAGGGTGAGCAGGGTACTTGCCATAATATGGGAGCCAGAATGGCCACAAACATCAAAGGACCTGGTTTATTCTTATAGTAAAAGTGGCCACCTATAGAGTTTGTATTCTTACCCATGTCCGCCATCAATTTAATAATCAAAATTTCTCATTTCATGAATGGCTTCCTTTTTGCATCCTAACCCAAGCAAATAAAACGCAATAACTTATGAAACAGTGAATAGCTCAACATCCGGCTCATGAATACCGTCTCACTATGAATAGGTCTACATTGCCACGATCACATTGCATGTTGTTTAGATTATTCCGACTCTGATTGGAGATGTCTAAGAATTAAAAAGTAAATATTCGTGACAATATTGTGTTGAATGGCTTTGTATGGATAGAGTTCCCCTGTCCCACCTGCACAACTTCCATGGTGCTACTCCCATGCCGCTATCCACGCATGTGCCTCGCATTAGGGCCAATCACGTGATTAACCATGTCTCATAGTCTGGGTGAAGTCGCGTGAAGGCACGAGGTGGGGTCCGGGCAAGGACTATAAATTTGTTCATTTGGGTTTTAAATATTATGTTTACTTATTGTAATGCGTCTAATCAAAGTTAATAGTGGTCTGCACTCTAAAAACAGTGTGTTACGTTTACACACTTTTCACCACACTTTTCTGAAGCCACTTTTAACACACTTTTTTTTGGTAACACACGACACACTTTTGGCAAAAGTGTGTTGAATCTAAAAAGTGTGTTGGTGTACAAAACCATGGTATTGAGGAGGTGGGGATTAAAATAGCTGTTCTACACATCACAGAGTATGTCAGGTGCCGTGGCTGAGTTGTCTAGGTGCTGGCACATGAGTCCTGTCCATGCAGGTTCGAATCCCTTGACAAATATTTTTTTCTCAATATTAAGTATGATTACTTTCTACATGGGTTAAGAGTTAAATTAGTATAGATTTATTTAATTTCTTGTTAGGGCTATTCATGTTCATACTGTGCATATACTGTGTGTATCACTTTTAAAGGCTTCTTATATCTAGGAAAAGTGCTTATTGAACCGCTCACAATAAAAGTGTGAATAGAAGATTATATCAAAACTGAGTTTGTATTGACAGTAAACAAGTCTTAGTCAACCACTGTGAACACATCCTAGCTTCTGACCCTGGCGAAACTGACACACCTGATAACCAACTGGTGACTGTAGCGCAATGTGCCATGACCGTACCACCGTCAGATAGCGTGGGATGGCTGCTCTCACAACCTTTTCTCAGTGTCTCCAGTGGTCCATTGCAGCCTTTTCCCCTCCCGGCTAGGACCACCTTCGTCAACACTGATATCTGCTATCTCTTTACCAGTCGCAAGTGTATTTTGCTTCTACGGGTTGAAGCGGATCGGTGCAAGTCTCATGGGAGACCAGGACACTGAAGGTTCACCGCAGTCTGTCTACCGACACTTACAGACGCGACTCTTGTCAGGACAACTTGTTTCACTTGGGAAGATTTGGTGCCAGGTCTTCTCTGGGGATCGAACCCAGGATCTCTCACACACTTGTCCAGCGACTTGCTCGCTAGGCCACCAAATCTCCTTGTACAATCATGGTGTATTCCCCCCTCAAATAGGTACCAGAACACACAACAGTGAGGAGACACAAAGTATTCTCAAAGATCACACAACTTCTTTCCAGTTACCAGTAAGCTATATAACTTACCTTGGGGATTAATATGTTATGACATGAAGTGGTTCTTAGACAATACAAAGACCGCCCTTATTGAGGGATGCCAATGCACTGACTAATAATAACATAATTTGCAGGGCTAGATATCTATTATAAAGATAATAGTTAATCAGCTATTAATAAGCCCTGCTTTTACAGCCTTGCAGAACCTCTAATAAGATCTTACATGTGATGGTTATTTGGTTTACGCAAAGAACATGTGTGTAAAGTTGAAGAGAAAAAACTTCCCATCTATTTCCAATATGGATTGAGTGAGTTTGCTCATTCAATGAGATTCAAATAATACAGTTTTTGTATCTATCTCATTGCAAATTAACCCCTATTAAATAGGTGCTATATCTTTCATTGTAGTAGGGGGGATTGGTTGGGGAGGGGGTTGTAAAACAGTTCAACCTCTCCTGAGGTGGAAAAGAAATTTGACCCTTCTTGAGGGGGGGGGCTAAAATATTATGGTCCTTCTTAGAAAATAACAATTTCCATTGGACAGTGAGCCCCATTTGGAATCGAGCCAGGGATCCCTAAGTTCTCAGTCCAAAGACTTGCCTACTGAGCCACTGCGACAGCTACTATATGGCTGTAAGAATGTAGCACAGGTGCATGATAGACATTTACTGCTGCTGCCCCCTTTTGTATATGATACACACCTCTCTGACCACAAGTGTGTAAGCAGGTAAGTGGGTTGACAAAAAGTGGGTTACAATTCTTAAGTGTGTTAAATCTCAAAGTGTGTTGCAAATTTATGTGTGTTACTCTTTAAGCGTGTTCCCACAACACACTGTTCTTAGAGTGTGTAGGGAGGTGCGCTGGTGGCGGCGACAGACACTGATAAGAGCTGATAAGACTGTCCCCCGTTTGTCCCCTACTTTTACCCATATAGTGGTATATCTTATCAGTGGGTTTAACCTCGACCAGCAAAATTTAAAATGGTGGACCCACTGGGTATAGCTCCAGATTTCTATATGGTAGCCATGATTAAGGTATTAAAAGGAGCTTTTTAAAGCGACATTGATAAAGAAAACTTTGTATGTACACATACCCTCGCATTGCTATAAATGGCTCACAAATTAGTCGTTTTCAATGTTGGAAAGCAGGAGGTTACTCTAGTAATACCCTTGGTTTACCAGCAGAAAATTTCTGTAAACTTTAAAACATGGTCTATACTTTCGGTGAAGTGTTTGCTTCACCACTACATAGGTCTACACTATATGAAATACTATCCAAGCTTAAAGCCCCAAATATTGCTGACCCGGGAGTAACATTCGGAATTGAGCCAGGAACACTGGCCTTTATATAACATAGTGGAGGGATATCTCTGTTTCTACCATAACCAATAGAGTTCTTCCTTGATAAGTTCTGATATCAGGAACCCTAACGAGGATGAAATACCCTAGAAGGAGTTAGTGATTTCTTATATTGCGTATTTAGCCATGCCCATGGGCCAACATAATATAAAATAGATAAAAGTGATGGGCTTTTTACTCTTATCATGCAAAAAGAAAGGTACAGATCTAATCCATCACATAGGAATCAACTTATCATCTTTACACATCAAAGACATACTTGTATAGAAAACATCGTATCAGTCTAAGAGTGTTTTCCTAGACATCTCTCAGCTTATGAAATAAGATACCCCGCATGCCTGGGATATGGAGAGAGGGTGCAGAACCTAAATGTTTCAGGTGTGCCAAATGCAGTATCATTGTGTTATTTAGGACACTGGCTGGAGACATTTGATTGACACTGCCACTTGCACGTTCTGTGTATACGCACCTGACGGCTACACCAATTTGTGTTGTTCAGACCTCCGCTAATGACTCACCTTTTGTAAGTTCTATGAGCGTAATATATCTCTAAACTAAACCCCTATTGTATTTCATATAAAGTAATCTGCAAATGCATTTCTATGTTCGACTGTTTTGTGTGTTGGCGTCTTTCTGTAATCAAAAAGAAATTTCACATGCTGTATGCCGTGTTGGGCATGGCCTTTTAGTGATAATCTCGATTTAATTAACTTATTTCGCTGGTATCAAAACCGCCATAAACACCCTCACACAGCATTATCAGGCACAGGTGGATGCCTGCCGGCTACCAGCTACGGCAGCCACAGGCGGCTCGTAAACCGCCAGAGACACGTAGTGGCGAGCAGCTCAACTAGCATCACGAGTCTGTAATGTGAGATGAGCTGCTCGCCTCGGGCGGCCAGGGACGGGGAGGGCGGGGCAGGCTGACGGGGCGGGCGGCCCTCCACCCCGGCAGCTGTGAGCTTATTGTTTGGGGGTCGCCTACTGGCAGTGAGCTGCTCAGCAACCTTACCTGCTACCCTACCTTACGCCCACACACCTACATGCTAGCTACCACTATTGCATGTTTCAAAACGCCCCCACCCATCCACCCACATGCGCAATAGAGGCCATCAACATTATTTCAAAGTACACTCAATTCTCACCATCCAGTCCATCACACAGCAATGCGTTGAGTATGACTGTGGGTATACCACAGATAACCTCCACAAATCGCAGAAACACGCTCGTGGTATACCCAACTATAGCTGATCATTATCTACTAGTATGTGGAACTAATGGGAAACAAATTGTAAGGTAACACAAAGGTAAAGGAGGTAGATAATTAGCGGATGTAGCGGACTTTGTATAAACTCACCTGTATTACTAACAACATTATAGATTACCATTACAATAATTCGGAGCAGAAGATTAAAAAAAAACATAAACATTTTTGATACATGCTGGAACAGCTTTGATACAGTTCCTCAGATGTTGCAATAAAAGTTAAAAAGATTCCTGGTAAGATATAAAGTACTTTGGATTATGCAGTCTGAAAATCCAGAGTAGGTACTCTAGCTCGATATTTTTTAAATCGCTATTTCCATGATGATCTATAAAACCATGGTCCTACCTTGTCTCGAATACTGCCCTCTAATCCTTGACAGTGGCCCTTCATGGGCTGTGAAGAAATTGCAGACAATACAAAATGATTGCCTACGCATCGTCAACAACATCCACGATGCACGAGAGGCCAATGTGGACGAACTACATGAGGACGCCCTGTTGGAAAAACTACAGGCCAGAAGAAACCGACAAGTACTAATATACATGTATGGTCGATCGAGGTGTGCAGACAACATGATACACCCTACCAGAATCCTCCGCGGAAACGACAAGACTGTTGTTCTAATGACTATATCGTATTATGGAATCACCATGGCATTTATTGAAAAACGTCTTTAATGATACGAATACATTATGACAATAAAAATCTAATCTAAATCTATTTCTGGACAGGCCAGCAAAATGACTTGTGAAATATGGCGCGGTCTCGTAGACGGCAGCCTCAAATAGTGGGCCATCAAATCCACTCTAGGATGTCCCCCAAAATAACCTAAGATAATGATAAGATTCAACATTTATCAACAAATGTCTAGGGTTGGCCCTATTGTGCTAGGTGGGGTAGGGGAGCCTGTAACACATGTTAATTTTGTATTGGCCTTATGTTGAAATCACCCTGGGCCTTCTTCCTATAGCTACTTTGTCTCTCATGGAATCTTATAATGAATATTTAAGAGAGTTTCGGTTAAGTATGTAACGGTCACGGAGAAGTCATCTGGAGAAAGCAGGATTCGAACCCACGACCTGACTCATAAGCCAGTGCTCTACCACTGAGCTACATCCCCATCCGACAACTTAACTGCACCGTACGTTACTGGATCGGTATGGTCCTTATACAGGGTTGTGGGATTACCCAAGTGATACCTCCCTGCGGATTTATTACCAAGGTGCGAGTAATCCGTGCCCCTACAAGTACATGATTATTATGTAAAAGGTGAAATACATTGGAACTTACTGATTTCTAGATGATTATGTAGTTGTACAGAAAACTGTTTCGGAAGTTGTTGTCGCAGTTGACAATCCGCCATTAATCGCATATTGCTTGTTTAGGTAAATGAAATAAACACGTTTGATGTATCCATAATTGATGATGATGCGGCAAATATGTCCACAAGCCCCCATGCAAACAATCAATTTTTAACAAACTGAAATTATCAATTCAGATTAGGACTATCACCTATCTATCAATCTGAGTTTCCTCATTCATATGTCCTTTTTTTACTTTAATATGAAGCGGACATGACCATTTAATATCTCTGTGCTGTTTCTATCACGTAATTTAGATAAATGTGCTACACCTATACAAAAAGACCTATGAATTCCCCTGAACACCATCATAATATCTTTTAAGTAACCCGACAAGTGCCATGATTTTTGTGAATTTCTGCCCTAAACAAAAAATATTGCTGGTTTGATTATTCATGCAAACAACGCACGTTTCATTAATATTTGCATGTTGGGCTTTAAGTTACGAAGCAAAACTGGTACATGCATTTTACCACTACGCATGTAAAGCATTTATGATCACCCACTGCCCTTTTCCTAGTGTCTACCCCGATCCCCTCCCCTACTTGCTCCATCAATTCTCTTCAATATTAATTTCAATTTATCTGTTTATTTTACTGAATGTAAAATCTTTTACTGAATGTACAAATTCCGAATTAACGCAGTTATCAATGATACACTCAGCCGGACGAAGACGGCATATAATGTCCATATTAAGTATTTTGTTTGTCTATCTATATTTTCATCAATTCATATAACAATGCTTTGTCGATACAAAGAATTTAAAAAATCTTTGGGTGATATTACTATCTGCATTGGAATAAATAAGCTACTTTAACTCGTTTGTCTCATAGTCCCGATAGGAAGATTTGGGGAAAATAGAGATATGCATGTTCATGTGATACACCTGCATTATCACTTCCATTAGCATAATCCCTGACAAGGATTATCCCTAACCAACCCCATGGTCACCGCGGATCAGGTCCCGTCATATCCCACACTGCCCTCACCCTGAACCCCATTCCCCTTCTCTGTAAAGCCATCGGTCAAAAGTTCACATGGCTATATTTACTCCATGCGGAGTATTCTATGATATAGAGGATATTGTGTTCTGCAATGATTTCTGTATATAGGTGATAATGGTGATGTTGATCTGTAGCAACATGCTGCATTATAATATGGACCCTATGCATGCATTTGGCTGTATTGTGCCCGGTATGTATTGATAGCATGACATAAGAAACGCATAAGCCTTTAATAGCTATGTATCCCACTGTGAATGATCCGAGTTTTATGGCCTAAATGCCGAGGGAATCTGTACCTGTTATGCGACATTTTTTTTCACACTTGGGATAGTGTGAAACCGTCCGCTGGAAACGTTATGTTTCCGATATCGATATGATATGAATTCTCAATTCACTTCCGATAGTAATCATTTGGGTGATGGTGTGTCATCTTATGTCATCCCATCACATCATGAATGTCATGAATAGAATTACATACATAGGGTTACAGACTAGTACAAAATCAATTTTGGCTAGTTCTCATGAAAATGAATCCCCCAGACTATCCCTAAGGCAATAGATTTCAAATATTCTCAACGAATGATTATCAATATTTACTCTGCAAACGACCACATAGTGACTTCATGAATCTCATAACATGTAACCCAAGGCTCAGGTCAGTTCTCCACTTGTGTTACCGATGGGTAAAATTTTCAACAACCAAAATTGGATTTTCTTACACTGAGTTGAAAATAAGAAGAAGGTTCACAGGGGGTGTCCATGTCCGTGTCAGTCCAAGCCAATATGGTTGTTTTTCATCAGGTGGCGGTGGGGTAGCGGCCACGAGTGCCTGGGAGACTGGAAACCACGGAGGGCCCCTGGTCTGCAGTAGTGTACGCATCCAGGCCAATATAGCAGTCCTGGAATGCTGCATTCATTCAACCACACACCTATAATTAACCCACCTCGTGGTACTATGGACGCTGTAGGCGCTTCTTAAAGGTCGGGAATGTGAGCCGAGTGGACAGGGAGGAGGATGGTGTAAATAGTCAGTGGTAAAGAAAGGTGCACATTGCCAGCTGCATGCTGCGGTGTGTAAGCTGAGAATCCTGCAACAATGAGACATCATCATCTGAGAAGGTCAGGGTTCATACTGCGTGTTTTGATTATGATACATCCACTTATGAGACTCACAGCAAAGGGCTAATGAACATAACAATCAAAATAAACTATATATATATGTACTCTTCCCAAACTGATCAATACTGATTTAAGCTGGTGAATGATATGGTATAAAAGTACAAAGATACATTACCTGGAGGCTCATTCAGAACAACTGACGTGGTCGTAGGGAACTGGTGACCTGACGAAACCTGTTCGACGACCACTAGTAAAATTTCTTTCACAAGATTTCCTATACAAATCTATAGAAAATTAACGTAAATACCACATTTTGCCAGCTACAAATACCCTCGTCAATTGCAAATATTGCAATATTGACGAAAATCGCAATATGATGACTGACGAGTCTGTTCTGAAAGAGCATCCTGAAAGAAGAAATATGGTAGTGAACAGGTTTTATTGTTAATCTGGATTTGATTCATCTGGTCTCAGTTATCCTTAGTGATGCTGGAGTCATACCAATGCTTGGCCCTTCTCATGACGTAGAGAAGGACAGATGTCACTAATAGACAGGCAAATAGTCTATTGGTAATATAAGTTATTCCAATATCTGTAGCATATAATTATGCTTTGGTTTTTACATTTCCATTGAAATACAGTTTTAAAAAAAGAGTGATGCAATTACATAATACCACAATAACATCGAATGAGCTGCCTGTTTGTATCTGTATGAACACTGTTATAAATTGTAGCTGAGCGTCAGAATCTAGTGTATAGTTCTACAATAAATCATATTATGTCAAATTCGCTGTTCTTGTTCGTGCCCCCCCCCCCCAACCTACCCACCTATTATAGGCTGCGTCTAATACCGCTAGCATTATAATTTATACATTGTAATACGTTCTAGAGATGTATGAGGGTGAATGTTCCTTTCGCAAGTATAGCAATATGTTTCTTTAATCTGACATTCACGTACACAAAACTATTGTCTGGCCGACTAGTTATTATATCACCCCCTGATTTCAATTTCATACATTATGACAGAAGGTGGGATGCAATATGTTGTACACAGATAATGTCCTACAGAAGAAAAACTGGAACACCTAATGATTGAGGGGGTGCATCAATATGACTTGCTGTTTTACTGTTGTTCTATAGTTAAATCAACCCAAGCTATTAGAGTCAGTCGTGGACTATTGGAATGCCCTCTTTTATGATAATTACTACTGATAACCAAAAGGTATGATATTATATAGACCCCGCTTTCTAATGATTGAAGGGACAGATACTTTTGATTAAGGAAGCGAAGAAAACTGGCGGAGGGTATTGCGGTTCTGATTTTAGCTTATCAATTCAGTATTCAATACTTCCAAAGGCAATGCAAGTTCAGGGTGACCATCCCAGAATCATGATGGATTATTTCAAAGACAAAAGTACCAATCGACTAAAATGATGAATTGGGCCTGTAACGTGATAGGACATGACAGGCAAAAAGTTCTGAAAATGTTCGGAACCTTTTGTTGCAAGCTTTCCTGATTCAAAGTGTTTCCGATTTTTGAATGATTCTCCAGGTTTGAGTTCTAGTCTTTTGTTCTTGCTTTTTTTAACTGATTCAGACATTGAGTCAGTCAAATCGAATTATGTCCCTCTTTGTGGGGACCCGTTTAACGGGTCCCATGCTACAGCATGGAACCTGGACAGATGCATGCCGGGAAGGTTCCTGGGGCTAAACTCAATCCACAGCTAAAGTTGAAAATCTGTCAAAACCACTGATTTATCCTCTGGACTATTTGAATAAGTTCATTGATTTTTTTTTTTACTAACGATGTATTGTTTGGAACGATAATTGCTCCTTGGTTTATCAACCTGGATCATATATGAGGAAAGACCATCAGCTGGATTGTTGCATTATATGTCCAGCGTAAGTAACTTATTTTCAACTGCTGCACTGTCCAGACTTTGAGTATGTGCTATGGTGAAGGTATATCATACCCTTCTCATATTATTTAGAATGCTAAATCAAACTATCTCTGACTGCATAATCAGCATATCATATCATAAATTATGTTTAACTAATGTTTTATTATATAGCAACACAAAATAGAAATGGCAGAATAGATTACTTCCTTATTGGTGAGTTTAATAGATGGAAACGCGTTAGTCAGTTTATCCTCATCATGTGCACGCCCATTTACATTCTACAAAAATTAATACTTGGATTAAAGATGACACAAATCAGGTAGTTCAGACTGGATTGATGATTCTCCTTCCGCCAGGGCCCAGAACAAAAGTTCAACAGCCGGGTTTATCATTGTGCAATCAGGCAGCCAATGGAGCATGAATCTGTTTTCTGTCAGTACTGTAATGTGCCATGCTCTTTGTCATCATGATGCATGAATGCAGCTCGGGCGAGTGTACTCGCCAGAGTTGGTATCCATGCATCATGCCAATCCTTCGGGAGTATGTATATATCAGCCCCACATGGTCGGTAAGATACTTGAGAGCGGCACTGGCTGCATTTATGCATCATAAAGATTAAACGCAAAATGCATTGAAGTAATATGCGGCCCTTAAAGGGTTAAGATCAGAGACAATTAGACTGCCCCAACAATCCTCCCCTCCCCTTCTCTCCCCTCTCCTCTCCTACTCCTGGCCTGTCATGGAGTCACAGCTGCCTTCTGAACGTACAACACCGTCCGCCAATTATTAGTTATGCATGGTGTCGAGTTGGCAATACATGAAAGGCTCGAGGCAAAATTCGTTGAAAAAAATGAAACTTTGGTGGGTTTTAGGCTTTCCTTTTGAAGCTTATCATGTCAGTGCTATGTTCTCGTGTCACGCAAATTGGTTTTCCAGGGTAGGTGATCCAGGGGGTTGATGTGGTGAGGGGAGGCCAGCGAGAAGGGGGTGAGATTTGGGACGAGGGGAGGGGGTGGTAGAAAAGGGAGATTATCTTTTCAACTAAACATAATGAAATTAAAATTGAAAGTTGCAGATAGGGAGAGACAAAGACGCCAGCAATCACTTCACAGGCCTGGGTGCATAACCCCCCCCCCTCCCCACACATGCTACACCCTCCCTCCCCCCATTCCACCACCCATGCATGGTGAGAGTACACATCATGCACACCACCCCCAACTCACCCGCTTTAACTCACCCATCTATCCCTATTCTCACCACCCCCTGTCATAATGAGGTAAGACAGAGAGCCACACCTCCCCCACCCTGCACACCAAAGTGATACCCTCAGTGTTCCTTTTATTCAAAAGTTGTTATAGGGTTGAATGATACTTAAAATGTTTACATATATTATATAGTAAATGATACAGTATGACAAGCACTTCTAAATGGAGTTGTATCTTATATGTATTTCACAATCATATACTTTGTTAGCATGTCTTGGTGAGATGAAATGCGATGATGATGATGATAAAAAAAAAGAAAATAGTAGGTTACAAAAGAAATTCAGTTGGCGGATAATACATTATTATTTTAATCACTATGACATGAAGGTTAATGCTTCTATGTCCATTGCTTTCCTTTATTCGAAAGATTCAATAAAAATTTTAAATTATATCATTGGGATTTAGGGAATAAATTGGCATTCCAGAACTTTCATTTCTAACGAATATACCTCATTTGCATGGTATGTCATGCACACAATTAGCACACATTGACAAATTCTGTTGACTTTGATCAAAGGGTAGCGACCAACCTTAATTGAAGTTCAACCAACCAACGTCTATGAAGTAAATGTGATACATTCTAGATCTAGAGATTGGTAAAGGTATGACAGAAAGCATTACTCTATGGTATATATCACAGATACGATACTATTGTGTTACTGTGTACCTATATATAGTCCATATTTCAAACTGAATTCCGTATCGGACAATAATTTCCAAAATTCCGGAAACGACCATGCAGAATTCCACTGATGTATCGAGGAATATAATAATGCAACTTGTTCCCGAGATCGCCATTAAAATGTACGGTGTCACAATCAGATCTCGTGAGATCTTGGCTCTGATCTCGGAACACTGCAGTTTCTTGCTGACAGATCATGCAATGTGTGCGCCTGGTACCTGCCTAAACCTCGCGGTAAAGAAGGCCAAGATGGCCTTACATACCGAGGAAACAGATGTCTCCTCATACTTACAAATATACCCGCATGCATTGGTTTGCAATCGCCTGTCCCTCAGTTACATTTACATATACTACTTACACGCACGTTCAGCACAGGGTATGGCCATCATAGTTAATCCTCATTGCAGACTCACGATTCTCCCTCACCAATATCCCAGCTTCCTCCTACCTAGGTAATATCTCCAGACAGAACACAAAAGGTCCCAGTTTGGTACAGACTACCAAAAAACGGACATCTCTCCCTCGTGCAGAGATCCTGGATAATTTCGGGTGGATTTCAGTGGATTCCATTCTGAAACGCCCGGTCACACACCCAATCCCGCTCTGAATCGGGCTTTTTATGTCTTTATCATTTTTCGTTTTGGATCGTGACTCCCGTAAAACATTTCAACCAATTTGTATTCTCCCAACAACTCACACGCGAACCTCGTGACTAAAACCCATCACGAACCATTCTCTATTGTCTGCGTAGGTGGGGGTCCTTAGTGAGAAAGGAAGGGCCGAAAAAAAAGAGTGGATGAGTCAATTTTACCCAGACAGATTTTCTCACCCCTCTTTAGGAAAAAAAAGTTTGAGCCCAGACTTTTGAGTCTTCAGATGATGCTACCAGGGGCGGCCGGGGGTTGGGTGTTGGGTGGAGAGGGGAGGTGTGTAGTGGTGGGGGGGGGGGGGGGGTGTTGGTGTGTCCAGCCCCGAGGGGTTCATTTAGCCCAGGGAGATCCAGTGACACTGGGGGTGTAGTCTGGTGCCAGAGGGCGGGGGGGGGGGGGGGTCGTGATGGGAGTGGGTGGGGTGGTTGTTGCCCCGGCCCCGCACTCTCAGACAGAAGTGACACCTATGCTTGTTCCCAAAAACGAGAAATAAAGGTGTTTTTTCACAGTCTACCAATGTCCCCTAAATCAATAAAAAGGGGTATTTTTTATTGAGATAACTTCCCGTTTTTAAGAGAAAGGGGGGTATATCCAGAGGCCAAGTTCTCGGATTTATCAAAAAGGGGTATGCCCACTTTGAATAAAGGGTGCAGGGGGATTCCTAGACTGGCCTGCATCAGTGGGAGCTCTACTCCGCCATGCACTACCCCCCCTCCTCCTCCTCCCCTCCCCTGGTTGTTCCCACTTAGACAGTCGAGAAAAGTATAGTTGAGAAAAGTATATTTTTTGTCTTTATTCAAATTCTAGGAGAATTAGACAGTCGAGAAAAGTATAGTTGAGAAAAGTATATTTTTTGTCTTTATTCAAATTCTAGGACTTAAGCAAGTCTAGGGGCTTCCCAATGTATGGGATAAATTCAGCACACAAGGAAAATATAGAACCAGAGAAGGAGGAGAAGTTTCTTGGAATTTCAGGGGGAAAATGTGGTGAAAATTATATAAGCATTTTGTAGAAAAAATGGGGTGTTTTTTACCCTGAAATCTCCGCGTTTTCCCACAAAAAGGGGTCATTTGGTCACCCAAAGTCCGTGGAAAAGGGGGTATTATTGAGGAGAGGGGAGGAGCATGATGTCATTTCTGTTTGAGAGTGTGGGGGCCGGGGGTTGTTGGTTGTTGGTTGTTAGTGACGGGGGAGGGATGGTACAGGGAGTCACCCCCCCCCCCCGCCGACCACTCCACATCTGGCAGTGGTGGAACTATAGGCAGCATCATAACTCTCTTGGGAAAGCTTAGGATTAAAATTCAGCTCTTCCATACCATCCCATGTGCCATCACCTCACCCCCCCCCCCCTTCATCCCATCCCTAGCCCGCTGCCCATCCCCCAGTCCCGTGCCCAGGGCTCCCCACCCCTGACAAAGTTAGGTAATTATGGTCTTGCCTCCCCGGGATGTTTACCCCCCCCCCACCTCAGTAGCCCACCAAATCCCTCAGCACCCCAGATTGATGAGCCTTCTTTTTACCTGGTCTGTCCCCTGAACTCCAGAACACTCTTTTTGTTGCATCAAGTTTTCCTTTTTGTAGATTCATCCCTGTGCTTTTGTTTTTGAAACCCTTTTTGGGGCTGTTTTCTTTTCTGCACCACTTCATTTTGGAAAGGAAATTGCAAATTTGCCATTTTTGGTGTGTACATGTGTGAGGCTGGATGTGAGGGGCTGGGGGGGGGGGGCTCTTGTATAACACCCTACAGTCAGCCATCACCTTACCACTATACACTGCAAAAAAGGTGTTTAGATCCTAAACACAATCCTAAACACAATCCTGCCCCGTATTTGTCCACACAATATGTTCCTAAACATGTTTAGAAATTTATGTGTTTAAATCAATGTGTTTAGAAGAATGAAGTGTTTAGAATTCAAGAGTTTAGCATATTATTGTGTTTATACATCAAGTGTTTAAGGATGAAAGTGGTGTGTCTAGTGGCATGTAGATTATTATTATGTTTAGATACTGATATTTGAATAAATTACTAAATTGCCCCCCATGAGCCAATATACATGCATCACTATTGCACATAGGCCTCTACTTTAACATAGACACAACCTTGAGTCAATACAACAGACCTTTAGGGAAAATAATGCTTTATCCATTCTTAGACTTCTTAAAACAGGTGTCTATGTAGCAGATGTAACTTCATTGCATCGTGATCATCGTGAAGTAGCATTCTACCCTTGAATCCTACAATGTGTATTATTATCCTTTTGTATCCCATGAACTTTGAACTAATTTACTCAGATTTTAGCACTTTTAGAACAGCCATAATGTGGGTTGTGGTCGTAGAATCTACAGTCAACCACAGAGCTGCCATCTGGTATGTGTTTGATATACTATGATCTAAACACTACATGTTTACTTCCTAAACACCATTTCTCCATACTGTTTAGATACTAAACATCTAAACATATTCAACATAAATGTTTAGGTGTTTAGAATAAAAGTGTTTAATTCCTAAACAGAAGGATTCAAAAACACAAACCTAGTAAAATGTTTAGACTTTAAACATGTTTAGACCTAAACATGTTTAAAACCTAAGCACCTTTTTTGCAGTGTACCTCCTTATGACGGTCATTTTTGGTAAGAACCGGTAATTCTTTCTCATTGTTTTGATATTAAAAAGAAACTGCCTCTATAGTGCGACCACCCTTGTATTGCGACAACCTGACCCTGCTACCCCTAAAATAAAAACTCACTGGACCCCTAAACAAAAAATCATTGGACCACTGTGACCAGTACAAGAAGAGTTAACCGGCTATCCCAGCTAACAAAACTACGTTATTTTATGTCTGAATAACGTTTTTAACGTTATAAAGATTTTGCCATAATAAGGAGCCATAGAAAAACATTATATAACGTGGTGTTTTTTTTTGGTTTATTGTGAGTCACCGGTCAGTGACCTGTGTTATCATAATCATCAAGTGCATACTTTACAGAAACTTTCCCACTATTAGTAAAAAAAAAAAAAAAGGTCCAATAGGGTCTCTACAGCTAGTATTTATGGGCCTACACACTATTGGATACGTCAACCAGGTATCACAAAACATAAAAGTAACTTGAGCTGTCTGATAGCGTCATGTGATATCAAAATTCATGCAACTTAAGTGTTCTCCAATGTACATTGCCTGCACCTGTCACGCCATGGTCAATATCAAATCATGTTTTATATACCATCGTTTATTTGTTTTTTTGATTATGATAACAGCATTGTGTATAACCCTGCCATAGCAACAGTTCAGCCAAAGGAAAGTTATGAAGACCCTGTGGCATGTAACTCTCTTATATGTAGCGCCCAACTTTGTCTACGGCCTATTGCAGATTGTCTGCATTCATTCGATACAAATTCATTTTGATTTAACCCAACTGCCACAATTTGTCCGTTTTCTCCATTATGGCTGCAATCATCTCGTCCAAAGTGACCTAAACCTACTGCAGTTTGTGGACATAGAGTTGGTTGCTAGCACAGTGTAATTACAGAAACATTGTAAAAGTTGGATGAGGACATAATATTATTATTGTTTTTCATAGACATTTTACCTACCTTTAGGTACAGATAAAATACACTTTGTATGAGCTTGGAATATAAATTGATGTAATGTAATATGTAAGGGGACTTAAATGCACTCAGAACAGGAAATAGTGTTCATTTTTCGTTAGATGGCAGTGCTTTGCCACAATTATGGCTCAAAATATGGGATAAAATATAGCATACATAAAGCCCTGGAATTACAATATTTCAATCACCATCCATATCTCAGAAAATTCAATCAAACAACATGTATAAAGACCACAGACAACTATGGCAAAGCCTCCTCAATCGACATCATATCCGTATCTAACTTTTACATATCCGCAAATCACATTCTGTCCGATGTCAACTGTTACAAGGGAACATGATACTGTTGGAAGATCTAGTAGTTTTGTGACAACGTGCAGACATTTTGTTCTAGGGCCTTTGTATCCAAACAGATTTTTTGTAAAATCAACTTGTCTTTAAGGTACATGTACTTCAATAGTGTACAAGAACAGTATCTATGGTCATAATAGGCCTGCTCAGTAACAGCTGGTATATAGATAAGATATACCATGTGTATGACAAGTATTAATTACCACTCACGTCAAAACTGCACATGTGATAATATCATACACTTTCGTCAATGCATTCCACATGTGGATACGAAATGCTGAGTAAATGGTCATGCTTTAGTACACCTAGCCTACTGAACTGAACTGATTTCTTCACAAGGAGAATCGTATTCATCCCTCCTCTTTTGTATCTTAATTCAACATTCACGTCACAAAAGCACGTATCCGTTTTCAAGTGGTCTTTGAAATTGTCTACTTTTTTTTAATCCAAAGTGTTTCATTTTGTTGTTGGCAGGGTGAGCTGCCGTTGGCTGTGACTCAGTTCCAGGCTCCTTCCCGGGCTTCTGCAGACGGCAACTGTCTCTCAGCAGACGACAACTGTCCCAGCCATAGGTGGCGCCACCGCCTACCACTCCCAATTACCGCCAATTATTGCCAATATTGTTCCAAGTCACGCCTCAGCGTCGACTTATATTTGTCGTTTTTGCCAATCATTCCCGGAGATTATTGTTGTCCCTTGATTTCCAGTAACGGAAACTCCACGTATTGTTGGGGGAGGATGGAAGGGGAGAACCGTTTTTTACCCTTTACAAACTTCAATGTGATCCAATTTTGGGCCAGTTGTGTGCCACGTCTGAATGCAGGCTTTTCGTGTGAGGTCTGCTCACAATGTCTGTGAGGTCTGCTCACAATGTCTGTGAGGTCTGCTCACAATGTCTGTGAGGTCTGCTCACAATGTCTGTGAGGTCTGCTCACAATGTCTGTGAGGCCTGCTCACAATGTCTGTGAGGTCTGCTCACAATGCCTGTGAGGTCTGCTCACAATGTCTGTATGGCCTGAGGGTCTTTCAAAGAATTGCATGAACTACACAAACAATTAAGAAAACAGCTTGTCAGGATTATTACATGCATAGGCCATTGAGATATGTGACATGGGTCTATAGATGTACTGTTTTTCTTCAAGTGAACCCAATAGTATATTCCATTATTTACGCACACATTACCTGAACCCCTGTGGTACCCCAACCCCCTTACCTGAAAAATAAACGCGTACACAGAGGACTACGTGTTTATTAACTGTAACATAAACTACCGAATAAAATTAGCAAGGTACCAAGAACATCTCCAATGATGGGGTGATATACTTATCTAAAAGAAGAGAACAATACATATATATATATATATAGACACATGCGACTTACAATGACTCAATATGTGGGAAATGTGTTTCAGCAAGAAGCACTGCCTGCCACACTTCGACAAATATGGATCTGTTTACGTTTCACCACTTTGTTATGTTTTACTTGATAACTTGAGGTGAAATTTGTCTTTATTGATCATTATTACTACGGCTATTCTTGTATGATGCTACTATTCTGCGCCTAGAACGGACCACAGAGTGAGAGGGGTGTTCATGAGGGGGGGGAGGGGTTTATGATGGGACCAGAAAAAAGAAAGGCACCTGGTAGCTGAGATGTGATTTTAGGGGGAACCCCTGGATTTTTAACATTCCAAGAAAAAAATACGTCGTTTGCCTTTTAGTCAGCTATTAAAATGCAGATGCCATCTAACTTAATATTATGTTAAATTTGTATGTCTACTCCACTGTATGTATATGAAGAGTGATAACACAACTCAAATTGAATGGCCACATCTTATTTTCAGCCGATATTAGCGATATAGACCTGAGGCCTATTTGTCCGAGCATTGTGGTCTGAGTAACCTGATCTAATTTTACATCTTCACTTGTCTTTACTGTACATGTAGCTGTTTCCTACATATGCATATACAACAAATACATCTCATGTTTTCTTTTTTGATTATATTGACGATATCGCATACAATCAGAAGATAATGAATAATGTCTGTCCTTCGTTTACCACCATATGTGCATACATTTTCAAACCATTTGCTGCATCTGTTACTATTATTTCCGTACCACCATTATTGGCAGAAGATGTGTGTCCTATTCCGGACTTTGGCACTGATGCTACGTTCATGATGCTGATGCATATATATAACGGGGCTGTATGGTAGTCTCCTTAATTCCTTTATGAGTGCTGAGTACAAGTAGGCTTATTTCTGCTCCATGTTAAGGGGGCACAATAGGTTAGATCCAGCAGAACAGTTAATCATGTATATTTCACTAGAAATGTGCTAAACCCAGATATGTTATACATGGTTGCGATCATATAAAATATCTACATCAGATTTCTTCCATTGTTTTGTGTTGCTATGGCTGTGGAATGTAAATGGAACAAAAACGTTCTTTTTTAGCTTCTTTTCATTAGAATGGCACTATTGTTTGGAAATATAGTGTAATTTTAAAATTGAAATGGGTTTTTGGTGTGCATACAGAGGGCGGTTTTTCATTTTTAACTGATATCTCAAATGTTAAGCTCTACAGAGCTGTTCAAAGTTGCATGGTTACCAAAATACGGTGATTTTCTCAATTTTACCCCAAAAATCACCCTTTTTTGGTAACTATCCAACTTTGAAAGGCTCTGTAGACCTTAATATTTGAAATATCATTAAAAGAAGCAAAACCGCCCTCCATTATGACACCAAATACCATTTAAAATTTTAAAATGGTAAAATTACATTTTATTTCTATACAATAGTGCCATTCTAATGAAAAGAAGCTAAAATAGAACGTTTTTGTTCCATTTACATTCCACAACCATAGCAACACCAAATAATGGAAGAAATTTGAAGAAGGCATTAGATATGGTCATAACCATATATAATATGTTTAGTTTTAACACAATTCCACTGAAATATACATGATCAACTGTTATACCTCTTTACCCTATTGTGTCCCCTTAAAGGGGTGCGTTTGCCCTTAGGCACCCTACCATAGACAGCGGTAGCTGTTACTTTCCATCCAGGGGCGACACACGGGATTCCGAGATGTACACCCGATGCCGCTTTAAAGTGTTAACCTTTAATGTGCCTTTTAATGGGAGCATTTAATTGTGCTTTTAGCACAGAATGGTTTCTTTTTCTGGATCAGCAAATACTGTTATCACTGATGCATTGCTTGGGACTATACTTCTCAAGTGCGCAGGGTCGTGTGTGTCATATTTCTTTATGCATTATTAAGTATCATTCTGGCTTTATAGGGAACCATCTATGTATTTGACCCACACATCCATCATTGCACTTATGGCTTCTAGCTAACAGGGGGCTTATACATTTGGGATATGACATTCAATACAATACCCTACGTGCATTACAGAATCCCCTTATATAATAAGACTTTGAATTCATGTCCTGTTATGGAGAAACTTGTATCGTTATTTTGATGAATATAAGTATCATCACAGAGGGGAGGCATGCTTCACTCTTGTAGTCTATATGAAGCCATTATATCAAAGGGACGCCTCAGCTTCTGCCTGTAGATGCTCATTAGTCCATTAATTAGAACCATAGTCTTTGTAATAGGAACCTGACATTTGAAGGGTACCAAGATAATAGTCTCCACGACAGCTACACTTTGAAAGATACACCTATTTATTTTTGATGAGACTAGACCATACATCTAAGAGATACAGTTTGATTCATATCAAGGTGTCTGATGCCGGCTCCCGGGGTGGGATACACGTTATAGACCAATGTGCCAAGAAAGGGTGACTTTTTCAAAATAAAGTTGCGTTTACATTAGATTCAGTTAAATGCACGTAACATTGTCTATAATGGCTATATTTGCAAACATCTCATATCAGGAGATTGACAGGACAATTATCTTTCAAATAGTATACATTTCAATGCAGGATTTTATATTCCTGGATTTGTTGGTCACACTTCAGAAATGTTAAAAAACTTTATCAGCAACTTTTCTGAAAAGTCACCCTTTCTTGCTGCACTGGTCTATAGTAGTATTAGTAGTGGTCAGTCTAGTTAGATGTCATGATTAAAGATATGTTTGACACCCCTTAAAGGGAATCAACGCCAGCGCCAACACCTCCCCCTGGTGGAAACCTCTTGAGTTAACACCAGCTATACCTTAGTTACCGTACCGTCGCGTTTAAGCGCCAGGTATTGAATAAGCGCCGGTCTTGTATAAGCGCTGGGGGTATGAGGGGCCTGAAATTACTCTTAAGCACTAAGATCTTGAACAAGCGCCTGTCTAGTATGCCAATAAATAATTTGTAAATTGAAATACGTATCACCTCAATTAGTCAGTAAGGCCAAAAAAATAAAAGGTATGTTTCAGGTTACATGGTCTGAAAATCTAGGGTAGATAGGTCGGATTTTTTTTCTTTTTTAAGATTTTTTCTTTACTTTGGCCTGAAAAGTACCCAGAAATCAACTCACGAACTTCAATGCTGACTCACCAATGACCACCTCGACTCGTGAACTCTCAGATCGACCCTGAAATGCCCAAAAATGCCCTGAGATATTTTATTTTTTTTCAAAATTGCATAAAGATTTCTAGGGTCGGCCTTGTTTTGCTAGGTAGGGTCGGGTTACCTGAAACACACATTTTTTTTCTTATTTGGCCCAATGATTTCTGATAAAATGTTTGGTTTTACATACCTCTAGCTTGTGGCAGTGAAGTTCATTATGAGGTACACTGTAAATAGTTCATGTAGGTACACAGTAGAATCTACTGTAGAATGGATTTACAGTATATTCTATTGTTTACCTACAACAAACTGTACACCTACAGTAGAATCTACTGTACACCTACAAAATGGCAACCAACTTTTTACAGTGTAGGAGAACCTGTATGTCAGCAGGATATCTTTCAATGGTTTTTTTCTCAACTAATGGTTTAAAACAGCAACAAATGGGAAGGTGCTTTCTTGTCAGTGTCTACTGGAATATACCAGAGGTGACGGGTCGAGAGAGAAAAATATGCCCCAGAGCCGCCTTCTCTCTAGGTCTGTTTCCTCTGTGGCCCTTTTCCCCGCCCCAGTCAAGTTACTTCCTACACGCCATCAATAGAGGGAACTGTTAAAACGTAAAGATCTTGATACTTATGCAAATGCATACCGGGTATACCTTTTGGAAACCATATATATAGTGAATAGTCCTTGCTGTATTTTATTGAGGACGTGGGAACGTGGTTTTGAAGCATTTGACATCACAGAGAGAAGAAACAGCGTCAAAAGGGAGTCCAGGTTGCCTCCAGAATGACTCCCCTGTTTATGGGAGTTGAGGTCACCTAAGGGAGTCTAAGTGACTCTCTGGCTGACCTAACCTAAGGGAGTCACCTGGGGGAGTCATATGACCCGGAGAGCTATGTGACTCCCTTAGGTCAGCCAGAGAGTCATCTAGGTTCCCTTAGGCGACCTGGACTCTCCTAGAGAAGGGAGCCATTCTGGAGGCAACCTGGACTCCCCTTTGACGCTGTTTCTTTTCTCTGTGATCTAATGGATGTTTTGAGCTACAAGTTCAATACATATGTGAATAACTACGAATGTAACCTTTGCTGTAATAATAGTGATTTAAAAGACACAAACGAATTTCAATAAGACAGGCACATTTTAATTATGTATCGTTTCACATAACATCTGAGGCTATCACAGTTTCAATATGTAATCTGTATCGCTAGTTACCGTTTCAGTAATATAAACCTGAAAGATTGGTTTACTGAGATCTTTATATTCCGTTACTAACATTCATAACTGGAATCGAAATTTCCAATATCATGTCTAAAACACCTGTCTCTAGGTGTTTCGCTCTCATTAGAGGGTAGGAACATCAAATTAGATTTTTCATAAAATAGTCCATTCGTCAATTCTTAAAGGGCTCCACCTGTCGATATGTATGTCATCCTATTTTTCTGTGTCTGTCTATAGTACAGGGTGATAGGCTTCTAATTTATACAGAGTCAGGTATACAAAATAGCTCCCTTTGGAGAGAGCTCCTCATTACTGAACCCCCTTCAGAGGGTGCATAGGTAGTGGTGGACTCTCCCCCATCATCCAAGATGGCACGTGGGGACGAACTTGCCAGGTGACTAGACGCCACCCATTTTACCTGTAATCTTAAAAAGCCCACTTTTCCGGTAATCTTAAACAGTTTCGAGGCCTATCCTCTAGATGGCACCACTGTAAATTGGTAACATTGCTCTATATATCAGGGGCTCTACCCCCGCATGCCATTTTTCTTTCTCTCATCTTTTATTTTTCTTACATGAAACTGTAACAGAACTATAACCAAACCCATTTACCTTTAAAGGGAAGGCGATACAGTGGTGCCATCTTGAGAAGAGGGGGGATCATTAAGATTACAGGTAAAAGGGGTGGCGTCTAGTCACTTGGCAAGTTTGTCCCTTGGTGTATCATGCACATGTTCTCAATGAGATATCTCTATACATCATAAAGAAAGCAAGGTTCTGGAAGAGATTCATATAGGTGGATATGGCTCAATACTACATATACCATAGTAGTAGGTCTGTAAATGTGTGCTGTACAATTAGGAACTACATGGATTAGAAAGTATTATGCTACCCAACATAAAACATATGCAATATCATTATGATGGGGATAATATCATAGGTCGGTCCACGTACACACATGGACATTCGGTTTTGATTGAGTTTTAGTCTATAATGTCATTAATAAGGCAATATCTGAGCTATATACAAACACTAAGTATTGTTCTTTGTGCATCCTCTCAGTCAATTACTGTTTATGATTTTGCATGCATTTGATGCCTTGGCCCAATCAATTATATGTTTAGTTCATTCAGAAATAAAAGTATAGCACTTCATGATCACATTCTTCATGCATGTATGTACATGCTGTGTTTACTTATGTAGTGCATGTGTCCAATATACAGTTTATGTGTCAATATTATATCAACATTATATCTTATAAATATTTTCCTGACTAATATGTATCAGCTCAAATAAAACGCCACTCCATATTTGTTATCAAATTAGAGCTTACAGTGTAGGAAATGTAATGAGGTGAAGAAAACATGCACATTTATAACTTCCACATATACTTAATCTCTTCATTACTAAAATGTGAATTTGGTTCTCCGATAGCCTGCAATAATCTATATGATGTAAGCCTCAGCAAAGAAAAGCGCCCTCGTCACTTTTCTCATGGCTTAGTATATTATTTGGAGAGGCCAAACCATTACTGCTAGAAAGTATGGCTATGCATATCTCAAGCTTGTGGAAGTGCCCTGGATAATCTCTCCCAGAATGTTGGTTCATTACGAAGTAGGTAAACATTCTGTGCAAGGTAGGTCTGCATATCATGAGGAACATTTCTTAATTGGTGTCGTTCTTGATCTGTCATGTCTAAAACAGCAATGAATGGGAAGGTATTTTCCTGTCGGTGCCGACTGAATCCTTGTGTAAACTCGGTTCGACACCAGGGACTGTCAATAAAATCCTGGGTGATGAAGTTTAACATCCCCTTGCTCTCCCAAACACCCTTATGTATATCATCCATGATCCTGTCACCAGCTATGAAGTCTCCGTGATACGTGAAGTACTCACATCGTGGAATGTTTGCATCCAACTCCTGCAGAAAGACATCCACATCTTCATGGTTATCAGAGCAGAAGCTGATAAAGATTCTTTGACGTGGAGGCAGAGGTATTTCTATATCTACCTGGACACGCCTGCAACAGCAGCGATATCCGCGTCTCCTACAGATGTACAAAGTGACAAGAGCTGTCACTAAGACTACCCCAGCCACTGAGAAACAAATGATGACATCTAGATGAGGAATCTTAGGAGGAGGTGCAGGCAGGCACTCTGGTGGGGGAGAACTCCAACGGCCTGAGGGCAGGCATGTCAAGGTTTTATTTCCAACTACCTCTAGATCATTTTCACAGCTGTATGTGGCAGTGGCATTGAGTGAGACTCCATGAGAAATGGCAGTGTGATTGAGCGAGACTCCAGAAATAATGACACTCCCATTCACGATATCTAATCCTGCTGTGGAACACTCGACTTTCAGATATGTGCAGTCTGTAGAGGGTGGGAGACCGTCAGGGTAGTTTTCACAGTCTATGATTCCATTGATCTCTAGAACATGTTTGCATCCAAGGAATAACTCCTGACACATTCTCCTACATGGGACACTGTAGGGGGCCACAGCAGAGGGGTTTTCTGTGGTCCTTCTATCAGCATCCACTGTGATGTACCCAGTATCACCAGTACTACTTGGATGAGTAGTTTGTCCAGGTTTAGGTGGTGTGCACTGCGGATATAAGGAGCTACATGTAAAAATATTGATATGCTGATAACACTGAGCCTCGATATCAGATAAGGTAGAAAACACATCAATATATCGCCGATACTCAAATGCTTCTGCTGAATCCTTATGACCAAAACGGTTGGGGAACAGGACATAATTGGGTCTGCTATCATCAATATTTCTATCGCACATTGCATTTCCAACTGTGAGTGGTTTGCAGTCCAGTGCAACCTGATCGGTCACACAAAAGTCATAGTCAAGTGATAGTTTCTTTCTCTTTGTTCCACATTCATATGCAAAGCTCACAAACCAGTGTCTTGGCTGTAGATAAACAAAGGCCTGAGTGTCAGTACAGGTAAGTGTCTTGCCCTTTTGCACACACTTTTTACCATAGGTATTAGACAAGGATATATAGTGTTTGTTGGCAATCAGATTCCTGGCTTGGTTGAAGCATGTCCTAGCAGGTGGTGGCTCCTCCGCTAAGGTAGACCTGATGTTCATTATTGGACAGCATGTGGTGCTGTTATCAAAGGTAATTTTGAAGCTTACATTGAGGTTCTTTACTGCCTTCTCTGTAAGACGTATAATGTCACTGTACCTCTCCTTTGTATCCAAGCGTGCTTTAATAGTCGTACAATTCGATGTTGCAATATGTAGCATACAAGAACATGCCACAATAAAGAGAAGGAGTTGACAATGTGACGTCCAAGGTTTCATTGTTAGGGGAAGTCGTCTTACGCAGTAACTAATATGCACGGGTGGGTCAACACTGAAAGAGAAAAGCGGTTATTTTGTTAATGAGACTTCTCGTCAGTGCATACTTCATCACTAGAGTCTACCCTTTTAAGATCAAAGTATCCAAAATAGTATGAAGGTTTATATGATTGCCGATGTGATGGCAAGTGATGATATAATAAGTTCAGGCCAAAAAAAAAGAGGTGTGTTTCATGTTACCCGACCCTACCTATCAAAACAGGGCCGACCCTTGAAATTTTATCCAATTTTGAAACATTCAATTTGATAGTACAAGAGTCGACACTGTTGTCGGCGAGTGGGCACTAAAGTTTACGAATCAATTTTTAACTTTCCTATTTTTCTAGAAATTAGCAATTCTTTTGTCAGAAGAACAAGCGCCCATTGATTTCAGTGGCTTATTAAATAAATATCTGATCTCAGGAAATTGCCATTCAACGAAACCCCCTTTGCCCCCCCCCCTACGTTGAAACTGCTTGCCATGGCCCTGTTCCTAATGCTTTCAATATTTCAAAGAATAATTATCTAAAAAATAAAATTAATTCGACCTACCCATCCTAATATTTTTGACCTTCTTGTCTGAAACACACCTTTTTTCTTTTTGCCCTGTAAATGAATTCATGGGAGGGAGGCGCTGACTCAATAAATAGGATACCTATTCAGATATGTGCATAAACTTACAGTGGCGGCGGAACAGGTGGGGGAGGGCACAATAACATTGTAGACTTAGAATTCCCTAGAATACTCTAATCTCAAGGTAAAATTGCAAAAATTCAAAAATCCAAAATTTTCTCAGGATATAGTATGTTTCAAAACATCGCTGAATGCACTAATCTAAAAGTTAAATTCCAAAATTGTCCAGGGGCGTGCGGCCCCAAGACCCCCATATATGTAAGTCCATTTAATCAACATCCCTCAGGTCATGGGGTCCCCCCCCCCAAACTTTATCCATGTTCCGCTGCCCCTGACTTAGCCTACACTCTTCATGCTGAAATGAGGGGGGGGGGGCAACTGTTGCTGTGTATATCACATTCTAGTCAACCAGGCACATCACGAAAAATAAACTTGCATGGGCAGCAATATGTTTCTGACCTCAATATCTTCATACAAACCCCCGACCTCTACTCCAAACACTACCACCAACCAACTAACCTGAATAGTGGTTGTATCTTCTCCTGATTTCCACACTATCCGCTGTACCGCTGTATGGATCCATATCACCCTCTGCGGTGAAGAGATGTTACAGACCCACATGATAGTCACATCTCTCAATGTCCCAATGCACAGGAGGTAGACTGACTGTTTGTGTTAAGTCATAGCCTCTGGAGGTGAGACTAGGTCACGACACATACATAGGGAATTCCCTAAACATATACCTCTAGGTCACCCTTCGTGTATCCTGTACGTATTGAATACAGTGTGTGCCAGTTTATGGTGAACTTCCTGGTTAAATACTTGTAGTTCCCAATGTGGTCTGCTTTCATCAAAGGTGTTAATACCTCATAGTACTATTCATAACATGTGATGTCTTAATTGATTAAATGCGTATATATACACACTAGAAACAAGGAAGTCGAGGGAGTGTGAAGAGAAGAGAGGGGATGGGCTCCGGCAGATATAGGTGTCCCTGGAGAGGTATATGACTGGACCAAAAGAAACACTCATGCATGTCCATTTGTAAGCAGGGGTATCCCGGGATGATACCACAAACTACCGGGGTGTTTCATTTTGCTTTAAAACCAATATACCAAAATATTATTTCACAATTATTCATTCAAATTTTATGATATAATGTAGATCACAAAGTATGCTGTTTTATCATAGGTAGACAAAATGAGACTATATTGACTCTCGATCATTTAGACATAATAATATTAGTCACAATAAAAAGCATGTTGCTTCAGCTGTACAAGACAAATGGGTATTCATTTGTTGTAAGGCTCTGTGGGAAGAAATATGCCGTCCTGTGTTTTTATACCCTCCAATTCTAACACCACTGTGCCTCTCTGCAAGAAGGAACTAAATTAAATCAGTGCCTTGACGACAAAAAAAAACATAACTATACCACCCTGTCTATTGGTCCAGATTATGGGGGATATGTTTTGACTATGGATGATATATGCTTTTTAAGACGACGGGAAATATGCTTTCCCAGCAAACAAAAAACGTTATACAACATTTTGTAACGTTATTTAACGTTTTATAACGTTTTTCTAAGGCTCCTCACTATGGCATAACGTTATATACAGTTTTAGAACGTTATTTTGACGTAAAATAACGTTTTTTTGTTAGCTGGGTTTTGTCAATGCACTGATTTCAATTAGTCCCAATGTGCATACATACCTTCTGCACCTGCCCCTTGTCAACACTGCCCAATGAACAAATAACATTATACACGGTTGTATAACGTTTCTCTATGGCTTCCTATCATGGCAAAACGTTATAGTTATATAACGTTAGAAACGATATTTTGACGTGAAATGAATTAATGGGTTATTTTAGCTGGGTGGTCCCCACGATTATGGGAACGATCGTAGGCCTACTAGTCATCCACCTGATTGTACCACTTTGCCCTACGTGGGACTGATCGTACCACTTTTCTGGAACGATCGTACCATCAGTATTGAGAATGATTGTACCACTTTGTAGGAATGATTGTACATTGTATCACTTTGTAGGAATGATTGTATCACTTTGTAGGAATGAGTGTACCACTTTGTAGGAATGATCGTACCATCTAATAACTTCATCTCCATATCATTTTCATACACAGCCATTATTCAGGACCCTTGGTGGCATTAATGAGTACCCGGGGGGGGGGGGCACTGCCTATCTTTTCTATAGTAACCATGTGTGAACATCACCTAAAATTCGATACCCTTTATCACGGGAGACAAATCAACAAAATGGCACCCTTTTCACGGGAAAGGGAGCACAGAACATACCCTTATAAAGGGTGACCAAGCAAAAATCAGGGAAGATCTCGACAAAAGGTACCGCTTAAAACGTACCCTAATATTTTCACTGTCAAGAAAATTTGAATAAAAAGTTTGATCTGAACTTTTTTTTTAGGCATTAGGCCTTAAAAACTCTTTCCCAAAAAGCAACCCTTTCCCCCCTTGGAATCGTGTTCACACATAGGCCTAGTAACTAAAGCTGAGGGAGTGACCCCCCCCCCCCCCCCACCCGAGATGAGTACCGGTACACATTTATGAATGCAAAAAATCATCCGACGGGTGTTGTCAATCGGTGCTAGTATAAACTGTGGCAGTCTTGGTTTTAACGTTCTCTATATATTATCATCAGCTCAATCAAACAAATTGAACAAAAAACACTATTAGAATGATGGGACATGCTTATCAGAATATAAGATTATTTCTCATAAGGCAATTTCTTTTCTTTTTTTGGGGGGGGGGGGTATTTTGGGGGTTTTGGGGGATTTTTCCTGAATTTGGGAGATTTTTTTTTATTGAAATGGATGATATTCAACGGTCATAAAAATCAATTAAACTTGAAATAAGATAGATAATGGTCATGCATGACAAGAGAGAAATACCTTAAGAACTGAGTAATAACATGGCTAAAAGATGGGAGCAAGAAAATTATGAAAAAGGATAATAATTCAAAAATAAGAAATTTCCAGGGTCCCTTTTGCCTGCCCCCAATAACGTTTTGCCCCAGGACTTTCGGCCAATGGCCTTCGTAGGTCAGGTTATGCTATCCCACTATGCTATTGATGGAACTAGCACAGTTTTGATTATTTTCATGGATGACATAGGCCTACTTCTATGCTTTGTAAAAAAAAAAAAACTTGTTTCAATTCAGGGGTTTACCTCTGAGTTATTTGCCATCTTCCCTGTCCGTTTTGACCCAGTCTCCCAAGGGAAAAGGGAGGAGGTAGGGGATGAGAAGGATGTGAGATAAGATAATTGAATTATTATTCATCCCCTATGCCAATTGGTACATTGTACAACTAAAGCTACAGACTGAGAGCCCGGCCACATACGTTCAGCAAAGCAGCAAGGGCCGCGGGAAAACCAATGGGAAAGTAGTGTGAACTTTTACCGCTAGATGTCAGTGCGGCAGATTGTGGCGCCCTCTCTCGGCAATGCTGGTTACCGGTGACCACTTTCAGAACCAGCGAAATCCCCACCGCGAAAAAAACTCAACGTGTGAGGCAAGTTTGAAAGACTTTCCGCTCTGTCAACCGCAACTCCAGCTGTTTATCTACAAAATTCATGGCGATTTACGTCGCGGAAGCAAGACGTAGGGTTTTATATGACCACGATGGGATAGTTCACATGTAGGACTAACGAATTTGTGCTCAATATGGATGCCGATGACAAGGAGAACGTTGTTGGGTTTGATGTGTGTTCGTACGTTCACTCGAATATGGAAAACGGCGACCAAAACAAAAGCAAGTGTGCCGACGTCTCGACGGTCCAAGAAGGGATGCTTCAACCTGTAGACTTGACAACAGACAAAATAGCTGTCGTGGTTAGTGGCCAAGACGAGGAAAGATGGTGAGATGCATTTATTGGTTACATTACTGTTCAAATTTGGCTAGTTCTATAGACTATAGTTCTGTAACACTGACTGAGACGTTACAAGGACCCACCGATTTTATAGACCTACTCACTCACTGTCAGTCAGTCACACTCACTCACAATGTAGATCTGCCTTAAATTGCCGTTGGAAAAGTTTTAGAATAAACTAAGGAAGTGCTCATTTTTTAACAACAGGGGGGTGGTGGATTTGGGGGGGGGTAAAAAATTTGGACCCCTTGAGTTGACCGGGGGGGGGTAAAAAAAATTCAACCCGTTTTGAGGGAAAAAGCCCGCGCGGTACTATGCTACAAAGGGGCGCGAACGCGCGCGATTTTCGGCCTGCCGGGGGGGGGGGGGTTAAAAAATTCGACCCCTCTTCGGGGGGGGGTGAAAAAATTTTCAAAAAAAATCTCACCGCCCCCCCCCCCCCCTGTTGTTAAAAAATGAGGACTCCCTAATTTTAATAGAGAGTGATCAATTTAATACAATGGGAGGGTGGGGATGGATTGGAGGGGATAACAGAAAGTACCCCTCTAACTAAGACTCTAAGACCCCTTTATAATAGGGTCAGAAATCGGCTCGCGCGCGGGCTCTTTGAAGCATACCGTAAAACCCCGCCTATAAGCCGACCCCGCCTATAAGCCGAAAGTGACTTTGACAGAAAAAATTCGGCTTGTATGAAATCATTTTAACATTTTAGAGAACCCCGCCTATAAGCCGAATGTGATTTTTGGGGTCTTAGGCCCCCCCCCCCTGGCCCCTGCCCCGACCCTTCAAAAAATTGTTTTAAGAGAGATTTTGATCGTTTTATGTCATGGGAATACCATGTGCCATTTGTTTAACATTTATATTTCATGTGGAAATGATTTGTAAGGGTCTCAAATTCGGTCTTATTGCTGACAAAGTTTTCGTACACTCTACACCATTATCTCCATTACCCTTTGCAAAACCCCGCCTATAAGCCGAATGTGAGTTTGAAGAAAATATTTCGGCTTATATGGAAAAAAAACGCCAAAATAAATTCGGCTTATAGGCGGGGTTTTACGGTAGTAACGCGCTGGCTTTTTGGTTCAAAACAAGTTAAAAATGTTTGACCCCCCTCCAAGAGGGGTCCAAAAGTTTTTGCCCACCCCCCCCCCCCCGGTCAAGGGGTCCTAATTTTTTTGCCCCCCCCCCCCCTTGTGAATGATCACTCCCTTAGACTGAGACTTTAACACCTTAGACAGTTAGAGACAGGTACCTAATCCTATTGAGGCTATTCTAATCCCTGAACGTCGGGAACGGATCCTTCTACACATTAGTATAGGGATTACAACTCTATAAAATAAAGATATGATTCTCCCTTATGGACCATTTGCAACACTGGATGATTCGTCCTACATGTTTCGCTCTACTTTCTGGATGATTCGCCCTTGTACCAATCCCCATAAAAAATACCACTCTCTAACTTCTGAACAAACGACTTGCCAGTCATTGAGATGTACTTTTGACTTTTCTAGTTTTTAGATTGGCAGGGGTCCAATTCAGACTACAAATACCAGTTGCCGTGAGCAACATAGTGTACTTACAACTCGACATCCACAACACGTGAAACAATGGAAGTAGAGAGAATAAATACACATATAATGTAGACATGTAGACATGCTTAGAACCTGCAATATACATGTCATACCATAGACTCAGGTTTACATAGAAACGTGCTTGAAGGGTCCAATCTTCATCGAAAGAACTGAGTCAGTCTGTTCAAGGTAAACTCATATTGGGTCAACTCGAGTAAGACACACCTGAAGCCACATCTGTTAGTTTTAACCATCACAGTATTAATCTGGATGAAGATGAGTGATATAGAGGGTGCAGACCGATGATATATTGAAGACACAATACCTGTATACCCGCTTTAATACTATACTATAGAAGATAGTTGTGTGCAGCTAGAGTACTGAAGTAGTCTTTATGTGAGATGGGCACACTGGTAACGGTGGCAACGTGCCCAGACTTGTCCACCCGTCACGGTTGGCTGCACACACCTGGCACTCCTCTCTACGTACAGTATGAGATAGGGCACAGGGCAACCTGCCCCGGGTCCAAGCTAAGCCACACTATGGGAATATAGG
The DNA here is from genome assembly GCA_947462335.1 of Harmothoe impar. Classification (NCBI taxonomy): domain Eukaryota; kingdom Metazoa; phylum Annelida; class Polychaeta; order Phyllodocida; family Polynoidae; genus Harmothoe; species Harmothoe impar. Next base: position 54,737,229 of record OX381715.1, read on the forward strand.
ATTTTCGCCAAAATATTGAAATAGGGCAAAACTTCTGTGTTCTCGCTGGAATTCACATGTTAAACTATCGTATGTTTATTCCTTGTGAAAAGTTGACCAAAATCGAAACGGTTTATTATTTTGTGGAGCAAATATCAGCTTTGATGATCGACCTAAAAGTTGTATCAGTAATTGTACTAAAACAGAACTTGATAGAACACAAACAATCAGGATACTACAGATATGTCATAAGTGAAATACAGGAAAACGTTTTAACCAATTAGGTGTGTACAAATTAAAGCAAGACAGCATTGTTAGTGAGGAGAGTGGGAGGGGGGTGTAAAACAATTACATGTAGTTATCAGCATCCCAAAGGTAGAATAGACATTTAAAAAGAATAATGTCTCATGTTATTTACATACATTGCAACCACTGGTTGTTAAAAATACGACCATCTTTTAACCACATACAAATGTATTATTCCTTCCTTTGTTTCTTGCTGTCTTTTTCGAGGGGGCCGTTTTATTTTTTTTTAATTCTCGTCTTTTTAGGGGGATGTTGTTCCTGAATTATAGTCGTACTTGGCACCTCAGTATGGCTATAGTCTATCCCCTGTCATGGCGCCCCTTCTTACCGCATTGGTATCCGCCCCCTTTCATAGCGCTGTAAATAGTTTCTTTGGCAGGGACCTGTATTCAGTGGTCAGCACTTTGCCAATTCTGTAACATCAGGTGCCAGGCGTATAGATATATAACAATAAAGATGGCTGTCATGGGCATTGTAACATAGTTAAGGAGAACTGCAGTATTTGTAAAGAGATGTCTTATATGTAGCCGATCACTCACCACCCATGACGTCCTGGGCCCCAACCCGCGATAACCCCAGGACTGTCAGACCGCCATAATGTGCTCAGGTGTAATTTCATGGAAGAAACCACTGCCAAAGTCGAGTTGTAAAGTTTTGACCATAACTGTCATTTATGGGTACTTACTTTCACGAGTTCAAGACCATAAATACCTCTCTAGGTATGAGATTTCGCATTTCTGCATTGGGCACCAGAGGGTTGTTTCGCCTATAGTGTACACTGTATTTTGTAATGGTAACGTTGCTAACTGCATTTGCTAGTATTCGATATATTTGTATACATTACAAGAACATGTGTATATCCAACTTGAGACTTTCTGTATTCCATTCTTTAGCACATGATCAGCACTACAATTGGAAATGTCTTGTCCATTAACTTGTGTCTTAAATTGTATATTTTTTCATTTGTTTTAGGATAAAGGAACCCTTGGCCTGTCGTGAAAATAGTGACGAAGAGGAAGTCTTCTTTGGTGATGTTACGAACAAGGAAATCAAGAAGACGAAAAAGTTCAACTCTCGCAAAACGGCAGTGTTTGTTCCCGGGTTCCGCAGGGACCGGCGACTGATGCGCTACACCATGGTGCCACCCACTCTTAATATGGTAGGGGAAAACGAAGAGGCCACAGCCAACTTAGTCAATACAGGTGTCACAGCGACAATTAAAGAACAGGCTGTTATTAATCCAACAGTGGCTGAAGAAAATGGTCAGCATGAAAAAGAAGTTGGAAGTAATCCATTAGAAGTCCAAGCAGCAGACCAAGAGAGCATTGTAGATTCTGCAGGAACTGCTGCGCCCTCGGTGGTGGAAAATGACACTGAACCTATTGAGAACTCAGCAGCTGCTGGTGCGGCTGCCGTTGGTGCAGTTGTTGCTGATGCAGTTGGCGCTGGTGCAGAGAGTGCAGGTAAGGTGGTGGTGTGTGTGACAGACAGGTGTTGTAACCTACATGTGGCGGGCAGTGATGGAGGTGGTCCAGAAATGGAGAACCTCATTACCGAAGTCATCAACGAAAGTCTGCACGAGGTAGACGAAGAACCTGACTGTTCGCTACTTCTACCGTCCGCACCCAATGATGGGTCATCATCCAGCGGCCCTGGCTCTGGTGGCTCGTCCGACGACGACAATAGTGAGGATGAGATGAGCAATCAAGAGATTGTCGAGAATATGATGAGGGTGCTTGACAAAAGGACTGCCTTCCTCGCAGCACTCGCTAAAATGAGGCAACGTCCAGACAATAACCCAAATACAAAGGGAAAGCCAGAGTCATTTGAAAGAATGCTTAAGGAATCTGAAGATCTTAAAGGATCTGAAGTTCGGCAAACACTTGAAATCACTGAAATAACAGATGAAGATGAATTATCACAAGAGCAACATAGTGAGAATGATGCAAAGGAAGACTTGTCAGAGACAGCCCATGAAAAGGCATGTGCAGATTTAGAGACTGATTTCCAGAAGCTTCAGGTGGAGTCAAAGTCTGATGTGGACAAAACCTCCCAATCATGTGTCCATAATTCACCACCAGAGAACATTAAATCTAAATCAGAATCTACAGATGAATCTGTAGTTAGGAAGGACTTGGGTGAATCAATCACCCAGAGATTAAAACTCAACTCAGAGAATGAAAGCAATGACAAGTCAATGAGTTTCCTGAACAGAAACAACAGCAACTCAGTTGAATCTGATCTTTCACTTGACCAAGTAGCTGATGATATTTCAGAACTCACACTTGATTCTTCGCTACCCCGAGGGCAGGAGATTCTTCCCAATCTTACGGACGACCGCGCCTTCGCGATCGACACAATTGTCGCGCGAGCGGCGGACAGCAAGGAGTTAGTGGACATCTTACCGGAACTGGATGTGGATGATATTATCGACCTGCTCGCAGAAAGCTCAGCTGCAGATTTGTTTACACCTCAGCGCGATGCGGCTTCCGCTGGTGTTATCGCTGATGGTAACTTAATGCCAAGACATTTTGATAACACAATGGTGGTGGCCAGCAATAATCGAATAGCCTCACCGTCTATGATGTACCCAACACTGCCTGAGATTTCTACACGAATAGGAGCCACACATACCGTGACTAGCGTCCTCGGACCCATCTCCTCCCCAGGTGCAGTGAGAAGCGAGAAGCGCTATCGCTCTATATATGCAACTCTGCCAACCGACTCGATTGAGATTGAAACCCAAGTAGTACCGACGCGTAATCTGGACACTGATCTCTTAGCATCATTTGGTAAACTAGACATTGAGGAGGAATCAAGTAGTAGTCAGTGTCCTCTGGATGATTCACTCTTAACAGGCACTCAGATGGTTCTCCCAGTACAGTCGGATTCACCCCTTACTATAGCGCCCAAGGAGACTGATAACCTAGACGTTAACTTGTGTTCACCTGAACCACAGTCACCTGTGTTTAAGGGGAGTGGTTCATCGCCTGTCCAGAACACAGGCTCACCACTACTTAGTACAAGAGACACAACCATGGTAGGCAGACCCAATGAGTTATGTGTTGGTGCTAAGCAAGGACAACATACCCCAGAGGCATCTACATTCTCACCTAGAGTTGTGTTCACAGAAAAGAACTTCTCTCCTCTTCTAGAGGTTCACTTTCCTCCTTCCCCACCAGTTGAAATACCCGCTGGACTGCGGAAGTGTACAGTGCATGCTTCGGTCTCTCCCAAATCCAACCTGTGTTCATCACATCCCGCGTCCAGAGAAATGAAAAGAAAGCACCTGTCCGGGGAAGAGGCTGCCTGTAAAGAAGTAGCCCCGACAAGTGGTCAGAAGCACCGCGGTGCACCAGTGAAGATCACTCCAACAAAGGCTAGAGTTCCCCGGACACCGCCCAAAAAGGTCATCGGGCAACCTAACGTTCACAAATTCCATACTGCATTTGGGAGAAATCCAGCGTCACGATCACTCGTGCACAAGTTCTCTATTCATGTAAGCCCCAAAACTATCTCAAAGGCTGCCCCCAAAACTCCTGCATCAAATTCCAAGACGAGAGCAAAATCACCAGTTTCAGCTCGGAAGCTCATGCTAAGTAAACCCCCCATGTCCGGTCGGACTCCGAACAAGGCGCAAACACCGGGAAGTGGAAGCTCAGGGGCTAAAACTCCAGGCTCGGCTACTAGAAAAACGCCATCAGACTTATACACGGGGACACCTGCTAAAGACAAACCCACATACTCCAGTGTGGGATCTGCTCAGAGGTTATCATCCAACAAATCAAAGGACAATTCAGACAGGATAACCCCCATGAAGCCCTTATTCACCCGTCCCTCCCCTTCTGGCAGAGTACATGGGACCCCGCTCCGACAGGCCGTCACGCCAAAAACACCGTTATCACAGGAAAGTACTTACACTCAGCTGGGTAGACGCGCGCCTCATGGGAAACCGAGAGGGACGCCGCTGAGGGTGATTGAAGGAGAAGTGAGCAGCTCACCCGTGTTCACGAGCAGCTCCCCCTCCAGGGTCACAACACGTAGACGGGGTGGGTCAGCAAAGAAGGCAAACCACCACCTGGGGGACTCGGCAGGGAGAGACACGCATGGCGCAGCACTGGGTGAAGACCCGCTCTATGAGGCAGCACAGACTCCTAGGACGGACCAAGGAGGTATGTTACATAACTTACCAGACATCTACAAGATATATTGATATCCTCCACCTCCACCAATACTGTGGTACATGAATTGTTTTAAGAAGACTTCTAAACACATAATGTGGGCTTTTCATTAGCTCTAGATTTTAACCCTTTAAGGGCCGCATAGTGCTTCAATGTGCTATCATGCCCTTGCTTGTCCTAATACATGACTCTTCAGGTGGTATCAACCTGGTGAATTACTCGCTGGCGTACTACTCGCCAGGGCTGCATTCAAGCACCATATAAAGTCAAAAGGGCAAAGTGTAACTACCCGTTGTATTTCAGAGAAGCCGGCCGTCTTCACTAAAGGTACCCCGAGGTATGGGGAGTACGAGCAGGATGACGCCGACTTTATTGATGCTGAATTTGACATTTACTCGGAAGAACCACCCGTGTTTGACCTCTGTGACCTGCAAGACGACCTACCAAATGGTAAGACGAAGCCTGAATTTATGAAAGAGGAGTTCAGGAGTTCATAGCTAATATCTTATCGACTAAGTATTGAATGTGAATGCATTTCGAAGGGATAGTTTAAAAAAAAAAAAGAGACAGTGAAGAAAATATGTTTATTCCCATCTCAGTGAACTTCCACTATATTTAAGCCATGCCGCAATTACACACTAGATCAAGATTAATCGATTTGAATTTTCATCACACTGACCTAGTTTCCTCGATTAAGTATATACATATATATTGGGGAAAGTAGGCATGCTTGATGTTAAATTGGTAAATTTGGACCACCCCAAACAAAACAATTTATTTAGCAGGGAGTAGAGAATCCAGTCCTCGTCTCAGTATGGAAGACGTCTTGGAGCGTAAACGTCAACAGATGATGAATCTGCGAGCCGAGAAGCGCAAGATCCAAGACATCATCTCAAAACAGGTAACCACACCTACGTAAATACTTGTAGCTATTACATGTAGTATCATTACGTGTAGCTAACGTGTATGTTAAGTGCCATTACTTGTATGCTAAGTGTCCTTACTTGTATGCTAACTGTCACAGTAAGTGACATGACGTGTATACTACTAAGTGGCATGCACCTTGTGTACCTGTAATAGTTTAATGTGGTTATCTCGTATTACGTCTTATCGGGTCGTTCAGTCCTAGCTCTGTCGAAATTAACAAGTACCGTAAATCCCCGCGTACTACCCGCGGGTTGTACGCGAACCAAACTCAGCTTTCATTTGATACCAAACACGCCTATATAGGGTGCGGGTTATACGAGGGTTTTTATTATTATAAGGCAGTACTAGAACATGAATTTTCAGATCCAGAAACGGGTTATAGGATTTTCTTGAGTTGGGGGTGCGGGTTATACGCGAGATGCGGGTTATACGCGGTAATTTACGGTAATTTATAATAAGACGCTGTTGGTGAAAAGGTGTCCTTGTGAAAATATGACAACTAGTATGACACTCTGGTCTCAGAATTGAACTATTATAATCGTGAACAGCATATATACCAGTATTAATGAAAATCCTGTCAGGCCTGATGCTAAATATCCTGCATTTAAGGGTGAATCGATGGTGCTGTAAATTTCCATGTACCAAAAAGATTATTTGAACCAGAAGTGGTCGATATTGAATATACTATATATTTAAAGGGAATCATTGTGTGTTTTCGTATTGTATGATGCATGGAATGATATCTTGTCACTTCAATATTACATTAACTAAGTGCCTGAGAATGCACTCATAGACTTGAATTCTGTTGTTTTCTTCTCAGCTAATCATAAATCATTGATTTACTGTTTTGTGACGTTGGTACGCTTGTGGCATTCTTTTTGATTCTATAAGACTGTCCCATATTCCAACTTCAGTATACTGTATTAGAATGTACCCTGTAATTGGCGGTTGCATGGGCGTCTTTTGCTGTTGATCCCATCAACTCGACAACTTACATTGATTCTTGAAATAGTTCACATACGTTTTGGTTGCCTATACGCTGAGGCATATACAAATGGTTTGATTTAAAGTACATTAAGCACCCTATTGCACATCTTGGATCCCTCTCTTTTTAAGATGGGGAAGTTTCTGTTCCAGTCTAGGAGGTTTTAGTTATTTCCATTAACTATTATTAAGATTTTTTAAAGCGTACATATCCCCATGACCTCTTGAAAAGTTTAATTTAAAATTCAGGAATGCCTCAGTCGAAACCAATAATACCTCGATTATCTTGAGTCCACCCCCCCCCCCCCGTAACCCATTAATGTTTCTCTTTAATCCAAACTTTTCCTTTTATTTTCCGTCTGAAATGTTAATAAAAACCCATCTCAATCCCATCACAATATTCACACTTCATGAAAAGCATCCCAAAATTAAATCCCACTTATACCCTTTTCATTCACAATGATAACACATGATTTGTATTAACGACCCAGATAATCGAGGATTTATTTTTGTTTAAATGTATTTTATTTGACTTAATCCTACGTTGACCCCTCTGTGCCCATCAGGGTTCCCCGACCATCAAATCTCCACGTGCCAATAACACTATATCCTACGACACCCAACCCAAACAACGGTTCGGCAACACACAAACGCTTGCCCTGGTCAGTTAAACCATTAATTTTGCTGCTTTATTTATTAATTTCTTCACTGTTACATTCAAGAAATGCATGTAGATTGTACCATTCCTACTATCGGTATATGTATTAATATATTCATTGCTTAGTGCTTCATATAATACGTTTAATTAGATAGCCTTAAATGTTCTATGTGGAACAACCAAATGACAAAAGCATGTTTTAAATGTGTAATGCTTTAATATACATCATCACTATACATTGTATGGGCCATTTTCTTAAATATCCGGTATGATCCATGAAAGAGATTATTTCCGGAATATGTAGGCCTATACCAGATTTGTTGAGCACTCTAGATTATCAAAATTCGTATTTTAAAACATCCATGCCTGATAACCATAACCTCCGGATCGCTTTTGATGCAAAAATCGAGCACACCTACAATGAAAATATCTTCTAGGAGAATCGAAATGTTATGTCGAAAGTACCCAATCGAGATAATAAGTTTCCATACAATAACCTATCCCCATCATACAATATTATCTTGTATTGTTCCCAATATATCTAATCAATGCTAAAGTGTGTACTGCTATAAAGCTGAACTGTGTTGTTTGCTTGGTTGTGCTGACAGTCAGACAAGGAGTTGGAGGCGGTGACCCAGCTCCACACGTTGTGTAACTCTCAGCGCACCGTCAAGGTGCTGCATAAAGGACGCGCCATGCTCATCAGACAAGTACCGCAAAGTAAGTATTGATACACCATCTTTAACATGATAAGCACCATTCTCGGATCAATACGGATCAACGTCTTTCTGTACAAGTGGTGGTAATAATAAAATAGATAAAAAATGGGTCAAATTTCTAAGGAATGCAGTAGCCTGCATTTGTTATGCCAATTTGTCAGATCCAAACAATATCAACAAATTAGCTTGTGCATTAAGATATATCCTTTTAAATAAAAGTAAACTGCTTCCACTCTATCCTGTGTCTGTTTAGATACTAAAACCTTGACCTCGTCCCATATTTTTCAGGCCCCCATATCCCCCGTCGGTTGTCATGGAACAAAGACATTGAGGTGGAGATTGACGAGACAGACTCTCCAACGGACGATCAGTGCGTTTCACCATCATCACCAGAACCCGCCTCCCCACCGAAACCTATACTGAGCAAAGTAAGTGGCTTCGGCTTATTTCATAGTTACTGGACATCGATTCTCTCTCTTTGTAGCTCTATAGTGATCGATGCCCATTTTTATACTTCAGACCAGTGGCTCATTTTGGCTGTTTTTTGCCTCACAGATTGCTTCTAGGGCAAAATCCTGACTAGGTGCAAATATATTCTCTATGCCAATGTGTAATATGAGGGTAGAAAACACTGGAACCTCAGTTAGAAAAAATCCTACTGAACAGTTTTTGAGAAAATTAGGGTTTTGTTGCATATTTTTGGTGTTTTTAGTACATTTCCTACATAAACCGTGAACGCCAGCATTTCTCACTTTTCAGGTGTTTAGAATCAGAATTTGACTTTTTTTTATTCGCAGTAGGATTTCTGAGTATCGAGCCATTCTAGAAAAGCTATTCTTTGGAAAAAATACTTAGTATTTCTTGATGATTTTCGTTGCACAAATTTAGGGTTGTAATATAAAAACTGCATTGTCATCCAATCAAAGTGTTTATGCACTGTTGATGGTCACCCCCTCCCACCCTCTTCACTCTGCATTGAAGGAGAACAGGCAGGGGAGGTACACTTGTCCGTATATAGCTGTTGACCTGCTTGCTGGGTGCGTTTTCAATTTATGGGGTGCCAACTGTTCATGAAAGAAAAATCAAATAGAATTTTTTTTTTTTTAGTATCAGATTAATGTAACTACAATTCGTGATAGCACTTAAAGCATTATATTTGCATTAATATGAATGGTAGCCACCTTATGGGGTGCCAACTATTCATGAAAGAAAAATTGATAAGAATTTGTTTTTTATTAGCATTAAATTGGTGCAACTACAATTCGAGATTGCATTTCAAGCATCGGGGCATTCAATGAATGGTAGTCATCTTAAATATATGGGGTGCCAACTGTTCATGAATTAAAAAAAAAAGAATAGAATTATTTTTATTAGTATCAGATTAATGCAACTACAATTTGTGATTGCACTTAAAGCATTGTGGCATGCAGTGACTGGTAACCACCTTGAATGTATGGGGTGCCAACTGTTCATGAAAGAAAAAAAAGAAAGTTTTTTTTTTAGAATCAAATTAATTCAACTGCAATTCAAGATTGCATTTAAGCATTATGGCATTCAATGACTGGTGGCCATCTTGAACCTATGGGGTGCCAACTCTTCATGAAAAAAACAACTAAATTGGATTTTTTTAACAGTGTAAAATTAATGCAACTACATTTCAAGATTGCATTTAAAGCATTGTGGCATTCAATGAATGGTGGCCATCCTAAACCTATGGGTGCCAACTGTGTTTGAAAAAGGTATCAAATAGACATTTTCTTATCTAATAGATATCAAATTAATGCAACTACAATTCTTCATTGCACTGAAAGCATTGTGGCATTTAGTAAATGGTAGCCATCTTGAATGGGTTGAATGAAGGAAAAATCAAATAGGATTTGTTTTTTCGATCAAATTAATGCAACTGCAAGTCAAGATTGCATTTCAAGCATCGGGACATTCAATGAGTGATAGCCATCTTGAATCTATGGGATGCCAACTGTTCATGAAAAAAAAATAGAATAGATTTTTTTTTATTAGTATCAAATTACTGCAACTGCAATTCGAGATTACATTAAAAGCATGGTGGCATTCAATGAATGGTTGCAATCTTGAATTTTGAAATTTTGAATTTTGAACATACACACAGACATATTCATAGGCATGAACATGGTGTTCTCCTTCATTATAGATATTCATGGATTTCTACTTCTACTAAATATAGCTTTCTGTTAGAAGGATTCTGTTACATGGATGTCGATGTCCAGTTTTAGATATATATCCATATAGTGCATTGGAGTGCTATAATGTTGGACTGCTGTATATTTCTGTTACTAAATGTATATCTAATAATGTGAGGCGTTGAATCATGAAAGGCAATTTATCGGGAAATATAATTATATCTGCAATCATGAAGAATAATAGACATAAAATGATTTTAAGTGATTTATGCAGCAGTGTTTATAATATAACCACTAGAACTGTGTCTACCTCTCACCCACATGCTCCCATCTCTAGATGTGTCCAACATGTCCTTGTATTACAGAAGGACGCTCGGTTCGTGTACCCCTTTGATGACGAGTCGCCGTCCCCGGTGGTTGTGTTCCGGTCACGGAGCGGTGCAGAACGACCCCGGTCACCCCGGTCTACTTCAACACGTTCACCCCGTATTGACTGAATTCTGTCTTCTCAGTTTATAAATATCAGTGGTTCACATAGTTCATATGGCTTTTAAATATACCACACAACATAGCATAATTGAACCAGTGACATCAGGCGGTGTATTTGGATACTAAGGAATGATAACTTCCAGTATTGTCCAGTTTTCCATCATGCATATAGTGATTATACCATTGAAGCGCCAGCAGTTTTGAATTGTATAAACGAATTACATATAGATGTATATATAAATACAGGAACCAGATTCTGTGTGTAAAGAATGATGCTATGAGCCTATGCCTAGTGTTTAAAGAGGGTATTGATTAACCCTTTAAGGACGGCATGCATTATTGCATCATGCCCTTGGTCGTCATGGTGCATGAATGTAGCTGCACTCAAGCATCATGACGACCCTAAAGGGTTGAGACACTCCCGAAGGGTCAGCATGATGCACCAATGAAGCACTGGCGTTACTAGCCGGGGCTGCATTCGTGGGCATGCATCAGGACGACAAATGTCATCTTTTAATGACATGTGCCCTAAAAGGGTTAAGACTATGCTAGGAACGTGCATCTGATGTGTGATAGAACTGGGCTGTGTCGACCTTTCAGAAGAATCAAGCTAAAACCGCTGTAACCAAAATACTCATGTTTAATAATTTGTTGTTTCTTGAATGTCTGAAAAGGGATTATGAACGCTTTTACCACTTGTAAAAATTGACACTGTTTAAGATTGTGTTTTGTTTAAATTAAATCAATGTAAATTATAAGTAATAATTAACCACAAATAAGATTCTCGGTGTGCACATCCTTAAGCAGAATTAGAAGCATTGTGTTGGTTTAGATTGTTATCGTCAGGCTGCGTTCTACCTGATGTCATAATGAGTTTTGTAAAGTGTCATTAACTCCAGAATAGAGTTACGAGTCAATTTATCTTCAAGGCTTGACAATGTTGGCAAAGTTGCATTGACGAAATACTCAGATCCAAGATCAGCTTTGTTTGAAGAGATTATGGTACCCCACAACATAAAACACCAAAGCTGCGTTATCGTAATGTAATATAATAATGCAGTTACTGAATCTCTCTCATAGATGTATAATGCGGTTAACACTAAACGCGAGGTTTACTCAGCATAGCCAATTAAAGCAATAGAACCAGGTGGCATTCTACATAGATACTGCCCCTAGGGTATTGAAATTACAAATGTGGATATGACTTTACTGATAGGAGTTACCGGTAGTACAGTCAACTCTCGCCGAATGGTCACCCCTGCTAATGTGGCCCATGGGTGACTCCAATGGAGGGGGTGAGTTGACTACGTCATAGCAGGCAGTTATGGTACATGGATTATCTGTAATATATGAGATCCATATATATGGTATTTATGTGTTTGAAATGACGGTCTGGATTACCTTTAAAAGGCTAGCCGGACGATAAACTGAACTCACTTACTGGAAACGCGTTCATTTCTGTACTAGTGAATTCTGAGTTGACTTAAGTAACACTTTTGGGATGAGCTAATTGCATGTAGATCTAAATGATTTAATTCCTCTGTAAATGATTGATAAGTTGTGAGTTAATGTTATATTCAAAAGGTGCCAAAACGAATCGTTCAGTATGAGATACTAAACTTGAACCAAATTCCAAATATGGTGCGATCAGCGGTCACATTTCCCATGATCTCGTTGGTGTAACTTGAATATCTAAAATGCTACTTATACTATATAAGAAGGTCTACATTCTGGTAAGCTGCATGTGTAGCAAATGTATAGATCTACAGTTTAACCCTTTAAGGGCTGCATAGGGCTTTAATGTGCTATGCCCTTGGACGTCGTGATACATAAATGCAGCCCTGACGATTTACTCGTCAGTGATGTGTTTGTGCATCATGCTGCTTTAAGGCAAAGGTTTAAAGCTAGTTATTTCAGTGTAAATTATCAAACAATATGTAGTGTTAAAGCGTATGTGAATAGTGCAGCTTGGGTATATATATAAACACGCCGCGGGTAGAGGGTCTAGTAGATCCACTTTCACTGGGGTTTTGGTTGACACCATTTTACACTTGAGCAGTAATACTGCTGAATTTAGATTAGATATTGTTTTAAAACTGATTTTACTTTTTTTTTCTCTACTTAATGTTGTCCAATATCTTATACTTTGAAATTACAGGCAGATTGCAGCCCGACTAGTGTTGCCAAAATATAGAAAATATATATCTTTAAGTTGCTTCTTTTTTTCCCACACAATTTGAGAGCACTGACTATAAACTGGATGTCAGGTGTGTTGTATCGTGTGTTGTAACGCTGTACACGGTGGTGTACAGGGTGAGGCCTGTGGAGTGCATGTGGCAACAGTGACTTGTGAGGTACATTGAGAGTGATGTAGAGGTGTGAATGTAATAAACTACAAAACTGAATCAAACTTGTTCTAGTCTCTTAATTCTAGCTACTCTCAAATTAGTCGTTCATGCACTCAAAAACTAAATAACAAGCAAAGACATTTTAGCTGACATCAACTCATTTATGTTCATTTTGTATATTGACCCAAAATTTCTTGTGATCAACTTTAAAGGGTGTTCAGTATATCAGGTACTGATATGCCTCTTGTAAAGCTAGAAGCCCGCTACACAATATGTCGACCATATTTTAACGTGTTTACTGCCCATTGAACATCTGACCATGCCTCTGGTCAAATAAGCGCCTAAAGTATGATCTGTGGCTTAGAATCAGAGATACCACTTTTCCTACTTTGGCAGGAATTCCTAATTCTTTTGCTGGAGTTTCTGTATTAAATTATGTTAATTTCCCACAGAAAATTGACCAAAATCATAAGATTTCCTGCTTTTTGTCAGTGACTGAGTGGCATCTCTATAGAATAATCTCTTTAATCCAGTGTCCTGCCGTTCTCAGTCTTTACCGTAACGTCTTATGTCAGTGGCTACCGTAAAGTCTCGTATACTACCAATATCTCGCATACTAGTATGCCCCATACTCAAACGTTGGGGGAGCCCTATGAGTGTAACTTACACTGGGCTGTTGAATCTGTTTACTTTAGTATTGTACTTTACCCTTATGTTTAATGACCGTTGCATAACCCGCACCCTGTAACCCGCACTGAGGTTTGTGTGCAGAACTTTACGGTAGCCACACACAGTTAACACAACGCGGCCCATGCATTTTTATAACACAAGTACAAGTGGTCTACAAGAAATGACTTGGTCGTGGAAATTATAATATGAGCAGGCTTTATATTAAACGTTGATTTTGTGTACGAACTTTTACAGATAGAGATTCACTAATGACGGCAACTTTCACAAAATTGAGATGAATTCATGATTTAACATGATTATGTACATCTGTAATTAGACCTATCCAGCACCATAAATTATCGCGGGGACTCATGGTACCGGTAGCCGTTTAAGTCTGGAGACGTTGTAGTCGTCATGTACACGTAAAAAATTAATGTTTAATTATAGTATTTCACAAGTATCACATAGTACATTTGTACAATTTAAAAGTAGACTTTACTTAATCTAGACGAGCAGTACTTGAAATAAGACTGCTACATCTGGTAATGTAAAATTATTTCATGTCTAAATAAACATCTCATTCATGCGATTGGCCAATGGCCCCAACTAAAAGACAGAGTATATGACATAATTTTGTATAAAAATATCACAAATGTTAGTTACCCCGCAGCCCATCGGTCCTTTTTTGTGAAGTAGAACACTGCATATATATGTGGTAGCCATGCGCGAGTAATATCCCAGTAGAGCAGTATCACAAGTCTGTGGAGCGTGAACCGCTTAAGCCTTAGAGCAAAATACTATCTAGCAGATAGTAATCATTTTGTAGTGACCACTTTAGGTACTTATTATTATGTCTATTACGTAATGTTGGCCTCTTGTCATTCGTCCACGGAGTCGGTGTCAGAATCTGGTCGGCTCGGCAGTTGTCGCCACCGCAGTTGGAGGATGCCGTTATCCCGCAGGTTAGCGACGAGCTGGACCCCGAGATCCGAGCTGCTCGTGAAGCCGTCCAGCCACCCGCGCTCCCCGAGCGTGAAGGACGCGCCTCGCTTGGACAACCTGTGGGGGGCAGATAGATGTGCGTTGAGTGTGAGATTCTGACTCAATAGAATTCTACACCACAGGAAAATAAGGGTATTCATGTACCGGTATTACGCAAGAAAATTCAAGTTTTCTCGTTGGCCATCTTGGATTTAGCATCAAAGTATGATCACGGTTCAAGCCAGCCCTTTCCTACATCCTCTCATAGATTCAGCCACCCTCACCACCTGCTTTCAGACCTCCAATTACGAATCATTTTAGAAATGTTGCTGTTAATTCTGGGACACTCATCAAGGGAGAATTAAGTGAACTTGATAACAATGTGATGTATGGGAATACCTGTAGTTTGGTGGCATAGGGATGGTAGCGATCATCTCCCCGGTCGTGTTGCTTATGACAGTCATCTCGGAGTTTCCTCCGGATCCATCCACAGAATGCAGCATGATGGTGAACTGACGACCGCCGCCCAGGAAACCCTGTTGTACAGAAAGACGTACTTTAACCCTTTGAGGACGGCATGTAGCTAAAAGATGACATTCGTTGTCATGATGCACCAGTGCAGCCCTGGCGAGTGTAAACATTGGGGTTGGCGGGAACAAGTTCACTCACGTTACATCGCTATAGGGGTCAGGAGGGAGGTGTGCTAGTTACGGTGACAAGCACTGACAAAAGCTGATAAGACTGTTACAAGCCTGTCCCCTGTTTGTACCAATAGTGGTATGTCTTATCAGTGGGTTTAACCTCAACCAGCGAAATTTAAAATGGCGGACCCGCTGGATATAGCTCCAGATGCCTATATGATAGGATTATAACAAGTGTCCCTCCCTCTTTCTTTTTCCCCCTTTTTTCTTTGCCCCTCCCTACCTGTGGTACTTTGTCTGGGTAAGTGAATGTGTTGGTGGAGAGCGGCGTGTCAGGCGTCTCCAGGTCCAGCTGGATCACCGTGTACTTGGGGCCCAGGTGCATGGCGTAGGTCACCAACGGGCCGCTCACCTGCCACCCTAATACATGGTCAAGAAAATCGTCATTTAGTAGGAACTGCAACCGATAATATCTCTATGCGTGGAATACCCCATTTTCTTTTTTTAAAAGCATACCGTTGCTATGGTAATATCATCACTTGAACGTATTTCTAGCTTAACAGGGTTGGCAATTAAAATAAACTCCAAGTAACATCCTATTATCATATATCCAAACCCTTTATATGTCCATAGGCCTCCTGTGTTAGACTTTATTTACTGGTTTACTTCAAAGTGTATGTGTATAAATTGAGTTACCTGATAGGAGAATGCCATAGGCTGGGTCCGTCAGTTCCTGAGTTTTGGTGCTGATGACGTCATGGCCGCTGGTCAGGCGCCACATGTGTATGGTATGGTCATCCCGGCTGAGGACACTATAGGCATTGTCTCCAGGGCTCCAGTGTAGACATACCTAGACACATACATGCAGAGGCTCAGTTAAAAAGATCAAAATTATATAAATTGTGTCTGTTTTGAGATTACATCCAACTCTCTACGAGACCAGAATGAAAGTACTCTTCCGAAGTTAAAGCATCAAGAAACAAGTGATAATTTCAGGTGCATCAGGGGATATATCATTATCATCTTTTCTGAATCATAAATGATAAACATTTTCTCTCATCATGAAAAGAGAGAGCATATTTTATAATAGGTACCATACTAACCTGCGTTCTAAAAGGACTAGTTGATATCTATAATAAAAAGAGAACACTTTCATTTTTTAAATCCTTGTTAATACCTGTGTAATCCATGTTGAGCGGTGATGTGAGAGGGTGCGGATGAGAACAGCGCAGGAGAGCAGCCATATCTTCACCGTGCTATCGGCAGAACCAGTCACCAGCACACCGAGCTTGTCGTCATAATCAACGCTAAACACAGCCGCCACGTGACCCACATACTCCTTGAGTGCCTCACCCGTGGGGAGGTCCCACAGGGTGACGGTCGTGTTGAAGGAGGCCGTAACGATACGCGACTCGTCAAATTTGACGGCGGCTACCGTGCTGTGAGTGTGAAGGATGCGGAAGCAGACCCCGGTCGTACAGTTCCATAACCGCACAGTGTGGTCATCTGAGCCTGTGGGTTCAATCAGTTTGTTATAAACTAGGGAATGTTGTAAGATGTTAGGTGCTGGATGGCTGGGATATTTTAAACTGGTATAGTACAGGGTGCAGATAGTTTATGAGAAGGAAATGGTATTACCGGTACATTAGCCTTACTTGTAATTAAGACATAAATAGTCTATAAAAGGTTACTAGTACCGGGTATATACTTAAGTAATTTTACGAGATATCATTGTATCACTCAATTATTTTTCTCATATATAAACTAGTGTATCACTGTCTTTTTTACCTGTTGCTATGACACCTTTATGATAATACACCGTCATTATCCTATCACGGTGCCCGTACATAACCGACGTGTCAAACGCCGTCCCCGCCTTTAGCTGCTTCACAAACCATGATGCAGCTAAATATGACTCCTTTAATACGATAGTTTTCTCAAATCCTCGTCCTTCGAAATTAACACCGCTAGCCAGAGCGGCTGCCTTCCACGCCCTGTTACAACTGTGAATAATATCCCTCCAGCGTTTAGAGACCAGGCTGCAGGTGATCATAGTCTCCACCCCCAAGAACCTCACCAGGTACATGACAATGTCCTGCGGGAGGAGAACCAGGAAGTCCCTTTTGAGCAGCCCATGGAGTCGCTCAGAGAGGTGGTACAGCTGGGAACCTTCACTGATACCAATCAGATAGTCTAGCGTCTGGTTGCGCTCGTTTACAGCCAGCGACTTAAACTTGGTGCCCAAGTTCCCCAGCCACTGGTTAAAGTCAGACACATTGTGCTGAGGTGTAGGGGGCTTTGGTGTCTGTATTGAGTTAGAATTATGAGTCAAGTTGGAGTCGTTCACTGAATGGCAGTTGGAAGAATCCTCCAAGGATGTTGCCAACCCATCGTCTGGAGTCACCCAAGGCATCTTCTGCGTTTGTTCCAAGACCAATGATAAGCCATTCACTTGAACGTCTGTAATAAATAAACACATACCGTATGACAATGGCGAAAAGGACGTGGGTTGTGTCTCTCCGCTACTAAATCCAGATCTGACCAGGTAAGCGAATTTTGCCGCTCCCTCATGTGACGAACATGTCACATGTCCACTTCTCCTGTATTGCTGGATTGGCTGGATCAGTGTATTTAGGTCAATATCACTGGGCCATTTCTCATTTAGAGTCCCAAAACATATTCCAAACACTTTCATTCTGTGTAGAATACTCAGAAATTCAGTGATTGTCTAGCTCAAAGTAGAATACCGGTATTTATTCCGTATGACAGGCTTATACCGTATGACAGGCTTATGAGTCTACAATATGGTATAGCAATGGAGCAGGCCTAATAAATGACTATTATCATTGTTAGAATTGAGAAGATGTAGAGAAATTAATATCAAAGTGATAATGACACCTTACAAGTGTAATTGAGCTTTCAACCTCGGCTCCCGCCTCATAAACAAGACGCCTTGCCACATAGCTGTCATAACATAGGCTGTCACATATTAAACTATACAAGTCTAGTGTTGGTTCTCTCCAGTCTACAACTTTCACATTCTCACAGACTTCTACTACAGGCCTATCAGCCACTCCTATGCTACTGCTCCAAGACTATAGGTGCTCAGTAATGACTTACAACAAGAATGATGCAGAGAATTGACATAAATCTAATACATACCACTATAAATGATTGCACTAAAAGTTGTACTTTCTTCAACTGATGTAAACAAACTTACCGGAAACGCAGTTTTAACGATTACAACTTTTACCATAAATTTAGTTTTCTTTAATGCCGCCAGGGAAACAGGTAAAATGCAAGTTTTGGATTTTTAAACATTTTTTGTGCTTTTTTGACTCTCACTAACGGCAATTTGAGGTACAGGCCACATTTTGAAACATCAAATTAGTTATCAAATAGCTTTTTAAGCCCAAAATATGCAATAATTTCCAGTTAGAAATCACTGCCCTCTGGTGGAAGATTTTGGAACGAGTGGCCGTGAGATGAGATGGGTTGGCATTTGCATTGGATCACTGCTCAAAGGCACACACAGTCAAGATGTCTCGTAATCGGCTCTTACATTTGCACATTTCTGTTCTCATCATTGTGATTACCGTAGGCTACTCTATCGCCGAGGCCCCAGCCACCTTGCGATTGGCGCATGTTGTAAGTATAGCTCCTGATTTTAGGTTTTCCAGTCCCACCACGGCACCACACACTCACACACTCACACAGTGACAACTGACACTGCCTCGCCCTCGGCCTTTGCTTTTGGCCTCGGTCAAAGACTGACACAGACCAGAGGCAGAGATATAGGCACAGTGACAAACTGACATGGTCCTGACATGGTGATGCCACTTAATAGTGATCACAAGCCGCCCAAGTCACAAGGGAGACACCCCATTGACATTGTTTACATTTGAAGGGAATGCCAATGGTAATATTACCGGTATTGATTCAGGGTTCTTTAAACCCTGAGTCTTTAAATAGGCCTACCGCTACGCCTAGTCTGGTCCATAACCCAGCCTCCACATGTTACATCCCACCGTAATCCACATCTTTACATTGTCTCTGACAGGTCTAGGTGTTAACTACACAGTAGGAGCCACCAACTTCAATTACCCTTTTGATGTAGATTAGAATATATCTGTACCGGTAGTTTGATAATGATATATATTGACCAATGCACACTCATTTGCACCACCTTTAATTAGATAAGCTGGCAAAGACCATTTGACAGCTCTGCAAGCAATGCATTCATACTGACCAGTGAGACATTACATTGTATGTCTCACTGACTGTGAATGACGATTCACTCTCTTGCATTCTGAAACTAAAGCTTATTACCATGTCAGGCCTCATTGACTGCCGCTCAATACACCCTATACCTACTCTCTAATCCAATTATTTATTCAAATTTAAGGCACTACTTTCAGGTGTCTACCCAATATGCATAGTGAATTGTGAGTGGCAACATACCGGCCATGGATGTGTATGGTCACTCCGGGAGTATGCAATGTATTGTCCACCAATTAGAGTACAAGTACAATAAGTCCCTCACCTCACACCTAATACAATTGGAAGGTGATTAAGGTTGTTAAAATAAGGATGGGATGCCATCTATACCTATCAGACTTATTAGTCCTGTAACAGGCAGCGGAAAACAGGTCAGCCCCACGGGGAATCGAACCCCGGCCCCTCCACTCTAGAGTTGAGAATGCTATCGCTACACCACAGGGCTACTTGCTTCTCCACCGCTCTGCTACGATACTTGAGCTACGACAGGCAGGCAATGCGCTCTCCACCCACGCTCGGGCTGCCCCGAGCGATACGTGCCCGCTACATTACTCCCCTTCAGACTTTTGCTAGGTTCGCGGACAGACATGTTGCGCAGCAATCTGTGATCAAAGCTAATCCCTTACTTAGGATTAACCGGCGAAGCCAGTCACCTGCCCTGAACATGTGTCTTTGGACGCACACATAGCAGAAGCTGAACACACTCAAGTACCCAACCCCAGGTTCGGATCATCCTGGTCACGGCACCAGTGTAACAGGCAGCGGAAAACAGGTCAGCCCCACGGGGAATCGAACCCCGGCCCCTCCGCTCTAGAGTTGAGAATGCTACCGCTACACCACAGGGCTAGCTGCTTCTCCATCGCTCTGCTACGATACTTGAGCTACGACAGGCGGGCAATGCGCTCTCCACGCACGCTCGGGCTGCCCCGAGTGATATGTGCCCGCTACAGTCCCATCTGTGGTCATTGTTCTAAGGTATCCCTTCAGACTATGTTAACCATCAGACTATGACCAGACTATGTTAACCAAAACGAGGCACTGGGCAGGTGATCTCATGGATCACTGCCCAGCAATGCAACATCAATTACTGTCTCTTTTGTGAGTGTTTGTGAGTGTTTGTCAAAGATTAATGTTGATGAAACACATTTTGAAAACCTGATTTCACCCCCCTTAGTGTCGGTGTTGGGTTGTGAGATCACCGCAATTGGTCTACAGCCTCAGACAGTGATCCCATGGCCCAATCCCTCCACATTCATCGGGAGTGATCAGTTAGTCCTGTTCCAAATTCAATATGGCCATGGAGGGGGGGGGGGGGATGATCTGCCCAATATGGCAGCCCGGATGGCAGCCTCCAGATCAGGTAATGGCCGCCCGCATTCAGGGATACACAGGTAGCCTTTACACAAAACCGCCATCAATTATGTTGTCTGGCCGCGATATCAATCTTAGCCAACTTAAACCATCCCTCAGGCTCCTGCACAATGCACCAGACTATTAATAACTCTACGTCCTGGTTCTAAGGATAGGTCTTGTCGGGGTTGGGGGATGGTAGGACAGGGGGGGGGGGGAGGGCGATAAGGTCATCTCATCTCCATCTCCATAAACTGGGATCTAAATATTGACAAAATGCTTTCATTGATGGAAAGCTAAAGTCATGCGGAAATCTTTTTTGAGACAAGTTTATGCTACCGTACGGTCGCGATAAAGCGCCTAGTCTTGAAAGAGCGCCGGTCTTGAATAAGCGTGGGGGGTTATAGGGGCCTCCAAATGTTGCTTAAGCTCTAAAAACATGACCTTGATAAGCGCCTGGGGGAAGAGTCCACCAAATTGTCTCAAGATCCTACACAGGCCATTTGCCTTCTACACAAGCCACATCGGACCTCTTTTCATATAAGTGAATACAGATTGTAATACTTCTTTATTATCAGCTTACAAAATCGATTTGAAAATGATTAATTTCACTGAAAAAATGCTTATAAGTTAGGTGGACCTAACTCAGCTGCTAATAGAAATATTTGAAAAATTCTTTCACAGTCAGAAAGCTTAGATCATGGCCGGCCATTGTGGCCGATGTCTGATGGCCTCACATCAGCCATTAAGATTCTACATCGGCAAAAGCTGATGTGCCTATGTCATTTCGGCAACACTGCACTGGGACGCTGACGGCACTGTGGCGCTGTGTTTTTGAATATGGTTTACCTTGAAAATCTATCCCAACGTCTTATCCGTTAAATAGGTGTAAAATCCACGTGGAAATGATGTGTATAAATGGCCTTTAAAAAAAGCTTACATTTTAATAATTATGCTGGCAAAGATTTCATATGTTTCCTGGGGGTGCAGAGGGGGGGGGGGGGCACTAACTAGCCTAATAATTAGCCCTGAGGTGTGGGGAGGTAGGCTCATACCGTCAGACCCATCCCAGAAGAGATGCCTGTAGGAAGGGGTGCAGATGGTAAATCACTCTCAAGAGAGATGGTGGCCCCTATAGCCTTATCGGGTTTATACCGTACATCTTGACAAATGTATGACCCAGGTTACCTTTAATCTTTTGTGACACAAAGACCCCCCCCCCCTCCCTTGCCTTGGCTAGGATTTCTACCGTAGATCTTTACAAATGTATAGCCTGTGTTACGTTTAAACTTTTGTCATACAAAGACGTCCCCCACCTTCCTTGCCTTGTTTAGGACGCATACCAAGCTCTAAACAAGCCAGTGACGTCGTCTAACTCTATGCATGTACTTAAATGTCTGAAAATACCATGACCTATGTTGAATCAAAAGAATTCGTCCTCCCTCCGTCCTCCCTTGTACAGTGAGACCCGATAATCCGACCATCCCCGTTTCAGTAAAACACGGCCGGATTATTGAAGCATATTTTAATGCTTAAGTATAGAACTGTCCGTGACAAAACAGCTGGGTAATTGAGGGTCCCGGATTATCAAGGTCTCTAGACTCTTTAATAAGCCATTGACATATCCACATCCTCTTAATTGAATTGCTTCTTTAATTAGGAAGAAAATAAATTACTGTGTATCTATAATTTCTATTTACCTTCTAATCGAATGTGGTATATCCCATTCACCCAGAAGTATATTGTTGAAGTAAATTGTTACGACATATAGATTATCATACACACTGTAAATTGTTTGACATACCGGGGAGATATTAGATTTACTTTAGGGAGTGGTCATTTTTTAACAACAGGGGGGGGGGGGTTGGTGGATTTGGGGGGGGGGACCAAAAAAATGTGGACCCCTTGAAGGGGGGGGACCAAAAAAATTTGGACCCCTTCTGAGGGGGGGACCAAAAAAATTACATCCTTTTTTAGCGGAAAAGCCCGCGCGTTACTATAGCTCAAAGGGGTCGAACGCGCTCAATTTCAACCTGCCTGGAGGGGGGGGACTGAAAAAATTTCGACCCCTCCAGGGCTGCCAAGTACTAGTAGTACGCTTTTGGCGTATTAGTACGCTTTTTGGACTCATTTTGAGCCAGAATACGCTTTTGCATTTTGAGTACGATTTAGTACGCTTTTGAGGTATGCAGTACGCTTTTTGGCTTTTATTGGCTATTATTTCAAATATATTGAGTACACATTTTAGTTCTAGATAATTCTCGCTTAGGGCCATAACCAGAGCTGCCAACCTCAAAACTTTCAAAATCGTACTTTTTAAGTATTTTTTAGCCTGAAAAGCGTATTTAGCGTACTCCCTTCACCCCAAAATCGTACTAAAGTCGTATTCTATTTATTTATGATTCCTACTGTAACACTACATCAATGAAATCATGATAATTTGTCTGTTCCATTGAGAAATTGATCCAAGAATCCAACATTGTTATTTATAACAAAAGGAAAAAAAAAATCATTTTGGCGTATTAATACGCTTTTTGACCTCTTTTTGAGCCAAAATACGCATTCACATTTTGAGTACGATTTAGTACGCTTTTGAGGTATCCAGTACGATTTTTGGGTGTTATTGGCTATCATTTCACATATATTGAGTACACATTTTGGTCATAAGATATTTCAAGCTTTTTCCCCAAGAATATTTAGGATTTTGTGTTTGGAAAAATGGAGCAAGCGACAATCTTTAGAATTGTTTTTGCCCAATCTCTGACAAAAGTTTAATCAAAAGAATGGATTGGTTGATCTGGCAGAAACAATAGGAAAAAA
Source organism: Harmothoe impar (assembly GCA_947462335.1). Lineage (NCBI taxonomy): Eukaryota > Metazoa > Annelida > Polychaeta > Phyllodocida > Polynoidae > Harmothoe > Harmothoe impar. Next base: position 54,760,718 of record OX381715.1, read on the forward strand.
GTGTCAATTTTCCCAAAAATTAGGCTGAACGTTGACCAACTTTTTTTTTTGGTCTGGCCCTATCTAATTATGTCCATGGTCATTTGTAATAGAGCTTTAGCCAGTGCTATCTGTTGCACTTAGCAATACAGTTTGTTATTGTCTGTGAATGATTTTTTTTTTCCTTTTGTTATAAATAACAATGTTGGATTCTTGGATCAATTTCTCAATGGAACAGACAAATTATCATGATTTCATTGATGTAGTGTTACAGTAGGAACGGACCTGTGAGGGGGAGGGGACAAGGGGAGGGGGTGGCTTTGTCAGGACTTCCCCTGTGATGTTGGCGCCTATATGGGTGTAGGTACGGACCTGTGAGGGGGAGGGGACAAGGGGAGTGGGTGGCTTTGTCAGGACTTCCCCTGTGATGTGGGGGTGTAGGTACGGACCTGTGAGGGGGGAGGGGCAGGGGCAGGGGGAGGGGGGGTGTCATGACTTGTCAATGACAAAAATCGGCCGATATATTCACAAAATCATACTATAAAGTACTACATTGGGCCTGCTTGTTGAGTGTGTATCGGCCGATAATGCATCCAAATCGGCTAATGGGTTATCTAGCGGGGGGGGACCAAAAAAATTCTGACCCGCTCGCGCGAAAATCCACCGACCCACCCCTGTTGTTAAAAAATGACCACTCCCTTATGCCAGCAAAGAACCAGTGCGCACTCTAGACCATGTAATAAAGGATGAGCCCGAGCACATAGGCAGAACGTCTACAATGTCAATGACCTAAAACAGAACTGTTCCCATGTTTGTCATGCCTTCAAGGTCTATCAATAATTACATTAGGGCCATGTACGGTACCCAATTAAAGTCACAAGAAATTAAAGGTTGTGATTTGTGTGAACCTGAGATTATTTGTTGGAGTCTATATAGTACAGTAAAATCTCGTTATAAGGAGCACCTTTTGGCAAGGCAAATTTGCTCGTTGTAACCAACCTTCCTTGTAACCGATTTTTGTCATTGACAAGTCATGACACCCCCCCTCCCCCTGCCCCTGCCCCTCCCCCCTCACAGGTCCGTACCTACACCCCCACATCACAGGGGAAGTCCTGACAAAGCCACCCACTCCCCTTGTCCCCTCCCCCTCACAGGTCCGTACCTACACCCATATAGGCGCCAACATCACAGGGGAAGTCCTGACAAAGCCACCCCCTCCCCTTGTCCCCTCCCCCTCACAGGTCCGTACCTACACCCATATAGGCGCCAACATCACAGGGGAAGTCCTGACAAAGCCAGCCCCCTACCCCTGCCCCCTCCCCCTCACAGGTCCGTACCTACACCCATATAGGCGCCCACATCACAGGGGGAAGTCCTGACAAAGCCACCCCCCTACCCCTGCCCCCTCCCCCTCACAGGTCCGTACCTACACCCATATAGGCCGCCCACATCACAAGGGAAGTCCTGACAAAGTACCCCCTCCCCTTTTTTCAATTTAAATAAAAAATGACTTACTCTCTTGAAAATATTTGCTCCTTATAAACGATTTTTGGCTAGAAATGCTCGTTCTAATAGTGTTTTTTTTACTATAGAAAAGTATGGAATAGGATTTGGCAAAGCAAATGTGCTCCTTATAACCGTCTGCTCCTTATAACCGTCCTCCTTATAACGAGATTTCACTGTGCTGTACGTTGGAGAAAAAACAACAACGATACAAGTCTGTTCCAATTGATCACGCAACATACATTCTTTATTTTCTATTATCTTCAACATGGCACCAGTTGTGACTAGTATCTCATTTGATTGTTTCTGAGATTTCATATCCACATAAATAGTTTTGTAAATAATACGTCTAATACAATAATACGAATGTATAATGTCTCTTGTGACTTGCCACTTACGTCACTGGGAATTATTTACAGACGATCCATTTTAGAATGATGATGACTCATGTTCACTATTTACATTTATACAAGTCTAAATATGTACAAAACTACATTTTATAATACATTTGTTGCAGTTAAGGGACCCCACCTGGGGTTCTCTTATTAAGTCTTAATATCACAATGTTATAGGCCTGGTAGGTAAGGGCCTCGCTAGGCAGTAAGTTCTGGATAAGTCGTCAAACCCCGATAACAGCAGTCATGAATGCAGCCCATGCAGCCCTGGAGAGTCTACTCGCCACCCCTGCATTCATACATCACGCCGACCCTTTAAGAGTTCTATCATCACTCACTCATCCCCATGGGGTGGGCATGCTGCTTGAATACCAGGGCTGCATTCATGCATCATGACGACACAACATATTTATAAGTTAGCATCTTTTATCATGTTTCTCTAAACTTTTGAGATGCAGGATGAAAGAGTCAAGGGTGGTCAGATCATGATGCCCCCTATTAGGCTCTATACGTGTCCATCATGGTCATATGGATCAATGGATCATTGTCAATAATCAGCCCTACGAGGAATTGTCGTCTGCTAATAGTGCTTATAGTTCAGAAGCATTGTGAGTGTCGTTTCGTGGAGTCGTAGAGGTGTGAGATGTTGCTGATGACGAATACCGGCAGGATGTGCGCCGGGTCGGGGATGATTCGGTACCTCGGCCAGCCATCGTCTATCTCCGTGGGTTTCCGTACCACCCCCTGGTCGGCCCAGGCGGGGAGGGGCAGGTCCTTGTGGCAGCTATACCGTTCTACAGTGTGTCCTGTCAAGACAAAGGCCAGCACGAGAACAGCGTCGTTCCAGTTCCCACGGGCAGCTAGAAGAGCGAATCGTGCCGCTTCGTCGGCGTAGTCAGTAAAGTAGATGCCATCTCCGTACCTGGTGCGCTTAGACTTGGACAACCGGAAGTTGTCCCTGACGATGTCGCGCGCAGCACTGCGCGTCGTCCCGTGGAAGGTGAGGATGGCCGTGGCGTCCGGGCATCGTGACGTCATCTCAAACCACTTCTCACTGAAGTTGTGGACCAGGGGAGGGTTCACATGGAGCGTCATCTGCAGCGGTCTGGAAGTTAAAGTGCTGGACTTCTGATTCTGATAATACCGCCAGTTAGGGTCGTTCACCCTGTCCTCTGCCATCCGGAAGTGCGGCTGCGTCCAATTCGGGGGAGCCTGCAGGTGGACGGTGATGCTGATGGACCTGGTGACCTCGGTCACCTGTCTCCTCTTAGACTGGTGGCAGCAGTAGGTGCGCATCTCCCCCCGCCTCGGCATGTCCCCCACCTCGGGGGTGTAGAGTAGGTGCACGATGTGAGGTGTACCCATCAGTTCCTCCTCCTGCTGCCATAGTGTCGTCTTCTCCATGGTGTCGTTGTGCTGCAATACTCGTGTCATAACCGATGTCCGAGAGGGTACAAGAGGTGCGGCTGTCGTTTGTTATCTGATGCCGATCTGATGGTGGTGGTCACTTTTATCTGCCCCACCCCTAACCACCTGGGCAGTCCTGGCCTGGGGGGTGTAGGTGTGGGGGGAGGGGGGGTGACCAGTCTCCACCCAGGAGCCGGTCCCACTGGGGCGTAGCCGGAGAACAATAGCTACTGGAGGAGGTTGGCGGAGAGGTTGTCATACCATAGATAAGGCTGACCACCGGGCTGGTCACCTAGCCTACCTACCTTAACCTGCTTGGCGCCGGGACAGGGTAGATAATCCAAGACGCCCGCCCCCCCCCCCCCCCACACACACATCTTAACCATCTCCCCATTGTGTCAGGTGTTAGGGGATTAGCGGCGGATTAGCGCCGCCTCCCACGGCACGTGCCCCCCCCCCCCCGCCTCCGCCTCTTCCCCCCCCCCATCCTCTCCCCCCCCTCCTCTTCCCCCCCCCCCCCCTCCTCTTCCCCCAGGAGTGTGTTGCCAACCGTCCCTTGTCAGACATATTTGCTGCCTTTTTTATGGTCTAGATTCAGCTAAGGCATTCTTCCTACCCTTCTTCCTACCCTTTCCCTTGTGAATCAAAAGAAGAGCAGCCCCCTGAAAAGGCGCATATTTTTAGATTAAAAAAACGACCAACCACGGAGTAGCAACTTCGATGGTCAGTACATAACATAATTATCTACAGCAAAAGAAAAGTGCATATGTAAGAAATGAATAACATATTGAACAAGTTGGCTTAAAAGCGAAATGCACACAGGTATAAAAGCTAAATCGTTCGTGTTGTACTAGTGTTTTAGGCCCCCCTCGTGACCCCACATGATAAATAAAGGGGGTACTAGTAAGTGATCAGAAAATGGAAGTAAGAAAGGGTCTTGCCGGTCTACAGTGGAAAGTATAGCTCTCTAACTGGTGCGGACTTGTTCCCGCATCTGCAGTGTTTACATTGACATCAGCAATCTCGTGAGACCTTGGTTCCGCTCTCGTATTGTAGCCTGTTCCCCGGAAGCTATGGTGTGTGAGTGTCTGGTCACTGCCTAAGTCTCACGATAGATTACGAGCACAGAACTAACATGGCCGCCCATACGGAGAAAACCGATTCATCGCTATACTCTTCACTCAATGACAGACATATTTTGTTGAAAGTTAAAGATGTCGGAATCTGTACACTATGCTTAAACCAGTTAAAGAGTGGGGTGGGACAGGTAGTCACCTGGGGGGGGGGGGGGCATGCACTGTAGGCAGAGTGGGTGGGTGTTGAGAAACTGGCTTCCCAAGTTGATGGGAGTAGCTCGTGTGATTGCAGCTGTACACATGGCGGCATGGGTGGCATGCTACCCAGAGTTGGTGGAGGCATGACCATGGAGGAGCAAGGGCGGCGGGGGGGGGGGGGAGGTCTACAAGGGGGTATCGGAGGGTTGGCAGGTTACAGGTGCGAGCCGAGGTGTGAGACGGGTGGGTGGGGTGGGGGGGGGGGGCGCCATGTAGCCACCACACCGTCCCTACCATCACCCCATCCCGTCACCACACCGCCCCTACCACCACCCCATCCCGTCACCCACAGGTATGACAGGCGCTAGTGGCGACAGGCCAGGCGGACCACAACAACATGAGCTAAAACCAACGACAAGATAAGGCACAGATAAGACCAAGACAGTGAGGCTATTCTTTATAAACGGATAAAGACAACTTGATATACCTGGCAGGTGATACCCCCCCCCCCCCCACACACACACACACACACCAACACCACCACTACCGGGTACCACATTCTCTGTGATTTCAATAGGATGTTTTGTTACGCTATATCAGACCCCATGCACGTATCTTTGTTTGACCCCCGGGGTTTGACCATGTGGTTATCCGTGGTTGTATGGCCACATGCATGATGATCAGAGATCCGGGTCTCTCCCTGCGCTTACTTGGGACAGCCTGTCTAATGGTAATGGATTCTATTTATATGTACGAAACCAGGCACATCCCTATGATATTGGGAAACACCTTAACCCTTTAGGGGCCGCATGATACCCCCATGCTATAGGGGTCAAGCTGGTCATCCTAAAAGACGTCTCTTGTGAATGTCAGGAATTATTTCACTGGTCTAAAATGTATTACGCTAGTGACCTATATCCTTTGTCGCCATGATGCAGGAAAGCAGCCCTCCACTCGAGGCTGCTCGCAGGGGCTGTACGGCATGATGCTTGAATGCAGCACTGGCGAGTTACGTGGCACGGCGGCATTCATGCACCGTGACGACAAAGGGCATACTAGTATATTGCCATAGTACCGTAGTACTACATTATGTGGTCACCCTTAAAGGTTGAAGGATTTTAAAGGTCGATGTGCGTCTTTAAGGCCAGATTTTTTTTAAAGAAGTTGGTTTTCAGTAACATGATCTAGAAAGGTCAGGAAAGGTAGACTCAAAGTGTGACGGTATCGCCCGGGTGGTACCGTTTGATGTGATGTAGTCATCAGGGGAACCACACAAACAGGTGAACCCCAACACATAGAGGGGACTGATACTGCACCCCACTGGTTTCGGTTTCTATATGACATCAAATATCTGTGGAAACAGATGGGGACCACTGATAGTAGACTCTGGTACAATACATCACATGCAGTACATAGATAAGAATAGGCAGTATTCTAGCATTTCTACGGGATTTCTGACATTAAGTCAATTTTACCTCAGTGAAATAACGTTATAAGTAGGACCGATACAAAAGACTTTCTGTTAAATATAAAGCCCGGTTTTTCTGTTCTCTTTATCTTTAGTGCCGGACCATTTTCCTTGCATGGTTATAAGGAGCTTTCCTTATATTAAAAGGAGTACATTTGTCTTACCCTCGGTATAAAGACATTTTGATATAATGTTCTGCGTATGAAAAAACAGATGACTAGATGATTACATGTCTCAGTGATTGAAGGTACCCCCATCGTGTAGTCGTCAAACCGCTTTCTGATAGTGGCTCGTCTGTGACCCCCTTATATATCTTAGATATAGATCAACATTTTGATATGTTCAATAAGTTGGAAATGGTTAAAAGTTTCAATTCATACATATTGATGAATAGTGCATGTGTTGTTTAAGCGGCATTCTTAACAAGAGCGTGCAGCTTTAAGTATTTATACACTGTTTGTACTAGGTTATCATGCCATGTCCCCAAAAGGTACCGGCAACTCCAGGTCCAATCTTTAAATAGGGCCCCAGACGGGTAAATCCGACAAGGCGTCAAGCCCCTGTTTTAGCCCTTATGGATATTAAGGGACAAAGGAATATTGGGGGTTGGCGACAAAGGTTAGGACAAACACACTAGGCACACTTCTTAAAACTGACAAGGGACATGACAGATTTCTTAACATCGACAAGGGACATTGGCATTTCTTAAAATCGACAAGGGATACAACTACCCCCTGTATGCCAGGAGGTCTATTCCGTAATTTTATTTTTCAAATGCATTATTTTTTGTTGCCAGGTGTTCCGCCATGGTGACCGCAGCCCGACACAAACCTTCCCCAACGACCCTCACCAGGAGAACTCGTGGCCGCAGGGCTTTGGGCAACTTACACAGGTCAGTCAATGCATATATTTACATAAAGAAGTACTACCAGATACCCCCTCCCTGATATATGCTGATTAACAGCCCATAGTCATTAAGGAGTTATCAATAAGAGTACTGGTAGGTGGTCTCTCCACTACATGTATTAATACCATGTTGTATTTTAACTACGTATCTGACTAGGGTCGTTAGTATATTTATGGCCTCAGTATATCATCAACTGATGTAACCTCATCTGACATACCGGTATATACGGGACTAGCACATCCTGGTACTTCAGGTAGTCTGGGGCTAAACTCCATCTCACTATCAGGCTAATCCCCTCTCTTCACACCTAGAACAAAGGTGCTGATAAGAAATTCTCCCATGATGCACTGCTCTGGAGTCGGGGGCCTAACCACAATGCATTGCTCTGAGCCAAGATGGCGGACCCCATAGCCTAATGTGCTAGTCCCGTATAGAAAACGTGCTTACATATTTAACTTTCCATTGTATTAAAGGTTTTATTTTTAAAAGAAATTAAAAAACGTATTTTTTTGTCTTGAGCCCCTTTCACATTTTCCTATATATTCCCTACATTGATCCCCTTCTAATGCTACATGTGTTTGTGTAGCTGGGTATGCGGCAGGAGTACCAGATGGGTAAGGTGCTGCGGTCCCTGTACAACGGGTTCCTCAACGACACCTACATCCGCCGTGAGGTAAGTGGTATCGTGGTACAATGTATCATATAGGGATATTATAAAGGGTGCATATCATGACAGAAAAAGGATCTATCATGACATAAATAGTCAGACAGAGAATATATAAACACATCTGATTGAGCTAGGAGAGGCAATTCTTATTGATATTTTTGACATCTTTAGGCATCATTCGTCCGAGATTTAGTAGCTAAGAATGGGACAGTTAACTATTTATGAAAACGGTTATCAGTAAACTTATCTAGGTCCATATGGCATTTACCACTCAGGATATTCAATCGCCAAGTAAGAAGATCAGTAGTAAAGATATTGGTTAGTGTAAATAGCCCCATTTGACTTGTTGTAGATCTACGTGCGGAGTACGGACAAGGACCGCACGTTGATGAGTGCGTACACGTGTCTGGCCGGCCTGTACCCCCCGCGAGGTGCCCAGGTGTGGAACACCTCCGTCCACTGGCAGCCCATCCCCGTCCACACCGTCAGTTATGAGACGGACAATGTACGTACAGCCTCAGCTCTATCTCTGTGTGTTATTATGACATGGGAGATACAACCCCATGATGCTAGAACAAGGGGTGTATTATTGTACTATTATGACAGGGGCATTAATGCTATGTTGGATTGATTGAGTATTTAAGGACGGCATGTGGCTATAAGATGGTATTTGTCCTCATGATGCACCAATGCAGCCCTGGCAAGTAAATCGCCGGTGTTGCATTGGTGCATCATGCCGATCCCTCAGGCGTGTCTCAACCCTGTTGGTTCAGCATGATGCCTGAATGCAGCCCTGGTGAGTTACACTGAAGGGCTGCATTCATGCATCATGACGAAGGGCATGATGCATTAAGCCATTATGCCGTCCTCAAAGGGTCAATTAATGCCATGTATTGATTAATAGATACCAGCTACATCGTAAATCGCAGGAGACTGATATAGGGCTATTGATTAGCACTCTGATGTACAGACGTCCTATACAGTAAAACGTCGTAACAACGAGCGGTACAATATAATCTGCTCATGATGAGAATATGTATTTTGTCCGATATTTGTTCCATATTTAATGCATTTGTTTAATGCATTAAGTGCTCTGTTACAATTATCATGTCAGGGGATGTAATGTTTTAAAGAAATTTAAGTATGTTGACCTGTACCGTATATTTTAATAGACACCTGTGTGACTATGATTACGTATATGATGGCGTTATAAGATGGTATGGGATTTGTACATGTATATGTCTTACATATATCTACAGCTTATCCATATTTTGAGTTTATTTTACGATACGCTACCTGTGGTAGATCCTCATTTTACTACAGCCATTCCAGCTTGCCATGTCATCATTCTTAGCATATCTTAAATGTAATCACTCCACATGCTATTTTTTTCTGACAATCAGCCTCAATTCTTTGATTGTTTCCTGTTATAATATACCAACCTGCAGACTAGCTTCCTCCTAATGCACCGTAACATGAGGCTTCAGTGGAATACAATGGATCCAAGTAACACTATTCGGCGAATAAATTAATTGGGCCATCTCGTTAATGATGCGACTCTGCTAGCTTGTAGATGCAAGTGTCCCGTGCCCCCGGTATGACCCCATGCAGGAGGCCGTCTATCAGTCAGAGGAGGTCCGCAACTACACACAACACAACGAGGTAGTGCTGCAGGAATGGATGTCTAAGTGTGGGACAGCCTCTATACAGAGTCCTTGCCGACATTAGCAGTACTATTCACCTTTAACCCTTTAAGGCCCGCATAGTGCTTTGATTAATGTGCTATATGCTTTGGCAGCATGAATGCAGGCCTGGCAAGTTACTTCCCAAACTGCATTCAAGCATTATCTCGACCCTACTGTTTGATACACTCCCGAAGGGTTGACATGAGTAGACTAATTGAGTAGACTAATTATTACTTGCCAGGCCTGTATTCACGTTAATGAAGACAAAGAGCACAGGACAGTGAAGCCCTCCCCAGTATCTCAGTATCCCCCTGCCAGCTCCCTGCCTCCTGTCGTCCCTCCCTGTGCCTCTACATGGGCAGTTAGATGTGTGAGCGTGTCACTGCGTCACTTTTTAGGAGAGACAGCGTGTCACTGTGTCACTTTTTATGCATATAGGAATATACTAGGACACCTCCATTCCTTCCGTACACATGTAAATAGTAAATAACCTTTAAATTACACCACTTTAAAAAAAAAGACCCTTCCCATCTCTCCTTCCATGCTACAAAAGGCTATCACCCAGAGGCTAGTCTGCAGGTTCACTGTGTACATGTTGATACAGCACCTTATGTGTTAATGTTAATACAATGTTAACGTTAGCTGCCTCCCCCTGCTTTGTACTGCTTTACCCTGGCTTTACCCCCCATGTGTGGGTCTCTCAGCTCCTTCGTGCAGGCACCCCTTGTGACCGCTACATGCCCATGATGTACCAGGCCTTTGACTCGGAGGAAGTCCACCAGTATACACAGCAGAACAAGGTACACCTTTACCAGAATACTATCAGTTTTAACCCTTTAAGGACAGCATGTTGTCGTAAAGCGATATTCGTCACCATGATGCAGCGGTAACTGACCGGTACTGTGTTGGTGCTTCATGTAGAACCCGCGGGAGTGTATCAAACCCGCAGGGTCGGCATGATGCATGAATGCAGTCCTGACAAGTTACTCACCAGGGCTGCATGAATGCAGCATGACGACAAATGGCATATACCGTCCTTAAAGGGTTAATAACAAGACGTGATGTCTAGTGATGCTTACAGACAGCTAATACGGTAAGTTCCCCACCGGGTGTTGGACAACGTCGTCTTACTTTGGTTGCTTTTAAACTTGGACCATGTACATTAGAATAGGGAATCCAAGAAGGTCGATAGCGAGTATAAGGTTTGTATTATAGATGTGATACACCAGAAAGGCCGCGCAACTATGATATGTATGTAAAATTAAGGCAATACCACACGAGGGACTGCTCATATGGAAGGCAGAAATGTAAGTTGTTGTCACCTCCAGGGTGGAGTTCACAGGGTACATACTGGTGATGGAATGAAGGGTCTTCATTATGCAGTGACCACTGTTCATCTACAGGAGGAAACGTGATGCTTGTACTGTACACCCTGCCCTGCACAACACACTGTTCAGCATAATTTGAGCATGTTTCACAAACTTTCACCTTTGTTGATGATCTTGACGTATCGTAAATTCCCGCATATATAACCCGCAGGATGCGCGGGCCGTACAGCACTCCCAGATATAAGGTGCGGGTTATATGCGGGAATTTACAGTACTCTAAGGACGATAACCCCAAGAATAATGGTAATCCGATGCGTTAGAAAGCACTTCCATGCCCTTTTTTACCTCCTCTCAAATAGATTCCACTGATGTGCAGAGAGAATCCCATATTAAAAAAAGAGATTGTGATTTATTTTCAGAAAAGTCTCTGAACCACTCGTGTATGTGACAATGCAGCAAGGCGTCTGGCAATGACTTGATATGTGCTGATGTACAAGTGTATAAATGCATCTCCCTTCTTGTTCTGCTTACCACAACACAGCTGCTATTACCGAGTGCCCCATGTCCACGTTGTGAGAAGTTATTAAATGAAACAGCATACTCAGCCGAGTCTTTGAAATATCAAGCAGAACATAAGGTATCTTGTAGCAATGGCACTGGTATATATATCATTGCATGTTGCAAGTACAGCAGGATTCTTGTGGCCCTGTTATGCAATGTATGATCAATGCTTTGGGACTGTCTAATGGTCTTTGCACCTTTGCTATATGGGTATGCATCAGCATGAGATAGCATGAGATGAACTAGCTTTATGAATGTTCACTACTTGATTTTACTTGTGTCATTTGTTATTGCTATGGTACACCCTCTCACCTGCCAATACATGAACAGTCTAGAATCTGAAACCCAGTTAAATAACCTCAATTCTACTTGAACTACCGGTACATGTATTTGAAGATGGAAATTTGTGTTTGCCGGTGATGATATACAGAGTGTGAAGGATAGGTCTTAAAGTGTATCATCATATGGTTGATACCTTATTCACCATTGTTAAAGGTGGTATTGGACTAAACACTTCTATCGCATATGCACATGATTACCATTACCTAATTTCCTATTGTTCAGTACACCCCATTGAATACAGAATGCTGCATTTATGAAGACTATGAGGGTAACGAAATTAAGGCTCCGAGGCAGGAAAGGAAAGCAGCCAGGTGCCCAGGCTAGAGCAATATATCACCCTACTGAAAGGATATTGGTCCTTTCAATGCAAGTATGGGTCAGTTCATGTGAAAAACAGGGCAGCATGGCGAACAGTTGAACAGCGACCAAATATTACACTTTATATTGCATAAATATATTTGTGTCTCATGTGTTTATCAACTGACTGTCATATGGCATACATTAAAGGGGAAAATACTGATTTATACAGGTTTCCTTTCAGTGTATGGAGTTGTCCATACAGGTCCACACTACCTACCAGCCAGCAGGCTATCTAGGGTCATGGGCTCCCTCAATCTTGCGTTCTGGGTGGGTGGCTTTGACTCCAACAACTAATCAAAGGTTCTTGTGGGGCTCGTAACCTAGCTATATGCTATACAATGTGGTAGGGGGCATTTAAGTCCGCTGGACAGTTACTCAAATTGTCAGATTTCTGCTTATTTTAAGTGATTTAATTATGCCAAATTGCTTTAAACACTGGCAAACAGTGAGAATATTACCGTTCTAATGCGCACATCATGGTTTCACAAATTTTCCTTAAATCAGATGAGCTTGCATCTTTAAGTGACATGTCCCTGCTATAAGATATCCACAGGTATATATACTAACAGGTTAGAATACATTCGACTGATGTCTCGCTTTTCAACAAAAATTGAGGTTTCACTTGTTTTTTATAATGCCAGGGTATAATCATCACACCAGACCACAAGAGAAAGACAAAACTAACTCCTGCATCTTATGAAATGCTTTAGGACGTGATATCTATCTTACAAACATGTATGGATAGTCCAATTTGATAGAACCAAGAAAAGGTCTTAGGAATCATATCTTAGGTGGTCCATAGAGAAAACAAGTTCCTGTTATAATTAGATATAGATGAACTGCTTAAAGGTGTTTGCCGCCTTCTGCAGATGTTGTCAGTCACGGACACAGAGTGTGCTAGGTACGCAGTCATGTTGGATCAGGCCTACCGCTCTCCGCAGACAACTGCCTATGAGACTAACAATAAGGTAATAATAGATGGCAGCACTATCTGAAACATGCCTTGTTAAATATCTTAAGTAAGCTAGTATTTAAAAGATGAAGTCTGAGTTTTAGTATAGGAAATAACGGGACTAGCATATCCTGGAACTTCAGGTAGTTGGGGGCTACAGCCCCAACTCCTTATCAGGTTAATCCCCTCCTTTCACACCTGGAACAAAGGGACTGATAAGAAATTCAGCCATAATCCACTGCTCTGGAGTCGGGGCCTAACCAGAATGCATTGCTCTGAGTCAAGATGGCGGCCCCCATAGTCTAATGTGCTAGCGCCGTTGTATAATGGTGCCGGTCCTGCAGATCCCATTATTCACATTCCAGTACTAATGGCTTTTCCCCGCCAGCATTTCCCTCTCACTTCCATAAGAAGGGCTATGCCTATTACTTGATATACCAGGAGTCTCATGGTTTGTATCTTCATGCCTTCACTATATACTATAGCACGCATTCTTGTACTTACACCCTGCAGTTACTGTCAGAGTCAGACTCTCTGTGTGGCAGGTATGCCCTCATCCTCAGGGACCTGTATGAATCAGAGTGGGTACTTAGCTACCAACTCCACAACCAGGTAGGCTTAGTTATACTGTCTGTTTCCAATATGTTGGAAATCGTAATAGGCAATAAGGCAATAGATTATTTGGGATACATCTGCCTCCCCCCCCCCCACCTTCAAAAAAGGTCTGAAAAGCTAGGGTAGGTAGGACATGCTTTTTTTTAAATGATTATTTTCACTTTGGGCCTCTAAACCACCCGGAAATTGACTTGCGGACTGCGGCGTAGGACCTGACTGGGGGATGGTCAAGTCCACTCTATTATAAATATAACACCAAATTGGCCTAGAATAATTATCTTTAAAATTTGATAACAATGTCGAGGCCCGTCCTTGTTTTGCTAGGGCCAAAAAAAATAAAAGGTATGTTTCAGGTAACATGGGCAGATAGACTAGGGTCGGTAGGTCGGATTTTTATTTATTTTATTTTATTTTTTTAACATGAAAGTACTAGCCATCCTTCGTGGAAATTCTAAAAATGACCCAAAAAGTATAAAAATATGAAATTTTCTTCGAAATTGCTTTAAAGAACGTAGGGTCGGCCCTGTTTTGCTAGGGTCGGTCGGGTGACCTGAAACAAACCTTTTTTTTTATTTGGCCTAGGTAAGGTCGCGTAACCTGAAACAAACTTTCTTTTTGGCCTTTTAGCAAGAATGAAAAAGAAGAAGAGGGTACTACCGGTACCAGGTTTCAGGGAAGATAGGTCATATACAAGAAATTTACAATATAGGCATACATTTTAAACATTTCAAAATTCTAAACACTGAATCAGCTGTAATAACTGTTCTGAGTGTGTTTCACTGGGTTTGGTGAGGAATTGTTTGTCAGTCCCCATGCTGAGGGAATGCAGTCAGACTGTTGTCGGTTACCCACCTATTTACATATATGTGTGATCAATCAAAAATCTGAAAGACACCTGCTAATTTGGTAAGATTATTTTCAAATGTGTTCTGTAGGCTTACAGCTTTTATCATCAGCTTTTGTTTAAGCCATAGATTTCTCTATGTAACACCATTTGTAATTAAAATATTCTATATGTATATCAATGTAGCCATAATGTAAAGCGACATAATGCATGTGCCAAAAAAGAATTCTATAATTTTACTACCGGTATACATTATATCAACTACATTCAATATGTAAATGTGGTAATTACTGGACATCGATTCTCTCTCTTTGTAGCTCTATAGTGATCGATGCCCAGTTTTATACTTCAGACCAGTGGCTCATTTTGGCTGTTTTTTGCCTCACAGATTGCTTCTAGGGCAAAATCCTGACTAGGTGCCAATATATTCTCTATGCCAATGTGTAATATGAGGGTAGAAAACACTGGAACCTCAGTTAGAAAAAATCCTACTGAACAGTTTTTGAGAAAATTAGGGTTTTGTTGCATATTTTTGGTGTTTTTAGTACATTTCCTACATAAACCGTGAACGCCAGCATTTCTCACTTTTCAGGTGTTTAGAATCAGAATTTGACTTTTTTTTATTCGCAGTAGGATTTCTGAGTATCGAGCCATTCTAGAAAAGCTATTCTTTGGAAAAAATACTTAGTATTTCTTGATGATTTTCGTTGCACAAATTTAGGGTTGTAATATAAAAACTGCATTATCATCCAATCAAAGTGTTTATGCACTGTTGATGGTCACCCCCTCCCACCCACTTCACTCTGCATTGAAGGAGAACAGGCAGGGGAGGTTCATGTGTCCGTATATAGCTGTTGACCTGGGTGCTGGGTGCATTTTTAATTTATGGGGTGCCAACTGTTCATGAAAGAAAAATCAAATAGAATATTTTATTTTTTTTAGTATCAGATTAATGCAACTACAATTCGTAATTTAGCACTTAAAGCATTGTATTTGCATTAATATGAATAGTAGCCACCTTATGGGGTGCCAACTATTCATGAAAGAAAAATCTATAAGAATTTGTTTTTTATTAGCATTAAATTGATGCAACTACAATTCGAGATTGCATTTTAAGCATCTTAAATCAATGGTAGTCATCTTAAATATATGGGGTGCCAACTGTTCATGAATTAAAAAAAAAGAAAGAATTAGTTTTTTTATTAGTATCAGATTAATGCAACTACAATTTGTGATTGCACTTAAAGCATTGTGGCATGCAATGACTGGTAGCCACCTTGAATGTATGGGGTGCCAACTGTTCATGAATTAAAAAAAAAAAAAGATTTAGTTTTTTTATTAGTATCAGATTAATGCAACTACAATTTGTGATTGCACTTAAAGCATTATGGCATTCAATGACTGGTGGCCATCTTGAAGCTATGGGGTGCCAACTCTTCATGAAAAGAACAACTAAATTGGATTTTTTTAACAGTATAAAATTTATGCAACTACATTTCAAGATTGCATTTAAAGCATTGTGGCATTCAATGAATGGTGGCCATCCTAAACCTATGGGGTGCCAACTGTGTTTGAAAAAGGTATCAAATAGAAATTTTTATGTATGAATTATACAAATTAATGCAACTATAATTCTTCATTGCACTGAAAGCATTGTGGCATTTAGTAAATGGTAGCCATCTTGAATGGGTTGAATGAAGGAAAAATCAAATAGGATTTGTTTTTTTGATAGTATCAAATTAATGCAACTACAAGTCAAGATTGCATTTCAAGCATCGGGACATTTAATGAGTGATAGCCATCTTGAATCTATGGGATGCCAACTGTTCATGAAAGAAAAATGGAATAGATTTTTTTTTTATTAGTATCAAATTACTGCAACTGCAATTCGAGATTACATTGAAAGCATGGTGGCATTCAATGAATGGTTGCAATCTTGAATCTTTAAATGAACATACACACAGACATATTCATAGGCATGAACATGGTGTTCTCCTTCATATAGATATTCATGGATTTCTACTTCTACTAAATATAGATTTCTGTTGGAAGGATTCTGTTACATGGATGTCGATGTCCAGTTTTAGATATATATCCATATAGTGCATTGGAGTGCTATAATGTTGGACTGCTGTATATTTTAATTGATGTTCACAGTATACGCATAATGAATTAATGCATGATAATATGTAGCTGTGTATCCATAATCCAAAACATTAAATTCAAATTGAAGAATAAGTGCTACTCTACTTCCATTTTGATAATTGATTAAAATGTGTGCCTATTTCTGTTCAAAGAAACTGATTCATGTGCTCCCTTGTAGGACTTCTTAAACATGGTTCGTATGGAGTCTGGTTTGGGCGCGGATGCTTCGCTATACGACGTCATGGAGAAGGTTCCCAACCCACTGCTGTGTGAGGTACGTCATGACTTAACATGTATTACAAATACACGGCCACACTCTGTAATTGGGTGATTATGAACTCTACGTATTTTCCTATCTAAAAAACGGAGAAACTCATTGACTGAAAAAAATGAATTTGACTGGAAAAAAAAAAAACTTCATCGTAGATATGGATATTATGGGTATGTATGTTTATGCCTTTACACGTAAAGGTTAACCTACAAGGACCTGGGGGTATGTAAAAATAAGTATGACAGACTAACTTGTAGTCCAGTGAATGAACACTTCAGGGTCAACAAAATTGCTACATTCTATTTTTCAATGGTTTTCACCTCTTTGATACATGCACATTTCAGAAAAAAAAAGTTTACGGGAATCCTCCTTGGGGAAGTGCTTGAAATCCAACATGGCCGCCTTTGTACTCCCTCTCAATGTTAAACAGCCATATTCTTATTTCTTATTGACATATTCACTATTATGATATACCAATTGACATCAGCTTCAACAGATGTATTGATCAGAATTATTTTCCAAGGTCAAGGTCGCACATATTTTGTGATTTTACTGTTATAATGAATCAAAAATACTAATTCACAAAAAAACAGCAAGTCTGCATCTATGTGGATATAAAATCCACTCCATACCTCTCTTTAATCACTTAACTGCACATTGATACAAGGTGGGTCAGGAAAAAAGAGGGTGAGAGTTGCATGAAGGTCAATCCAGATCTTGTAAAGGTTATTACAATGATATACCATACTTTGGAAGTAGCATAACATTATGTTCACTGCACTAAAGATGAAAGGTGTGAATCACCATGAAGTTAAAACATACACATGCATTTGACCAATAACCTAAGGTCAATGTCAAGGCTCTAGATATCATCAAAAGGAGCAGTGCATAACCAATAGTCAATAAAAGGTTCACTCTACTGTCAAAAGCTGCATGGTTTTATAACGTATTGTCCGAGGTGTCAACAGGTTCTGCATTCATGCATGTAATACGTTTGCAGTTTGCAGGCCAGGGTGCATTTGAGTCCATTATTTCTACAAGAAAATGTTTACTCTGCTGTCAAAAATATGTCTGTACCTGGAGGTAAACACGCAGACTGTGAAAGTTAGCTGCATCAGATGTTGGTGGCATACGTTCAGTTGCCATATACCATGTAGCATGATTGAGGAGCAACCTTCTCTGTAAACCTCAATGTATGCTCTGAGCCTAAATCTTTCATCTCGCCATATAATGCTGCTAGCAATTTGTTCCCTGCTTCCTCAATCTCCTGCTGAAATCTTACTTTTTGTAGGAACACATCATAAAACTCTTCCACAGACTCATATTTTGCCATTGCAGATAGTTTACCTATCCCATAGAATAGCTAGGGCCAATGAGGCCTACACTAGGATAGTGTCATATTCCTG
Organism: Harmothoe impar; assembly: GCA_947462335.1. Lineage (NCBI taxonomy): Eukaryota > Metazoa > Annelida > Polychaeta > Phyllodocida > Polynoidae > Harmothoe > Harmothoe impar. Next base: position 54,778,827 of record OX381715.1, read on the forward strand.
GCCCTCTGAAAGGAGTATGTCCTATGTGAACCCTTGTGGATCCTTACAGCGGCTCTTTGGACCTTTCCAGTAGCTCTGAGCACCCCTTCAGTGACTCTGGGCACCCCTTCAGTGGCTCTGGGGACCCTTCCAGTGACTCTGTGGACCCTTCCAGCAGCTCCGGCAACCCCTTCAGTGACTCTGGGCACCCCTTTAGCGGCTCTGGGGACCCTTCCAGGACTCTGTGGACCCTTCCAGCAGCTCTGCGTACCTCTTCAGTGACTCTAGGGACCCCTTCAGTGGTTCTGAGGGAGTTGGTACAGTCGTCACTGGTACAGGGGAAGATAATCTGGTCATCCCTGGTATAGGGGAAGATGAGCTATTTGTTCCTGTTAGAGGGGAAGATGATCTAATCATCCCTGCTACAGAGGGAGGAGTTGTCCTTGGTACCAACAAAGAGGTTTTCATAGCTAGTGGACATTAACTTATGCCAGGGTATACGTACCCAGAGACAGCATGCGTGTTTCCAGGAATAGATGTGGTCATAGAGTCAGCAGAGGGGTTCACAGAATCAGCAAGGATACACCCACACCCACCTAAGGTGCCACCAGTCTGCAGAGGTCCTCCGGGAGCCACCAGAAGGGTCCCAAGAGCCCCTGGAAGGGTCATCACAGCCACTCAAGGGATCCCCAGAGCACTGAGAGGGTCCCAGAGCCACTGGGAGGGTCCCCAGAGTCGCTTATAGGGTCCCAAAGCCTCTGGGAGGGTCCCAAGAGCTACTGGAATGGTCCCTAGAGCTGCTGGAAGGGTCCACAGAGTCACTGAAGGATTCCCCAGTGTCACTGAAGGGGTCCCCAGAACAGCTTAAAGGGGCATTCTCACCACTCACACGTAAACACATAGTAGACTAGAATAGTACTAGAATTGTGGGGATCCCTAGAGCTACTGGAAGGGTCTTTAGAGCTGCTTGGAGGGTCCCCAGAGCAGCTGAAGGGGTCCCAAAAGTCAGTAAAGGGGTCCACAGAGCAACTGGAAGGGTCCCCAGAGTCACTGAAGGGGTCCACAGAGTCACTAAAGGGGTCTCCAGAATTACTTGGGTCTAATTTTTATTTTTTTTGGGGGGGGGGGGGGGTAGGTATGATTATAATCAAACTCAGAACCATTGTGGCCATAGGACCATTCAGGAAAACTGTGCTGCTAGGCAGATAAACAATTAGAACAGTCGTTGCTCAGCAACCAGCAATATTAACAGAAAAACAATAGAACCTTTAAATTCCTTCTAATTTAGGGTCTAATTTAGGGGGGGGTAGGCAGTGTTAAAATAGTATTCTAAGCCATAAATAGGTCACAGGAGATCAAATTCTTATATTTTGGTGGCCATCTTGGATTTTGGCGGCATTCTTGAACTGTTCACAACTTTTTTTTTTACATGTGCCATATCTGAAAAGCCCATGATCAGAGCTTTCCAGTGGTATATGGCATACTTTAGTCTTTTTTGGTGATGGGTGTCGCCAGAAATACTGCTCCTAACTCTCCAATGCTGCAGTACTACAGTAAGAATTATATATTAGAACTTATGTTCATGATGTATCATAGTATCATTAATCATAATAAACTAGCATAATTATCTCACCTTCCTGTAGATCTGCAGGCTGGCTGTGTTTTACACTGGTGATCAGAGATACAGCACCAGAAAGCCTTGTAAATAGGACAGTTCATTAGCCTATTATTAGAATTGACCTAGTTTGGTATCTGAGAACAAATGCCAATATCTAAAAAGAAAGAAGGGGATTGAGGGGTGCCTACCATAGGCATTCAGTGTGGTGCATAGTGCAGTGTATAGCATGCCTGTGAGGAGATACTATAGGTCCTGGAGTCACTTTTGGAATGCCACTTTTAGGCAGGTTCCCCAAAGACGATCTTTGTAAAAAAAAATTATATGAGAAGTAAACATATCAGAGTGTCCATTAAAACAAAAAAATTGCATGTAGCAAATAAGACTGCTTATTTCTGTTCATTCACTGGACTATGGTGCACTCATACCGCACCAGTCAGTCTACCATTGTTATTATTACATAACTCAGGCTGATGAGGTTAACTGAACTCAGACCTTGGTTTTGTGAGGGTCTGTGAAATAACCAAGGTGTGAACCCCGGGTGTGAACCCCTATGTTTTACCCCTCCACCGTGGTATGACCAACATTATACATTCAACTAAATAATTATACTTTCATATACCAACGTCTATATAGATTCAACATAAATATTTACTGGTAGAATTACTTTTACATTCCTTACATGTCTGCTTCAAAAAGAAATGTAAAATACCATCAACCTTATTCAAATTAGCTTTATAGTTCTCTTTTCACACGTCAAAGATATGGTGGCACCACTAGCGGTTCTCGTACTCCATGAGAACTCAATGAGAGACCACAAGTGTCCCACAGCGGCAGCAAAAAAGGAGTGCAGAGCGAAATTGTACCACCAATATCTTCGCCGTTTGTGGTCTGACCAACAAGGGGGGGCCAGGGGGGTCTGGGCCTCCCCCAATCACTGAGGGGGGGGGGGGGCTGAATATGTTTGGGCGCCCCCAAAATTTCCAATCCTTACCTCTCCTGCATAGGGAAAAGTGGGGACAGAGGGGCCTGGGCCCCCAATCAGAACTAAAGGGGGCTCAAATATTTCTTTTCTATACTATACAATTTACGAGTGTATATTATACATCATGCATATAGGCTGAAATCTAAATTTGGTTTGGAGTGGGCCCCCTGGGCCCCCCACCCCCCACTGAAGATTTGCTTCCTACGCCTCTGTGTATGACACATGACTTGAGGGTACTTTTTAACAAAGAATCCATTTCTGATACCAGAATTGACCAACGAATGATTATAAGGCAGGACTTTATCTAAGTTCATGATAAGCTACAGATCCAGCTTACCCTGAGTCATCTGTGAGGCCACTCTCACGCTCAATCTTTATATACTTTCAGAAAGTTCATAATCTAACACTACCACAATGGGTGACCCCAGAGGTGTTCGATAAACTTCAAGACCTGAAGAACTTCCAGATCAAGTTGTGGTTTTACACACCTGAGATGCAGAGGATACGTGCAGGTGAGTTAACCCATTAAGGGCAGCATAGTGTCTTAATGTGTAGGTGAGTTAACCCATTAAGGGCAGCATAGTGTCTTAATGTGCAGGTGAGTTAACCCATTAAGGGCAGCACAGTGTCTTAATGTGTAGGTGAGTTAACCCATTAAGGGCAGCACAGTGTCTTAATGTGCAGGTGAGTTAACCCATTAAGGGCAGCACAGTGTCTTAATGTGCAGGTGAGTTAATCCATTAAGGGCAGCATAGTGTCTTAATGTGCAGGTGAGTTAACCCATTAAGGGCAGCACAGTGTCTTAATGTGTAGGTGAGTTAACCCATTAAGGGCAGCACAGTGTCTTAATGTGTAGGTGAGTTAACCCATTAAGGGAAGCATAGTGTCATAATGTGCAGGTGAGTTAACCCATTAAGGGCAGCACAGTGTCTTAATGTGTAGGTGAGTTAACCCATTAAGGGCAGCACAGTGTCTTAATGTGTAGGTGAGTTAACCCATTAAGGGCAGCACAGTGTCTTAATGTGCAGGTGAGTTAACCCATTAAGGGCAGCATAGTGTCTTAATGTGCAGGTGAGTTAACCCATTAAGGGCAGCATAGTGTATTAATGTGCAGGTGAGTTAACCCATTAAGGGCAGCACAGTGTCTTAATGTGTAGGTGAGTTAACACATTAAGGGCAGCATAGTGTCTTAATGTGTAGGTGAGTTAACACATTAAGGGCAGCATAGTGTCTTAATGTGCAGGTGAGTTAACCCATTAAGGGCAGCATAGTGTCTTAATGACCAATGGCCATTTGCCTGCATGAAACATGAATGCAGCCCTGGTAAGTAACGCACACTTCTGAAAGTCTCGATGCTGACACTACAGGGTTGATAAACTCCCAAAGGGTCGGCACGATGCACCAATGCGGTACCGGCGAGTTACTCGTTCGCACTGCGTTGGTCCATCATGATGACAAACGTCGTTTTTAAGCAATCCTCAAAGGGTTAATTTGAAATTCATTATGTATGTTAAGGTATTTATCTCATGTAATCATTGATTTATTTCATCACTTCGACTTGCTTCGTATGGAAAGGACATACCTCTTCTTTGATCTACATGTATTAATAAACCATTATACAATCATGTGTTAATAAAGTGTTTCCTTTTACGTCTACAGGGGTACTGTTAAATGACATCGTGAACCATACAAGGGCAAAGGTTGCTGGTCAACTAGACTCCCAGTTTAAGATGTATTTATACTCTGCGGTAAGTCTCCAGTCATCATATAAATATTGAATATTGTTTTGTGTCTTTAATAGGCTGCGAAAGCCAACCCGTTCTAACGTGGTTTAGTGGGTAACAAAAACCCTCAAATCAGGACAGGAAAAAATATTACTTCTCAGCAAAGAAACATCTCTACTGTAAAACGTCACGTTGAAGCCGCGGCTAGTACGTGAGTCAGATCGGCAGTGCGGCTTATAGGATCGGCCCAGGGTCTGGCTGCGGCTTATACTGGAGTGTTTTTTTACTAAAGTTACCATAATCGGAACCCTGGTGCGGCTTATAGGATCGGCCCAAAGTCAGGGTGTGGCTTATACGTTAGTTAGGCTTGTATGCGAGGTATTACGGTACTGGGAATCCCTTTAGATAAATGTGTGTCAGGCAAGTGCCGTGCCGTATCATATCATGGTTTAGATAAGAGATTTCCATAGATGGAGAAAAATGGATTAATTCTCGAGCCCAAATACCTAAGGCCATGGTTTCCTGTCCTGATTTAAGCGTTTTTGTATACTCACAAAACTCCGGTGGAACGGGTTGCTTTGACAGCCTATTGGTATTTATTTTGTTTTCAAAGCATCTGGTGCTCCAACCATGTTTAAGAAAATGTATTTAGCCCTTTTAGGGCCGCATAGTATTTTAATGTGAGATCATCGGGAGCAGTTCTCATCACTGCCAAGCAGGCGCAAAGAGTCTATCTACATAAGCAATGTATTGTAAATTCCTGTGTATAACCCGCATCTCTCGTATAACCCATTCCCTGACTTTGAGAAAACTCTATAACCCGCACCAGGAATCTGAAAATTGTGATTTTAGTACTGTACTTTACTGCCAAAAACCCTCGTATTACCTGCACCTAGACTTTGGGGATTTTGTAGTACCCACACTGAGGGTTTGGTTCGCGTATAACCCGCGGGTTATACGCAGGAATTTACAGTACTAATAAAAGTCGTATTTCCTCTTGCAGCACGACACGTCGATAGCGGCGGCCATGATGGCACTAGACACGTGGGACGGCCTCCTACCTGCCTACTCCACCACCATGATGTTTGAACTGCACCAGCGGCTGGACGACTCCTACTTTGTGCGACTACGTTACAAGAACGACTCTACCATAGACCCTGCCTCTGAGCCGGTCACACTCTCCATCAGAGGTGAGCAGAGATTTCCCCTTTTGGTTTGAAATAGGTTTCCCCCTCAAATCTAATCTGTCTCTCTCAGAAACAAATACATGTACTCAATACTTAAAATTACGCTTACACTTCTTGTATAGTCATTGATGGACTCTTTTTATAATGGGACTATTTTATCACATCATATCTGTATACGGGACTAGCGCATTAGGCCATGGGGGCCGCCATCTTGGCTCAGAGCAATGCATTGTGGTTAGGCCCCCGACTCCAGAGCAGTGCATCATGGGAGAATTTCTTATCAGGCCCTTTGTTCTAGGTGTGAGGAGAGGGGATTAGCCTGATAAGGAGATAGGGTTTAGCCCCCGACTACCTGAGGTACCAGGATGTGCTAGTCCCGTATAGGGACGCTCCTGTCTGTACACATCTAACTTGTTGCCAGGCTGCACATTATGTAGCCAAAACAGGTTGATATTCCCGATAATGAATTATATGTTAAAGCTGAAAAATACCAATGTACGAAGCTATTAGTGCAACCAGCTTGAAAGATGTCCCCCTTTCCCCGCACGTTCAGGAAGATTATTATTTCTAATTTTGCTTCCTCACCTTGTCATGCTCGATTGACTTTTAAAATTCTGCTTACTTGATTGCAGGGTGTGAATTGGACTGTGACCTTGACAAGTTTTACAAGGTGGTTCAGCCCATGCTGTATGAAGGAGACTGGTTTAAGGAGTGTGCCAATGTCGACACTAACCCACCACACTCCAACAGTGAGTACTGTGTTCTTTAATTCTAAATTTCAAAATTCATCACTTTTCTAAGGTCAGGAGATGAACGTTCTTACGTAGAAGCGTCAAGAAGAGATGTTGTTTTTTACTTTATCATCTATATACTTACTTCTCAGAGTGGCTAGACTGTGTAGTTGTTGTAGCAAATTCTCCTCTCTAAGCAAATACGAGGCGAATTTTTAGGAACTTTTTTTTTTAAAAGCTACATTGGTTATGGCAAATTTAAATAGCCACCTAAATGTGTAGGGCCCTGGTTTAATGTGTCAAGCTCCATAATGGTATCATACATTGTCGATTGTAATTTGTATGGATCATAATTCACCCACTTCCAATCAAAAGTGATATTGAAATCATAAAATAGCCTCTATCTTCTTTCTTTTCAGCCACATTGGTGATCGGCATAGTAGTGTGCGTTCTCATACTCGCGATAACAGCTATGATTGTAAGCTGCGTGTGTCGCTGGAAAAAGAGCGGCGGTATCTCATACCAGTCGGCAAACTTCTCGGCAGACACAGCCAGTGCTTAGCACTTCTCAGTTAAGGAAACAACTCCCTTTGACTTATTTGTAAAGTGTATGAATTGGAATAGAATTGTATAAATATGTACTAAAACACCACTGTGCCTCTTGTAACTGGTAGTGTGAACTGACCACGGGTCATGGTTGGTACTGTCTGTAGGGGACTGTTACCTCTTGTAAAGAAACCACTGTAAAGGACATAGCACTAGTGTATCCATCCAGTTACCTCTCGTTGAGCGAGATGATCGAGTCAGTAGAACTAGAAGGAGTCTTTATGACGACACACGACATGACCTTCCAAATGTACCGCCCAGACTTTGTGCTCCACCATATCATTTTCACCTCCCACACTTTATATACACCCCGGACATTTCTTATCACTCCCTGCAATCAGCAACCCCATCACACCCTGACAGTAACCCTTTAAGGGCCGCATACTGCTTTAAGGTGTAGTGCTATTGCATTCACGCATCATGCTTACCATTCGGGAATGTGTCAACCCTGTATGGTCGGTATGATGCTTGATTGAAGCACTGGCGAGTGACTCGCCAGGGCTGCATTCGTACATTATGATGACAAAGGGCATTATACATGTATGTGTAACACATTAAACCACTATGCGGCCCTTAAAGGGTTAATCATTTATAGATATGTTACATAGTGTTACAACGACAAGTGTCCAGAGTCAATCTATTTATTGGTACTGTCCAGGTCCTTGCATGTCCTGTACGGTTACACTGAAATCCTTTGTGATGTCTTGATTTCTGCTAGCGGGAACATGTCGATTTTGCCATCGGAGATACATTCCAAGCGACTTCCCTGGAGTTTATGATTTTTTCTTTACTTAGGTTTTCTGAAATATTCAGATATTCCGTTGAGAAAATGCTGTTATCATATTGTACACAAGGAGAGTTGCTTATATTGCTCTCACAATTATATTAAATTATTTACAATGCGTTCATTTACGCTCAATACAATTTAATTATACTGGCGTAACGGGTTTACATACTCATTCAAAGGATGGTCCATTTCTTATTGTGTTATGATTCATGAGTCAATGGCGATTATGATATAAATGAAATGGCATATCGGTGTATAAAATGTAGTATATGAGAAAGGCTGTTGATATATTTATTTCTATCGGAATCAGTATATTTTGCACTTTATTCGCCTGGCTAACCAGTATGCAGCTACATGTTTTCCATTAAATAACTTCATTTTTGACCACGCATATTGTTGTGCTGGGCTGTAAGGTGTTTTATTTATGTACATAATCGTTGGCGAGAACCTAGCATGCCGTTTATAAATGATGTACATACTAGGAACTGAATTTACTTGCTGTCGCTCATGAGTTTGACGAGTCTATAATGCATTACTACGACAGTCGATTGCTGTGGTGAACACTTATAGTTTAATATACTGGTTTTAGCAACCATCCTAATGATAATGATTTTTCTGGTCCACCTCATGGTAATTTGACCCAAACAACGTGGCTACAACTTGAGTTCTTGGTGGGCGTTTTCGTTGTCATGTGATTCTCCAAATCGACCACGTTTAAAATTTGATTGCATTCTCTCAGTCTAACTGCCATCAATTCCTCTCTCCACTCTTTCTCTATGGAACTCTTGACTTTCCTTATGTCATCATGCATGTCTATTTGACCATGCACTTTTACCTTTTTAATACCTATAATAATCACTCGTAGTGTACTTTATGACTGCAGCTAATTTGGCAGATGTAAGAAACCGTCTCTTTACCAACACTGATTCATGCTCACATGGATATCTGTTTATTCATGCACATAAGCATATGTCCCTTAAGGGGAAGCATAATGCTTTAAAGCTGCTACACGACCTCGGGTATATAAATAGTACACTTTCTGCATAGTTGTAAACAGTTGTTGGAGTATACTGGGAGCATTCCCATATATTTTGTGTCGTTTGACTGTGCTAAATTTAAGGAAATAGATAAGGAAAAATAAAATGCTCCCAACATTCTATCCAGCACTTGCTTACATCAACAAGGTAGTGCCATCTATAGGGATACACCTGGTACAAAAAAATGTACTAGTAGACTGTGCTTGTGAGTTGAGCAATGGAAGACTTCCCGACCCTTGACTACTCAGTGCTGCCACCTGATGTATTTCATCAACACAAGATTATCAAACCCCTCCAGAATATTAGGCTCTAACACGTTATGGGGTGCTGCCACCTAGTGGCACACAGCAAATCTAAATGGTAGGACAACTGGGCCTCTTTGTATAGTCTACTTTGGCCACTTCTCAAGGGGTATGTTTTATTAATTAATTCACGGTAAATGCATACATCGAATCTGCATATCATATTCTATGTATCTATCAACTCAGAATTTTTAATTTATTATGATAAAATTGAAATAAATAAGAAGTAGATAATTAAATTCTGCTTGGAGAGTGACAAAACATCTGTGTGGAGAGTGAGGCCATGTAGGTAGGACAGAGCCAGTGAGTCTAGGCCTATTGTGTGCAGTACACTGTGTGAGTGCTGTCACTACAGCCAGGGTGGGCCATATCAATCAGGGGCACCCCTAAAACAATAGGCAGCCCATTAACACTTAGACCCACAGGGGTGTACAGTGGTCAGCTGCTGGTAGGTGTGAGAGTTTTACACCCCACCCACAACCTCTCCCCTCCCCACCCAGTGGACAAGAAAGCTGTGAAATCTCGCCAAATGAGCGAGAAATCACGCCAAAGGAGCGAGAGTTTGTGTCCTACAAGATGGCAGCTACCTCTCACACCCTCCACTGGGCCATCCTGGTAGAGCCTAATAAACAGTGGTTGAGATTGGAGTCCTGTCTAACATATATCAAGACTTTATTGTCAGAATAAGTGACAGATTATAACTACAGTAAAACTTCGTTATAAGGAGGACCTTGGGACCAGTGCAATTTGCTCCTTATAAGCAAGGTCTCCTTATAAGCAAGGTCAGCCTTATGAAGGTCCAGCAACAGAACACTCCCTACATGTGTCTCTTATACCCTTATAGACTTGATTTGAATACAATTCAGATGAGTGTGTATATTATTTCAAGTCTAAACCCTTCTGTATTTGCCCCACCTCTATGGGATGGGGTAGTGGGCAATTTTAAGCAGTATGTGACTGTAATCGTGAGAAATATCTTCCCTGGGTAAGGTTTGCACGTACGAAATAAGAAAATGAGCCAAAAATACCTCCTTATATCAGAGGTCAAGGTAAAAACACCTCTTTCTAAGAGAGTTTTCTTACTATATAAATGTATACGGAAAATTGGGACCACACAAATCTGCTCCTTATAAGCAAGGTCTCCTTATATCAGAGTTCCTTATAACGAAGTTTCACTGTATAAGAAGTAAAGATTTGTACAATCATCTGAGAATCAAATAAAGTAAATGTAGGTTTACATGTGCCAGCTTGTATAGCAGCTTTAATTCAGTATGCCCTAGTGGTGGCATGATGCATCACTGGCGAGTAACTCGCTGTTATTGCATTCATGCATCATCACAACCCGACTGGGTCGAAACACTCCTGAAGTTTAAGCATGATGCACCAATGCAGTGCCGACGAATCACTCACCGGCACTGCATTGGTGCATCATGATGACAAATGAACAAGCCTTGAGGCATCATGCCGTCCTTTGTTAATTTCCTACAGACGTGCCCCAAAGTAGAACATATATGTTACAAGCAATAACGATAGGTTTTATGTAAATAATGTTACATTATGTAAATAATGTTACATATCGAGCAATAGTTAACTGTAAATAGGGTTTTATGACTGAATGAGAACCATTGTCTTAGATCTGTGTACTATTCTTCTACATTAGTACCGGTACACTCTATGACCTCCCTAAGGTAGTCCATATTTCTAACTGTCAAATATTCCAGTGCTCATTGTGTTTCCTTTGCAAAGTACTGTAAATTCCAGCGTATAAGCCCCGTTAACAGACCCTATATAGAGCTTCTACACAATTGGATTTTGGGTGTGCGGGTTATACGAGTTGAGCACTATATTAGTTCTAAGGTGAGGATTTTCAGCACCCCAGTGCCGATTGTAGGGTTCTCCCAAAGTCTAGGTGCGGGTTATACGTAGGTTATACGCGAGAATTTATGAGCTCAACGACCATTCCACCATCGTGTGATATAGAAATAGGGTTCTATGACTAAGACTTAGTGTATTTCATGAAAAGCAATATTGTTCGAATCAATTTTTATGCAATTACACTTTATTATTAAGTAGATGTAAAGTGACTTGCTTTGTAGGATAACCATCGCAAAATATTGACAACCGTTTTATGTTCGTACAGAATAAACATATATTGATAAACCTGTTTAATATACTCATAAATTATGTTCCGATAATGTTCGGCCATTTGTCCACAATTCCAATATGGGTTGAATCCGATTGATACCCTGAGTTTAGCACACAAGACCACATAGTCGTCCTTGCACGCTTTGAAAAGAAATGTATTCAGCATCAATGTACGTTAAAATTACCATTAGAAGTCCTATTTAAACTTGCAAATCTAGATTGTGAGTCCACAGAACGTGGTGCATTTTTATTGAAAATACATTTTATCGGCCAGGTAAACGTTTGGGTGGAGGGAAATTGTAATTCTCATCTTTTTTTACTCAAGATTCCATGTATAATATCCAGAAATGCCACTCCCTTGACGATAAAAAGTAGAAAATCCTAAGATTTTGGACAGTTTTTTTTTTGTAGTAGATTAGGCCACTTCAAATTGATTATTAGCTTTAATTGTGGTGGATTTTTCTTCTTTTTTTCAATTTAAAAAAAAATAATTTTGGGGGTTGATAGGGACGCCCCTTTTGACTTTTTTAAAAATTGAATAACCCCAAAAAACGTTGATGCGGCCCTTTTAAACAGGTGTGGGCGCTGTCCTCAAAGCTGATAATCAATTTTAAGTGGCCTTAGCTTAGTTCAATACAGAAATTCCAGCAAAAAAGTAGCAATTCATGCAAAAGTCGGAAAAGTGGCATCTCTGAATATCTATCTATCCATGTGTGAAGAACGAAGGGTCTGTTGAAATAATTGTGTTTTTGATTCTGAGTAATCGATCTTTAGACCTTTTACGTGAGAGGTCAGATATTTGACACCTGGCACTATAGGTATATTTGATTTTAATGTAGATAACACTGCTATTTACATTCCTAACCCACGGATTTTTAATGTTATGTATTAGAATGGTATATGATCTTGCAGGAGATAAGCAGGTGATTTGTAGATTTTTCTATCAACGTTCTCACATTTCTAACGTTACAGTATTGGCCAAATGCTATGTGTACAGTGTACCAATAATTGAATATAGGCAGGTTTTATATTTACGCCCTACGTCCGATCTGCAGGTAGACACTTATCAGGTTCCATGGCCATCTAAATCGGCAGCCCAGTGTAAGCTTCACTAAGCCATCTGATTTAATAGGTATGAACAAGACTCACTACCGTAGTGGAACCCCTTTTCTCCGCCAGTATAACTGGCTGATTCCACTACATATGCATTGTATTATCAGCGATGAGAAATGTTGACTGTTTATCTGAATACAATATATATACTAAGTAATGTTGGTAAAAAAGTGTCAATGATACGTTCGACAAATACAAACCCTGGGTCTTGAAAGTTCACATTTATTCGTGACCATAATTAACTTAATTTTCAGGAAAAATCCCTGCCAAATAACATCCGAGTACTGTATGTATACCTTCTAGAAAGAGTCTGTTAAATCAGACTTTGGTTAAATGGACTGCCATGGAATAATTATTATGTAATGCCACTATAATATGATAGTATATCATCTCGCATGATAGGCCAATAATAGCCTACTCTACTAATATCGTCCACACATCTTGTGAATAAAGTTATTAATGAAGGTATTTTATACTGGTTGCTTATTAATTAACTACGAAATGAAACACAAGTAGCAGTTATAGCATCTTTGTATTTATTTCAGCTATATCTGAATTACATGGTTCTGTTATATATTATGTACATACATGATTTTTGGAGGGAGCAGAGCATGTAGTTGTTTTTCCTCGCCAACCTGATATCTTCATCGTTACCATTGAATGACCTCTTCCACATACATGTGACTTTACGGTACATTCACGAGTGTAATTGCAAAATACAATATACTTTTCAAAGCCGAACTCTGCATTAAAGTAATAATATTCCAGTCGTTTTCCCTTGGGATTTCCCCCTCCACCATCATACCAAAATGATATTTGCTTGATAGCAAATCTATGACCACAAGATATGCTGATAGTATTTCGCATATTTTTTAGTCGAGTTTTGTGAAACACAAAAAACAGGCTTATAAGGCAGTGTATAATGATAAATCTAATGAAATAATTCTTCTACATCTGCACGGTCCAATATACAAAGGAGAGGTTGAACACCAGCCTACTAAAGCTGATTCGCCCTAAGGCCACTTAAAATTGATTATCAGCTTTGCGGATGCCGCGCGCACCCTTTAAAAGGGGCCGCATTGGCTCTTTTTTCACCCCTTTAGAAAAAAAATGACCAAAAATAGCGCATGGAGGAATACACCAGCAATACAATTGTAATATTATCAATATCTCAGCTAATAATGAGGGTAGAAACACAATTTAAATGTTGTTTTTATCCTTATTTACACATGCTTACAGTAAATGACAAGAAAAAAAGAAAAAAGGCCCTCCCGCACCTACAAAAAAGAGTGAAACAAAAGAAAATAAAAGGCGCCCTCCCGCACCCTTTTTATCCAAAAAGTGTCCGCAAAGCTGATAATTGATTTTAAGTGGCCTAAGGCCTCTATATGGCTATATTTCTAACTAAACCCATAATCTATACTCGATAAATAAATTACGATACATAACAAAATGTATACAGACAGTTCCAGTTTTATAGCAGATTTCTACCGATAATCGACTACAGTGCCTTTATGAGTAAAAGAGAAAACAAAATGGCTGATGTTCATTTAAATAAATTAGGTTCACACATCATATCCTAACGTTGCTCACTCACACATCCACATACGCTGTAGAAGGTCGAGACGTACACACTAAGCATCAAGGCTGCTTCCTTCTCCGATCTAACATGTACGGTATAATGATACAATTCACTCGACATGAAAATCATGTATCATAAGCATACAACACAGACGTTAGCCCACATCGGTGGGCCGCTCACATATTACATACACAATATATATATATATACTTATCGCTAAAAGCTTATCACTAATTGAGAATCCAAGGAGAGGTGTGGATAGAACTAGACCAACAAGAGTATGCATTTCAACGTCAACCCACTTTTTCGCGACAAATCTAAATCCATATGATGGCAATAACCACTCGTACATGCTAGTTTGTATAAAACCTGTTCTCTTCAACTAACGTGCACATACGCCTTGCTTCAGCGACTGTTCCATGCAACACCTTGCCAATGCGCTACTAAAACTGTTATAACGTGTTTATAACGCCCTCCAGAGACCTGGACAAAATTTTAACTAGGTACGAGCAAACCCCTTATAAAAACAATAGTAGCAAATAAGAGTGCTGGCTATCGCAAACGTGATCGAAAACATTTTTACAGAATAATAAAAACTTTCATCTGGGAAGATATTGCCTTTCCATGAATAATTAAACGATTGTGAACAAAATTATGGTAAACCTTTCACATACGATTAAGAGATGTACATAAAATGGATTTCCAGTGTCTCAAGATCAGTTGCTCTTTGCACAACTATGAACTACAAACCTGTAATTGATAGCATATTCTGATGTCTCAACATCCACACAACCATCAAGTGATGGCAAAAACTTTCACCAATCCTAGCCAGTTCTATCCTGCTCCCAATCAAACAGAAATAAAAGGAGCCCCTCCTAAAACTCTGCGACATAATTGATGATGTAGTATCCACACCTCTCCAGAGAAATTTGGATATCTCTTTACATTTCTCCATCTTTTTATTTATTTTATTCTCCTAGAGATGATATACATGTACTTATTATTGTATTTAGTTTTCCTTACACAGCTAGGTCACCTTTAAGGTATAGATTATACTGTACTACCGGTAACTATATATGCGACAAAACAGTTCTTCGTTGACCTGGAGACGACATACAATGTAAGGCCACTGAGACTTGCTTCCAGAGGTATACAAAACCTGACAGTAAAATATATCAAATACATCTACTCGTTTTCCAAATGTCCCTAGGCCGGGGTATAACATTTTGCATTCGTAAAATACTTCAAGATGGTAATATCCTTACTACTTATAGTTATCCATTGAAAGATGCTACGTACTACACAGCGTAGTCTTCGAGACTATCAAAAATGGGGGTAGTACGAAGCAGATGTCCAAACTGGAGCTATTAAAGCAGTTAACTAGCAAACCTGAATGCCTTCTTAGGCACATTTCAAGTAAACATATATTCACTAATAAAAATCCTTTAGATTGTCAAACATTTTTCAATATAAAATGGCCTATTGCATGAAGTTACAGTATGGTCCAGGCATTATATAAATGAATCACGAGTCCCAATAATTAGTGTGTCAATTCGATTGGTGGGGTAAAAGTATTGGTGGACTCCCTATATCTATAGAATATGTGTAATTTGTCATTTTCCATTACTAACGATGTAATGGCCATCATCAGAGATGGGTCATTCTAAACGAGTTCTCGCCAAACAAGTGTAAAGGGCACCTCCTAATAGTATTGTATATTTCTCAAAATATTATCATTACGAATATATCCTTACATCTAAGAGCTTATTTCCTAGTCTTCTTAATGATCTAAACATGTAAAACAAGGACATCCCTCCTACCTCTCTAGAGATACAATTAGATACAAGTCATCCCCGATTTGACGAAAAAGAGGATGGCACAATGTTTACAGTTTTAAACCCATATGGTTGGGTTTCATCTTAAACTATATGAATATGCATATCTTGTGTATATGCACGACTTAGGCTAAGCTAAACTGAGTCAGCTAGAATAGTAGTAGTATATGTAGTACTATGAAGATCATTTAATTTCTCCAGCTTCAGGCACCAATGAGTTGATGCAAATCATGCAATAAGGCAGGCTTGCCCAGAACACGGCCAATGTTCTCTCTGTTACTCCCAATCGTGATACAGTGTACTTAAAGTGATGCTTTCGGCCTCCCATGAGATATTTACTCCTTGTTGTCGTAAGTCGTTACATGTTGGGTCTTCTTCATGCATGACCACCGAGCCCTTCAGGGGTGGCGGGAGGGGTGAGTGGCTGGATGACTGTGTCGTAGCACTCTCCGGGTGGTAGCGGCATGCCCATGTGGCTCATCATACGCTGGTGGGTGATGAGCACCTTGGATGGCGGGGTGGCGCGTGGGCTCAGCGACATGGTCGGGGTGCCCATCATCTTACGGGAGCTTTGTGGGAGAGGCCGCTTGTAGGCGACAGGCGTCCTGTGCACGGGGAGAACGGTGGTGGCCGGGGCGGCCATGCCTGGGGCGGCCATGCCTGCTACTGCCTGCTGGAGGAGGTGCTGCTGCTGGTGTTGCTGCTCGGTATGCTGCGACACGGGCGGGTTGAGAGCCGTCAAACTGACAGCCGACCCCGGCTGCTGATGGGGCGCCTGCAGCATGGCCGCACTCGCCGCAGCATTCTGCTCATAGGCTTGTCGCTCAGCATAGGCCTGTCGCAAAGTGGGGTCCATAACCATACTGCCCTGAAAAGACGGCATTCCTATAGCTGGGAGATGAGGCAATGGGGGTCAGGGGGGAGCACACTGCAGAACAATGTCTAACTCAAGTGGAGTAGCAAAAGAATTTTAAGCAAGATCGATATAGGACAGAATATGAAACAGTTTGTCTTCCAACGGTCTGATTTAATGCTAGTAGTAGCAGTAGTAAGTTATACGTTTTCTTTTATTCAGTGGTTGGCATGCTTCCCATATTCTCAAACATGCCTCACTCACTCACCATTTGCAGTCTAGAGATGCCAGAACTATGAAATTAACAAGTGGGACACTTTGTAAAGGGTCACAAGAGCTAAGATCATATAGATCTAAATACAATATACTCCCGATGCCAAATTCCATAGATAACTGGCATCTCTCGAAAGCATCCTCTACATGGAACATAAAGCATACTTAAATAGCAAAGGAGAGATGAGATGCCTATATTTAGTATTACTGGAGAAACAAGGAGAAGCAAGCAGATCGTTTCTAAATATGGTTCTCTAATTTGCAAAGGGTGTATTAATGTAGTTATCAACTGACTTTACTACCATGCGCCTAGATATATAGTATAGCCTTAAACCGATCTGTGTTAGCATGCGGACAGCTGCTATGTTTAAGAAGGGTATGCGAAGGACATTGTTCGTCTCCTGGCAGAACTTGGTACTAAAGCTGTGACTACAAACCATGACTACTCACTCCTACCACGTATTCATTCAGGGAAATGGGATGCATCAAAACTAAAAAGTGTTAGTCAGAACTGGCAAATAAGACTCAAAACATGTGACATACCCTTCTTAAATTGCCATTCATGGCCAACTAAAACAAATATGCACAGGCTTTGGTTACCAAGTGCCAGAGTATTCTCATTAAAGGTAAAAGGCATCAAAACTGGATTGGATGTGTCCATTTAAAATTTAATATTAAAAAACGTTCTCAGTATTTTCTTTTTAGAATAAATCCAGTTTTCATATCTCTACTACTTTAATATATTCACGGGGTGAACGTTTGAAGCATATATATACTGTTGAAGGGGTCATGCCGTTTGGAGAAGGGAGCATTATATAGTTATACTGCAGCGGGTAAACAAATGAAAAATTAAGATACAAAGTAGAAAAAAAACGGGTTCTTTGTTGGTAAATCGATAACAATACTTCCATTTAAAGAATAATCTGAACACTTTACATTGAACAAATTCAAATGTTTTGAAACTTAAATCCAGAATTTGATTAGATAATTCAACAAGTCACAAAAGATTGGAATTGAATTGGGAAGGTGTGTGAGGAGTGTAGGCCATCAGATCTTACCTCAGCTGGGGCGGCCTCCATCATGCTAGCATCTGCCAGGTCTTGTTGGTAGGTGGGTGCGGCATGTCCGTACATATCGGGGGTCATGGCCGGCATGGATGGGTAGGCCAGGTAGGACTGGGCCGCCGGGCTCTGCTGTGTTGAGGCAAAAGTGATAGCAACCCATCAGAAATCGAGTTAATTACCGAGCCATATATACGTGGGGTTAGCAAGGACTTAGCGGATAAACACTGACGGAACCATTACTGAAACCAAAACACAATTAAGACTTGACAAACTTTCAAAATAAAAATAGTCAACAAGTGACCCTAGCACTTAAGTGTAGATATATCCCCTCACAGCCGGCAATTACGACTGTGTAGATACAAAGTTGCACATCAGATGGTCTGCCCAGGGTTTACCACCTGATTGATGGGCACCTCGGTGCATATCAAGGTCTGATCCAATTTAGTAGCTACCGAGACAGGCTTCCCACATTAATTTCAAATGAAATTCCTGGATTTTCCTTGATCGAAAATTAATATTTTCCCTGATGACCTATTGTATCACAATCAGTCCGCATTCTGCCCAAGTGGTGTATAGTTTGGTATCTACCAATGTAGCTGATGAGAGTAATGACTAAAACCTGCTGGTACTATTTAAATACCAACACCCAGCACCCTTGGGAACTTAACTCTGAACTGAAGTGCAAAAATAAACCACATCACACAGTCTAAACACCCAAGAACGAGAACTTTATATGCTGCTAGTAGAGAAAGAGGGAAAAGGAACATTAAACATTGAATTTTGTGCTCAAACAGCTTGCTCCCTTAAATATTGCTTTGCGTCAGAACTTTTTCTGGTGAGAAGACGGCAGTTTGTCGACATCATGTAATGCCATTGAGTTGGCTCTACACCTAAATTTGTAGCATGTCTGTCCAAAATCTATCTTTAAAAAGAGAGCTTGTGGTATTTTTTTAATATTTCTTTTACAAATTCATTGCTCATGGATGATTTTTTCCCCTTTTTAAAAAAAAAGAAGAAAAAGACTCCTTTAAATACTTTGAATAAGAGAGTAAAGTGGAAAAACAAAAAAGAGACTCAAGAAGATAACTTAATGTTAAAGCACCAAGATTCTCTCAAAATGTCCTATGCCCCGGATTGCAACATTGGTTCCATGATTTAACAGGACGCATAAACTGTTGGAGCACAAAGTTCACACAACATGCACCACCAGTCGAACAAATGCACTGAAACAAAATACAGTAAATTCGATCCGACTATATATTCAACTGTCCACATCTAGTAGTACACTGGTGTGGGCACACGTCTTTTCTGTGTGGAAGAAACAACATTTATTTCATTAATCATTAGGGACCCTGAAAGACGAAATAAAGTGCCCCACCAAGTTCAGTTGGTCACATATGGATGGCAGCACCGGTCCAGTCTCAACCAGCCTTTCCCTACATCAAATGGTCTAATGCAATGAACTTCTACTTTCTCCTCATATCTAAGTATTGATTTCTTTATTTAATTGGCTTTAGCGCTATCAGTCCACTTACTTGAAATTTATTGCAATACTGTATATATATTTATGAATTTCATGTGGGTGGTTTTCTGTTATCAAGATAATTATAAAATTTTGTTAATTTTGACCTTTCTGCAGCTTGTGTGACCAAGCCAAATTATTACATGGTACTTGGTAGATGCTTTTTACTTCTGCAGTCTCCCTAATTTTTCTTTCTTTTATAACTGCATTCTAGTAACCCGAACTTGATGATAATGCAGCCAGAAACATGCACATCATTTACTACAGTCGGGAAAAAAAAAAAAAAAATTTGATTGAAAAAAAAAGGAAAAAAAAAACTTGCACAGAGAGGAAGAAACCAACCAAACAGTCGAACAGTTCTTGGACCAACTGAACGCAGAACAAATCTGAAAACCATACCCAAGACAAACGTCTAATATTACAGAGTCCTAGCTGTCAAAGTGGACAGATAGAACGTGGAACACCAACCAACAGAAAGCGCTACCAAAAAGGAGAGAACAAAAATAAGAGAAGGAAGTATTAACATGCAGGTTGTAGAAGGTTTGACAAGCAGGAATGAGCGGTCGCTCTTACCGCAGATGAGACCACAGTGACGAGGGGCTTGTTGTGTGTTCAGTCCTACTACAGCGGACACTGATGCCTTTACTATCATGTGAGGGAAGGCTGACTGAGAATGGGGCCCTGCAGAGAGGGGGCAGCACTGAGTCAGTAAGAGTTTAATGGTCCGCCACCACACCAGGTGGCGGTAGTGTACACCCACAACCATATCGTTAACTATACTAGTGGACATAGCTAGCATGTTGCAGTGAGGACAAGCCAGACCCATGGAAATACTTCATCAAAACTTCTTGCTTCAGCCGTGTCTCGACACTATTTTTGTCGCGACTGAACACATTTTACTTATAAATTGTTCCCTCAAATTTTCCTTGGTTTTAGGTCTGCGGCGGTATCATAACCTTTTCATTTTATCAATCATTAGTTAACCCATATGTGTGCATAACATTAAACATATTTTAAAGATTGGGTCTGGCCTCTCCAAACCATACACAAGTGACCAAGAGACACATTCAAAACTTACAGGTATAACAAAAAAAATCAATTTACAAAAATCAATTACAAAGTAAGTGATTTGCCGATGATCGATGATCCAAATAATTTTTGCAAAACGTCCTCATGTATAGTTCGGAACTGTCTCGGGATACACTTATGCTGGTGATGCAACAAGTAAATGTAAATAAATGGCAATGTACCTTTACGATTAGGACAATATTCAATCTTCCTTTCCAGGATCATGCGCTAACTACATATTCAGAAAGCAGCTCGTTTCCTTAACAGTTCCCTGAAGTATGCATACAACGACAACACAAAGTAACTTACCTCTTATATCTTTCCATAGTTGCAAGTTCAAACCAAAGAATGTGTTGCTTTATAATAGGGTTACAATGATGTTTGTATAGAAGGCAGTTCTAGTGCATTGTTTGATAAATGCATACCCCATTCATGCAGATGATAGCACTTGATTCTCTAAACTTGCCTGTTGCTATGTTCTCCTAAATTTGGAACATGCAAAGCCTTACTATGATTACCTCCCTCCACCCAATTTGGAATACTGAAGGCCGTTAATACTAACACCCTGACCCCCCCCCCCCCCCTTATTCAAAGTATCTTCATACACAGCTGAACTAGCTCTAAGGGGTGATAATTTCTTAAACAGGGGGAGACTTTAAAAACCTGTTTTGAGCCAAAAAGCCTGCATGTTACTCAAACTTGAAAGGGCCGGCTCCGCACCACGCGGAAACCCCAAATCCCCCCTTTGTTAAAAAACGGTCACTCCCTAAGTTTAACCGATATTCGCTTTCCGAATTCCTTCCACTGACACTCATTTTGACGGGTTCATTTCAACAACCCGTCCCAACAACCTCTTTCAACATCAACAAATGAGAAGCTGTAAGACATAGCTCACCTGTGCGGCAGTCCACCGCCACTGGCTCTGGGCGGCCGCTGCTGTCCACTGTGCAGCTTGTGCAGCCTGTGTCTGTACCAAAGTAAAATGTCATAAGTTCTACAACTCGGCATTTAAACTGGTACTAATCAATTTAGCTTACGCACATCCAAAAGGTTTGGTGAGTTCAGGAAGACCATCTGTACTGATGAATATCTAATAAAAAAAATTTAATAATGAAAATTCAAATAGTGATTTATTTATTGAGTTCGTGATTTTTGTACATAAAAATACTGTTCATCTACGGTAATCAATGAAGTGATTGGGAGGACATCCCAGTATGAGAAGAGAAAGCGCCCATGAATGACAGCTGCAGTACCTGATAGCTACTTACGGGCGTCTGGTACGGGTAGCCAGGTTGTGACACCGCGTACATCTGGGAGGGCAGCATCATTTGGTACGCCGGCTGTACAGAAAAGGAAACATACATCAGGCTAGCCCCCCAAAATAAGGTAGTCTACGGATTTTGGTGACGTTTTTTTCAACCTTCAGCAACTGAGGTTGTTTCGCTTTTTAAATCTTTACTAATTATAGTAATAGGGTAATTCAGTTGATCAACCAACATCAACGTTTTGTGGGTTTAACCCCAGAAAGAAATGCTTCAAAAATTAAATTTCACGCCATTTTTTCAAAATTGAAATCCGTAAGCCAACTTATTATTTTGGTGGCGCCCCAGGATTTTATATTCCATGTGGGCAAAACGGCACCTACAAATACCAAGTGAGAAGTTTCTGGCATGTCTACTGTCAGATGCAATTTGATGTGGACTGGGCCGTAGACCCACAGCTTGTCCATTTTGAAAATATGACTGCCCCAATGTGATATTAACCAGACATTCTTAAAAGTTCAGAGATGTAAGTTGGGTATTGACAAAATCCCTGAAAAAGTGTTCAATTGCCCTTAAAACCGCAATTATCAGTGTATATTTAAACAAGGGAGAGCTCTTTGAGACCCCTAGTTTCAGGGAAATCCCTGACCACTTACATCTCTGAAAGTTCTACCCACATGCTACCAAGGTTAAAGTCAAAACATCATGTTCTGAGACACATTTGACAGGAAAACACATCAACAGCTCAGGTAAAGGTCGTGTCCAAGTTTCACAACATGGCAGCACATATGCCACAAAATGATCGACAAAATGCCAAAATATTGGAAGGAAATTAATAAATTCTATAGGAATGTTTGGTACCAAATATAAGCAGGTTCAGATTACAGTACAGTAGTTTCTATATTACTGATTTAGCCGTGCTTACTGTTTGTGGGGTAACCTGCGGCTGGGGTACGGCACACTGGTAGGCTCCCCCGTCTTGTGGATGGAAGATGGCCATGCCGTTCTGGTAGGTATAGGGAACTCCATTACTAAACATCACCGACCCTGGCGACACCGACGGTTCTGAAACACCACACAAAACGCTTTTGGTTAACACCCAACCTTCACATACAGCAATATAATAGCTTCATATTATGCTTAAACTTGTTGTAATTATTATTGTAACTTCTAATTGTTTTCACTTGGGGGAATAGATTGTTTATGGAACCGCAGTGGAAAAGATCTGAATATCTTTAGGTTACATGGGATAAACCAACTCATTGATTATCTCTGCTGGGCCTAGCTAGACGTATCGATTCTGAAAGAAAAGCCGCCATATAACACCTAACTAGTCTTCAAATCACTGAGCTGTGAGTTATAGATTAAAAGTACCATTTTGCAAAGCTAGCTCACATGTAAAGCAATGAATCCATATAGATATTGGGGGAATACTACCACCACCAAAAATATACATATACATGAAAAAAGGGGGTACACTGCCAAGCTGCTTAACATCACCATAAAAGTGTCCCTAGGGTGGGTTGGGAGTAGAAAGTTAACACTTCATGAATTACTCCCAGTCTTGTTATCCGGCCAGGGGCTCTGCCCTACAGTTTGAGGGGCTGGGGACCTATTTGGCATAACGGGTGTAGTTTGGCATCAGTGGCTGGCAGCGTCTCAAAGTGCACGTGGATGTGGCATAGGTCAAGGGCAAGTCACATCCACCCAAGGCCACAGGCAGCCAGCAGGTGTTGAGGTCTCAACACGGGCATTCATGATGTAGACCTCTGGTTTCAGGCCGACATGGAAATGCTGTCTTTGACTACCCACCCTTTCCTCACCTTGGATCAGCTATGTGATGATATGTCTATGAAATACACCTAGCGCGCTTGTACTATTATGTAGAGTACAACTCACCATGGTGCCTCGACATCCGTATCTATACTGGATTAACTGCTTAATCTTAAAATCTAGTACATGCACAATTGTGCCACATAATGGGGTGGGGGGCTGTTGGCCAGTGAACAATGTACCAGCGTGTGGACACCATGTTAGCAGGGGGCAGTTAGATGGGGCATGCATCCCTTACTGCTGGTAGCTGCAGGCTGCACCATGAGCAGCTACCCCCTCACGGCCTGGGGCAGTAGCAGACTGCAGCCAGCAGCCATGTGGTGGGGATCCACACGGGGCGGGGCAGGGAGCTGCTCCTCAGGCTGATTTAGTGTTAGGTTAGCAGCCACTTACTGACTACTGCATCTCACAGTAACCCGAGCTGCTCCCAGTCACCAACATTCACACGATATAGAGCACAGCGCCCGGGTCCATAATACACAGGCACCACATACTGCAGGCCTCGTGGGATATGGCCCCCACCCCCACTCGTGAAATACATCACAGACGGTATCAATGGCTGTCGGCATTTGTCTATGTGCTACCTAGTTCGTGTATTATACCCGGGGGGGGTACTTGAATTTTTTCTGACAGGGGTGTGCGGCTGGACCATTGACAACCCTTACCCTTGCTAGGGAAATTTTTGTTTCAAAAACCTACCCTTGCTAGGGCATTTTCGGCTGAAAAGTCCTTGTTTTGAAGAGGAAAAACACTAAATGGATCATGGATCAGTAATTTCACCGAGAAATTTTACCCGTGTCTGCAAAAATCCGGAAAAAAATGGGCAAAAATGGGACATTTTGGTGAAAATCGGGTCATTTTGTTGGAAAAGTGACCCTTGCTAGGGAGATTTTGTTGAAACTAGACCCTTGCTAGGGACATTTTTCTCTGAAACAGGACCCTTGCTAGGGAGATTTTGTTGAAAAAGTACCCTTGCCAGCCGCACACCTGTGTATACAAAATATACTAAGTGCCCCCCCCGGGGTATTATATTAATGATTATTGTACTAGCCTAATTTGAAATATTGTCTATTTTTTCATTCATGACTGAGAGGTTGTGAAAAAAAAATAGGAAGGAAGACATTGTCTCGTTTTTACTGACACATGATACAACAGATGACACCGAGAAAAGTTGTCAGAAATAGATCCATGGGTTTTTACCTGAGCCATTGCTGTTCACCCCAGGTGTGATACAGTGGGTGAGGTCCCCACCTCCCAATAGGAGTCCAATTCCTCACGCCTGCCCCCCCCCCCCTACTCACCATCATTGTGAAGAATCTGCCCCCCCCCCCCTCCGGCCCCAACCCTCATCATAGCATCAGAGACACCTACGTGTTCAGTCTCCCAAGAAAACGGATCATGTGCCGCGGGTGCAGTAGTTTCCCGGTGGCGGTAACCATGGTAACTTAGCTGTACCGGCTGACCTACCTTGGGGCTAACTTCACCTGTAGGGGGCGCGGCCATCAACAAACATTACATGTGGTGAGGGGCTGCATGTGGGTCGGGGCGGGTCGGCTTACTGCTAGTATAGGGGGGCAGCTCAGGGGCTGCTGGGGAGGTGCAAGGCTTACTGCTCACTACTTAACACCTTTACCTACACCACACTCAGCACTGTCTCCTATCGTCAACTATCAAATCTTCCAATTTTGTTCAATTTTCTATATTATTAGAGAAATCTTACATTAGTCTATCTTAATGTAGAAATGCCAGCGAAACTACTTGCCTACAGGAGTAGGAAAAGTGGCATCTCTGCTATCAATCATTGGTCCTTTCTTACATACACCCTCAACCTTATTGCTATGTGCCAGGTACGTTAATGAACATGCATCTGAATACTTACCATACATCCTACATCAGCCATATAGGTCTACCTTATTCACATATATCTTGGGTTATCAGAAACATTGGAAAAATATAACGTTGGGTAGGAGGATTGTACTTTAAGTATTAATGAAATCTAGGAGCACATCACATTGTAGTAGACACTAGTAAAGTGGGATCTGAGACCATATCACCACATTGATACATTTTGACGATCCACCCACAGTTTTGGTAGATATATGGCATGTATAATGCTATCTGCTTGAATGAATCTCGTTCAAATGGAACAGGTTCTAAGGAACAGAGCTTCAGCTTTCCCTTCATATGGCGACATGGGCCTTTTCAGGGCTGATAGTGACATGGAACATGGGTCATTTCTTAAAATCGATATGGCGACATGAGCAATCTCTTAAAATCGACAAGTGACATGGGGACACCTCAAGGGCCCCTGTGTACACGTAAACACTATGCCTACACTGCAGACATACAGGCCCTCCACCACCACAAGACGTCACCACAGTATGCATTTGTAAAACGCAACAGTCATTGAATCATCATTGGAATTGCCATGCATCGTATAGTCCACAAACCCAAACCAGTTTTAGTGTCCAATACCAGAATTACAGTATTAAAATAAACAAAAAAGAGCATGCAAATCTTGTCGCATAGTTGAGTCTGAAATTAGTTGGTGATTAACAGAATATCAAATGTCCATTTTAGTCTTAAATGTGTTCAATGAAACAATGGTTGGACCTCTTGGAAATGACCAAACGGGCCAAGTGTGTTGTACGTTAGCTAACAGAAGGGGTCTAGGAGACTAGCTAGTGCATGGGATGATACTTACTCACTGAGCTCTCTAATTGGTCTGCAATTAAGACACTCAAAATTATGGACACATCCAGACCCCCGAAAAAAAACATACCAATTTATAATGGACAAGTCAACAACAGTAATGGTACGGCGGATACGGCTGTAGCTACCTGGATAGTGCACATGCAGTTTTTCCATTTTGACGAACATTGAATTTGGCATCATGTTGCAAAATACCTTATATTGAACGCACAGGGGTTACTGGGTATGTCATGACCACTGTCTGTGATACGGACCCTACAGAACTGGATACAAAGTTAATTCTGACCGATCCCCCCTTTTTTTTAAAATACCCAACCAAAAATTAACTAAAGAAAAAAACAAAACAGGAGAAAGGTCAAGAAAAGTGAAACTTAATCTTCTTTCAGCAATGACTGAAAGATAAAGACACAAATTGACCACTGGTGTTTTTCGCTGACGTTCATATTACGGGGATAAGCAATGATCGAATGAAGCAGTGTCTGGGTGAAAAACTCCCAGATGTGCGTAGAAAGAATGCCACGGGAAGGATCTTGGTGCTAGTGGCATCTATGATTGGGTATCTTTCAGTTCCTATAGTTCATGCCTGATGAGATGGTAATGCTGAGGCTCCCCCCACCCACACACCTCCCAAACAAACGTCAGACACACTTAGTCATTCAGTTATTTGAACTCTTCTATTGCGTGCTAGAATAATTCGGGCATTACTTAGGACATCGCCTATTATTACAAATATACTAATTTTACTCATCCATTTTGAGAAAAACCTCAAAGAAACTATCTGGGCCTCACTGTGCCCCCCCCCCCCCTCCCACCTCACTACCACCAGACCTGTATGGTTTACAGGGACGCTCTACTGAAGTTTATGTGTGGAATAGGTGGCTCTTTTTCTCCCGCGCCATTTCTGCCCCACCACTGATCTAGTTCCTTCCCTTTTCCACCTTTTTACTCAGCAGAGGTAGGTGTTTACGACGAGTGAGATAACATGCGCCGGTACTTTGGCTTGTGAAATGATGGTTTTGCATATCATAAATGATCTTCGGATGAGATAAATACTAGGGAACGTTCACAAATAATGTCAGCGGCTGGGGTGCGAGGGTATTTGAGTTAAGTGAAGAAATATGACCCAGGCCACAAATTTCAATGGAATAATTCGTCCAAAATAGTGACAGGGTGGTGGGTCTTGAAGAATGTCCCCGCAAAAAAGGTGATGTCATTTGTGAACGTATGCACCTCAACCTCCGCCCCCGCCCCAACCAAATTAAAGAAGAAAATTTCATCCATAAACCTGTTGCCCCCCCCCCCCCCCCAATCGTAAACCCTTCAAGGGCCACACACAGCTTCATGCCATTGGTCACCATGATGCATGAATGCAGCGATGTATCATGACGACAAATGGCGTAATGCACTCAGACCAACATTTCGACCACAAGTCTGTCCGCGTACCTCTACTGCTAATGCACCCATCTCTACTGTAAATCTCAAGTTTTATTCTTCCGCTTAAGCCGGAGGTAGTTGGAATAGGAAGGACCAGCAGACTTAAAACCAAAAGTTGTTCCCGGAACATGCCATTATTTAAAGTTTGCGAGTTGCACACATGACATATCCACCGTAGATGACCACAGTGAAAGTCCAAGTCCTCGATCAGCTGTTATACTCATGACCTGGCTGCTCTAGATGTATGTCGTACTAGTACTACTAGTGCCCAGATCACCAAGCAACTGGTTCAGTAATCACCGAGTTTCTAGGGGTGGGGGTCTGGTACATGCTGAGTTGTCATATAATACTGTCCTAAGTTTATAGCATTGTCAGCACCTGGTTCTTAGAGAGCATGACTTGGTTGTTGCAGGTCTCCCGTGTGTGAGCTGCCTCTCCAGCAGCTGCCTGCTGATCACCCCCCCCCCCCCCCCCACGGCTTGACGACCTGAGGCCGACTTGGCCGCCTGCCCACCCGGCTCACTTACCACAACACTTTCAACCACAGCCATTCCAAGCCATAAAGCCGCCGTCTGCGAGCCCGGCAAGGCTTTTTGCTGCCAGCCACTGTCGGAGCGGCCTGTGGCAATAACTCGTGAACTGCTGCTACCGACTCAAGAGCTACTCATCTACCACCGCCTCACCCCCCCCCCCCCACTCCTACACAACACACCTCCCTCCAGACCACAGGCATGGCCATGTGGACCGCTGTCCACCTGGACTAGACTGTACAGGCATCCCCTACACTTTTAAATGGGTTGACTTAGTTCTAAGACGCAACATGTTCCAGTTCCACACCCAGGTTGGATTATATTACAGATTTGGATTGGATTTGGATCCCTTCGCATCCACTAAATCTGCCTTTTCCCACTCTGGATATACATGTAGCTTCTCGGAGCAATTTCCGTGAACAATACCATAAGCCCAAACTCCCCTCAGATACATCAGGGAATCCTATCTTTAAAGGCTGGTATTTCAAAAAAAGAAAATTTCTCTAGAATTCCAGGGAATCATATAAGGGTGGTGCCGGGTGGTTTGGGGTCTGGCTTTCCAAAATGTTCTGCCACCACTATACTACACAACCCTAACGGTAAACTCTAGTGTGTACTTACCATATACTCTAGGGAAGGCTTGTTTCTTGATGGCTGGTCCTATGTTTAACTTTCTGTCTTTGAAGACCAAGTTGTCGGCCTGTTCCCAAGAGATATAAGAATTAACTTTTAATATTTCTTCATAGAACTGTCCTGTTTGTCTCTCAGAGTGAGCGTCTAAATGAGATACTATTCTACAAAGTAACGTATGGGACAATTCAAGTATATGACGTGCACGTACGGCATAGCTCTCCCAAGTGAGAGGACAAACGTTTAGAGCGTTATCTTAATAAGACTATTAAGATGATCTTACTTGTCTTAACATTTTTAGACTTATTATAGTCTATCTAGCATGTAATGGGGGGCTCTGCCCACCCAACCCCCGTTTTTTTCCTTCTATTTCAATCCTATCTTAGACTATCTGAATTCTTTTTCTTCTATTCCAATCCTCTCTTAAACTATCGTAATCCCATCTTAAGACTTATCTTAGACTATCTTAAAAGTATTACTGCTTGATTTTAAGATATTGCCCCAAAATAATACACTGAATTAAGACATTAAGATTTAAGATTAATAAGATTAGATAACGCTCTAAACGTTTGTCCTCTCACCTGGGAGAGCTATCCCGTATTTGCAGTAAGTAGTAGACACGCCGGGCCTACATTCAAGCATCATGCCCATCAATGGTATAGCATATGAACTCACTATACGACCCTTAAAGGGTTTAAACTCGGAAATATAATAGGCGATGGAGGTCTTAAGGCGATACAACACAAAGCAACACATCTCACCTCTTTTTTTATAATCTTGTCCGCATCTTCTAACGTTTCAAACGTGATAAATCCATAACTGAAAGATTCAATATTACAATGGGTCATCTTTCGAAGCAGGGTAGTTGTTTTTTTTCACTATAGGTCTCAGTATATTTTTATAGATCATTTAGAGACGTGATATATTGATTTTTAAAACTTTCCCGTATATATTTAGTTTTGTAGTTGTGTTATTTCTTTTGTACGGGTAGGCCTACTAACTGCAATGATGATAACATTAATTATTTAAATTACCAATTACCGTACTGAGTCATCGTCAAAAGTTTCATCTTCAAAACTGCTTTGGAACTATGGACTGTGTAAAACACATATCGGTCGAACATTGGATTCTTTGCCACGTGTATATGTCTTGATTAACAGGGGATGACAAAAAGAGCTACTGTCTGCTTACCCTTTAGAGATACCAGCTCTATCGGTGATGATTTTACTTTCTTGTACTGCGCCATATGATGAGAAAAACTGTTTCAGCTCTTGGGCTGTTGTCTGCAAAAAGAATATAAGCCGTATGTTCGAGTAAAATTGAACTTGTAGCTCTGACATGCTTTATTATCATATGCTCTCTGTATGTCACTTAAAGCCTTTATAAAGATAGTGGGATCTATTATACTGACATGATATGAAACCTGTAGATGCATGTATATCGTTACAAAATTTATCTGTTACTAAGGTCCAAGGAAAGTGAAATCAGTATAGTTCTGACATGCTCTATTGTCATATGGGACTGTGTCTCATGAGTTTGGGCCAATGTCGACGTCTATGACCGGGTACAATCTATGACCAGGTGCAATCTATGACTAGGTGCAATATATGACCGGCAGGGAAGAAAACAGTTTATTTAGGGCAGATGTACATGGCTGAAAAGATGGTTGAAAAAAGTTAATGGATGTATTGAGACGTTATGATACTAATTTTATTTTCATAGTTTCTATAATGCAATTACTACATTTATACCTGTCCTAAGGATCTATAATTCTGACATAAAATGAAACGTATAGATGTATGTGCAGTATATTGTAGATTATTTTAAATTCGGAAACGACCGAGGCTGCTGAGCCCAGGGTTTAATGCCTAGCAATGCTCCTTGTTGATTGCACTAATACAGTATCTTCAGAATGTGTATCAGTGCGCCAAGCCCCCATGGAATCACACATAAATTAATTCAATTTTGCATCTGCTTCATGGACCAAAAGCCTTTTCTAACTGATTTACGGCAATTTAAATACTTTACACGACCTCCCTTCAGTAATGCAATGAATTTTTAGTCAATAAATGCACTTACGTTTGCGGCGATACCACCAACGAATATCCTATTTGGTATAACAGTGCCATATTTAGGTGCGTGCGTCCCTTGTAATGAGGGGGTGGTGGCCGGGGTAACCGACGCAGGTGACACCTCACCTGACGAACTCTGCAGGTAGGACAAACATTAGGTACATTATACGATCACAGGTACATTTATTTGATATATGGGGAATCGAACTTCAACTGGCTTTCGGCACCATCAGATGTTCAGGTGACACAGCCAAACAAAACACGGTGGGGTCAGACAGGGCCAATATTCAAAAGGCATATTAAAGAAGGGAAGAGAAACATATTACAAGTTACAATAACATGCTGACATGTAGAATTTACAGAACATAACATCAATGGAATTGCTGAACTGTCGACCTGTTAAGTATCGAATGAGGAAGGTACCCGGGGGAAGGTACTGGGTATTTTTTTGTCCCAGGGGTGGATCCAAAGCTTCGGAGTGGGAAAACTGATCTCACAGGGAGCCTTAAACCCACCTGTTGA
This sequence comes from Harmothoe impar, assembly GCA_947462335.1. Taxonomy (NCBI): domain Eukaryota; kingdom Metazoa; phylum Annelida; class Polychaeta; order Phyllodocida; family Polynoidae; genus Harmothoe; species Harmothoe impar. The sequence goes on from OX381715.1 coordinate 54,810,230, forward strand.
AACTCAACTTCCGGGTAGCCTGTTGCGTCTGTCCACAAAGCTTTAAGGCCGTTTTATTCTGATAACTTGGATTACGGATCCGCCGATGGGAATTTTGGTATTTTGCCCCAAAAAAAACTAACTTAAAAAAAAAAAAATCTCCCCCTCCGCCGGGATTTTGAGAATTTTAGCAAAAAAAAAAAAAAAAAGATAATAATTCATGCTGACTGGCAAACACCCAGAATTAGGCCTTCAAAATTGGGAATATTTGGGAATATTTCTCAATATACCTTCATTTGATAGCCAAAAGAAGACTTTTGCATGCTTTTCTTCTTTTTTCCCCCCTCCGCCCCCGGAAAATTTCAGTACAGAAGGGCAGCTTTTATTTTATTTTTTCCTCCCGCCCCCAAAATATTTGCTGTGAGTGCCCGTAATCCAAGTTATCAAAAGAAGGTGGCCTAATCATGTCTCCCCCCCAAAAAAGGGGTGTATTTTACATTTATTGAGTCCAAGCATGAGTATGGACAATTTTTAACGCCCACCCAGCAGCACCCACCCTCTTGCCACGCTTTTCCGCAGGGGCGTGGTAAGCAGTTTCAAAGTAGGGGGAACAAGAAGGGTTTCTGATCCCCTTTCTCTTGTCCTTTTCACAGGGTTCCCACTATTATTTTTCAGTCTCAGTTTTACCTGACACCTAACTGACTTTTACCTGACAATAACCCTTTCAACTGACAAGTAACGTGACTTCTGCATATAACACGCTTTTCGCGTACAACTCCTCCCAGAAATTTTGGAAAATCTAGAAGTGAAATGGTTCATTCCGGCGTCTCTTGTAATATTTTGAAAACAAAATATTTTTTTAACTGACTTTTTCTCAAAATGTAAAAGTCAACTGACAAAATATGACAGTTTCTTTTTTAACTGACTTTTGAAGCAAAATAAGTAACAGATAGACAATGGTTATTAAAAGGTATGTAGAATTAACCACAGCTTGCTGGTGGGGGCCAGTCGCCCTTTTCATAACCATTTTCATAACCATTGTCTATCTGACTTAACCTTCGGTATGCAATATAACCAAGGTGCGAACCCTTTGTCTTAGCTCTCCACCGTGGGTTAAACAAAATTGACTTTGAACTGACGTTTCGTTTTTTTACTTTATTTAAGGAACGGGGGGCTGCACCTGCCGCCCGGGTCCTGAACTTGCCGTCATGATGCACCAATGCAGTGCTGGGGAATTACATTGGTTCATTCATACCGGCCCTCCGGCAGTGTATCGATTAAGGGCTCAACAAATCGTAGTGTCCAGTGCCCATGACATCGCAACTTGGACTGACACAATCTACAAAGATAAAAGTGACCAATCAAGTGTTTGTTGGGCCACTCAAAGAGAAGAAAAAAGTTATTTCTCATCACCCGACAGTGAGACATATACTTTTTCCCCCTTTAACTGTGCTAAACCCCTGAAAGATGCAAGCTGGCACCACATCAGCGTGAGCTAGCATGCACGTACACTGTAAAAAATATTCCGTAGAAAAAACGGAGAAGCACTGGCATCAAAAGGAGCCGGGAAACCCACGTTTTTTTAGGGAATTCCGTTTTTGGAAGTCACCGTTTTTTTTAGGGAATTCCGTTTTTAGAAGTTACCGTAATTTTTACGGAACTTCCCTGTTTTATTCTGTGTTTATGTCAGTGTACAGTTCACTTTAATTATCAACCATATCCATTTTTATTCCATGAAATATCTTGTGCTGGGACTTCATAATTATTATGGAGCACATACACAGCACTTTATAATCACAATTCATGAGCAAACATTACTCTAGCATTGTTATAGAACACCAACTTCAGTGCTGAGAATATATATTTTTCATATTATCACAAGAAGGGTGTCTATGGTATTACAAGTACTGCTTAGTGTCCCACACAATTGAATCTTTTATTGATTGTGAATATTTCATCAAATTTAAATTACATCTGTATATCTACTTTATAGTCAATTAAGGTATTGAAAATTATTAACGTATTGGCATATTTATACTGCTTTAGAACCTAGAACCTTCAGAAAACTATCCTGAGGAACTAAGCTGCCACCTGATAGGAAAAGATAGAACTACCCAGAAAACAGAGGTTCACTGTAAAAGAAATAACGGAGTTTCACTGCAATGGATTACGGAATTTCACTGTAAAATAGATGAGATATACAGTGATTCACTGTAAACCAAAAAACGGAGATGCACTGTCAAATTTAACTGAGATTCTCCGTGAATTCAAGGGAATTTTTTTACAGTGTATGGTAGAGGAGGTGTACTGTCATTGGCTCTAAGTAGATGAGAAGGGCAGGGGGATGTAACACATCTAAGAGCTTCACATGAGAAAGGTTGGTTTGTATTTGATTAAATGAAAATGAACTATTCTCAAGATGTTTACAGGATTTTGACAGATTTCTGGATGTCCCACAAATCCCTATATTCAGGGAAATCCCTGACGATTTACATCTCTGGACTCAAAGGTGTCAGCGTTTTACCAAAAAAGGGGTACTTTTTGGGCTCCAAAAATTCTGTGATTTCACTATAAAAAGGGTACCCTTTTCACTCCCAAATCCGTGGAAAGGGGGTGTATATGAAAACTCAGGGCTCGACAAATTGTTCGGCATATGTGCGTCCACTGGGCACAAACACAAAAATATGTTGTGTCCGGTCGATGAAATATGTGCCCAACCGAGCCATACAAATTTGGGAGATATTTTCTTTTTAATTAGAATGACATATTATAGAATCTTATATTGGGCCTAAAAAAAAAAAAAGTTGAGTTCCGGTAACATGGCTCAAAAAAAAGAGGGTAGGTAGGTCGGATTTTTTTTTTTTTTTAGATTTTTTTTTTTGGTGAAAAGGTGAATTTTAGTTGTAAAAACACCAAAAATGTCCTAAAATTAACAAAAAATTATAAAAATGTCTAATAAAAATTAGGGTCGGCCCCAAAAACGGAGGGTCGGTCGGGATACCGGAACACAACTTTTTTTTTTTTTAGGCCTTGAGATATTGACCTCCATATTTAGAATCCTGATCTTCTGCAAGCTTCCCTATATTGTATATCACACAATTATTTGCCTGGTGGTTTTGCTCACGGAAATATAGTCCAAATATTGCTCAGTTTCACTTGTGTCCACTGGGCACAACTGTCCAATATTTTTGTGTCCAGTGGAATTTTTCTGTGTCACGGGCACTGGACACAGCGATTTGTCGAGCCCTGAAAACCCGGCCGAAAACCCATGACGGGGATGGTGTCAGTATAGGTTTGGGAGTGCGGGGACCAGGTCCATGACAGAGGGCTTTTTTTTTTTTTTTAATTAAAATTATTATTATTATTTTTATTAGATATATATATATTTTTTTTTTTTTTACAAAATTCCACATCTAAAATTCCACACCTTTCTAGGGGGGGGGGGGTATTCTTTAAATGGACAGCAATCAGAATAAATGAAGCCCTCCTGCGTCACCTGCCAGCAGCATTCGTGTATCAGGACACAAGGTGGCAAAAGGCCATCACGGTTGATGGGCCATGCAGCGGTATGCAACAAAGGGTTATTCATGGGACTTGTTTCCTTGTAGAAAGGGTCGGGACAGGGAGTCATTTTGGAGGCTGGACTCCCTTTGAGGACACTTTGTGACTCCTTACGTATTGAACTTTAAGTAGGGTAGTAGGTATGTGACTAAAAAATGAAAATGCATCAGTTCTCCTTGCACTTGCCACTGTTACTTGGACAAACATATAAGAAAGCGAATTCTTTTGCAATTTTTTGTTTATCATCACAATTGGTGAAATTAGAGCACTTTTAATGGGGCAAGGTTGGGTACATTTTGGTCATTTATTCAAACTGTTCAAATAAGGATGGGCTGTGACCTTTTCATGGTTCTATGCTCAAATTAAGACTTAGATGTACCATATCAAAGTATATTTTCCCTGAAAGCCAGTAATCTTACGGATCTAATGCAGCTATCCTGAATGCTCTCTGATGTATAGAACCCAAAATACAGATTTTTAATGATAAAAAGTTGGAAAAATTGCTTTAAAATTAGCAATATTTTAGTATTATTAAAATCGGCGGAGCTTATAGAAGCTGTGCGCCTCTATAGATTCTCTTTAAATTTGGACTGTAGGTGGTTAAGACTATGAAGTTTCCCTATCTTAAGTTTTTAAAAGACTCTATAGCTTATTATGGGTAAGAATTGATATGTTAATTAGGGATTGACCTAATTACAGCTGTAATTAATTCTGGAAAATGAATTTATTAAAGATCTAAGCTCCATTCTATAGGACATCTTGTATACATGCCATTAACATTTTAAAGTAAGTCGATACCTAAATATTAACCATATATACAGCCTAATAACCGAGAGCATGCTATGCACTACCCTTCAAAACAGTCACAGATTTATGTGACGCACCTCAGCGCCCATAGAGGCACTGATGTTCACATACCTAAGGGTAGATCTAGCTCCACGTGGTAGATCTAGATCCTGTAGTGGAATTCTCGAGATGCTAACATAAAGTCTAGCAAATTGAATTGTTTGTTTCCCGTAAAACCCGACCGCAATTTTATTTTTTTGACAAATTTAACAAAAAATTTAAAACAAATTTTATAGTGTTTTTTTTGGGTTTTTTTTTGACAATTATTGACAATTACAAGGTATTTTGCACTAACAACGTTGTCTGGGAGTTGTAGTCTACATGTAATTCACCAAAGAAAAAGTATTCATGTGAAGATTTCCATCTCTCAATTCATCTCATTTTTCAGATCCATACCTTAGTAGTCTAGATCTGTCTCGAAAGATGAAGATTCTAAGCTTTCGGGGGGGGGGGGGGGGTGAAGATCCTGCATAGATGTCTACCTTTTTTTTCCAACAGGTTATCTGAAATAACAAATTTCTTTTGCTAGGCCTAGGCTAAGTCAATTGAATTGCACATATCATGACATGCACTTATTCAATGTGACTCACTGTGTTGGGTTGCAAACGAATTGCCAAGAAATTCAGGAGAATTCACAAGAATTCAATTGAGGCCTAGACGGTGCCAGCAAAGAAATCATTGAGCCACCACCTAGTCAACAAAAAGTCGGAAATCTTTCGATTTTGGTCAAAGCAGGGCTAGCCTAGTGACACTAGTAGTGTGTTGTACATGAGATCTATAGGCTAGTTTAGTCGGAACGAATCGTGTCTAATAGTAGAGAAAATATTGGGGGAGTGGTGTTAATCTAGTTCTAGAGGTAGGCCGGTAGGCCTAGAGTAGATAGAGTACTAGTAATTTATCTATACGCAAATTGCCAAAACCAGACTATTTTAGATGTGCCATACACTAGCGTAGTTTAGTCGTTAGGGGCCTGTATACATCAGTTAGTAAATTGCATTTGCTTTGTATTCGCTGTGCAGCCTATGCCTGAAAAAAGGACTGAGGCGGCCCAGTCTGCCACGAAGCAGAGTCACACCTCGCACCCCCAGATCAGATCAACCCCCAAAGTATGTGCAGATGTTATCAACATGAGGCGGGCTGATCGGTTAGAACAGATGGTCCAGGTTATCCTAGAATTATCTGAGATATAGGGTGCTAGCTTATGCTTGTGCCATTTGACCTAAGGTCTAGGCTTACTCTGGTATGCTCTAAGAAAGGTGAGGTGATTTAGGATGCAATGACTAAATCAGTCAATGTGTATGACTATGAGGTGCGCGGGACCCTCCATCCAGCATGTCCAGCATGACCGTGATGTTTTACAAACTCAATGAGGCGTAACATCAGCTCATTTAGCACATTTATGGCTAATTTCCCGAACACACACGGGGCTTATCTCCGTTAGTATCTTCTTTAGTACATGTTGGGGGATTTGGGCTGATGTCAACATGAAGAGTTACAAAATTTATAACAATTTCGAGGGTAAAAATCACCGGCGTTCTGAACTGGTTTTCAAACCACTAGCCTATGCCGGCCGCTCTTCCAACTTCAAGCGGAGACTCAAACCATTCAATCTTCTGCTGAGGATTATAGGGATAATCATCAAAGAATCACATTCTCTTGAATGGGGATTTACAGGTCTAGTCTGTAAGTCAGCAGTAGGAGCAGAAAGTGAGGCAAGAAACCCGACTCTGTGTTATGTTTGTGGGTCTAAAATTAGTCTAGTGCACTGCCGAGAAGGTGAGCCATACTCCAATCCAATGGAGTAGGGCACTCCAAAGTGCGATGGTACCTGTCCTATTCCTCTCAGGAAAACACCTTATATTGGTCCAGAATCACTCACAATCACATATAAAGATGCCCGGCACAGTATCCTACCCATGTTCATAGACAAAAAGATCAAACACTCAAGAAGTCATTGTGACTTACCATCTTGCTGTTGAGAGAAGTCCCTAGAATAGCGTTACTCCCAACGATCTGGCGGAAAACTGCTGAAGACGCTGCTTGCTCGGGCACCAGAGCCGCCCGGATCAGTCCACTCTCACCCACAGGGGGTGGTAGGCTGTTAGTGCGACGTCATCACCAGAGAAGTAACAATATTACTTGACCGAATTCCTTATCTACTTCGACGATGGAATTGCTAAAGACATATGTACGTATTCCTGCTTATTGCAGAGGGTTTCATGATGTTTCCGTGAAGAATAGGTCAGGTAGTGCAGGAGTCAAGCAATGTTGCCACCCCGGGTTGCCACGCACGTTACGACGTTAACGTATGACGTCACAAACACGCACCTTGCACCGCGCCAGTTAAAATCGGGGTTAAAATACAAATTAGACCCTTGTTTTTCGCCATACCTTCGCCATCTAGGTCATTGTAGAATAATCATGCTAATATACGACATGAGAAAACATTATTTGTATGTGAAAATCTATAGTTTTTTTTACCATTTATTTGGTCGTTACCGGATGACGTTAGAAACAACGTCGCCTTGGGGACGCCGTGCAACGGCCCGGGCCGGCCCGGGGCATTGCCAACGGTAACGGTATTCTAGCAACTCCAACCAGCTGTAGCAACGTTTCCAATCTATTTTCTCCACCAAACAAGACTTCTTCATAGTATGACCTTCCATAATTTAATAGATCTCTAGTTTATCAATACAGGCATCCATGTGCATTTCTTACTTTGGCTTATGTTTCTAGTACGACCACCCCTTGTCAGCTGTGGGCCCGTCTTTTGCCTACGGTTTGCGGACGTCAATCAAACTCGTTCCCGCCATTTCTCTCTGACAAGGCACGCGCCTCATCTGTATCTGTGCCGGGAGAGGGGGGGGGGGCACTCCCTACATTTACTATAGTAACTATGAACTGCAGAGGGGTGAAAAGCGACCTACCAGGGCGACCTGGACTGTTTTTCCCGGGGGGGGGGGGGGGGGCACTTAGTATATTTTGCATACACAAGTGTCCGGCTGGCAAGGGTACTTTTTCAACAAAATTTCCCTAGGCAAGGGTTAATTGAGCTTTCAACCTCGGCGTCCGGGGGTACCAGCTGCCTTGCAACACAGCTAGGCAAGGGTCTACTTTTGAGAAGAATTTCCCTAGGCAAGGGTCAACTTTTGCAAAATTTCCCTAAGCAAGGGTCAACTTTTGCAAAATTTCCCTAAGCAAGGGTCATTTTGACCAAAATTCCGCTGAATCGACACCATTTTTACCGAAATCTCCGCTCATTTTCAAAATAGGGGAGACCGGGGCAAGACGGACCCCCGGGGCAAAACGGACCCGACCCCTAACTCAGTTCTCAGCTATAAATTCCATATTTTTGTCAAATTGGCTCATATAATTGTTAGAAATAACATGTTTTAAAAAAAAAATTCGATGCTACCTATGGTATTCCGGATTCCATAAAGAAAAAACTGAAACTAGAGATCTTGATCTAATTTTGCAAAAATCATTTTATAAGCTTCTGAGAATTAAAAAAGAGGTACATGTTAATGTTTAATGGCTAAAACGATAATATTTTATAGCTAAAATATTGTGTAACATATTTCCAAAGTCATTGGAAAAATATATGACCCTGCAGTTATTTATTTTGGCAAGATCATTTTTTCACATATTTTTCATGAAGCTGGGGCAAAACGGACCCCCCCCCCCCTCACAATCATAATTCCTATGGTGAAACCCCATGGAAATGATCAAAACATGAAAAAATAACCATGCTTGGCCTAAAAATGATAAGAATGATGAGAAATGCTTATTTGAATAAAAAAATAAATCTTATAAGCCAATTTTTATTTTTGGGGGTATTTTTGGGGTTTTGGGGAATTTTTCCTGAATTCGGGGGAAATTTTATTGAAATGCATGATATTCAACGGTCATGAAAATCAATTTAAATTGAAAAATGTTAGATAATGGTTATGCATGACAACAAAGAAATACCTAATGAACTGAGTATTAACATAGCTAAAAGATGGAGGCAAGAAAATTATGAAAAAAGATAATAATTCAAAATTAAGAAATTTCCAGGGTCCCTTTTGCCCCGCCCCAAAAACCCTTTTGCCCCGGGACTTTTAGCCCATGACCTTCGTAGGTCAGAATATGTTATGCTATCCCACTAGGCTATTAATGGAACTAGCACAATATTAATCATTTTCATGGATGGTATACTTCTATGCTTTGTTATGAAAAAATAAATGTTTCAATTCAGGGGTTTACTTCTGAGCTATATGCCATCTTCCCTTAAGGGGTCCGTTTTGCCCCGGTCTCCCCTACCCCCAATTAAAAGGTCCATTTTTACCAAAATCTCCCTAAGCAAGGGTTCATTTTCTCCCAAATCTCTCTAAGCAGAAAATCATTTTGGCCAAAATCTCCGTATAAACTGGTTCATTTTGGAAATCTCCCTAAGCAAGGGTTAAGGGTTGCCAGGGGTCCAGCCGGACACCCCTGTCAATATAAAATTGAGTGCCCCCCGCCTCGGGCTGTTTTTTCAGTCGACCTAATAATTTAAGCGACCAATGCAGCAAAAAAGGGTGACTTTTGAGAAAAGTTGTTGCTAAAGTTTTTGAACATTTCTGATGTATGACCGACTAAGGGAGTGTTCATTTATTAGTTACAGGGGGAGGGGTGGGTTGGGGGGGGGGGGGCGTAAAAATGTCCGACCCCTCCTGAGGGGTGGGGGGGGGGGCGTAAAAAATTCTGACCCCTCTTGGGGGGGAGGGGGGCGTAGGGGAGACCGGGCCAAAACGGACCCCTTAAGGGAAGATGGCATGTAGCTCAGAGGTAAACCCCTGAATTGAAACATTTATTTTTTCATAACAAAGCATAGAGGGGAAGATGGGGTAATATGGGCCATGGGGTAATAAGGGACACTCTCATTTCAGACTGATATTTCTTACTGAAAGGTAACACTAAGAACTCAGTTTGGGTTTTATAATAAAAGGTAGGCATCAGATCATATATATTGCAGCATTTATCATGTTGTTGCAGGAATTATTATTTGAATTATACGCGGAAAATAAAATTGAATACCTGGAATATTGAGGGCTGACATCTTGATTAGTACAGCATAATTAGACATATTCTTATTCATGTAAGCCCCTAGTTTGAGCAAAATGGTAATCTTTTTTCTGGTTTCAGGTGCTAAGGATAAAACACCCAATAGCTTATAAAATTAAATATGGTTTGGTTATTTTCTGTGAAGTGTCTAGGAATTGACACCACTATTTGTGTGGTGTCCCTTATTACCCCAACCTCATATTTCGGTGGGGTAATACAGGTCAAAGGCAATCCCTATGGCAATTTGTATGTATTTTTTCTACAAAAATGTTAAGCTATTGATCTTATTTAAAACCTCCACATGAAAGAGTGCCTTTGCAGAAACTACTTTTTTTCAAGATATCTAAATAAACATAGTTCTTTGTGAGATTTTTTTCATGTTTTAAATTTGCATATGGTCATGCTTTGTGTGGCGGCCATTTTCCAAAATGGCGGCATAAAAATACAAGAAATTTCAGGGTAAATTTGAACATCACGGACAATTTCCAATTTTTTCTGTTTCTAGTGTGTATCTCAACATAAATGGTCACAAAGTAGCTTGAATTAAAGCTATAGAGGAGCCCTGGGCTATAGTAAATGTCCTATAAGAATAAAGTGTTTTTATATATTTAAATGGGGTTCAACTTCCGTCTTACTTACTACTACTCTGTGGGGTTAAACTATAGTCCGTGGCACCAAGAAAGGGACTATTGAATTAGGCTTGTTTTCTATGTGAAATAAAATGTAGAAACAACTCAAATGGGCACAACATATTTCCTGATGAAGAGCTAAACACAGACACATGAGAATAAATGTTTACAATAAGGTAAATTGTTCATTCTCTTGCTGGTAAAGTGCAGTTTCATGACAATATTGGTAAACACTCTTAATTGCACACTAGAAGTATAGGGAATATCATCAAAACTTCTCCAAAATGCTGATTTTAAGCAATTTTTGAATATTTCGATCTCACTTTGTGGAAAGGCTCACATTTGCAATTCTTTAACCAGAATGTTCTAAATGGTACCATTGTGAAGAAAAAATTGTTCCCCCATTTTTTTTTATGACTAATTCCATCTCTGACAGTGTATTTCAATTTCTATAGGTGCTAATGCAAATCAAAGTCAACAAAAATACAACATTTCAGAAATGTTTCTTGGATATTTAAAAATTTCACAATTACTCACATTTCTCCAGAGAAACATAACATTGTCATTACCTTAAACTACAGAGTCTCAGCTAAAAAACGTTTTTTACATGAACATGATGCGACTACTAGTGCCAAAGTAGTGGATCATGACGTGAAATGCAAAAGGGCAAACATAGTTTGGCAGTCCCTTTCTTGGTGCCATGGACTATAGTCAGAGGTAGGCTTCCGCCCAAAGATAACGCAAGGGTAGTGAGATCCAGTTCATTATGGTATGGTTGATATTATACCAGACATAGAGCACTTCTAGAGATTATATCCCAATCACAGCCTTCTCCATATATATATATAGATATGTATATTATTAGTGTCAGTTTGCTCCAGGGCTTGCATCGATAGTTATATGAGACGGCCTCAATATGGGCAAGGTATACATATAATCATCTAGCAGGATCCTCTTATCTAGATCCGGCAATATTAGTCCTCGTCCATTTGACCAATAAATACATTCGGTATGATCTTGTATACACTGTTGTCTGTCACTGCAACACCTCTAACATGTTTATCATTGATCTATACACTTCTCCGCCGTATTGGTTGATGTTTTATCCCAACCTTAAGAGAACTCCAGGCGCAATCTATTCATCAATCTCGGGCTATTATCACAGCGCCAGGGTAAACATATACAATCAAATCCCAATTCATTCGCTCGGCGAGCCTATATAGCTGGCGTTCTAATTCCATATTGACAAATCCAACATATTGTATCACCATCCCCATCACTATCTCCAGTTAAATACTAGCAGTAGATGACCGTGGTATCTCCACCACACTATTCCTTTAGTTCTCGATGTGTCATACAGCAAGATATATATCACTAAATTCCACTGTGTATACACTCCACTGTATAAATGATACCATGTATCTAGTTCACAATGTCCAAATGTAAACCGTTGTCTCTAAATAACCACACACATACTCCTCAGGAGTTACACAAGCTCCAGGGCTTCACGATCGTACTCCCCGAACGCTCACTGATAACTGACTGCTCTCCCTCCCACCCCCAGTTATATTCTCTTTCTCTTCTTGTTCCAGCCTCCTGCCGGATCGATAGCTAGGCTACCTCTCTCCATGACCATGCCCGGCTCCCATTGATCTCTAATCAACAGCTACTACACCATCTTCATCGATCTTCAATTAGGCAGCCCTACTCAGCTTTCATCGATATTCAATTAGGCGGCCTTACTCAGCTTTCATCGATATTCAATTAGGCGGCCTTACCCGTGACCATCCTGTTGTGATTCAGACAGACCCTGGCCACGACCATCTTGTGTCAATTAGGCATGGCCTGGTCATGACCATGCTGTGTTCAGAGCCCGGTCGCCTGCCTCCACTGCCTATCTTCCCCCTACGTCGTTTCTCCCCTGCATAGCTATCATGCCCGGGTACTGTTACACCCGACGTGGAGGACCATCTCCATGTACTACTGACTCCCGCCGCTGGGCCGTGCTCCCTGTTCCCCCGTCCGTTCCTACCATTCGAGTCTATCTCCTGACCTGGATTTATCCCTCCGTTATCTTCCCTGCCAGCTGCTTCAGCCCGGATCTTATTATATGTGTTGCTTGCCTGTTTAGGTTCTAAGACCTGACCACGAGTCGAATATATTCAGTCCACAGAACTCTGACTCTTATTGTAGCCAAATCTCTTATTATTGGACAATATGACTTTATTCATATATATATTTTATATTCATTACTTACTACGTGGCCCGCGTACTCGATCTATTTGATTTCCCACGATATTTCGTGTATCTGCACGGTATCTTTACCTTTTATTATATTGGTCTTTTCGGACTGTGCTATTGTATATTCAGTTTCCCATTATCTATTTAGTATATATATGTTCTACCCATACATACTCATACATATATATATATAGTCCCCTTTTTTCCTCACCTGTTGTATCATGTGTAATACTTAGTTCAATAAATATGTCTTTTAAGCGTTTTTGCTCTTACTTGGTTTTCCACTATAACCCAGCCCCATCTAATAGATAGGGTTTTGGGTATATCATGACATCCTGGTTACCATGGAAACGATGTAAACACTCCATTTTTGCCAAATTCTGCTAGTTGTTTAATATTTTGACAAATTCTCTCGACAAGAATATGCATATAGCACTCATTGAGGTAACAAAGTATCTTTATAATGTTTTGGGACAGTTTAAATCATCATATATTTTGTTAAGGTACCTCAAAGGCTTCCCATTCAAAGAATTCCACCCATGCGTGAAAGATATTTGGCCATTTTCACTGACGATTCCTATTCCGTTCCGTCTTATCCCACAATGGCAACCCGTATTACCCCACCGTGGGGTAATATGGGTCACAAAATCTCTGAAATTATTAACTACAACCATTGTACCTTAGGGAGTTTGAGGAAATTTTTCTTCAACACAGTTAAATATAAAAGAGGAATGCTTAAAAAGTAGGTAAAAACACATTTTGCTTATGGTCACCAGAAAGGCAGAAATTGCATGAAAACCCTTAGGTGTCCCGTATTCCCCCATCTTCCCCGAAGTATACCATCCATGAAAATAATTAATATTGTGCTAGTATCATTAATGTTTGGTGTCTGGCTGGACAGTGCATTAAAATTTAAGAAACAATTGGACGAGACAGTGTTAAAGACTGACCTGAGTGTACGCCAATTACAGAAGATTAGGTTCTTTATGAATAGAGACGATTCAAATTGTTTATTCAAGCATGCTATAGTTCCTATCCTTGAATATGGGGAGTTCTTAGTGGAGTCTGCTCCAAAGTCCCATATTAAACAACTACAAACAGTGCAAAACAAGGGTTTAAGGACGTGCCTGCGTGTGAAACCATTGGAACTATCAACAAATGCCCTACACAAAAAATGTAAAGTAGAACGCTTAGGCCCACGTAGAAAAAGACATCTAGCATCACTGATCTATAAAGTTGCTCAAGATCCCAGGAATAGAGTGATGCAAAGAAACTGTACCAGCTCTGACAAAAAGGTTAAATTGAAGGTTGAAGGACCTAAAAGAGAAAAGTATAGAAAAGGACCCCTTTATCGAGGAATGGAACTCTGGGATCAAATCCCAAGTGAAATACAAAAAAGTGACTCTGGGCATATATTTAAAGCCAAAATCGCTCATATAAAGTTCAAGTAGTTACTTCTCGCTCTCATTTGCTCCTTACATAATTATTCCTGCAAGTTAATATATGGACAATTAGTGGACTGCTGCTGTTACTGTTACATATATCATCTAGTTTACCAGTATTAAGATGATTACAATAAGTCATTCATCTCATAGAAACCTACAGTTATACTTATAAGGATCAACAAACCAACACAATGACTTTTTCTTGTGACATAGCATAATTACCTGTGATTTATCTCTTATTACTTATGCCATACATTACTTAAGTCACAAAACTGTACCGTCCCTGTTTCGCCATGACTTCATTGGAGGATCGTATTGTTTGATATGAAATGTGGTCAATAAAACTATTTAAAATTAATAGCATAGTGGGATAGCATAACATATTCTGACCTACGAAGGTCATGGGCTAAAAGTCCCGGGGCAAAAGGGTTTTTGGGGTGGGGCAAAAGGGACCTTGGAAATGTCTTAATTTTGAATTATTATCTTTATCTTTATCTTTTAACACCCCCTGTTGATTAATAGTTGTACTAATTGATTAGTCCATGTCGTTATTACTTAGTTCTTTAGGTATTTCTTTGTTGTCATGCATGATCATTATCTAATATTTTTCAATTTCAATTGATATTCATGACCGCTGAATTTCATGCATTTCAATAACATTTCCCCCGAATTCAGGAAAAATTTCCCAAAACCCCAAAAATAACCCCAAAAATAAAAATTGGCCTATAAGAAATAATTTTATATTTAAATAAGCATGTCTCATCATTCGTATCATTTTTTTGGCCAAGCATGGTTATTTTTTCATGTTTTGATCATTTCTATGGGGTTTCACCATAGGAATTATGATTGTCGGGGGGGGGGGTCCGTTTTGCCCCAGCTTCATGAAAAATATGTGAAAAAATGATCTTGCCAAAATAAATAACTGGAGGGTAATATTTTTTTCCAATGACTTTGGAAATATGTTACACAATATTTTAGTTATAAAATATCATTGTTTTAGCCATAAAACATAAACATATACCTCTTTTTTAATTCTCAGAAGCTTATAAACTGATTTTTGCAAAATTAGATCAAGATCTCTAGTTTCAGTTTTTTCTTTATGGAATCTGGAATACCAAAGGTGGCATCGAATTTTCTTTTAAAAACATGTTATTTCTATCAATTATATGAGCCAATTTGACAAAAATATGGAATTTATAGCTGAGAACTGAGTTAGGGGTTGGGTCCGTTTTGCCCCGGGGGTCCGTTTTGCCCCGGTCTCCCCTATCAATTTAAGCCCGGGGGGGGGGGCACTTACTATAGGCCTATATTGTATACACGGGTGTGCGTCCGGCAAGGTTAGTTTAAGAGGAAAATCCCTCTCACCAAGGGTCATGTTGTCCACAAAATCCCTGTCACCAAGGGTCTGTTTCTGAGAAAATCCCTCTCACCAAGGGTCACTTTTCACCAAAATCCCTCTCACCAAGGGTCACTTTTCTGTGAATTCAACGAAACCCCTCTAAACAAAGGTCATCTATCAGACTTTCTGCCAAAATTCTTTAAAACAAAGTCACTTTTGACTAAAATTCCTCTAACCAAGGGTAATTTATCCGCTTTAAAAAAACATCAACCTAGGCACTTTTCATAAAAATCCCTCTAACCAAGGGTAATTTTGCTGCTTTAAAAAACAAAAACCTAGGCACTTTTTTCAAAAATCCCTCTCACCAAGGGTAAGGGTTGTCAGAGGTCCAGCCGCACACCCGTGTCAATATAAAATTGAGTGTCCCCCCCCCCCCCCGGAATTTAAGCCCCTTTTTAGCAAAAAAGCCAGTGCGTTACTATAGGTTCTTCCCACGTTATGATCCAGAGATAAGACATCTTGAAAAAGTACCCCTAAATCTGCGTTTTCATAACATGGATGGTGTTGGTTTTCACTCCAAGAGCAGGGACCGGGACTAGTAGCCCTAATTGTTCCAACTCAGATCAGGACCCACCTTCATCTACACTATGTCTAGGCCTAGAAAATCAGAACTTAGCCTGTCAGGGAACATCTCAGAGAACTTTAAGAGAAAGAAGACCCTGAGTGACGTTGTGGCGGAGGCCATGATACTCCAGGTGGCTAAGAGAGCTAATCGAGGCCAATAGGGGGACGGACAAGACTGTTAACTGGGCGGTCCAGGGAAAGGCTTACAAGGACATGCAGTTGAAGCGTGAGAGACACACATGCCACTGGTGTGGTGATAAACGTGGCCCACATCCCTGGTCGAACTGTCCTGCCAAGGGAAAGACTTGCGACAAGTGTGGCGGTAATGATCACTTCTCCCGCGTCTGTCTCGAGACACAGGGAGATAACCGCCCTCCACAGTCCCAGGGCCGTGGTGCTGGCCAGTCACGTAGTAACCGCCGAGGGAGGGGAGGTTATCATGGAACTCCGAACAAACCTCCAACCGATGATCGAGCCCGACAACACAGTGTCCATGCAGTTCAAGCTGATGGCGACCAGGCTTGTGCACCTGAGAGTGCCTACCCTCGTGATCAGTATGACAAACAGCATTACTCACTTGGTGATGTGGATGCATTTCAGGCCGGTGCAAGGAAGGGTCGTAAGTATTTTGCACACCTCCTCTTAATCAGACAAGGGGGACAGCTTTGTTAGAACCCCGGTACAGATTGACTCTGCAGCAGGGATCAGCACAATGCTGGAGCGCCTAGCTAAGAGTCTGTTTCCCACTATCACCATGTCACGCTCACCATATCAACTTTTTCCCATATAAAAAGACCCCACTTCTGACACCAAGTTGGAGCATACAAGCTGTGAGTCAGCGTGATGTTATACTTCTTTATTATCAGTTGAGTTACCAGTAGATCTACATCAATACATGTTGTGACTCTGTCTCCCATGTGCGCTCAAGTCCGCCACCATTTCAAAATGGCCCGCAGAAGGTAGGGCTTACCCCTACCCCACAGGCAGTAACTGAGTCCTGCTGCCATTGTATTGTGTATGTATAGTATATGTAAAGGTCTGACACTCCTAGTCCCCGGCCATCTATCCACTTGAGGCGGCAGCACTGTACATGGGATTGTAGGCAGACCGTGGCACCATCTAGTAGAAAGGTAGGAACTACAAAATGTCTGTACTTCAGATGGTGCCACTGTCTACCTACAATCCCATGTACAGTGCTGCCGCCTCAAGTGGATAGATGACCGGGGACTAGGAGTGTCAGACCTTTACATATACTATACATACACGATACAATGGCAGCAGGACTCAGTTATAGCCTGTGCCCTACCCTATACATATAAAATATGTATCTTCAATGTTGAAAAAATTAGTAGAGTACTGTTTTATCTGAGTTTCAGCCTCGAAATTGCCTCGCGGGCCCTTGCCTAGGGTTCAAAAACATACCCTTTCCCTTTGAATCGTGTTCACACATAGAGTACTGACTATAATTATACTCTGATATTCCATACCTTTACTATAGGTCCAACTGGTATTTAGCTTGGTGGGGGGGGGGGGGAGGGTACTGGGGGACATGTCCCCCCTTTTGTCAAACCCTAAAAAAGGTCAAACCTATGAAGTGTAAATTGCTGTAAATTTATTCATCCTCACCTAAATCTTCCCCCCCCCCCATACTATATAGTCCAGCAATGTTACAAGATAATAATGTTTCTAATTAAATAACCAATGTGGATGTTGAATATGTCTCATGCACATACTAGATCTCATATATCTGATCTCACAAAAGTGAATTTTCTATTCCAATTCTTATACCTATGCTTATCAGGACAAAAGACACGAAATATCCCATTTTCTGGTTAGGACCATATCAATATCGGTGTTGCTCCCATGATGCAGTTCACCCGAGGCGATTTTGTTGGGTCCTGGTTGGTAGTTACGTTCCCGCCCGCCGCCATGTTGTTACTGCAAGTTTCTTCTCACGGTACCAGCCAAGAGACCAAATGTTCACAGTATCATTATGAGTATCGACAGCAGCGAAGCTGCTGGTAGTAGTCTAAAGAGTCCTCAGCAGTGACCTCATTAAAAGTTCAAAATGGCTGCCATTTATTTTTTCACACATAGTAAATTCAAATTCTCTGACATTAGAAACATATATTTTGAACCTTCATGTGTATCTCTATGATAATTAGAACCAGAGATGTGTTATTTCATGCATTTTAACGACTTTTTGGTGGCCATTTTGAATTTTACGCTATTCTTTGAAACTTCAAAACTAATGATATGTTCTATTGGATAGATCTGTTCATGCTGATGTTAATAGAGTCATCATATGTGTGTATATGATGATTTGTTCCCTTTTTATAGCAGTTTTCCTGTTTGACCTGGTTTAGTGGCGGCCATGTTGGATTTGGGGCACTTCCCCAGGCGGGATCGCCGGAGACAATTTTTTTCTGGAAAGTACATATATCAAAGAGGTGAAAACCACTGAGAAACCTTTTCTTGCAATTTTGTTGACATAAATTCTTTTGTTTACTGGACTATACTGAGGGAGTGCCCCCCCCTCCCCCCCCTCCCCGGGGGTATCTATAGGCCGGTTTAGTATGCCTTTGCTTTCTGGGCCTAGACTGCATGGAGGCCTAGCCCTACATATGATGATATTTAAAAAGATACAGAGAAGGATCCAGGAATGTGGGAAAAAGGTGGGTATGGATATGGGCAATGTATCAGGAAAAATTGCCGTTTTGGGAAAAACCACCAACCCCCCCCCCTACTTCATTTTAATTTAAACGGTTTAAATACCCCTCAGTACATTTAGTTTTGAAGTTTCAAAGAATAGCATAAAATTCAAAATGGCCACCAAAAAGTTGTGGATTCAGGGCTCCTTTCACCTCAGTAGGATCAAGAGCTATCAAGCAGGCTGCACCCTTTCCATACCTACTCAAACAGTTCGACTCAAGAGTTTGAGACCCCCTCCTCCCCTTCCAAGGATTGGTTCAGAAGGGTCTCTTTCCCCCAAACCCGGCCCCAAACTACTGGGAAAATATTTTTTAAAGGGTACTCAAACAACAGCATTGATTCTGACCTATTGAACCAATGCTGACGCTGACGGCGCCAGGGTTATATGAAAGTAACTATTCTCTTTGAGTGTTTTTGACAGTTTCCGCTGTCTAATCAGGAAATGCAATCCACGTTTGTGCCCATGCGTATTTTAATATCTTTTATCGGGGTCAACGGTTGGTGTCGGCCCCAAGCAGCGTCTCCAAAACCGTTACGCGTCATTGCACCTTGGAGTAGACCGTGTAGATTTCAGTTGTAGAGAGGAGGTCTACTGCAGGCCACAACATTTGGATCTGCCTATATATAGATGCTTTTAAAACTCTAAAGACCAGTATTTCAGGGGAATGGGTCTTTGTGAGTTCTACCTCTGAAGCTACTTAGAAAAGTATAACAGCTTTCATGTATGAGTATATCAGGAGGACCTGTAGGCAACAGAATAGGCAAAACGTGAGATCACCTCATACACGTTCATAGAAGACAATTCTTTTTTTAAACAATAATTTATTAGCCATCGCTTTCAATATAATTTAAATATCCAATGTACATGTATAATTAAGATGGATATTTTGGACGGAGAAAGTTCAGCAGTTGAGGATTTATCTTTGGCAATTTTTTTATGTAATAGCAAAAAATTACCTTTTCATTTTTTGGCAAGTTTAATGTTTATCAGCAGTTCGGTACAGACAACAAGCTACGCTGTTAGCCAGCGTAACAACAGCTTGTAAAACTCTTCGGTGAGTGTAAATGCACGGATTTCTATAAATAATCTAAATTAAATTGACATGCGTCTAGACGATTATATAGGTATTTAATAACGACCTACAGTGCTCTTGTGCTTAGTTTTGTGAAGGTATAATTATAAATGTATTTTCTCCTTCTCACCTAACCATTTACTGTTAGATATCATATGAAGGTGCAACTGGAAACTGTAAGCATATTATCTCATTGGATGCTGGGCCTATAATGATATCTCAGTGGACGGAGGCAATTATACAGATCAACTGTATATATATGCTAAATACATATAATGTATTACTAGAGTAATACACACCCAGCTTTTTAAAAATGTTAAAGCATCTCAATCATATTGGGTACTACATTTTGAATACGTCTGATTCATGTATGCCACATGTTGCTTACATGTCTTCAGAATCGTTAATATATACACTCGGATATACCAATATGGGCTCTGCAAAGTTCTCCCAGATAACAGGTTTGCCTCACAGGTAAAATATGAGGCCATGCATTAACGTGCATTAACAGTTAAACGGAAAAGGCCATGCTTCTATCACAGTATAGCTATGAATCACATCAACGTTGTAAATCTTTGTCCAGTATATACAATTATGCTACATAATACATATTTACAATACTTTCGGGTTTTCATTATACATGTATCTTATCTTCTTATCACAATCAGAGATAGGCCATATCCTTCAAATGGGCTTCTTTCACCAGCAATTCATACAATGGGTATTACTGGAGTAATACTTGGGATCGATATGAGTCTCATTAGACTGTATATATATATATATATATATTTATATATTTCTCATAAAGTTCAGGTTTCTATGGAGGGGAGCACGATAGACGAACTCGTGTGTTGGTCCAGACTCCCGCCTTGTGGTCAGTAGGAAGATCCACCATGGTTATGACGTTGTCCGCTTCTAGACAGGCACTGGTCCCCGACACGTACACGGGGCACTTGTAGACGTTACATTTGACACCAGCGGCCTCCTTTTCCGCCGCCGCCATAGTCACAGGCTTGAACCACACCAGCGGCATGGCGGCCGGAAGTTGTTGACCGGAAGTGGGAGGGACGACGCTGGCGCGTGCAGCGTCCCATGCGGCGTTGTGTAGACAGAGGTTGCCGACGTAGACGCCGACAGGGGGCGGGGTGGTGGGCGCGTCAGCCGACAGGACCTGGGGAGGCAATGGTAGACTTTAGAACACAGGTCACAATGACAGTGAGAACATAGAATGACGGTGTCATTTTACATTGTAATAGCTGCAACTGAATCAGTGAACGATGGGAGTCTAATGATGGGACTTTAGAGTACCTGGGGTTGTTGTGGTTTATGGACTCTATTATTGGCAAGTATTGCTAGCCATTGCTGATGTGATTCTTGGGATGAAGACTTTTAATCAGTCTTTTGTTAGTCTTACTATTGACACTATTCACATAAAATACCTGGACTTTACAGTAATGTAAGTTGTAATGTGGGACAAGGCTAGATATCATACCCACATAGTTAGAACCAGAACAGCGGCAGAAGTAGACTACTTACACACCATTGTAATATATATCCCAAAATATCTGCCCCGACTGCAGCGCCTGCAGGTTTTCATTACCTACTGCCATGCAAAGAATAACATGTGAAATACAGGCGCAGTAGGCCAATTATTGGCACTGCCGATCCTGTGATTATATGCACCTCAGGCTGCGGGATACAGTCTAACTCAGGTTCCTTAAAAACACAGAGAGAAAAGGTCACTGCCTAGACAGCATTATCCATGGGAGGCGGGAGGCATAATAAAAGTACTCCATCTTTCTCCAGAACCCACTCATCTGTCCCACTGCCTAATGGCAACCATGCCAATCTACTGGTGCCAGCTCTTTCTGATTGCTGATGACTTCCAGTTTTAACTCATCTGCATCCAGCCCAATAGCAGCGGTACTTGAGTTTATCAGTTTTAAGAATAAACACAAGCAAACCTCCCCTTCACATATACACATGCAGTCAATTCTTATTCTCAGTGGGCATTTAAAAAAAGTGGACGACCGGGAGCTGGTAATTTGTCTTCTCATGTTTTTTGTTTGACCTAGTTGTTTAGATCTGCTGCATGTACCTGAGCGGTATAGTAACATACAATAGTAGGGAATTGAATCAGATAAATGTCGTCCTAAAACTTTCTAGAGGCGTTTCTGAGTAAAGTTCCGCAAGCCATTTTTCTAGGACCACTTTTTCGTGTAGATTACAGAAAAAGTACTTGCGGAACTGAGAAATTCATATAAGGGGGTCAAAACCCCCCCAAAACATAGATTTCTGACAAAAATCCACATTTCATTGTCCGAAAGGGCTCTTTATTACCATATCTGGTCAGGGAATTCCTTAAATGTAAGGTCTGATAGAGAGGCATCTTCATGAATTACCATTGTGGTAACCATGGTAACCATGGTTACAATCAAAACCTAAGAAGGCATCTTTTTGTGTTAAATAAATTGATGTAACCATCTATATTATCTTAGTTTCTCTTTAACCATAGAAGGATCATATGATGCTTCAAGTAACACATTCAATTGTTGTCATGATGCATGAATGCAGCGCTGGTGACAAATAATTCGCCATACTGTGTTGGTTCATCAGGCATGAATGCAACCCCAATGATAAACACAGCAGGTTCTCATCCATGCATCTCATCCCAAAAGGGCATAACACACTATACTCCCATCAAAGTGTCTCACTAGCCAATACCCCCTTCGTGGTCCTCATAGAGGGAGGTGACTGTACATATATAAGACAATGACCAGGACTCTTGTTCACTGCAAGTATCAAGAAGCCTGCTTCTAGGATCTCCAATATCTTCACCATTTTAAAGGTACACAAGGTAAGAACTGGCTAGGATGCAGACCATGGCCAGGAATGGTTGAATAGGATAGGAAAGAGTGAGGGATGTATTGTGGGAATTACAAGGACAAGAACTGCATTGAACAGATGGGCATTTTCCTTTACTCTACGATCACACATTGGTCAGGAGATTGCCAAAGAAAATGAAATTCCCCTTAATGAGAGCCTCCCGAAGCGCAAGAAAAGAGACAATGATGATGACAAAAATCTCCTACAATAACTGAAGAGCATGGAGGTATTCACACAAACAGAGCTACTCCATAACATTGCAAACAAAGATCTGACAACACCTGCGATTCAGGATTCATTAGCATCAGCTAAAAGGACAGGATCAACTAGAGCACTTTGTTATGGAGAGATTCATTGAGAAATCGGAAAAATTCCACAGCCCAATCAAGCGGAACAATCGAATGACATTCGCAAATCTCTAAAAGGTTGAATTTTAGACTGCGAAAGCAATTTTAAGGGGAAACTGTTGTTCTGAAAGCTGACAGAAATGTAATTGTAAGTTCATTTGCTGCTCGAAGAGCTGTGAATTTGGACAAGATCTTGGAGCATGAGCTAATGGCAGTTCCTCTCTTGCAGAAGCAAATGGAAGGTTGAGGAGTGGTGATAAATCACTCCTCATACAAAGTCTGACTAAAGACATTGCTTGCCCAACTTCAATTCACACAGCACATGATTCAACCATCATTATAGATGTTTGGGCAACAATTCATGCATTGGCCAAACCCAAAGGAGCAAAGATTTTCAGGGACCTGGCAAACATATTTGTCAACACCCTCCTAAGAATTCGAGAAAACTATCAGAGGATTGATTTGGTGGGTGATCAATGCAGAGACAAAAGCATCAAGGCTGAAACAAGGAAGCAACGGAAGAACAAAAAGATGCCAATTCGGAGGATGGTGCAGAAGGAAACTGTTCCTCTCCCTGATGATTGGGGGAATTTCATTGCACACCAGGACAACAAAAGGAAATCTCTACTTTCCCCATGGAGCATGTAATGAAAACAGTGCAGCACAAAATGGTTGTAATGGGTGGAACGTTCCATGATTCTGAGGAGGTAAGGACCACACTCCCATTAGACACATCTGGCTTGAAAGGTGATCATGATGAGGCAGACACGCGTATCATATTACATGCCATCAACTGCTCCTCCAACACAATAGTCATACAGGCAAGGGACACAGACATACTGGCTCTCCTGCTTGCCCACTATGAGCACATTGGTTGTGAAGACCTGTGGTTACAAGCAGGAACTGGTAAGAATCCAAAGTTTATTCCCATACATGAAACTTTCAGAAACATGCCTGAAGGCTCCCATACTTCACTTCCTGCATTCCATGCATTGACAGGCTCAGACTCAACATCATTCTCATCATTCCAAGCAAACTACATTTGATGTGTTCATCAAACATCATAACCTCCTTGATGCCATTGGAAAGTATGAAAATCCCCCGTCCGAGGATGTGTTGAAATGAGCACAGAAGTTTGTTCGCCACATCTATAGGGTGCCACATGCAGAATCAGTGGACAATGCCAGAGCTCTTTTGTTTGGACATTGTAAGAAAACAGAAGCTCTTCCTCCAACATCAGATGCACTGAACTTACATCTCATGCGTGTGCACTACCAGAGTCTGATATGAAACTTGGCACACATCCTAAAACCTAACATACCAGATCCTACATGCATGGGATGGAAGATGGAAGACAACAACCTGTTACCTCTGCTAATGACAAAGGACGCAATTCCACAGGCTTGCCTATCTCTAGTCGCTTGCCAGTGTAGGACTGGATGCAGGAATTATCAGTGTGGGTGTCCAAAGGCAGGGTTCCAGTGTACAAGCAATTGCCACACTGGAACTGCCTCTTCTCCTTGCCACAATGTTCACAAGTGAGGACAATGAAGCAAAAAGGGTGAAATATGGTTGATTATAACCCATTACCAACAGATGACATGTAAGGGGTAAGCAGTAAAAACACAGAGATTCTGGCAGAGTACTGATGATAAAAGCTAATTATTATTGATATATAGCAATGCATCAAATGTGTCATTTACTAGGTGGAGGTCACTATGATAAGTGCAAGTGCAGCTGGTTTCACAAACAAGTATAAAGAAGTTAATTACTGCCTGTTATGTGTATACTAT
This sequence comes from Harmothoe impar, assembly GCA_947462335.1. Lineage (NCBI taxonomy): Eukaryota > Metazoa > Annelida > Polychaeta > Phyllodocida > Polynoidae > Harmothoe > Harmothoe impar. The sequence continues at coordinate 54,834,790 of OX381715.1, forward strand.
GGATGTATAAATATAAGTATCAACCAAAAAGATTTATGTGTACTTTTTGTTTTGTTGGTAAGCAGGTAACCATGGCAACCACAACAACACTATTTACTGATGAATGATGCTCATACCTTTCATGTTAATTATTACTTCATGGTACATGAGAAGAAATGTTAATTCTAGGGGGAAAATAATGTTTTTGTCAAAAAATTGCATTTTGGGGGTTCTCGCCCCCCCTTAAACTCAATTCTCAGTTCCGCAAGTAAATTTTTCAGAATCTACAGAAAAAATAGGTCTAGAAAAAAACACTTGCAAAACTTTATTCAGAAATGCCTCTAGAACTTGGAGAATCCAAATTCGATTCCCTACTACAATAGTAGTTACGAGTTACAGGTGTAGAATACATGTTAAACTGGTAGTTTTGGACTACTGTACATTCTTATGTACGAAAATCAAACCCAGCATTAATTTGATACTAAACATGGCAAACATATATATGGTGCGGCTTGTACAAAAAAACACCAATTGTACTAAAGTACTAAAATAGTTATTTTCAGACCCCTTGTGCTGTGGGGCTTATAGAATTTACCAAAGTTGAGGGTGCTGCTTACATGCGACTAACATAATACATGAGAATTTACGATAGGCTATATTGCCAAACAATAGCTCCATATGTCCAATCCATATCGATCTAACATAATAGGGAGGAGTCTCCATCAAAGACATCGCTCTGTCTTCCAAGCTCTTTGGTATGTCCATTAACCCGAACAACTCCATTTGTTTCCCACGTGTAGATGAGCAACTCGGAGCAGCTCGGAAGGTCAAGGTAAGCAGTCTTACCACACCTTAAGTGAAGGCAGTCTCCAGCCCCTACAACCCTCAATGACCCCTAGCTGACCCCAATGCCCTCTGCTTGGCCTCTCCCCAGTGCAGTGGCATTTGCAGACAGGGCAAGCTTCAATAGACCCCAGACCTGTTTGCCAACATGTACTGATGACCTACACAGTGGGGGTTGTAGGTTCATTTGAAAGAAGGAAACAAATGAGAAGAAGAATAGATGGTGTCGTTTCTCACAGGTGTTCTATGGATGGGGCGCGCACTAACCAGCCTACCTACCGTTACTGTGAGATGATCTATGACGGCCCCTGTGATTGATCATCTTAATACAGTTGCAATATCACATACATCATTTACATGTATACAAATGCACATGTACTGTACAGGTATGTGCATGAATCGCTTTGATAGCACTGCCAATGAATAAACAAGGGGGCTTCATATACACACACAAAGTGAAATGGCACATGCAAATTGTACTTTTAAAATTATATCTGGAGATTTTGGGAATATTATATTTGAAATACAATATTCCCAAAATCTCCAGAAATAAAATCCGCATTTTCCTACCCATAATTGTTTATGAAAGGGTTGAGGGGGGGGGGGTGTATACAGGCCCTGTTACCTGTAAGCTGACAGTGTGTGTCTACCTGCAGTGCTGATGAGGTAGGCGTGTGGACACAGGTGAGCGCTGTCAGACACGTTCTTCCTGCCGTTCATTACTAACTGACCCACCCTGAGGACACCCTGTTAACTCAAACCCATCCCATATGCCTCTAACCACTGCACGCTAATTTGAAACTCTACTTAACCCTTTAAGGACGGCATGTCATTAAAAGACGACATTTGTCGTCATGATGCACCAACGCAGCCCCAGCGAGTAGCTCGCCGGCGCTGCATTGATGCATCATGCTGACCCTACGGGAGTATCTCAACCCCGTAGGGTCGTCATGATGCATGAATGGACGAGTTACTCGCCAGGGCTGCATTCATGCATCATGACGGCAAATGTCATATTTTAGCGACGTGCCGTTCTTAAAGGGTTAAGAAAGATTAACCATCAATAGGGTTTCTTTTCCAATTAAGAAAAAAGAGATATCAAAGAAAAGATGAATGGTGCACTGAGTGGTTGCTATTTAGCAGAAGATTGAACGTGTGATTGAGATCACACTAGACTCAGGGTCAGGTAGAGGTGTGAAGGGAAATGTATCATTTATCATAGTAAGAAAGAGAAAGGGTGCACTCTTGTATTAATGGGATTCTTAAAGATGTGACCTTTGACCTTGATTTTGACCTTTTTCCGACCTAGATATCATCCTTCACATAACAGAAATGGATTCAGCACCTTTGGTTTACCCTAGTCCACTATCCATATCCATTCATTGCTCCCCCTATTATATCCTGGCTGGACCGTTTCGGATAGCATACCCAAATTGTGCGTCACAAGTCAGGAACTGACAACTACCTATAGGCCTGCACCACACAACCTATAGGTCGCATGACGCAGGTGCCCTAAGAAAGTCACACCGAGTGAGGCAAGCCGCGCAAAAAAAGGGTATACTCAGAAAAAATGTGTACGTTGACTTTTTTTTGGGGGGTACTTGAGCCCAAATTCAAATTTTCATGTCCCCCGATCTTGGCTATTTATGTCTCTCACGTCTATGTCCGACACACTGAATAAAAAGCTCCCATGTCCATATTGTAAACAATTACCCCGGTAGAGAGAGGGGGAGGGGGGTACTCACATTTCCATATAGTCTTTGTTGCGATACGTGCATTGTCAGTGCAAAGTGAATCAGGGTTATCACAACACTGATCTGTTACACAAATAATAGCAAGTAACCTCCCCTGTAAATTACCTCTAGTACTTAAGTGTTTGATAGATGCCTGAAAAAAAGCGTCTCACCTACCCCTCCCATGGAGATAGCATTGGTTATCACTTCATATCCAAATTTGGGGTTGTCGGTTATCTACACGCTCCCAAAGAGCTCTATGCTGAAGCAAATTACCAGCAATTACTGCCTAATATTATTTTTCGTTTTTTAGGGGGTTACAGTAGGAATTTGTAAAAAACAAATACACCATTAGATAGATATTGTGGAAAGTGATCTAATGACACCATGCAAGATGCAAAGAGTGAAATATTGACCAAATGGGAGCAATTTCATTTTTTCAAGGAAAAGAGGTGTCCAGAATCGTCACACTTGACTCAGGGGGGACCCTGAGTCAATAACCTAAATGTACTGGGGTAAGATTTTTTATTGTGGGCTCTAAAGCGCAGTTAATTTTACCCATGTGCTTTATTCCGGGGCCTGATGCGACTGCCAGTCAGCCAGTGTTTGGGAGGGTTGAGGTTGGGTAGGGGGATGTGAGTACTTAAACAATGTCGTATACTGTGTAAAACGAGGAAAGTGGTGAACATTTCATAGAGATAGAAGGATGGGTGTGAGGATGCCTTGTAGACAGGTAGACGCTCACAGTTGGAGTGGGCAGATGGGCGAATTAACACGCACAAGGTAACTGCTTCACTATATAGATCCTTCCAGAATAAATGACGTAATGGGAGGGGGTGGTCAATAAACATGACGTCATTCATGGGGCCAAACAAAAAAAAGTTGTGTTCAGGTAACCCGACCTACCCTATCAATTTGGCCCGACCCTAAACTTTTTTTCTTTTTTTTTTAGATTGTCTTGGTGTAGGGTACCTAATGACCCAAGAATCAGATTTATCACATGTTGTGGGATAATAGGGGAGGAAAGTCACACTGTTGTGTCTTATTCTCTGTACAGCAGATAATGGCAACATTCAGGAACTGTTAATGCCTTAATTAGACTATTTTTTTTGTTTGGCCTGGACGGTCCATGAAGTCTGGTATGAATGCATCCCTGGTAAGTTACTCACAAGGGCTGCATTCATGTATCATGACGACAAAGGGCACACACACCATTAAAGCACTATGCCATCCTTATTACCATTCTGCCAAGTTGTGGTACCAATACACATTATAACACCTCGTATATGACCATGGTATAACACCTGGTGGGTAACTCACCTGAGTTTGCAGCACCAGACTGTTGATGTCCCTGAACTCCTTGCGTGCGTACGTCTGCAGCACACTCTGCATGAAGCGGTCAGGGCGGCAGAACACGGCCAGGTTGTACACAGTGACATTGTCGTCTGCTACCTGCTGGTACTCGGTAAGTCCTTCTATACGTCTACCCAGACTCCGCGCCCAACGGGTTAAAGGCTGGCAAGACGGGTACGACTGTGCGAACCAAGCGCTCGGGATGCCCTGCTTGCTGACTGTGACAAGCAACTTCTGCGATTCTGGAGTACCCGGCGTCTGCCCGCGGGCAATTTTCAAGAGCAAGGCCACGTCTGCTCGGACGGTTTCGATGAGCTCATGTAGAAGTCTGACTTCTGACTGGAAGAAGACCTCCATGGGGTAGTAGGCGTCGTTCTTGGCTTCAGGGAGGTCGGGGAGATCTTCCAGCACGTTGCTGACGTCCTGGAGGATGAGTTCGGCCTTCCTGTGGGTGAGCTCCAAGGGCAGACAGAGCAGGTCGGGCGCACCGCACACCTTCAACAGGTCGGTCAGCAGGTTCCTGTAAGGACACACAGAGGGACATGTAGAACATGGTATAGCAATACAAGTACACCTTTCACATAGTACATGTTACCATACATAAGCAACAGGTATTTCTATTCTAATTTAGCAGCGAATCTGCCATATCTTGGAGGTATCTAGAGTCTATATTTGAATTCTCAATGTAACATCACCTTAGGTGAAATTGCGTATACCATAAAGTCTCTCAATTTCATACTTCCTAAAACACAAGTTGGATCTAAACTCCAGTTTATATATACATGTAGCACAAAAAAGTGCTTCACCAATGTAATTCATACCAAGTCTTAGGTTTGTTATACATATCATATTATGAAATGTACCTTTTTCTACTTTAGCAGTATAACACATGCAGGCTACAGGTACACCAGAAAGACCAGGTCCTCCAGGAGGTAAGGCCAGGTGGGCTGCCCCTACAACACCTGCCCTACCTATGATGTACTGACCATCTAAATCCACCGACCCCCTCTCGGCACACGCCATCATCACCTGTGAGATTGATCACATTGCTGTGATGCAGGCCCTGGGGTTATCTGATAGCTACAGTGATGTGTGTTACTCTGTATACCGTAGGCAGCCATAGGGGAAATAATGGGGTTCCTGTATTGAGCATTAAGTCCTTGCTGCTGGTCAACTACCCTTGGACATGCATGCCTTTTGGAATTGGGAGGTCATCATTTATCAAAGATCTGTAGATAGTATTATGTAGATGAATTGTGCCAGAATAATATACACCTTGAATAATAACTTTTTTTTTATGAATATCAATACAATACACACTATCAAACACTTGGCAGTTTCATGTTTCATTTCATCCAATGGATAATCATCAATGTGACCTTTTCGTGAACAACTATGAAATATATTCTGATATTTGCTACTGCATGCTAGAATACTGGTATATCCGAGTGTCACATCAGTACTGATCTAGTTTCAGCTGATTCATATCGAAGCAGAGTAATGTGTTTGGCAATAGCAGGTATATCTTGATCTGACGTGACCCCTGTGTATTCAGGCCTACCTCCCCATATCTCACTGTCAGGTAGGGTGACCCGATGGTTTCATGTGTACATATTAAGGTCGGGGTGAGGAATCTGAGATGGTATAGGACTGGAATGGAGGGAGCGGAGAGGGGGTCAATGCATCTAATGTATGCTCCCCTCTCCGGGTATCCGTCTTCCCAAGGCCTCAAGAAGAGTGCATAAAGGTGCTTTATACAACCAATCACCATTTCATTGGAACACACTAATGGTCAGATTACTTGGTAAAGGGCAAGGGGAAGCCAACAAGGAAGCCACTTAGGTCTGATTAAATATTGGGTTTGAATTTCTGCCAAATGAACTAATATTTAGGTATTCCCGAATTTAATTATGCACACCCGTAAGCAGTGCACTACTGGAAAGAGGCTAATTAGTAGAGCTAATTAGTAGAGATGTGCTAATTAGTCGAGCTAATTGAACAGGTAAGGCTTAATTATTTATAAAAAAGCATACAGTGATGCTGAAGGGAGGGTGTTATCCTAAGTAAGGATGCAGAGGAATCAACCAAGCAGCCATTTATAACGGACTTGAGCTCTGATGAATTGTGTGTGGTCTCCTACTGCCAGAATACCAGTGCAAGCAGGTTAGCCATACATGTTCTCATTCCACTGACATTGCGAAAAACACACCCACATCCAATCTCCCCACTACAACTATATCACAGAACACAGAGCAATTATTTATCCTGGGAGCAAAACAAATGCCACAATCCAAACCGTCCAGAAATCCATCCACATGCTCTCACTAACATTACATTTACGAGGGAAATGCCTATTTACACAGGTATGTAATGAAAGCCAATAGGTACATAAACCTGTTTTCACAAGCAAGTAATATTTATTTGGAAGTGCCTCAGTGCATAAGCAGTCCGAGGTGATCACATGAATAACGTGGCCATGTGAATATATGTAATACAGAAGCCTGACTCTTGGCGACAATATTTGTGTTGTGAGGCTGGTGTCCCAGTGGTGGGGATGGTTGTTGCATGGTGTAGTCATTGCAGGCCTTATTTCACCTCCATCATATATACTGATTGCAATATATGATAACAGCAGAGGCTAGCAGCATAGAGAACATCCATGTTTTCCCTCTCCATCAGCCCCAGGTTCTAGTGATTGGGACCACCCGGGAGTTTTAAATGGCAATCCTAGCTTTCTATAATCCTCATGTCATCAGGTGGAAATAACAACATTTGTATATAAAGTGTATTAGGTATTTACCAACATTTTTACTGGAATAATATACAAATATAGAAAGAAAACATCCTCTTATTTGTACAAAAACTGGGAAATTTGTCATTGGTCATCCAAGAGGCTTTGAGTATAATTCTTTATTTTCTATTTTCTGTGAGGATCTCCCACCCACGTATTCACAACAAGCTGCTTCATCCTCCAGAGATGAGGGAATAGTTAAGTGGTCTTCTTGGGTTTCAAGGGCGCAGGATCTAACATGAAGGTAATTCACCAACAGGTATCTGGGTTCTGCTATAGGTGTGTTCCACCTGTACATACACACTGCACCACCTGGAGGTTATTGGCCCTATAGGTGCGAGGTGCTGGAGCCTGGGGTAGATCATGTGTGTGTAGGGGCAGACCAACGTGTTAGAGATGCATCCCTGGATGAGGAATATGAGGGACAGACTAGGGTGTTAGAGATGGATCCCAGCATCATGAGGCGCAGGCCAGGGTGTTAGAGATAGATCCCTGTATGAGGGGCAGACAGGGTTTTAGAGATGGGTCCCTGGATTCATGAGGGGCAGACAGGGTGCTAGAGAAAGATCCCTGTATGAGGGACAGACAGGGTGTTAGAGATGGGTCCCTGTATGAGGGACAGACAGGGTGTTAGAGATGGGTCCCTGGATGAGGGACAGACAGGGTGTTGGAGATGGGTCCCTGGATAAGGGACAGACAGGGTGTTGGAGATGGGTCCCTGGATAAGGGACAGACAGGGTGTTGGAGATGGGCTCTGCATGGGAGTGAAGCAGGGTGTTAGAGATGGGTCCCATGAGTTATGCAAGAAAGGGTTGGCAGAGGCAGGCTTGTAGGAGAGGGCTCCTAGAAGACAACCCTAACCATTAACATGCCAACCATAGTTCCCAGGTCACCACCTGCAGTGGCTGTTCTGACAAATCATTATTCACAATGAATTATTATTTCTAGCAACAAAGTGTATAATCAATTCTATTCCAAATATTATAGTATAATAACTAGCACATAATAATGTTATGTCACATTATACTACGTTGGTGTGGTAGATGTGGTGTGGAGTGGAAAGGGGTTAGATTGGTACCTGTCCGTCATTCTGCCTTTCTGCTGCCTCCCAAACCCCACAACCTATACCCTTACTCTTGTCAGGAACCCTGCTGCTGCTCCCATTCCCTGTTAGTATCCAGGTCTCCATAACCAACATGCTATAGCTTCTATACCCCAGGGTGGCGCAGGTATCAGACATTGTCACCTATAATCTAGATTCACTGTCAACATACTGTGACAGAGTGCTATGCTGGTGTCAGTGCCTGCCATGCAAACTGGTACCAAAGTCTGATCCTGTTATGTTGATGATGTTTTAGCCAGATGTTTCAATTTCAGCTAATCTAAGGCCCATCAAACCATTCCTGTACTGGGCTTTACTCGGATGGATATATCAATAAAGCACCAGCAAAATGTCACAGTTGACATGTCTGGTATGTCAAAAAAATCTTAACACCACAATATCAAGGCCATACTTCAACAGCCTGTTTCTGATGCTGCTGATGCAGGCCTCCACCTCCCCCTCCACCTGCTTGATGAAGATGATTTACTGATTGCTCAGCTACAGTTGGCTCGGGAGCAATTATCCAAGCTAGCCTCAGTCTAGCCTCCGGGTCTGCCATGTTGCGCTAACTAGCCTCCTCTACCCCCTAACCCACCGTTGGGGTCCAACATTCTTGGCACTATTACAGTACACCAACCTTCCCAGTGACCTTACCAAGATTTGATTTACAATGGAAATATTTCCCATGCAATGGGGACTTTATGAGGAGTGCACACAACAAATGTCTTCAAACCATCTGTAGGATCTCAATGAACTGGAGGGAGAAATCAGAATGCAAGTATATAGAACGGCAAGTACGTCAATGTGGGGAAACTGAGTTGGTTTGTGCAGAAATTCCATACAGATACAGAACCCATTCAGTGTGTGTGCACACAAGTTAAATTCTAAATTGATACTGTAGCATATTCCTAGAGCAATTCATGCCCTAATGACACCAAATTGCTGCAGAAACCTTTAGACAATTTCTACAGCAAGTAAGGCAGTTGTGACAGAGGCCCTGGACATTGAGCCCATGTTATTCAGCAGGGCACAACCTTACAAGAGGGTTCATCATCATCATGTGGAAATCTGCATCTGGGCCACGAGGCAGAACGCCGGCCATGTTGCTGAGACATGCTCAGCTGACTACGACGGCTGCGAACAAATCACGTGTTATTTACAGCACCCATGACCCGCGTGCTATTATGAAGGAGCAGCTCGTGTAGGTGGGTGTCTACCTGTGTCTCCCTGAGTGGGATACCAGGTATACTGCAGGAGAACAATAGGGAACGGTCACAAATGAGGTCAATAAGTATAGGTGGTGTTTGAGGTTATTGGTGAATAGTGACCCGGGCCATACATTCCTGCTGATTTACCAGAAATATAAATGTGGTGACAGGGGGTGAAGGTCTTGACAAAGATCCAAAGATAGGTGACGTTATTTGTGAAAGTTCCCTTATCTGTGATGTGATCAGGGGACCTGATATATGGCAACAGGCTACCTGGACCTGGTGCAGCGCTATCACTAGTATCAACCTCCAGCATTTGTCTAGAATTGTTCCGATGTGGGTATGTCCCAGAAGTGGGTCATGACAAATTGTATGTATAGTTATGGACATATCTGAATCTTTTAATTTGTATTTTTTATGCAACAATTGACACATATCGGGCATGATGCCTGCCCACTTATCTTCTGGATATAACAAAGAGTTCCCAGGGACCTCACCTATGATAACAGCATGTGAGTAGATTAGACCACCATGAGCTGCTTACACGGCTTCTTGTCTGCTCTCACAGCTAACTGTGCAATCCCCAGGCCCGCCATAGGTCACCTAAATACCAGCTATGGGGCTACTCCAAACTATACCAAGGAGCTTTAGGAATCGGGAGCCATAGATGGGTGCATAGGTCACACTCACTAGGTGGTCGCCATGGACGACTGGGTGAGGTGAGAACTACTGATGCGTTACATTCTTCACCCCTATACACACCAGCCTTAGGGTACATTCAACATATATGCACTAATGGTAATGAAGGAAGACATCTATATTTTAATGGACTCTAGACAAGCAATTACTTGGCATTGGGGAATGTACAACAGCGATGGCTGTTTTGAACTACAACATGTTGTCTTGTAGCTATACCCATAAATATTAATATAATACTTCAGTCTGCAAATTCTAATAGACATCTGTTTTTCTTGGGATGGGATAATAATTTATGATTTAGAACAGGTCATATACCCACGGGTGGTCTAACCTTTAGAGCTCTGATGAATCACGCAACGCTCATTATTCGACAGCAGCAAGGCAAACTTGGATGCAACAAGGAAGAAAACAATGAAAAAGCAGAAAACAATAAATGTAATACACGACTTTAAACTAGAACCACCTGTTAAGCACTGTGACGCCGATAAAAAGATTGGCTGTCTCATTAAATTACCTTCTTATGGCCGCTGTCGGGTGTGTTATGACTGATTGGCAAAAAATTACATTGCCAACTCTTTGAAGGTGTGGTGAAGCTTAGTTTCCTACTACATGCTATGACTATTGAGCTTCTTCCATCAAATATGATACCAATGGCTTCCCAAGTGGCTTCCCTTAAAATAGTCATGAACCTTTTCCAAGAATCAGTTTCTCTCACAGGATATTCAGAAGATACTATGGTGTATACAAAGTCTGAAATATTTCACTGTGTTTGAGAAATTAGGTGTGGTATTTAATAAATGAACGGCTAAATGAAATGGCTTCTGAAGTGGCTTCTTGGTAGAATATACAGAAATATCAGACATGATGCCACACAACGTAATTAGAACATTCCTCTTTGTCATCAACCTTTTTTGAATTGATAGGACGGTAAATTGATCTAGCCTTGTTTACGAAGGGATTAGTTTTCAGAGTCAAAGTCGGTGTTAATGACTTCCAAAATGGCTTCCTCTCATAAACCAGGTACCTTGCCATTTTCCTCACGTGCCCTACGGATATATTCCATCAGCTATCATTGACAGTTAAATAGTATGTTACGTTTCACTATATTTAATGAAACACATTGGTCAAACAACCCAATGGTATCCCCAGAAGAGTGGCTTCTGGAGTGGCTTCTTGGCGCAGTTTACTTTAAACTCGGTATGGGGGCTATAATAAGTTATGATTACCATGTGGGGGAGGAGCCATGTTAATAGCTCCCTATTACCAAGGATGCAGCACTGGGCTATACCTGATTATTTATGCGCCATGTGTTTCATGTGTCAGGTAAGAGGCTGCCTACCAGGTGATGAGCAGGGAGGCAGCAGGTAGGGGGTACAGGGTGCCCCAGCAGGAGGACAGGCTCCTCCAGCACTATAAGCTGCTACCTGTGGTCCTATGTGGGGGTGGGGGTGGGGGGGGGGGTTAGGTCGTGTTGTGAAGACAAGCCGGTGTATGTTGACTACACATGACATAGATGTGACTTGGGGCAAGCTGAAGACGCTGGAGGAGCCGTCGCGGCAACCCACAGGCCGTGTTTACGCTGGAGGAGCATAATAACCCTGGAGGTATTTGTGCGTCCCCAGCCGGAGCCTACAACGCCGCCAGGTGTTAGACCACCACCTGCAGGGGGTAGGATGGGGGGGGGGGGGTATCTAGTATAACGTTGGTCACATCCATGAAGACCAATCGACGATGATCTTAACACCTCATGTCTGTGAACTGCACAGACTTAAAAACATAGGTATATTGTGGGCCAATTATAAAGTCCACTTTGCTGCAATACATACTAGAAAATGTCAACAATATGTGCACTATCAGAGATAGTTAGATGCCAATGTGAAACCTCTCACAGGGTACATGATGTATGATCGGAGGGAGTCCCAACCCGTCCCAACATCTAAACACACACCTCCTACCCTTTCCTCTCCCACCATCCTTCTCATCAAATGTGGCTGTAATCCAAGTTCATAAAAAAGTCCCCATGTAATATGTATGTGCACTCAACCACCTTTGATATATAATCTGAGTAAACATAAAAAAAAACAAGATAAAACTATTTGGGAGTAAATAGCACAACAGTCTATATCTTATCATGCATACTCTATATCACTAATCAACCCTTTGTGGTAATGATAATACCCTAGCATTACACAAACCACTGACACAATTCAGAAGTAAAATAGACAGGAAGTACTATGATTATTTGAGATACTAATCTGGGTAACTATTCAGAAGATGGCCGTTTTTCCTAGTCTGGAGGATAACTGTCAGTGGCAGCTAGTGTTGAGAGGTGCTTATCTAGTGGACACTGAGGGGAGGTAACCTGGTAAAAACACAAAGTCTGCATATACGTGTTGACCGACGCTGTCAGTGCATCTCCCCTGGTGGTACTTTTACCCAAACTGCCGTGCTGCTTTTTAAGACGATCTCTATTTCTTCCCACCTGGAAGTCTGTTCACCTAAAGATATGAGTCTTGGCTTCAAGTTGCCAAAGAGATAACAGCATGGGCACACCGTGCACTAGTTTTAACCAGGCAGACATTAAAACCCACCATAACCTTCTAACACATCCATTACTAGTAAGTGTACTAGAAATTCTGCCCAGCAACTTTGGTCCTCTTCTTGTTGACTTCATAACCACATATTTTCCCAAATATATAGATCTAGTATAACACACGGTTACAACGAATACATATGTATATATATGTATGTATATATATATATATATATATATATATATATATATATATATATATATATATATATATATATATATATATATATATATATATATATATATATATATATATATATATATATATATATATATATATCGCACAGGGGGCATGCAATACATTTGATATTCCACAGGAGTGACAATTTGACTGGCCTCTTTACTTATGAAAAGTTTCACTCAACAAGTCATAATTTTATTGGTTTTCCCTCTTTGTAATTCTATGTACCGCTTATTCTTACACGGCTCTGCCTCGAGCAGTGCAACCCATGCAGCACCCGACTCACCAAGAACGATGAGCGTGTACCTCGTCGCCGTGAACTTTTTATTATTTATTTTTTTATCTCAGTTGAAACAGTTTCTATAAATTGATGGATCTTCTTGTATCAGTTTACAAAGACCTATATATATGTGATAAATAGAAGCCTTACCCCATTCCCCAGGAGCCATCATTTCTACCATTTCCCCCATCAGGGTTCTGTTTCTCCACAAATTTGCGGAGGTCCGCAAATTTGTGGAGGTCCGTAAATTTGCTTCCATAAACTTGCGGAGGTCCGCAAATATATATGGAGCTCCGTATTTGTATGCCTAAGTACTGAAAAACGATTCCCATATATATTTGCGGACATCCATAAATATATGGAGAGTGTATTTACGGACCTCCGCAAATTTGCGGACCTCCGCATATTTGTGGAGAAACAGCATCCTGGTAATGCAACAGAGATGACACTCCTTAATACACGAAAAGTTGAGATTTTCTTGAAATCTTGAGATTTTAGTCAATTTTATATAGGGAACTACTCTTATCTATGGCAGAAACCCCAGTGAAAATGTAGGAATTCCTGTAATAGTAGGAAAAGTGGCATCATCTTTGAGGTATACCATTGGTACCAGTGGTAACCAGCAGTTCCGTCAGCAGGAACCAGCTCCGGTGTCACGTGATCCCCTTACAGTGCCACCTGTGCTGAATGCCAGGCTTGTGATCTCCAGATTGCCGCACATTTTTAAATCACGTTGTTTGACAGGAGTCGTATTCCTTATGGTTATCTCCTGCAATGTGGGTACCAGGAGCCGAAAGTGGCCGTGGACATGTTTTATCTCCCTGTTTTCCAGTCTGTGAGGTAAAAACTGGTTTTAGTACCGTCAGGTAAATAACCATCAATTATAACGTTTTTACATAAGTGTCATACGTTTTTAGTTATAAGTGTCATTTACAACCATGTTGAAGATGCGGCAGAAGTGTGTTGCCAAGAAAGTAGCTTCCTTTATCGGTTTAAAACACCCCTATATCAAACTGAAATTGCGGTCTTGCCACAATGTTTTTTTAACGATGGCTTGATACAATATTTTAGACACCTGGCTCCCGTTTCTCCACAAATTTGCGGAGCTCCGCAAATATATACGGATGTCCGCAAATATATACGGAGGTAGTATTTGTATGCTTAAGTACCAAAAAGATATAATTTGCGGAGCTCCATAAATATATTTGCGGACCTCCGCAAATTTACGGATTACCGTATATTTGTGGAGAAACACCATCCAGACCCCTCACTTACACACATTCAATATAGTATAGGGTTTAATATTCGATCATACCCAGTGCACACATAACATTTAATCAAAGTTGAAAAATAGTTGTCAAGGGTGATTCAATGTTGATTCAACATTGATCCAACGTTGAACTGAGGATCAAAGGATTGAAATTCATCATCAACCATGCAACTAAAAATGGAAGTAGCTAATCCTGCAAATCTCAACATGGTTGATAATCCCCATCCCGATAATCCTCATGACAAAACAATTCAAGATACAGAACACACCTGGGATGGATACGTCTGTCTCAAATAAGCACTTCCCACGCACTGGCACCCTGTCCCTGGAGCCTTTAGCATGGCTCTAACTTATCGGTGGTTGGTTGAGCTACGTGCGACAATTGATAAGAGCATTAATGAGGTCTACCAACAGTTCACAGTAGATGATTGTGACCGTCTTGATAACCAATCCTAGTGTGGTTGTCGACAGTTAATGAGGCAGCACAAACGGGATTTATCTCTGGTTACAGACGGGGGTCGGAGATCTTATCTGAGACAGTATCACATTTCTAGTAATGTAGCAATTAATACTAAAAAAAGATAGAGGATTGTGGTGAGAACTGCAGAAACGTTTGATGTTCCAATTGCATGGGTACGTCGGTTGCGCAGGGGATAGGGCTAGCTGGGAGAAGGTAACCTTGTTTTTTTTTAAAATAAAGTATACGTGTGTGTGTGTGTGTGTGTGTGTTGGGGAGGGGGTGTTACTTGATATCATGTTAAAATTAATAACTAATCATATGAAACAGTTTAATGGCGATTTCATGGAGTACTTCGTAATCTGTATAGGTCTGGTAGATAAGAATCGTAATATGATACCTGTGGGTAAGCATATCTATAATTTGACATACACAACGTGGGCGATGAGTTATTATAGCGTAAAACGGCAGTAAAACAGTCATCTGAGCGGGTGGGGACAGATACCTGTGCTTTCTATTACAAGGACGCCCGTGGAGATACTACCGATCCACAAACAGATTAGTTTATTTGGTGGCGTCATGTGTGCTCCTGTCTATTTTATGTGGTGACTTCAAGTATGCACCTGCTTACGCTAGTCTCAAGACGTCGAGCCCAATATAGACTGGGAGAAATAGTAACATCTTAATCGTAGGAGCAGCATCTATACGTCACTCACCACAGCGTGGCCCTTGTCAGGCTTATCTCCCCTAAGTAACAAAGGCTATACTAGGAAATTTGCTAAATCCTTATAATAAAATAGATTGCGGCAATAATATCTAAAAATAAAATCCACTGTACCAAAATTTCCCAAAGCCTACACATTCCTGAACCATACCATATGATGTAATATTTCCCCATGAATATTTCTCGCCCACTTGCCAATAAACAATTCGTCCCTCAACACAATGATATACACATGTATGTCTTTGCTCGGCACAAAACGCTGTGTCCCAACAACCTTGAGACCAGGCTTGCTGTCAGACCCACACACATCACAGGTAACGACCCATGTAATCAGTCATCACCTCACTACCTGTACAATCAGTCATCACAGTACATCACACAGCAACACTCAGAATCGTGGCACAGGGCCAGTCTCATTATTTTTCACACATGTCTTTAATGAGAAAAGAAAACATCATTTCCTAACCCATCTCTACCAGTGAGTTGATATCTTCATCCGGACATCCCAAAGGTGACCTCAGTCCCCTAGTGTCTTAGCAGGGAAGCGGATTGTATTGGCTATTGTCAGCGGCATTGTTGTGATCACAGGTTCCAGCATGCCATTCATCTCGTTGTGCAAAACCAAAAATCCCTCGAGATTTAAGGTTGATTCATGGTACCTCAAGATCGTATGTAAATCCTTTGAGACTTCTCAAAAATTAATTTACAACATAGAATGTATAACCAATGACCAAACCAAATATGGAAGTGATTGATTGTCCCATGATAGAAACTATAGCTCTTCACACAATGTGAATTTTCACATTTAAAATGACATAGCTCTGTCCAAATGTCATGACATTTGCTGAGAATGGGTATAGAATCTGTTTTATCAGACTTATAGTCATAAGTTCGGGACATATATATATATACTGTAAAATATCAGAACAGCGGAGTGGGTCTGCGTAGATTGGGCAGCAGCTATGTGCAGGGGACACCCAATGCACGCTTCTATTTTTTAAATTTTACATATTAGCTCGACTAGGACTGGCACAGTCCACTGGCGGGTGCAGAAAGGTAGGTGTTTTCCCCATTATAGGGCCGCATGTGAATGGTGGTGTTGAGGTGGGACCATTTCCTCACTTCTATACACTCAGTCATCAGCCTGTAACACTGAGATGACGTGGGGTCTCACACTGACCACTGCAGCCCTACACCAGCAGGCAGAGCACGTGCTGAGATGTGGGGAGCAGCTCATGAGCAGCTCCAGGCAGGTGTGTACCTGGCTGTTCACAAGGCCACAGGCCCTAGTCATCCGTCAAACACTGCCCAATACGTCAGGCTGGACGTCTTAGGCTGGACGTACCGCCACGTCTTAATTCTCCCCGCTAACCAGCAGATGGCCCGTTTGACGCGCTCAGGTCAAACAGTTCGACTTCCGGGTTATCTGAGGCCACGGTCATTTGTCCTTGTCCATCCCACTAGGGGCTAGCTGTAACTAACCCGCAATGGGCACCAGTCAGCGCATCTTTCTAATTACCTCGTTAAGATACCCTTAGTTGTTATAGCCTGCTGCAGCAACCCGACTCCCATCGGATTAACAAATAACCAGAAAGTTGGATTAATATATGTGAATAGGGGTCTCCGCTTTGTGGTAGGACACACTACATTGCCCGTGTAGTTGTGTTCCGTTAACATGGCCCCAAAAAGAAAAGAGTCGGTAGGTCGTTTTTTTTTTCTAAAGCATTTATTTTTAGGACCTTGAGATCGGTTTTAGAATGAATCATTTATGTGTAATGTATATATCTGAAATTATTCGCCCCTGGGGCTCTGATTGAGCCATTATCAGTGCAGTATAGATGCCATGATATAATGGGAAACTAAAGAATAACAACACTGAAAACCCAGTCTTATATGAAGGTCCTCACTACTGCGGACCTGGGGTGATCATGCCCTTTTGATCACCTTAGGTGATCAGAGTAATAAGGTAAGGTGATCATTTTGAAGACACAATTTTGCCACTAGGGGGACCTACTATACAACAATGTAACATATTGCCCCTGCTCCATGTGATCTATTGATTAAAACCTATAGTAATATTGGTCATATATGTTTACAAGTTGGAGTATATATGAAGACAATTACCACAGCTTACATTCAAGTGATTAGAAAGAAAATTAGGTCACAACTTTCTAAACTATCGGTATCTAGACATAAAGCCACCATTTATGTGTCTGAAACCAAAGTTAGATGTCTGAGGGTTGACAGTCATCTGTCATACATATAGATCTGCTTTACTTGGCTTATTATGAGGACTAAAACGTACTCTTAAAAAAGGCTGGTTGATTGAAGGTGATGATCGGGAGGGGGTTAATCATAATAATATTGGTAGATATTATTTTATAACAAGAAAACTTTTCACGAAAATTTAAGACAGTCATCAAATTGAGTACCCCCAGTCTTCCTATTGACAACCTAGCATGCTCTATAATTGGGTCAAAAGGGTGATCATATTGATGACCTGGGTCCTCACTTATGATCACTTTGAAGATGACCAGGGTACTACCTCTCGACACAATCAAAATGATCACCCAAAAGTCCTCACTAGTGAGGACCTTTTTTAACATAGGGTTTTCAGTGAATCTTCCACTTTAATCTCTCAAATATTGATAAATCTGATGGGTTGAATGGTCATTAAGCAATCTATCACCTTTGACGACACCCTACACAACACCGCATTCCTGGTGTGCCTTTGACATTAGATGTTATGTGACAAAAATTCAGTTCAAGAGTAAGACTAGAGTCGGACCAATAAAATAGGGTCGACAGGATACCGGAGCACAACTACTTCTTTAGGCCTTATGTGGTTTACCATTTAGCATGTATACGTTGTAATTATTATCTATTCATGTGGTACAAGAAGTACATATCTACAAACATAAGCTGCATAGTTGCATGTGTATTAATTATATACTACATGTAGAATAAAATTTACCTGAAGGTTCTACGGGTCTACATTCAGAACTATGAGCACTCGCTCCACTCGATACGTACAGATATGTCAGGTACGTTGATGGTCAGAGAGCTACCTCTTGATATATATGAAGGGCCTGTGAGTTTACTTGAGGGTAAGATGACTACAGTATAGAGGCACAGATCCATCTCTTGAGAGCATCACCTGTGATCATTTGTCTAAACCCTACCATTACAGTCCTAACTAAGTTTGTAAAAGTAACGGTAAACGACCAATGGCACGTGGACGCTGTGTAGATTGAACATTGAAATCCTCACGTACACGTGTCTGTGCATCACTATTTGGCGTTCATCTAAAACACAAAGCCTATAGCCACCTTTTCTCCAAGTGTCAGTGTCTTATCAACAGTTGCAGGTCTCATGTCGAAAATGTCTATATTAGCCGTTAACATCTTTACTACTTCAAACATATTTCCTACCTATTAAATTAAAGCAGGAGAATTGCCTGAGGTGTGACAACTATATATTACTTCCTATGCGTGTATACACAACTAATTATTGTAGATGAAATGAACACGAGATATTGGGACGGTATACAGCCTTAGTGTACTCTAGTCATTAAGAGTTCAATAAAGGCCTCTTTTTTCTCTTTTTAAAAACATGTCTCACTTTTATAAATAGAACATTAAAACAAAAAAACATCAGATTTCAAATTTAATGAGATACCCTTTCATCACGACTCTAAACCAGTGCTACTACTGCTCCTAAATACTTTTCTCTCAGACAGTTTCTTGGGTGATTGATCAAACTAACACTTGTACCAGATGGGGTATGCACAGAGACCCTGGGAAGAATACCAATTACCAGAGAAAGACTATGAGCCTGTTGCTACCTGAAAGGTTTACATTCCCCTCTGTGATGTTTCAGGCACAACAGGCCTGGTGAGAGCAGACTATGTGTTGGGTCCTAGAAGGGCCTACTTCTGACTGCTGATTCTATGAGGGCTGAGATATTGATATGATATATCTATAACGATAAAACGTTGTGTATTCCAAGTGATGTTATAGTCAGCAATTTTCTACAGACAGGTATAGACCCCTGTTACTCCTATGGTGAACATGAGTAGTATAGTATGTATCGGAACGGGACTATAGTTAAGTACTGTTTATTACTCAATCGACCTGCAGCCAATCAGAGGCCTCCCTTTTGGCGGGAAATTCAAAAGCAGCCAATGAGAGGCCTCCCTTTTGGCGGGAAATTCAAATAGGTCACGTGACCGGAAGTGACCTACTTCCGGTCACGTGACCTTTGGGCGGGAAATTCAAATAGGTCACGTGACCGGAAGTGACCTACTTAAGAGGGTCACGTGACCACCATGTTGGCGGGAAATTCAAATAGGTCACGTGACGGGAAGTGACCTACTTAAGGGGGTCACGTGACTACTAGGTTGGCTTTTCAAAATAAGTCACTTGAGATTTTGATGGATAAATAAATTTAAAAAAAGAAAAAAAAAGCAAGCTGAAAAAAGCTTGCTAAAAAATAATTTAAAAATGTGGCTCTTTTTTTCTAGGGGGAGAGGGGCACTCTGGGGGGCACTCTTTAAGATGCATGGGGGGGGAGGGGGGGAGGGGGGGAGGGGGGGAGGGGAGGGGCAGGGTTTTTTAAGAGTGAGACTCGCTTCTCTGCCCTCTCTAAAAGAGAGGGCAGAGAGGCGAGTCTACTTACTATGAAAGGTATCATGATCGCGTTTATGATGATGTGCATCTCTTGCTAGCTAGACTTTCAAGCAAATTTGCTAAAGTCTAGCCCGTTATTGAATGTCCGGCCTAGCCTGACCCATCTATTATAGTCTAGCAGCGCCTGACCTTTGTATGAGAGTAGTATTGGCGACATTGGCTGACTCTGATATTTACCTGTGTGTACGGAGAGAGGAGAGGGTTCACAGCTACAGCTCTCTTAAGGCAAAGCTTGCGCTTATAGAGCGCTACTAGTGGAGGTCTGGATAAGAAAGCTATGGCGGTTGTCTTCAAAAAAAATAAAAAATAGTCATGGCGCATGTCGATGTCGCTTAATTATGCTCATATCTCATGTCGATTTTAAGAATTGCTCATGTCACCTGTCACTATGTTTTTCAAGCTTCATGTCAAATGTCACTAGACCTCATGTCGAATGTCGATTCTAAGAAACAGATATGTCACCATCTCGAATTTAGCGGTCCACATTGCCGCTGCTGCTGCTGCTGCTGCTGCTGCTGCTGTTTCTGCTGCTGATTTGCTGTTGCTGCTGCTGTCGGTGCTGCTGCTTGTGCTGCTCGTGCAGCTGCTGCAGCTGCTGACAGCTGCTGCTGCTTGTACTGCTCGTGCAGCTGCTGCAGTTGCTGACGATGTCACGGATGCTGTTGACAGATGCTGCTGCTTGTGCCACTCGTGCAGCTGCTGCTGCTGCTGCTGCTGCTGCTGCTGACGATGTCACGGATGCTGCTGACAGATGCTGCTGCTTGTGCTGCTTGTGCAGCTGCTGCAGCAGCTGCTGCTTGTGCTGATCGTGCTGCTGCTGCAGCAGCTGCTGCTGACAGATGCTGCTGCTTGTGCTGCACGAGACCGAGTAGCCGCTATTACTAATGCCACTAATACTAGTATGAGAAAATACATTTAGTCAGTCGACTAAATCAAGGATGTTTTCTGACTTCAGTGGATCGTTTAGCCATCGGCCACAGGCAAAACTTGAAACCATTTTATACATGGGACAATTGGCAGAGTCGAAACATGTTGGTACGACGGGGTCGATCATGTTCATCATCAGTTCAGGCAAAGGAAGTGTGTCGACAGCCCGCGAAAACTTCATGTCCGGATGTTTCAACACAACACTTTTTATCACACTCACACAGCTGCTTTGAAGAGTGAATCCTTGACCAAACTTGAGCTTTTCCAACACAGCTTTGGCCTCCTTCTGTGCAGTAAGGGATCTCTCTTTCGGGGTCATCGCAGTGCTGGCTAGCATGTCCTCAAAGTCTTTAACATAATGTTCCAACGGGCTACAAATGATGTACTCCAGATCATCGTCCGCATATGTCGTCTCCTCGCACCATACTTCTTTTGTTTCGAATTCCGTCATTTTCTGAACAATCTCCTCGTGAGTGCGTTGCATATATCGAAGCTTCTTCAAAGACCAGATAACTTGTATGCCGAACGCTGAAAAACCTGAAGGAATTTCACCACTACAGTCACACCAACTATACGGAGCTAAGAAAAATAGCTCCAACAAAATTTTCTCCCTCTGTCCAAATGAAACTACTTCCGTTCCGATGAAGTTGAAGCATGCTTCTATCCATTGCTCCTTGGTGACGTCCTTCCAATGTTTCTTTACCTCACATGCATCATAGGGCACTGTTTCTCTTCTTGCTTCTAGTGGGAGTTGCTTTTTCTTTCTTGGACTCATTTGGAGAGTTTCGATGCTCTGTAGCGTCGACACTTCGATAAGAAAAGAAGCTGTAAAGGTAGAAATAACCCTCATAACATGCTGAGCGAGCGTGGAGTGGACAATGCTACGATGAGTGAGAGCAGCGTTTCACTCCTTATGTACCCTGTCCTAGATAATCCTCTTAAACAGCTGAAAAGACTCTCTCAGTACACAGTCTCTACTCAATTAAGTGATCTGTTAAGTAAGTTTTCACATGCTACTTGACTACTGCAGGAGGGTTTAGACTTAAGCAGCTTAGTGCACACACGTGTCTGTTAGAAAGCTACCTGCACACCTGTCTTCCTTTTTCACTAGTATTTACCCCTTGCCGACTAATAAGGCACCTATACACGTGTCAGCCTCCTTATATACGTCATTCTTCCTCTCGAGAGGAAGAAGTGTGTCTCTTCGTTTTTTTGTTTAAGAAGTGAGGGTCTTTAAGATCACGTGCCTGGAAGCGACTTGATGAAGCAAGTGACTAGAAGCGACGACGTCACATGCTTTTTAATGAGGTGATCAGCTGTGACTGGCGGCGGCGGCGGCGGTGGCAGCGACGGTGGTGCTGGTGGTGGTGGTAGTAGACGTTACTGTGGTCAAAGGTGCTATGGTTTTTTTTCCAACAGAAATCAGAGCTTTTATACAGAGGGAGTTTAATCCTATTTCCAACAGCACCCCAGCTGTCCAGCAGCCGCTCCGCTCCGTAAGAGCTTCTTAAGAGCTTAGATGACGAGGAGCGTGTCATCATCATCTTTGGTGGCCAGCTGAAAATGGTGTTTTTTCTTTATCCATTAGCCTTACCTCCTACCCCCTACCTGAGGACGACTCTCTCCCCCTTTAGCATTCATTGTAACAAACGTCAGAGGTCAGGTGAAAATCTGATTTTCATGCACAGCCTTAGTCAGCTGTCACTCCTATTGAACTAGCTAGCCGCCGCCGACCTGTCTACTCACCCCAGCTGTCCAGCAGCCGCTCCGCTCCGTGAGAGCTTCTTAAGAGCTTAGATGCCGAGGGGTATGTCATCGCCGTCTGTGGTGGCCAGCTGAAAATGGTGTTTTTTTTCCTTAGCCATTAGCCTTACCTCCTACCCCCTACCTGAGGACAACTCTCTCCCCCTTTGGCATTCATTGTAACAAACGTCAGAGGTCAGGTGAAAATCGGATTTTCATGCACAGCCTTAGTCAGCTGTCACCCCTATTGAACTAGCCGGCCGCCGCCGGCCAGTCTACTCACCACGGCAGGAGGCGGTGATTTTTTTTTGTTTTACACTTAAGTCGCTCACCACATGCACACGACTCTACTCACAGACAGACACTCCCGTCTTAGGGGGTCCTGCTTCACACTACACGCCTCCTGTAGTTTTTTGTATACACACTCTAAGCTCATGACTGCTTAATCCTTTATACAGCTAATGCGCGTTGAATTAGTACAGTCGGTACACCGCCCGCTCATGGCAGTCCATCTCTCAAAAAAAAGAGGGAGGGGGGAAAGAGATCCAGCTGAAAACGTCATGACTTATGTCTTTTGTTTCTCTTTGGGAATGTCCGCCGGTCAGCTGGCGGCAGCAACTGCTTAATCCTTTATACAGCTAACTCACGTTGAATTGCTGAACAAGGTAGTAAGTAGCTTAGCTCGTGTCAGTCGATCTCTCAAAGGGGAGGGGGAAAGGGGTCCAGCTGAAAACGTCATGCCTTATGACTTTTTGTTTCTCTTTGTGAATGGTCACCGGTCAGCCGGCGGGCAGCTGAAGAGAGCTGTAAGTAGCTTAGCTCTAGAAGCGAGAAGGAGTATATAAGAGGCCTGGAAACACCCGTTCAATCACTCAGTCTTTTGCTGCTCTCTACAAGCACCACCATGAGCAAAACACAACAACTACTGTCGTCCAAGGATCTAATCGAGTTCAAGAACAAGAAGAATACGCAGAACGGTGATCGTTTACTGTCAGCGTCTCCTCTTGCTACTGAAATTGAGACTACCGCCGCAACCGCTTGGGCTTATCACCCTCCCGCTGTAGCGAGCGCACACAGCAGTAGTAGCGACGTTGTTACACTCGCGACGGTTGTTGCTGCTGAGCACACTGCTGCCGCTACTGCTGCGCTTGCTGCGGCTGCTAGTGATCCTCGTGCTGCTAGTGCTGCTGCTACTGCTGCTGCTGCTGCTGTTGCTGCTGCCGCGCTTGTTACTGCTGTGCCTGCTGCTGCTGCTGCTGCTGCTGCTGCCACGCCTGTTACTGCTGCGCTTGCTGAGGCGGCTGTGCCTGCTGCTGCTGTGCCTGCTACTGCTGCGCCTGCTACTGCTGCACTTGCTAGCGCTGCGCTTGCTCCTGCTGCTACTGCTGCTGCTGCTGCTGCTGCTGCTGCTGCTACTACTGCTGCTGCTGCTACACCTCTTGCTGCGACTACCGCTACTAGTACTGACACGCAGTACGTTGCACAGAACTTCTCCACCGCTTCATCAACCGACGCCATCAACGCTGCTCGCGCTGAGACTTACAGCTATTCGGACACTCAGCCTCAGCAGCGCGTAGTAGACATACATGTCCTAAAGCAACAGGGTGAAACAGAGAACGACGCTGACGACGAGGCGTACGAGGAACCCGAAGGGTCACGGGCGCACAGTCCGTTTTTCGACCTCATTTCCACTGGTAGTGCGTCCGGTCCGTGTCGCCTGCCCTCACCAATACCTTACGAAGTCATGTGGTTGCCCTGTTCCGACAACGAGTCGTCTGATACCAGCGCAGACGCTGCTCCTGTTATTGGTTCTGCTGCAGCGGTACCTGTATCATCATACTTCAAAGCAGAGCCGTTAGGATACTTGTCAGACGCTATGCTACTGAAAATAAGCGGTAAGTTGCCGACATCAGATTACATACGGTTAGGTTCATTCCTTGAAGTGAACTTGAAGGATATGGGATATCTCAGTTGTGAGACAAGTGTCATAACTCAAGCTAGAGAAATGTTCACTACTTGGTACCAGAAAAGTTGTACTAGTAGGTGGAAGGACCTAGCCACCGCCTTGGAAGAATCTTACCGTATGGACCTCATCAAATTCTCACGTGAGTACATGGACAAGCATGACATGTGGGATGGCTTAGAGAGTGGAGACATGGAGTGGAAAGTGCAGAAATATTTCTCTCTTTTAGCTGAGCTCTGCCCTAGAGACTGGAAGACCATAGGGATCTACTTAGGGTTGACTTCTCATGAAGTAACTTCCATCTCTCAACCTGTGCCTTCTGACAGGACTGTGAAGAACCCTGTGTATGAAGTGCTGAAAGCTTGGAAGTACAACGAGACGTCTGAGCCTATGGCTCTGATGAAAGTGTTGGAAGACTACATGGGACGCGGCGACGTCGCAATGTATGTTCAAGGGTTGTATGCAGCTGTACCCAAAGAAATAAAAGTGAGCTGTGACACTCCAGTGTTGACGACTCTCGTCTGATCCCTGCAGTAAGATGGACATCTGTTGAAATCGATCCTACACTACAGACGTCTTTCACTATGCTAATAGCATCGTGTGGTAAGAGGCGTCTAGTATTCGAAGTGATAAACAACGTTTATTTTTTTAATATTTGGTAAATAAGTGAAAAAACAAAAAAAAGAAAAACATGCCGCAGGACGTTTGCGAAAAGTGTTTCAAAATTTTTAAAAGACCGTACAATCACGAGTGACCCGTAGAAAAATTAAGAACGATACCTAAGTTTTGCCCTCTATGCAGCGATGTCGGCTAGCGTCGCATACGACTTTCCGGGGTAGGAGGGGCAGCGTACGTCAGAGAATCCGACGCAGATTCCGACCCCTTGTTAGACCGAGTTTAAAAATCACATAAACGAGAACGTCAAAGTCATCGAGAAAGCTGTGCTAGAAGTTTACCGACCAACCTTAGCGAAGTTACATGTAGCGATAGGTGAAGCTCTCCTGCTAGAGGAAGCGACATTCACCCCTTCTCCAGGCGGCTTCTGAGATACATCCGTCAAGCTCCAGTCGTACGCTTCAACTCGGAGAGTTACGACTTGAACCTGATCAAAAAATACGCCTTCACTCGTTATTTGCCTCCGGAGACCGAAGAAACCAACAATTCAGCGTCATAAAGAGAAGCAATCAATAGTTGACGTAGTAGTCAACTTTTTTAGCACTTGGTTACAGCTACGCGAATTATTTGCGAGCTTTCACTACAAACGAAGAGAAAGGTTGCTTTACTTACGAATGGATGACGTATACCAAGAAACTAGTAAACAAAAAACCCCTGCCACCGAGATCGACTTTTTGACAGCGACCTGACGGGCGTCAAAATGGCCGAAATCCGACTACGTCACATGTCAGAAAGTTTAGTATGACAAGAAGAAGCAAACTATGACAGATTACTCGATCCACTACAACAACGAAGACGTCAAATCTTTCATAGAAGCTTTTTGAAAAAATCACGCTATTTTTTTCCAACATAGCAGCATTGTCATTGTCATGTTGAAAGACGCCATCTCTCTCGCCAGTTTGACTTTACAAGACCTCTTCCAAAAAACCTATAAGCTGTGTTCACAACGTTCCCTCCGTTCGACGCCGTCCTCCACGCTCTGATCAAAGAAAATGTAGTCAGTGGTCCTTCCATCATCTTCCATAGATTTCACGAGAAAGAGTGTATAGGTGTCTTATAAGTCGGCAGAAGGTGAATACTAGTGAAAAAAAAAGAAAGCGCGTGTGCAAGTAGCTTTTTCTAACAGACACGTGTGTGAACTAAGCTGCTTAAGTCTAAACCCTACTAGTGAAAAAAAAAGAAAGCGCGTGTGCAAGTAGCTTTTTCTAACAGACACGTGTGTGAACTAAGCTGCTTAAGTCTAAACCCACCTGCGGTAGAAGCTCTGTACTTAGAGAGTCTTTTCAGCCGTTTAAGAGGCTTATCTAGGACAGGGTACATAAGGAGTGAAACACCCCTGTCACCAGTCACACTTTCTCCACCCGCCCTTCATCTTCGTAGCATCGTCCACTCTACGCTCGCTCAGCACGTTACGATGGTTAGTTCTGCTATTTTCTTTGTTTATGAAAGTGTTGACGCTACAGAGCATCGAAACCCTCTCGAAATGAGTCCAAGAAAGAAAAAGCAACTCCCAGTTGAAGCAAGAAGAGAAACGGTGCCCTATGATGCCTGTGAGGTAAAGAAACATTGGAAGGACGTCACCAAGGAGCAATGGATAGAAGCATGCTTCAACTTCATCGGAACAGTAGTTTCATTTGGACAGAGGGAGAAGATTTTGTTGGAGCTATTTTTCTTAGCTCCGTATACTTGGCCTGACTGTGGTGAAATTCCTTCAAGTTTGTCAGTCTTCGCCATACAAGTTATCAACTCCTTGAAGGAGCTTCGATATATGCAAGGCACTCAGGAGGAGATTGTCAAGAAAATGACGGAATTCGAAACAGGCGAAGACACAATATGGTGCGAGGAGACGACATATGCGGACGATGATCTGGAGTCCATCATTTGTAGTCCGTTGGAACATTATGTTAAAGACTTTGAGGACATGCTAGACAGCACTGAGATGAACCCGAAAGAGAGATCCCTTACTGCACAGAAAGAGGCCGAAGCTGTGTTGGAAAAGCACAAGTTTGGTCAAGGATTCACTCTTCAAAGCAGCTGTGTGAGTGTGATAAAAAGTCTTGTGTTGAAACATTCAGACATGAAGTTTTCGCGTGCTGTCGACACACTTCCTTTGCCTGAACTGATGATGAACATGATCGACCCTATGGTACCAACACGTTTCGAGTCTGCCAATTGTCCCATGTATAAAATGGTTTCAAGTTTTGCCCGTGGCCGATGGCTAAACGATCCACTGAAGTCAGAAAACCTCCTTGATTTAATCAATTGACTAAATGTATTTTCTCATACTAGTATTAGTAGCATTAGTAATAGCGGCTACTCAGTCTCGTGCAGCACAAGCAGCAGTATCTGTCAGCGGCATCCGTGACATCGTCAGCAGCAGCAGCAGCAGCAGCTGCACAAGCAAAAGACAAACACCGTAGTCTCCTCATCCAGACCTCCGCTAGTAGCGCTCTATAAGCGCAAGCAGTGGCTGTGAACCCCTTCCTCCCGCCGTACACACGGGTAAATATCAGAGTCGGCCAATGTCGCCAATACTACTCTCATACAAGGGTCAGGCGCTGCTGACCTATAATAGATGAGTCAAGGACTATTCTACTGAGGGTCAGGCTACGCCGGAAATTCAATAACAAGCTGGACTTTGGCAAATTTGCTTGAAAGTCTGGCCAGCAAGAGTCCAGCATACTCTCCCAAGAGTTCAGCATTGCCAGACTATGGCATGAGGATCCCGCATGGTCAGACTTTCAAAAGCAAGTTTGCCAAACTCCAGCTTTTTATTGAATGTCCTGCGTAGCCTGACCCTCACTAGAATAGCCCTTGACCCGTCTATTATAGGCCGGCCGTGCCTGACCTTTGTCTGAAGGTAGAATTAGCGCTATTGGGTGCCTCTGATGTTTGCCTGTGTGTAGTCAAACCTCGCCTGAGAGAGACATACTTCAGAAAGAAAAGAAAAAGCGGCGTGAGAAAGTGACGGGATCCCAAGTGTCAACCCTAAGACTTACATTTGCTACGATCAAATCAGCGGAACCGGTGAAAGAAAATCTTAAAAAAAAAGTGTACAGAAGTAGTCGTCTTCTTAAATGTTTTCGAAAACGAAAAACTCTCCTTGCGGTAAATATAAATTTCAAAAGTGGTACGAACCAAAAATGGCCACTTACACCATAGAGAAAGATGACGTGCGCTACTTGTATTATAAGCGTCGCGTGCATTCTAACGGTGTGACAACGAGTCCTTTAAAATATGAAAAAAGTGTGTTATTGATTGATTGAGCGCATCTTTTCAAAAATAGAGTGTTATTAGAATTGAAAAAAAGAAAATAAAAAAATAAAATAAAATTATTGTTGTGTTTATTTTCATACGTCTTCTTTTATTAGTAAGTAAAACAATTATAACAATTAACTAGCGTGTCCTCTTAAAGTGACACTTCCTCCGGTCGCTGCTGAATCGTCTAATTAAGGTATGTGTCGTCGTCACTTCTAGTCACGTGACTCATCAGGTCACTTCCGGTCGCGTGATCCTAAAATCGATCACTTCCTAAACAAAATTAAATTAAGAGACACATTTCTTCATGACCCAACCAATCAGAGGTCTCCATTTGACCAGAAGTAGGCCCCTCATTTGCATAAATGGGTCACTTCCGGTGTACCAGCCAATCAGAAGCCTCTAACTAAGTCAAGGTCGCTTGACGTCACTTCCGGTATGCCCTTATATGTACATGTGAAGGTCACATGACGTCACTTCCGGTATGCCCTTATATGGGCGTGTGACGTCACATGACGTCACTTCCGGTATGCCCTTATATGGGCGTGTGACATCACTTCCGGGCAAATGGAAGCCTCTGATTGGCTGAGTCATGACCTTGACCTCTAACTAGGTCAAGGTCACGTGACGTCACTTCCGGTATGCCCTTATATGGGCATGTGACGTCACTTCCGGTCAAATGGAGGCCTCTGATTGGCTGCATGTCGATTGAGTAATAAACAGTACTTAACTATAGTCCCGTTCCGATACATACTATACTACTAACATGCTAAAACTCAGGTGAACTATGGGATGATACCATGCTGAGATATGAACCACACTGGTGTCTTTTCTCCAAATTCCAGAGCCCTGCTAACCTTGCTGTTCTCCCACCCCCGCTGAGCACTGCTGTTTCAGGCTTCTACCAATATACCCTGTTTACCTTTAATATGGCCATACTGCTTGTGTAAGCCACTGTTTCAGCAGCAGGCCCCCTGTGGTGGTGGTGCCTTACCTGTGGAATGGGAGGGTGCAGGAGGGGTTAGACAGGCCCACCTGGGTCTAACCATGGAGGAGGTAGGATGATGGAAGACTGGCCTCCAGGGGCGGAGCCCGGTCACTCAACCCAACCTCCAGCAGTTGGATGCCGGGCAGACTGATTAATTTACACCACAGCCTTATTTTCACCCTCTGCCTCACCTCTCTGTTTTTCATCACCATTCCCCTAGTTATGTCGATGAGCCTAATGGTGTGATAAGGGATATATGTGTATATACCACATTTCTCAATTCATGGTGATGGTTCTTCTTTCTTGGGCAATACTTCAAAATGATGTAAAGACTAAGGGTATGAAGATACTCAGTAGAATTCAGGAGGAGTACTAAAATAGCCTGTTGGCCTGGGATGGCCCACACCTTTTGCAGAAAGGATAGTCCTCGTGAGTAGTAAGCCTACTGGGAACTGGACAGCTTAGAATAGCCTGTGGTGCCTCCAGTAAATATTCTCTGTGGCTTTGTGATATGGGTACTACCCAAAACATAGCGTTGGGGGAAGGTTGGGGTGTGGTGAGCAGGTATGTTCTATGTACATTGTGGTGGGGGAGGGGGAGGGGGATTGTCAGGGGTAGTAGTAGGATGTTATTGTGTAAGGTGTAATAATATAGTTATCTGGGGTGTTGTAATTCTATAGTAAACATTGTACATGATAACCCCTTTCTGAGCGGTGACTCTGCCCCTCTAAGCTGTGATAAGGGATAGATAGTGGTGATATACATGGAGTATATAGAATACTAGATGGCACAATGGAAAAACTTGCAATTATGTTGGTCCCTAGCAAAATAAATTGTGTTTCAGGTAACATCATTAAGAAACAGGTTGGACCCCCATAGAAAAATGACCCGAAAAAAACGACCAAAAAATAGAATCTACATCTCCATTATGAGTCTATACATATATCCATCTCCCTAAAGACAATTATGTGAAATATCAGAGCCCATATATGAGTACATGAGATGGAAGAGACAGAGGTACACAGAGGGCAGTATCAGAGGATGGGGCCAGGGAGGGGGATGTAGAGAGATATTGAGAGTCAGGTGTGGGAGGTGGTTGTCTCAGTGTCAGTAGGGGGGAGTGCCACCAGTTGGACTAACCTCTAATGTACACCTTCTACATTTGCATAGAAAATATACAATCTAAGTCAATATTTTCTGAACAATCAGGGTCCGGACAGTTCAAAGCACTTAAACTCGGCACTTCTACATCCATGTATCCATATCTAAATCGGCTATTTAAATGTATAACTTACAAGTATTCTATAGAGCCTATGATATATAAGTTGTTATAACAACCTTCATGAGTAATAGCAGACTTTCCTTTTTACATATATCTAGTCGGTGGACATCGCCCTCCCTCTAATATAGGCTGCATCAATCAGACCTCACGTCCACCTCACCCCATGACGTCCGCTACCTCCCACTCCCCTAAGACATGTTTCATTACCTGATTAACAGCACTTTATCACTACAGGGAAGGACTCTACATTCAAAAGGCACTGTAACACAATCATCTGATTATAACACATATCTAAAGCCAATTGGCAAATGTGGCAAGTAATAGATTAGTTGTATATACATCTACACATTAAGTACAATCATCACATTTAAGAATACACCATGCAATTCATACGTTATAGTATATCACATATCATGCTGAGTTTAGCTTAGAGTGGAGGGTTTCCGACAAGTTGTACCTCATAGAAGTGACCCTGACCTGCCCCTTTCTGGCCCTATCGACATGCTTGGCATACCTGCCACATTGCAGATGAACAGGTATAATGTAGGACATCGGCAACGCTACTAAAACTATCCTGATGAGCAACTCTGAGCATCTGATTTAATACCAGTACAACTCAGAAAAGAGAAAACCGGAGCTTGCCAATGTTCCCTTTTAGTATATGTAATGTGGGATGGTAATGCACTGGTTATGTAAGGGCGATGACAGACTGAACTAAAGCTACATTGTCATCTCACGTAAACCATGTTTAATCCATTGGCTGTTAATACTAAATCATCTCAAAAACTATACTTTAGCTTTGGTGTTCTCACAGAGGGGTGGGTTCTTTGACAACGTTTCTTGGGGATTAGGTCTACATAACAAATAATGGTCGGATAGTGGATTCCCAGCCGACAATGTATCTAGCAGTATGTGTCAAACATGCCCATTCATAATTACGGTGTCTCCTAGATAGATAGATCAATCGATGAACTGGTGAACTAGTGGTCTGCGAACTAAGCCCTGGTGGTGAGTGGTAAACGGATGCAGAGACAATAGCATGTCATCGGTAGGCTCACATCTACCCTGTGTGTCACAACATGTAATATATTAAGGTGGTGAGAGGAAGCACGGGGAGCAGCTCATAACACTAACACGAGTGGCTCACCTTCCCAGATAACGGTATTAGCAATCACAGGTGAGCTAGTAGCCACTCTAGGGGGTGGGAGTGAATTATATGTACCGGTAAGAACAGTTGTCCAGAGCCAGACACCTGTCTTAACCTTATGAAATGCAGCTTGCTCTATAAATACATACAGGCTTCAACGTGTGTCTAACTCTAACTCTTTTAAGAATAATTGAATTATTTGACATGGCATTAGGCCAGTATGTATCACCTGGTGTAACTTATCAATATAGAGCTACACCAGCCTTTTACTTCAAAAAGCATCTTTGAAGACAGAGAAAACAGGCCTTGGGGCTTTCCTGTGCTAAGTCATTCATGACTACACTGAATTACTATAATTCCCCCACTAATGCCAGTTTAACCTTTGTGAATAAATACACAGCGGCGTCTATAGAAGTGGTGCCTAAAGTTCAATGTCACTCACTATAAAATACCCGCTTTGCCTCATCAGTTCCATCTCTAACTCCAGGTGGGTTAGATAGGTGGGTGCCGAGTGAAAGATGGCACTGTTCATGGGGGAGTCTAAGTTTAGTACCCGATGTATAGGCACTGGAGGTGGTGAGGCTTATAGGACGGCCTTGGTGTCTCCTGTAGAATACCTGCACACAACCCTGTCCTCCCGGCGGTAATCCTAACCACCTGAGACGGATGATCCACCAGCCCTGGAGCAGCATGTGCGCATGCTCAAACCCCAAATTCCGGCTCCCCTTTTATCTAGGGTGTCAGGGATGTCAGGTTTTCTTAGGGTAATGCTTTTTATCTTCTCTGCCTCTGACAAGGTAAAGGCTTTGGAGACAGGATGGTTGGGCATGTTCTGAGGAGATCTTTATCTAAAGTGATATAATTCATAGAAGGTTAAGGTTAAGAGGGTAGTATTTGTAAATTATGCATATTGACATCGAAGTATGACATTATAAGAACATACGCAATCCATTACATTTTAGGATTAGTTTCAGTGCAGTGTGCGGTAGTGTGCGGTAGTGTGCGGTAATTGTAGTGTATTATGTGCAGTCACAGTGAGCCTCACTGGCGTTGTAGAATAAAGAACACCCAGATCACCTTCGTGTCTGCAGGCAAGAGGCCAAAATCTACCAGGTCACAGGAGTCAGCATAACGCAAAGGACTCCAGTGTTGACTGCCCCCGTTCACCTCTATGAGCAAGGGCGAATCAAGAGAAATGACAAGAGCTGACAAAATGTGACAAAGGACTGAGGTCTCTAAGATGGATGGGTGTCTATCTGTGGTATGGGGCGGGTTCAGGGGGTGACACCACCGGGGATTCATCTCCCGTGCACGATGGGCTGCAGAAGGGGTGTGGGGGTAGATACGGGGTGCTGTGGGTGGGGTGGGGTGCAGGGTGGTAGGGTGGGGTGCTAACAAGGGTAGAAACCACCACCCTCCTCCTCCTGCTCCTCCTCCAGGTGGGAGACCAGAGGCTCCGCCTACATGACAACCACCCCCTCTATACTCGGCTCAGCCCAGTAACCCTAGCTCTGCGACCACGTGACGACGCCCCCATGGTTGCTATGGGGACAGGTACCATGACTACGGCGGCAGGATTACCATGGCAACCACCTGCGGCGTCTGTTAGTAGTAGAACTGTTGACACCTGGTCACCAGGTGAGGTCAATATGGAGACCATAGGTTGTCATGGTTACATAGGTGGTCATAGCTAGAGGGTGGCATTATGGTGTTTTTGATGTGTTTGGAGAGGTGTTGTGATCATGTAGGCGGGAGACTGCTGGCCGAAATGTAGGGGTGTGAGGATCCAAAGTCGGACCCAAAGTGCTATCCGTATCGTTAAATGTTCCATGCCTGGGTACCATGGGTAGTAAGGGGTTCAGCAAAGAAGCTTAAAGTGGCCATATTAGCACCTGACTTGGACTTTGATGTTAGGATCTGGATGGTTTTCTGCGCCGTGAGCAGTTAGTTGCGACAGGCCTCAATGTAGGCGAGCACTGATTTTAATGAAGTGAAGTATATTCCTAAATTTGAATTGTATTCCCAAAATACCATACCTCATTCAGTTAAATCGGGTTGAATCACCCTAGATCAGTCGTATAGTGTGCATATACATGTATCTACAATTAAACTCCTATTGTGTATATCATATGTATGGTGCCCACAGTTATCAAGACGCTCGTGTCTGAGGTACACCCCTACACCATGTTCTACATGCTCTCACAGTACCAGCAGCGTTCTGTCAGCTACATCATGAACAAGACGAGGTCTGTCGCTAAAACTCATTATCTATGTACAACAAAAACTCGCCAGGTCTGTAAGCCACAGGTGCTAACCATTTACACAGAGTAATTGAACAAAGTACCCATTAACCCTTTAATGACCACGTAGTGCTTTAATGCATTATGGTATACATGCAGCCTTGGTGAGCAATTCGACAGGACTGCATTCAAGCATCATGCTGACCTTCCATGGTTGATACACTCCCGATAGATGCAGTGTATGCAGCTCTGGCGAGGACTCGCCAGGGCTGCGTTCATGCATCGTGACGACAAAGGGCACAGTACATTCAAGCATTGTGCAGTCCTTAAAGGTAAGCCATGTGGTATAGGAGCTGTCCCCCTATATTGGGATGATACATTGTTTTGCACATCAATATTGATTGACAAGGGCCTCACTCTCTAACCCACGCTACAGGGCCCCCGAGGAAAATGTAAATAATAACGTCACACTGTACTGCCCCTGAGGCACATTATTCAGACTCTCATTTAAGTTAAAAGAGAAAATCAACTATGTATATTTTTATTTCTCATACCATATTTCATATACACTAACTGGTGAAAAGGGGCTAATGGATAAGTGTCCACACCTTAGAAGAAGCCCCCCTCCCCTATAGGCGCCTGTCTACACCTATGGTCTAGGTGTGCAGGTAGGCCGTCTGTCCCCCAGGTAGACACCATCCTTCTTCACCCCGCTGGTTACCGGTCGTGTACCTGGCCACCACCCCCGGGGTCAGGCAGCACGCCCACAACCAGCCACAACCTTTGTTGGGGCCCAGCACAAACAAAGGTGAAACAACGGGTCCAGAACTAAACCTGTACTCTGAGCTGCTCCTAACCCTCTAGCACCGCGTGATGCTTCACGTACTATGCCTTTGTCGTCGTGATGCATGAATGTAGCCCTGGCCATGGCTGCATTCATGCATCATGAGGCCAACCCTTCAGGAGTTTATCAACCCTATAGGGTCGGTATGATGCGTAAATGCGGCACTGCTGAGTTACTCATCAGGGCTGAATTTATGCATCATGCACTCTTCGGGAGTTTAGGCCAAAAAAAAAGAGGTTTGTTTCAGGTCACCCGACCGACCCTATGTAAAGAGGGCCGACCCTAGGTTTTTTTATGCAATTTTGAAGAAATTTTTATATTTTTACACTTTTTGGGGGTAAATTTTAGGTTTTCAAAAGTTTTGAAAAAAATCGTCCCGTTTTCATACTTTTTTGGGTCAATTTTAGGGTTATGTAAAAAAAAAAACAAGTAAAAAAATCAAAAAAATCCGACCTACCGACCCTAGAGTTTCATCCCATGTTACCTGAAACAAAACTTTTTTTTAATTTGGCCTTATCAACCCCACAGTGGTGCATTCACGCGCTATTGCATTGAAGCACTATATATGCTGCCCTTAAAGGTTCAAGGCCGCACCACAGGCATACTAGTATTATTAGAACACCGATCTACTCAAGGTTGAGAGGGTGAAGGCTATATGGATATTCAATCATGGCAGATTTTTTTTTTTGCAATCCATCATTTAGTATAGGCCAGTAGCTGGATACATTTTAGACCAATGAAAAAATTCCCTCCATTCACTGCGGAATTCTTAGGGTGCATTATGTAACAGCTGGTACCCATTGTGACAGCTAATATCAGTGCTTTTCTCGCCAGTACCAGCTTAAGTAATGACCGCATCCATAGGACAACCACCTTGACCCATAGCTATACCTACATTACGTACTATCGTGGTACGTTCTAATCACGTAGGCACACATCTTGGCATTAAGATGCTCACTGTTCACGACTGTCATTTGCAGTCCGCATCCAAATGAGGCAGGATGGAAGATCATGTATATGTACTAGCGCCTCCGGCGCTAGATACAGTAGAATATACAGTAGAATGCTGTAAAACAACAGTAGATTCTGCTATGTACCTACACGCACTACCCTATAAAGCTGTCTCACAACTTTTGTTACTGACCATAGTGCCAACAGCGGCGTGACCTACTTGCCCCGTACCCCCCTCCCTCTTGTTAGTGACTGACCATAGGGTGTCTCAAAATAGTCTCCCGTCATGCGTTTCCCCATGAGCAGCAGCTGAGCAACCGTTCATTGAAAGAGTATTTTAACCAGTCAAGAAGAGAAGGGTCGATTGTTGCTGTGGGTAGAAACTGCTTCCAGATATAATATAGTTGAATTGAGGGTTCAAAGGGATCCAGGATTACATCTATAGCCTTGATCTATCGGTCTCCTACGCTCGACAACACACAGAAAAGAAGTAGAATCACTGTGACTCCCGACTTGATCACTGAGGTACCTCTCCCCAGAACTCTGAAGTGACTCCCTAACATTAGCAGGACTCTATAATAACCCTATAATGACTCCTATTCTAAGACTCCCTAATGATTGGGAGTCACTTTAGAGTCCTGGGGAGAGTTACCTCTGTGATCCGCTGATCGGGGCTGGACTCCCCATTTGAGAGTTACTGTGATTCTACTTCTTCTCTCTGTGAATACATGACTGTGGCAGCTCCCCTTTATTTCAGCTTACACCTGATGAGTCAAGTTAGGTACATCAGGTACCCAGGTATGATCGCTACCCACGTCTACCATTCTGCCATCTTCACCTGCATGTACTCATGCCCACTTCTGTTCTGACAGCTATTGCCCTTTTGTTTCAGCTGCCTGGTTATGCAATCCGATGGCGTGGACGTTTTGTCTGCTTTATTTCACCAGGAGTTCCCTTTTAAAAGAGGTGATGGAATTGATGTCCTGTAAAAAGAGGTTTAAGATAGGCCTGGGAAGATGTACGCCTCTTGGGAAAAGGGGGAGTGGCGGCAAATAGAAAAGCGGGGAGAGACGGTGAACACACATCTCTTTAAGAATATGCTTCTCTTTGCAGAACATTTGATAGTTGTCTACTTATATGGTGGGACATACCAATATAATTTTGTGGTAACTAAAACTTAATCATAAGAACCTTGGTTATCAGAAAAGTTATTGTGTAGATTATGTTGAAGCTAATTATAATGTGGCCTCTGTGGAAGCCGGTAGTAATGTGGCTTCCGTTGAAGTCAGTTGCTATGTGGCTTTAGCATAGGCCAGTTATAATGTGGCTTCAGCAGAAGCCAGTTATAAAAGGTGGCTTCCGTTGAAGCCAGTTATAATACGACTTCTGCTGAGGCCAGTTATAATATGTCTTCTGCTGAAGCCAGTTATAAAAGGTGGCTTCTATTGAAGCCAGCTATGATGTGGATTCTGCTGTTTAACACATTTGGTTGATTCCATTTCTTAAAGATTATACAAAGCCAACTTGGTTAGACAACACAGTTGGATCACTAAACTAAATATGTTGGTCCTGACCTGATTGGTCTTTATAACCAAGCTTTACTGCACTGTACGGAGTTCTCTTTTATAAACGTCAATTACATACGCGTCTACTACTGTTCAAGCCAAAGGTGGGAAAAAACATTTGTCAGAATTTTCCAAGCACACCCAAACACATGCTATCAGCAGCACTTGTTTAGAAGGCAACGGGGAAAACAGAACCAAAAAGCTCTTTGAACAGGAGAAGGCACAATTAAAATGGATTGGCTACAGACAAAAATGGCGCCACTGGTGAACTTATCTCTGGGAAACCACGTGACCCACAGACCACGTGACTGATGGTGGTGTGAGCAGCATCCGCCAGGGGTGCAGTGATGAGAGACGCCTAACGGTCACCTGTCGAACTACCTGTGTTTTACCGCCCCTACCAGGTGTGTAGATTACCTGGGTTTACCTGGAATACTGTAGTGCCTCCTCCCCTGAGGTAGTTCTTACCTGCCCCACCTGTGCTGTCCAGTAAATCCGCTTACCTGTGGTTTAACTCCTACCCCACCTGTCCCAATGGCCGTTACCCAATTAACCTCTTCATGCCGTTGGTATTGAGCATAGCTGAGACTGATTGCAACCATTAACTTTCATTTTGTATTTTTCTTTAGGTGACTGAGTAAATTGAGGCTATATTTTGTTTTTGTTTCAACAAGTCAGGAAACTATTATCCAGCTTGTTATCTCTGACATTATGTTTAAAGGGTAGATTTACTTAGACTTTGGAGTCACCAGAGGTTTTCTTACTCTTTGATCATTGGTATAACTAGATAGGCAAGGTGTGTTGATTTGTTTTTACCCAGGAAAAACATTGCATCAGAATCGACAGAGTGTCTGAAATATGACGGGAGTTCTCAGTGATAAGAGGAGCGCGTGGGACTGCTGCTATTACTTTTGAAACTTTTTGCAGCAACCGAGCAAGACTAGCCACTTCCTCTACAGCAACCAGTCTGTATAGCTACAGTAAACTATTTCAAACCTTGAAGGGACTACCGAAGGTAGGAGAGACTTGGAAAAAGAGCCTTGCATCCGGGACAGAGAGTGTTTAGTTGGCAGGAACCGTGTCTATCATTCACATAGCAGGGGAGAGGCATGGCCAGTCAGGATGATAAATCCCTCCGTTCTGTTCCTGACTACAACGAGATACATCTTCTACTGCTGGCTCTTCAACTGTTCACTCCACACGTAGACACAACTGGTGTGCCTACCATTTTTGTTCCACAACAACTTCTTTGTCAGAAAGGGTGTTTATAT
Source organism: Harmothoe impar (assembly GCA_947462335.1). NCBI lineage: Eukaryota > Metazoa > Annelida > Polychaeta > Phyllodocida > Polynoidae > Harmothoe > Harmothoe impar. Next base: position 54,873,545 of record OX381715.1, read on the forward strand.
ATAGAAGGGCATTGACCTCGCGATACTTATGAATAGTAAGGCATTTAGTCATGGTTAAGTTACCTTTGGGGAAGAATTCCCAGGTCAATGCTTTCTGTATCATTTTACGGTATCACTTTCCACATCTACAATCGATAGGGATTTCTTTTTGCTCGGTTGCAGAATTCTATGTCCAACAGAGGTTTTTTAGGCAACCCTGAATTTCTATGCAACGAGGACAGGGATTTATAATGACGATTAAGCTGTGTTTGAATATAAATAGGAATTTAGACGGTTCCTTGCCCATAATAGGGGCCCTTGATGGGGGGGGGGGGGGGTCCCCATGTCCCATGTCGATCTTAAGAAATGCTCGTGTCGCCATATCGATCTTAAGAAATTCCCCATGTCCCATGTCACTATCTACTTTTTCCTCCTGTCCCATGTCACTATCTATTTTCTCCTCATGTCCCATGTCACTAGGGCCAAAAAAGTTCATGTCGCCGTGTCAAATTTAAGGGTCTAGGGCCATATTATAGCAATGGTTGCATCTGGACAGGAATTTAGACTGCTCCTTATCCAATCCTTGCTGATAACAGTGATAGGGGTTGAGGTCGAGGGATAATTATTATACTCCCCTAAGCCTTCATCATGATGGTCACCACTTCGCAAGGGGCAAATCGCTGTTGTCATAATTTACAGCACCGTTTCTCAAAAGTGCACCATGTGCAACGGTGGCCCTTTTAGCATCAGCAAGTAACCAAACACAAACAGCTCTCAGGATATGGTTTTCCGCTCTGGTTGAGACGTTTATGGTGCTGCTGTTCTGATTAATGTGGGACAGCCTGGAGGTAGGAGCAGGAGGAATACCTGTACACAGAGGGTGGTCGGGCCAGCCTTTGATCCTGGAACTGAGACTGAGGCAGTAAATCAGGGTATCTTCATGATCTAGGGCCTGCTCCACCTACAACAGAGGCGCTCCTGCATATGAGGGAATAGTAAATGCGTCGCCATGACTCCTCTGCCTGAGCCAGCTCTAGTGGACTCTTGTAGCAGAGTCATGATGGCTCTGGTGCAGACGGGTCACATTTATTCTTTAGTCAGAGTACAAGACCCTAGTACAATTTGGCTCTCCCGTTAGTGCAGCGTCAAGTGAGTTTGACCCCAGCCACTGCAGTCATTGGAAGTGGCTCAATGGTATACATGTACTTATTTGGATCTTCCTTATAATGTGGGAGACAAACTGTGACTCATTTACTTCCCCCAGTTTGTTATACCCATAGAGGTGCAGAAGCACCCAGCAACAATCCATCCTCTAGAACTCTGTCTAAAATGCCAGAAGGTCGCCACTGTTAAAGGGTAAGACAAAATCCTTTTTTACTTAACTGGTTGCCCTCTTTTACTTTTCACTGAGCCAAAGTTAGAAGAACTTTGATATTTAACTGTACGCTGGTGGGTGGCTCTAAACCTTGGCCCTTCGAAAACATTTTAAACGCAAGGTCTGTTTCGGCTAGAAGTAGGAGCAGTGACATTTTTCAAAACTTGAAATTCACCCTCAGGACCCAAAAAGTACATTTTAAAAATATCAGCCCTAAAGGTATGCTCAAAGGAAACTGAACCGAGTGTTCCTTATTGGGAACTCATCCCCCGACTCAAACCAACCTCAACCATCAATGTGAATATCTGAATATGGAATAATACCGAATAAAATTGTACTGAAAGTAACATATATATTAAAGCTTGTTTTTAACAATACAACTATATGATTAACATGAAACATAAATAATAGTGAAATTCAAAAGCCAGGGAAAAGCCCACCCACCCGGCGATACACAAGATCACAATTCGTCCAAACCAACCACTCATCTTAAGGGTTAGTGGTGCTTGTTTTCCCGGGTGTCTGTTCCTTCTTACACGAGTGGCGGATCAAGCAGCAGCAGTAGGGTTTGTTACACACCTCAGCCACCAACAAGACACACCTCACACATCAGTGTAAGGCTGCATTATAACCAGGTGGGCTACTACTATACAGCCATGTGGTAGATTCACCCAGAGTCGACCATATATTTCAAGTAGAACCCCTAAATTTGTAGCTATTCATGATATGCTATCTATAAGTTGTCCTTTGTTCACAACAGTTACAGTTAAATTGTACTATTATACACAAAATAGAGGACATGGCATGGTTATATAGATGCAAATTTAAGTCGACGATATGGTCGACTCCAGGTGATCTACCCAATACAGGTATATGTATACTTCAATGGGACTCGGTGCAGTCACGTGGCGCTGACAGATGATACATGTATGAGGGATGATTATTGTTGTCTGTGGGATGTCGATATCAACTTTTTTGGAAAGTTTTTAATCATTTATTGGCCACAAAGCGTACATATGAAATTGTGTCTATCGTCGCCAATATTAATCTTACGTCTAATGTCTAATGATGCAATTTCAAAATATACCTCGGTAAGATATCCCTGATTATCTAAGACTATTAGCTGCCACGATAGACCCAGCTCCCAGGGGCGTCCAGGGGACCATCTATGCTATACTAGTCAATCGGAAGCCGCTCTATATATGTTACCTCTTTATATCATTTAGTTAAATTCAAACCAAGATAGCTGAGCAGTTTATCTAATAGCAGATTGTAACGTGGACACTGGAGTTAATCTGTCATGTGTTTGGGCCTTTTGCTCTGAGCTACAAACGCCCTACTCCCCTTATCGGGTAACACCCTTAGTATACTGATACTATAGTACTGCTCTATTGTAAGACCCTCCTGCTATCACACCGATTAGGGCACCCATCCCTGATACCCAGGCCGTAGAACCAGGTCCTATCAAGCTGCTACAAGTAAGGCATCTTGCTGCAACACAGAGCCAGTCCGCAGCTTATCTTAATACAGAATGCCTAGAGCAAGATAACGCAGCCCTCCCAGGTGCCATTCACCAGATACCCTCACCAAGCACAGGCCTGGTCAGTATGGACAGCCTGTCTGCTTCAGCCCAACACCAAGGTTCGGCTTGGAGAGGAGTAGCTCTGCTGGTTCTTGTGGCCGCCACAGGGGGCACTGCCTGACAGGGTAAGGTCACGGTTGAAAGACTCGGTTGCGCCACCTGGCGGGAGCAGCTCAGGTAGGCGAGCAGCTCACCTAGCTACACGACCGGGGAGGGGAGGGGGGGGGGGGCAGACCTGGCGTGGGAAAAAGCTGCTGTCGGCCCCAGAGCAGAATTATCAACAAAAAAAGTATACAAATCCCACTGATAGAAGTACAGAGAAGCAGAGGTGAGAGCGAATAGCCTGAGAAGCATAATATAGTAAAAAAGGTGCCTTGATACCTTGTTATTGGTAAATGCTAATGGCAATAAATCCATGTTATCGCGGCTACTGGTCTTGGTTACTCCAGACAAACATAAACCATGCTGTGTGCAGTGTGTGGGTGGGGCACAGGTTAGTGTGGGGGCGGGGGTGGGTGGTGGGTGTTATTTTGTGGGTGCGATTGATGGCCAAGTGAGTGAATTAAAGAATGCCCGTGCTGACGTGGTTCCTGAACAACCAGGCACGGGGATGAATGTCTCTTCCACCTGTTGAACTTTTCGTGGCCACAGCCTGAGCCAAGACCGCCCTAGTACACGTGCATCATAGGGCGCCGTTTAGTTTTAAATGCCACACGTCGTTTAGCTATTTACAGTCCAGTGCCAGATTGAACATATTGATCATAGGCCTTTTGAAGCATTTTAGTTCGTATAACGTAGTCATCTATGGGGTGATCCATTAAGTACGTCACACCTGAGTGGGGTGGCGGGAGGGGTCTTGGTCCCCAATGATAGAGGTATGGGGAAAAGCGTGACAAAGGGGGGGGGGGGGTGAAAATGCCCGAAATTTGCGTGATATACTTTATGAATGACCCCTATACTATAACTGTAAACAAATAACCCTTGTCCTATACTACTTGATTTGGCACAGGCACCTACTCGTGACCCCAATCCTGATCTAAATGAGAGGGAAGCCTACCATCAATGTATCAAACTTTTGACAATACATACTCAATTCAATATCTGCAGGAAAAGAACAGCATATCAAAAGTGCATGCCTATACCTAAATCCACCCAGGTGGGCGATGGCCACATTACTTACCTATCGACAACACATTTTAGACATACTACTGCAACATATTAATTTTATGTGTTCATTCCAGGTAAATCCAGGAATACCTGGGTGCCCGATGGCTCCCTTATACCATGATGGCTACACATACATACTTCTCATACTCATAGCCCCCCCCCCTTTTTTTTAAATACAGAGGCAGCAAGAGAGGCTCAGGTGTGGTAGTATAGGTATAGGTCAGGTAATAACTGTTACACTGCCTGATATGACGTCCACATGCCAAGTAGTGCCCCCTACCGCTGACAACGCCACTCAGCGGCCAACAAATTTACCACTGGTCAGGTGACCGCAGTCACTAGGTCACGTGGGTCCTTGTTTGCCAACCAGAAGCTTGGTTACGAACGCAGGCTGGTCCGATCCATCAGAGGCTCAGTGAGGGCCGACATATTCGTTAACCCTTTAAGGGCCGCTTAGTGCTTTACATCCTTGGTCTTCGTGCTGCATGGATGTAGCACTGTCATGTGGCTCGCCAGGGCTACAGTCAAGCAGCATGCCAAGTGTAAGGGGTTTATACAATTCTGAAGGGTCGGCATGATGCTTGACTGTAGCCATGGCGAGTTACTCGCCAGGGAATCATCATTGCGACCAAGGGCATAACACATTGAAGTACTATGAAAGCCCTTAACGGGGCATTCTCACCACTCGCACTTATCACATAGCAGACTAGAACAGTACTAGAAATGTGAGCGAGAAACGCTTGGTGAGAATGCCACTTTAAAGGGTTGATAGGCGGCTGGTACCGCACGGCCAGCCGTGCACAGGTCACAGACCCAGGGCACCAGCGGTGAGCGATTGTGGCGCCCTCCTACAGGCACTGCAGGCGGCGAGATGGGAACGTTTGAACAGGAAGCCCAAGTATTACCCCACAAACCTGGGAGGGTGCAGGAAGGCACAATGTGGCTCCAGATGGGTCAAAAGCGACTTGGCGACCTGGGCCGTTTTGGAGGCGACCTGGTGCAAAAATAAAAGCGACCTGGCGACTTTTGGACAAAATTTACAAAAGAATAAAGGGTTAAAAAAAGCGACTTTTCGACCTGGACCCCTTAATTTCGGCGACTTTCCGACCTCAGGGGGGGACCCCTCTGCACCCCCCACAATGGTGAGGTGTGATGAGCAGGGTGGGCCCATATGGGAGTCCAGACTCATTGAGGTTATTAGCTCTGTCAGGGGAGAAACTGGAACGGTGTGGATTGGGTGACTGAGTTTGATAAGAGACTTAGTATTTATAGAAATACAGTTTAAGTGATGTTATCTTACATCACAGTAGCAATAGTTAAGAGACAACATATACATCACCCTCTTCTCAAAGGTGGACCACTGAAGGCATCTCTTCTAAAGAGAAGAGGCAAGGGCATTAGAGGTGGAATATAGATTCAGCTAAAGGATGCATGGGGATGGGAATAGGGAGATGCATGCCATGGTGAATGTGATCACTGAAGGTACAGCCTACAAGGTGGGTCAGGGGGGCAAAGGGGAACAGGTACTGCATGTTCAAGATAACGATAACACAAATATGTGGGATGGGAAAGCTGCAGGAGTGTGGTGATGGCTTCATTGGCTGTGGGTGATTGGTAGGAGGGGGCATCACCCGACTCATCAGTTCAGGACCCCACAAAAATATACACAGTTCAAAGGTGGCAGCACAATGTAATTATTTTGGCATGTAACACATCAGAGCTCAAAGAAATTATAGAACCAAAGGGGTTTTAAAAAGTTCACGTCTAATAAGAAACTGTTTCCGACTGACATGTGTTGTATTGTATATAAATAGGGATATATATCAGGGGTAGACACTAAGGCTGGCCCGGGAGCCAATGGCCCGTAATGTTGGGCCCGGGCCCATAGTTTTCTTCAGGATTACCTTCCCATGGGCCCGGGCGTCCCACAGGAAATTTTGCAAGATATTTGATAGGAATATAACTGATCAGTATAGACATGTAATATACCGTTGGAAAGAGAAAAATGTGAGGAAATGAAGCAATTTGGTGTCTTTTTAACATTGGTAAATCACGAATTTATATGATTTTCTCTTTGAAAAAAGTAAAATATATTCCCTGGCCCACAGCTAAAAGTCCGGGCCCATAGATTTTGGAGCTACGGGCCCGGGTGGCCCACAGCTGAAAATGTTAGTGTCTACCCCTGATATATGAGCCCGCGGCATGGGGGCTCGTGGAAACCTTAATGTTTGTTAAATGCAATATGCGGTGTTTGGTATTTTAATCAGTCCAATAGTCGTATTATATTGAATACTATTCGGGGATCATAGTATAAGGAATGTATCGAGTCATTACACAACTACATTTAATTTAATGGGTTCCTTTCCACTATCACTAAAACTGCAGGACATATATATTTATAAATATCACATGCCATACACCATGGTGAGATGGGGGGGGGGGGGGGGGGTTCTGTAATAGTATTTCAGCAATACCTGCATGGCGTGATTTGCAGGGTCTGAATGTACCCCAATGCCCCCTGCTGCATAAAGTCTGTTTTATGCATCATCACATTGAATGTACCATATGGCACAGTTGGAGCTAGCTTCTACTCCTAGTGTGTCGGAGGATGCATAACTATGTAGACAGACATTATTAAAGGGTGGGAAATCTGGACAATTTATATAGATTCCTAGAATACATTATGTAATATTTTACTGCATTGCAAACAGTCCATAAGAACTTTTTAATACTATTGCTGGAATGATGTCATTTGAACATAGGCTAGAGATAGATCATATGAATTGTCTTTGCAGTTGTTGTGCATCTCTTGTATTTCTGGATTATTCTTTGTAAATAACTGGAAATCACGTTACAAGGTTACGATAGCATAAGAAAGGGAAATGACCCCCAGGTAGAGGATGATATCGTGTTCTTTTGAGTGTTCTTTTTTGTTATACAAAAAGCCGACACAAATCAAGACAGAGTGTTACATCTAATTCTCCTACTGATCAGGGATTTGTCCCCGCTTTGTCACACATTTCCCCAATGCAGGTCATATCACACCTGGCATAACAGGACAAGGTCGTGCAGAGGAATAGAGGATCCAACAGTCATGGCTGCTGCCTAGAGGCATATGGTCCAGGGGGAGGGGGGGGGGGGAGGGGGAGACCATCCCTTTAAGGGCCGTATAGCACTGCAATTTTTTGTGTGTTATGTTTATATCGACCCTCCAGGGGTGTATCAACTCCATAGGATAGGCATGATACATAGGAGCAGCATTTGTGAATTACTCACCAGGGCTACATTCACGCATCATGCCGACAGGGGGGCATGTTGGATTAAAGCACTATGCGGCATTTACAGGGTTAGAATGGGGATGGAGGGAGTATAGTGGGAGGAGGAGGGGGCGGGACGATGTGCTGTTATCTGCGTCTGGCGGTTGCTATGGTAACCCGACCCAGCGTTTGTGAGGGGCAAGTAAACATGGCGCGTTTCGTCCAGACGCCGCCGATTGTGGGCTTCTCTCTGATTCAGCAGAGAATGGCAGCCCCAGGAGGAACAAGGGTGGGAACATATGGGTGGTGGTGGCCCCTTACAAGGAGGGAGGGCCGGGCAGCATAAGGTGCTGGTAGTGGTTGGGAGGTGGGGGGTGTGAAGCCGAGTCGAGTTGGTGGCTGAAGTAGGAGGGTGTGGAGAGCGGCCTGAGGGTGGGGGCGGGCACGTGCCGCCTCCCCACGTCTAGACTGACGCCAGGCCGTGCAGGGTTGCAGTTCTAACTTCTTACCCGTTGTCTTCACACTGGCTTCAGTTTTGCTACATCACGATACAGCATTTTCCAATAAAACTGTACAACTTCAAATGCTGGCCTTGATGGCTGTTTTCTTTTAAGCATTGCCAGCAGTACTGTATATGTTCATGTAGGCTGGCTACAAAACTACGAGTACAGGACTACAGTCAAACGGCAGGGTCTTTGTTTGTTTGTTTGGTAGTTTCTGACTACTAAAAGCAGGTATCCTCCATTATTAGATGAGGTTCAGGGATGAAAGTGACCAATCCAAAAATAACTTCACCTATTTAAATTGAGGCCCCTGAAAAAGGGTCCTCTCTAGTTATTAAAGGTACAGGTCTTCTCGACATGAAAAAAAACTAACTTGAAACCAGGGGAAAATCTAACACTTTCATCCCTGAAATTTGACATTTAAAAGGGTTATCTGAGCAAGTCTATAGCTCCTTTCCCACTCCCCCAACTCTGCACCCTCCCCTGTGTTTGTGGGAACGTTTAGTCAGAGAAGGGGGCGACCACCACTAAAGTAACTGTGTATAAACCAACCATGTGAACACCTCTAACCACAAGTAACCCACCCAGGAGGTTACAAGGCACACCGGGTGTATGGCCTTAGTGCACTTGGCTGAACATCTCATCAGATTGACACTTATCCTATTGGGGTAACGCCCCATTAAGCACACCTTCTCCGATGGGCTACGGTTAATAGGGTCCTGACTCAGGGGGAGGCCAGGTATAGCCCCAGGGTTGAAGCCACGATAACAGCCGACCATACAACTCACTTTACTAGCTCCCACCAATACGGTTTTGTGTTAAAAGGCCGATGTGCATTATCTCTCTTGGACTGCGCAGGTGCCCCCTGTTCTATTCCATTATCAGGTTATCATGTGGTCATTTCTCACATTATCTATCCATTAACAAAGTTTTATAGTGTATGTATGACATATATCATGCATATATTGATCACGCTTATCATGAGGAACATTAAATAGAATAGAGGTATTACACTATTTACAGGTAGTCGGGGGGGGGGGTATATGCTATTGGAGTTTGGATCCGCAGCGACTGGCAGCGCGTCTTTCTTTTTGTGTACTTGAGTATTCAAGCTTTCAAATGTCTCTGCAGGTACTGACAGTCCATCAGTGTGTCATACTTCGAAAGGATGTAAATGCGCTTGTCTGATTAGAAAACCATCTCCATACGGCTTACACGCGCACATTCTCCAGTACTATGTGTCGTCTAGACTTACTGCTCACCAGAAAGAGCTGTGGACTTTCTTTAAAACTGTGGGACTTATTTCAATGAGCCCCTTACACCAGCCTGAATCACTTGGATTCCCTAGGCCAATACATAAACCATGAGCAGTGGCAAGGCAATGCTGAGAGTAGCCTGGTCTTACTGGGCGGCGGCTGGTCGGGCTTCACTCGGACTGCACGTATCTATACCCACAGTCCCTCTCCAGGCTATAATGAGGGCAGATTGCTGAGGGCGATACTATCGGAAAGATAGCATACTTGGCCTCGGCCCGTCACGTGTGTTTATTGTAGTGTGTGGATAGGTCATTGAGGGCCCAGCAGGGGGCGGACAGGGCGGCCTGGGTGATTTAAGCCGTGTTTACACCTTGTCCAGTGAGCAGCTCATGGAGCAGCTCGCGGCCCTCTACACGTAAACCCTCAGGGACCGGCCGTGTGTGCACACACTGATGTATGTACCTGTCAGCTGGCCAACCCTTGTCTAATTGTGTTATTTCTACTGGGTACCTACAAATCACAAGTTTAGGGAAGCACTTATCGCTATCGTGTCCAGTATGCAGTGCACTGTTGTCTATAGTGGGACCGGGCTGGGAGTCGCTGGAGGGACAGAACTATAATGCACTGCATACTTATTTCAACGGGAGGGGGGGGGTGTTCTCTCGGGATTTGCTTATTGTTTGACCATTCTATTAGAAGCTGCTTCAACAGTCCTTACGTTGCTTCAGGTTATTCTATTTCAGACCGAGTGCCCTTCCGGCCTCAGCCGTAGGCTTTGATAGCCATACTTGTGCCTGTGGAACAATAAACGGAAATGATGTCTATACCTTAGACCTTGTCTATATTTATGCCGATCCATTCCAATATCCCAAAAGGAGCAATCAACATCTAAAGGAATTTCGGGCCCAGACCACTATTGTCAAAGAGCAGCTCACAAGAGGCAGAGCTGGATCAGCTCATCTTACAGGTAAAGCTCTGGTGGGGAGTTGGGTTACCACGTTGTTGCCCCACACATTACTGCTGTATGTTATAGTGCTAGCTAATACCTAACCACTTTATAGTGCTGATACCTAAGCACTTTATAGTGCTAATACCTAACTACTTCATAGTGCTAATACCTAACCATTTTATACTCCTAGTACCTAACCACTTTAATCGTTATAGTGCTAATACCTAACCACTTTATAGTGCTAATATCTAACCACTTGGTAGCCTACCCCTAGGTTTATCTCACCGACTTCTCCGTACCCAGGCCCTACAGCCACTCACCCTGAAACTCCCATGAGGATTATCTAAATCCACGCCCTCTAACCCTCCCCTGCTGTCTCCGGATTAATTCCAGGGGCGGGAGGGCACGCCGCATCTGGCACTGAGAATTGCTGCTGACATCTATATTTATCAGGACTAGAAAACTGCACCTCAGAACCATCTCATCACATAAGTATATAGAAGAATATGCATAGAAATGTGGTGGGAACACATACAACTCAGGTTTGATTGTATCATAGAGCTAAACTATACATAGGGTCTAATAGTCATTCCATATCAACAGATTAATTTTAAAGACCTGATTTGATTGTTACACATATGTATGTATCACCGGGAAGTATTAACGTCGCACATCTGCAGAACTAACGCTTTGAGTCTTATTGCTTTTTGTTCTCAATGTACCCTTACCCTGAAATCTGTCAGTATTATTTGGTGTATACAGCACATAGGAGGCACGAGGGCGTTAGAAGTGTTAGTAAACATTTACTGCAGTCTCATGGCGTTTACAAGCAGTGCCCACAGAGTGTCGTAAAACATGTCCCCCATCTCGCCGCCAGGTGGAGCCACCTTGTTAACCAGCGTCTCGTGCGTCTCCCCAGCGTCTGTATATTTTGCCGCGTCTAAAACGGAGCTGATCAAAGTAGTAGAAGAGAGGTATAATGAGAACAATGCGCAGCGGGTGTAGACAGCAGAAATACACCCCCACTGAGCTGCCTCTAAGACCAAGGGCTGCCTGTAGAATGATATCATAGCTTCGCTCTACAGAAGTGCCGAATAGACATCATGTATATAGAGAGAGAATATTGTATTCTCTCTCTCGGCAAAGGTTGCTGAGTATAATGGGAAAGTACCCGACGACCCACCAAAAGCAAATGAGAGGATGGCACATAATACTCAGGGATGAAAGTGACCAATATAAAAAAAGAATTGAACTGTTCAAATTGAGGCCCCTGAATAAAGGTCCTCTGCAGTTAAGTACAGGTCTTCGGGCCCGTCTTCGGGAAAACCTAAAATCCCTGGTAGACTCCTAATGCCTCCGACATGAAGTTTTGGGGGTTCTGGGCAGGCTAGAGCTAGGCTGCATGTCCGCTGAGGACATGGACATGTTTATTTATGTTTCCTGGTTTTTATGTAAGCAAGGGCTGTGTGCAGTAGGCAGTACATGCATGTGTGGTATATTTATATTTTGTGGTTTCTCTCCCCCCCCCCCCCCCCCCCCCACACACACCTCAGGTGGCGACAGCTGATGTGGGGAGGTGTTCCTCTGAGGTTTACCTAGATGTCTTTTTTATGGTGATGATGAGCAGGTTGAGGGATAATTTTAGATCATGTGCCATTTTTCAAATTCTTTAATTTTTCTTTTTTGTGTGCATGGTGGTGGCATAAACAAACACCAGTCTCCCACGAATACATGTCTTTCGTTTGATGTGATTTACCAGTAGGGCCTATGGATATATATCAAATGCTTGTTGAATGTTATACTATTGCTCATTTCCAGCATTATACCTACATATCCATCTGTTTTGGATGCTCTATTTCGGAACTAGAAACAGGGATTCCTGCAAACGGTGAAGGGGTAATTTCACATTCCGTTCACGAATGTAACTAATATAAAACAGTACTCATCCAGACATGTGAGGTGGTATATGGCAACTGCTGCAGTTGCTAAATTCCTTGTTCATGATCATGTTTTCTGACCTACATTATAGCATAGGAGGCTCTAGTCCAACAAGGTGTAGTAATTCCCCATCCCCCAACAGATCTCCCCCACTTCCCCTTCACAACACAGACTGCAGGAATGCCATGTAGACTGCACGCAGAGAGCAATGTTCCAGTCCCTATATAACTATCAGGTATGTAATGCCTCCAAAGTCCATGTGGTCACCAGCCTCTCCTTACCTGGTCACAAGGTGTGCCGCAGGGATCCATACTGGGCCCAGACCCTTTTATTGTCTCACTACATAGATTTACACCACGATCTCATGACCACGGCCGACTCCCTCTTCCCATGCATACGCCTGGGCCCGTCTGGCATTCTATGGGAAGAAGTTACCCTTTTACAGTAGTTTTTCTGTTAAACCTCTTGTGTTTTACCCCCCCCCCCACTTCCCCCACCATTTTCTCTTGCTGCCGCTCGAGCGCCCAGCCCACATGGTTGTGCTGCTCGTGCCTGGGGCACGTGCTACAGGTAGGGAGTGGCTCACTGCTGCACCCTGAGCTGCTCCCCACACCAGGCACCTAGACGTGCCCACCGCCCTGCTGCAACACATGGGTCTGGGTTTGGTTTTCTGTAAGTCATTTGGTTCTGTGGAACAAAATTCACTGATGTATGATTTCTGTGTTTCTGTGAGTGTTGACATAATCATGTCCAGTTCTGGGAACGTGGGTAACTTACCGACCATAGTGGGTGATATATCGGATAACGATAAAGTCAACAGCCCAGTATAAAATGATAAGGTAAAGCATGGTATCCATTTATATCACCACACAATGGTTACATGTGTGTGTGGTAGCAGGCCTCTGGAATCTCCATGTGATGCATAGGTACCATGCAGCTGTTACCCCTGCCTATTGTGCACAAAGCAGAACATTTCTGACACTAACTACATGCCATAAAGTACGTTTTCAAAGTGCTAAGCTGCACTACACCTGGTAGAAAGCTGCCATCCTAGTTCACAACAATATGGTAACCAGAAACACACGCATGGATCTCAACACAAACTTTAAGGAGGTACATTTGTTTTCTGGGATTCTCCTGGGGTATTCTACTATAGAGGGCTTCATTGGGGTTCTACACCCACTAGCAGGGGTACCTTTTTAAGGTTGGTCAAAAGTGCCTGTGATGTTAAAATACAACTTTGACTAGGTCTAGGACCTTCAGTCTTCTCCTGGGCATGTATGGGCAAAATATTCAGGTCGGTATGTATGAAAGCTAACTGATGATCCAATAGACGGTAGTAAGCACGTCGAGGTGCTGCGCGTGCAGTTATGGGGGTCAGGGGCCATTGGGTTTTATTTCGGCCAGGCCCGTAAATCGACCCGGTTATTAGTTTGACGCACATTAAATCTCCTACCCGGCTTCTAGGATATCGCATGAGAATGTCAAGCGGCTTGCGGCAAATAGAACAAACGCGGGTACCTGCCGGGTACCTGCTCCACCCTGCACCGCCCCCACAGGCCTCCAGGTGATGCCCTCCAGCCACAATTACTCCTGTACCTGATAGCCGCTTAATGAGGGTCACTCCTGTAGGGGGGACCCATAGGGGAGTCCCACCCACCTCAACGACACCTATAGGGAGACAGTAGTACTACAACTAGGGCTACTCATGTCATGTCGCTTTTACATGAAGATCTCAATTATTCACATAGGGTCCCTCATTATTAAGTTAAGTAATTTAGATGTTTTGATAAGTATAGAAGTACATCGGGAACACAAACCAGACCTCTGTAATGTCGGGCACGCAGGCCTCTATATGTCACCAGAGTTAATTGGCACTTACAAAAGACATAATTAAATATTATTTCAAATGTATTCACAACTTAGGATCGTAATGGGTTCTGGCGCTTTTAATAGTTTGCCATAGTCGTAGAGCTCTATAGTCTATTCGGTTCATATTCACGGCTACACATGTATGACATTACGCTAGCAGCAGTCATACCATGCATTTCCCTGTTGCTTCTTGGAAGCAAATGTTACTTTCTTGCATGTTCATTTTTGAAGAATATAGATCTAGAGCCAGATATTTTAGATACTGCGCAACGGGAATTGGTGAAATACAATGTGCATATCAGCATTGGTATAACCCATAGATCTACATATATACATATACACCTATGTAAAGGTGAATATTACTCTGTGTAGAACACAAATACACACAGCTAACATCTCCAGTGTTTACCTGGGTGAGGTATGTTCTACCCCCCCCCCCCCCCCACCACCACCACCACTACCTCCAGCAGCAGCAGGCTGGGATCAGACCCCCTGGAGGACCGCCTTCAGTCACTGATCCCTCCATCCCCAGAGATTAAAACAGTAGATGGCGGCCTTATCGGTTATAAGATAGTGCCACCCGCGGGTAGGGTGATGGACACTCCCCACAGGGCTCCAGGTAGCAGATAACAGCGTCTTTGGGGCTGCTCCACGACAGGTGTGGACTGCTGAGCTATATATACTGGGTTCCCTCCTCATTACAGTGTACAATGTTAAAACGGCTATACCTAACAAACGCATTCATTTCATGTATGTTAACATATATATACCCCCGGTAGTCACAAAATGGCTAGGCATAGGTCTTTATCATTTCTCAAATTAAATACTACTTTGTATTTGGATGAATGAACCACTGGATGGATGAATACATGTCAATTAAATGACAGTGTCAGTACCACCAACTAAGCAATGTGATATTAAATATGAAAAAATATCCCACAAAACACATGCATATATACCATTAGTAATTATTGGATATGTGTTGAAAATATTCTACCCACCTCCAATGTTATCTCATGTCTACACCCCCTCCCCCCGCCCCACTGCTCTCAGGGGAAGTCCTGCCTCCAGGGGGTTCACAGAAGATGAAACCGAACAAACATGTGAGGGGAGCAAGAACAAGGTGGCTGGTGGCCCACTGGAGGAGGAGAAAAACGCCACCAGAACCCAGGAGCAGGGCAGGGTAAATAAACAGGCCGATTGAGGAATTAATAACACTGAGATATGCAAATATATGTGAAAGTACACAACTCCACTGAGAGACAGGTAGATAGACAGGTAGATGGGCAGGTAGATTACCTATGGACAGGTAGGCAGCAGGGTAACCCTCAGAGGAGAAGGACTCCTAATTTTAAGCTGCACCAGACAGATTATTTAAGCACCTATAACAAATAACACAAGGTGGGCGCCCACACGGCTAATGTACTGGGAGGTATGGGTGAGAACAGAGGAGGTGTAGAGGTATAGGTGTCGGGGAGAGGCAGAGGTGGTAGGAGGAATGGCAGGTGGAGATGACCACAGACGGAGGGAATGTGCTGATAGGCAATGGGGAAGCACTGCGACTCTGGTATAAACTAGGAGATACACGGGAAATGGAAGGGGGAGCATTAGAGGCTACTACATGGACATATGTGTGTAGATATGGAGATATTAGGTTATTTCACGAGCTGAATGTCAGGCCGTATTTCACGAGGCAGTAGGCCGAGTGAAATGCGGCCTGACAATCAACGATGTTAAAGATATACAATATTAAAAGACAAACAGCAATTCTGAAAATAGAGTTTTTCCATGGGCAATCTGAAGTCGTTTGAAGTTAAATCAAGGAAACACTTGTTTTTGGTGCTGTTTTTCGTCGGGAGGGTGGAGGTTTGGGGGGGGGGGGGGGGGCTGGTATCATGCACAGGCAAATGCAGCGAGGTAAGATTGGAACCCTAGAAGGCAGTGCAGTTAGAAATACCACAGCCACTCAGGTTACATCCAGGTTTCTAGTCTAAAATATGTCCTGCCTGTCCAAGTAACATTCAAACAGACTAGAAATAGTAAATTTCACATTCTCAGCGCAGGCTAAAAAGCCCGTCTGGGAGGTGCCCTTGAGGTAGCCCAGGTAGGAGGGGGTGGAGGGGCAGGATTCCAGGTGCCCCTCACCTGTTAGCCCCGTCATAGAACTCTGTAGCTCATGGAGAGCCTGGTAAAAAGCCACAAGTTAACAACCTCAAAAGAACAGTAATAGAAAGAGAAGGTAAGACATATCCAGGGAAACCAGCCAGAAGGTGGACTACTACAGGTAACTTGTCATCTCTGGTAAACGTCAAAATAAAGGTGTTGAGATGCCTGGCCTCTGGATTTCTGACAATGAATCTGCATCTATTGGATGGTATATAGGGGCTATTTTAATCATGTTTTTTGTACTCCCACAACAAGAAGGCACATTGATCTAACACATATTGGTCTGGAATTTCCGGTGTTTTTTGTCAAAAGTTAAAGAGAGGCGGATGTATGGAATTTATGCTGTTTGAATGAAGAGGGGATGGACTGGGATGGGGTATAGAGGCTGGAGGGCTGACTCTGGGTTTATCTGTATGTATATGTATTATATTATTGTAGCTCTTTCAATTGGCACCCTCCAAGGATGGACCACTACCAGGCATGTAGTAGTAGCTTTTGAGTTCACAAGGTCATAATGTTTGCATGGTTTGCATAATATTGGCGATAAACTGCCTGGTATAAAAAGCATCAGTCAGGCTAGCAGATACACACGATGCCCCATCCATTTTCATGTCTGCTTCTAGTAAGCAATACACTGTAAGAAGTTACTGTATTTAAACAGCACAATGTGCTGTACATTTACATCACTTTTTGCTGTAGTTGGTATTACAGCACTATTTGCTGTATAATTACAGCATTATGTACTGTAAATTGGGTCTCCGGCAATGTTGCTGTACATTTACAGTACATTGTGCTGTAGATTTCCGCCGCTAGGTGGCAGCAGTAGACCATTTCTGTATTAATTATTCCACCCAACCCTTTCCCGGGTCAAATAAAACCTGACAAACTCTCAAGACATTGTAGAATAAGAATGGATGAGAGAGACTGAATGCAGTTATCATAAAGTGTATTGATATTTGCATAATTGTGTTGAATAATACAAAAAAATGGCAAAAGTATAGAATAGACACCACATTGGTGGGAAAAGTTAAATGCTTAAGTGCCCGGACTGGGGAAAAGCTGGTATCACATACGGTTCAGCTGTATTGAAGCAGGATTAAACCATTACATTGTGTAGTGTGTATTATCCTAGCTGAGATTGAACTATTATGCAGGAAAGTACTCCCCATGCATGGGTATTAATTGATATAAATTGATGAGAACAACAATATGAAACTTTACAGCACCCAGTTGCTGTACATGTACAGCAAAATCTACTGGAACAAAAGTTGCCAGCAACTTTTGCTGTGGATGTACAGTAGAAGTTGCTGTAAATTTACAGTAGAAGTTGCTGTAAATTTACAGTAGAAGTTGCTGTAAATTTACAGCAAGTCAGTTGCTGTACACCTACAGCAAAATCTACTGGAACAAAAGTTGCCAGCAACTTTTGCTGTAGGTGTACAGTACTTACTTCTTACAGTGTACGTCATTTACTACTATCCCATGCTGTAACAAAACCAGGCCCCTTTGGCACAGCTATCAAACAGCTGTCCAAGTCTACACTCTATACTGATACCATTAACACCTTCCCACTTATAAAGCTAATATTGCTTCTCTTGTTTCCAACACAAAAGAACACACTAACAAAAAACACCAACCGCACCCCCCCCCCCCAAAAAAAGACACGCACACAAAAAATAAAAAATAAAATCGCCACGATATGTATACATGATGCATGTTATTCTAGAAACCCATATCTTTGGGGGAATATCACTTTGATAACCTTCTAATGGTATCCACACCCACAGCTACACCCTTTCATTTGATCGCAAAGACTGGTATACTAGGTCTTCCCGCGAGTTATGACGTGGATATTCTTATCTGGTCCATATATACGGTTTTTGATGCCTTATCATATCTGGAGGAGGCAATAGATCGCAGACTAGGTGTCTAGACCACCCCACCAGAAACCAGAACATACCTGAAACAACTGCTCTGAACTGCTCGACGCTGACACAACATATTCATGCTCTGTTAAAACAGCTAAAACCCTGCCAATCAATCTAATGTGAAAGTAGCCACATCATGGTTCAACTAGACGGTAGTATAATGGTTTAGCTATAATAGACATTTTCATCCTTTTCACAAGGTTTAAGAGTGTTGGTCTGTAATTATTAAATAGAGCAAATCTGCGAGGACCTGGGCACAATTATACAATATGTAGTGTGTCCACACCTCCGTGGGTCACACACAGAATACCTCAGCGCAAAGGCTGTCATGTGACACCATCTTTGAGATATGCTAACGCAATGATGTAGTCTTGTGACAAACTATGACAATTAGATTTATGAGAAATTACCATGTCCAGCTCCATTTTAGTTGCTGGCAGCCTTTACTACATTACAGAGACAACTTATTTTCGCATACCAATGGAGTTATTTTTTCACGGAAACCTTGGGTATGATTTAAAAAAGCAGAACTTTTGCTTGCTTATGAGTTTTGTTGCACCTGGTGGGTGGTCTTTGGTGTAGAAGAGAACAGGTCCCGACATAGACTATGTGAGTGGTCATTAGTTAACAGGGGTGGCGTTGGATCCCCCCCCCCCCCCCCATCCTTCAACATCTCCCCCTTTGATCTACTGTAGTGCATGGGCTTTTTAGCTGAAAATGTTTACCCGCCCCCGCCCCCCCCCCCCCCCCACATGAGGGGTCCACATTTTTGGGCCCCCTCCCCCAGTCTTCGAATAATGACCACTCCCTAAGTATCATCAGTTGTGAGCCCTGTCAGGTTGAAGTAACTCGAGATGCCTGAATCCTCTATTAGTGTGGCAGGTAATACATCAATCAACCCGACGTGGGCTTCCTTTTTACTATATTCCTGGTTTGCAAAAACTATAAGAGTTCAACATGATCATGAGGGATAGTCCAGGGATGGATTACTTCTCCTTTTTTTCTGAATCACAGGCCTGCGGACTAATTACACAAAATAAATTCATTTAATAAATAAACCAGATCAATTTTGAAATGGCCCATGGGTTAGCACGGCTTTCATTATAAGCTAGACATTATTGCTTCCTTTGCTATAAGGTAAGTTCCCCTTTGCGTGTTTTCTTACCAGTCTAATAAGAATGGGATTGCTCGCAGTTTAGCTCAGTTCACTAAAGCGTAGTAAACCAGTATTGCAAGTTAATATTGGGATATACAAGGTCCTAGTTACAATATGCCCCTTAGGGAGTGTTCATTTTTTAACAACAGGGGGGGGTTGGTGAGTTTTCGTTTTGACACGCAAGTTATTTTGCGCCCCCCCCTCGGGAAGGGCCAAGTTAAAATCCGCCCCCCCTCGAGAGAAGCTGAGTTATTTTGCGCCCCCCCTTTCAATTTTTCAGCATCAATTTGCGTTGCATCGCTCTGTGTCGCATTGGTGCTACCTAGAAATGAATCTATACTTGATATTTAGGATACATCGTAAAACCTCGGGTATAAGCCTAAATCGCGTATAAGCCACACCCTGAGTTTGGGCCGATCCCATAAGCCACACCGGAGATCTGATTATGGTCACTTTTAGTACTGTACCCATGTAACAAAAACTTACGTATAAGCAGTACCCTGACCCTGGGCTGATCCTATAAGCCACACCGCCAAGCTGACTCACATACTAGCCGTGGGGGTCGTCATAAAGCGGGGCTTTCTTATATGGGTTTAAAGAGAAAACCCTTTTACAGTTTTTTCTCATACAAGGGGGTCGTCTTAAAGGTGGAGTTGTCTTAAGGGAGGGGTTTCATGGTAAATGCACTCCTAGAAATGGCCATTAAATATTCAAATTGCAAGTTTTGATTTTAAGTCTGAATATTAGGGACACAATATCTATGCAGCTGTCAGGAAATCTCAACTGTACTCAAAGTGCAGTGCTTCAGAAGGAGGTCACAGGCGCATATCCGTCTCCTAGCTGGAACATTTCAGAATCTAGATGTCAAATGGTGTATTCATGTGCATTTTGAAAGCTTTATAGGTAGGTCCTGAATGGATTGTATACCCACAAGTTGACAATTTTGAATAGCCTTTATGTTACTCAATAAATCTATTACTGTAAAATATCATGTTCCATAAATATCGATATTACGGCTCAATCATTCCTTGTAGGTATTGCTCTCAAGGTCAAGTTAAAAAGGAATAGCCTTGATCCAAGCCAGTGGCCTGGTCAACTAACAGGGCAGTCTATTCCTAGTTTGAAACGAACCGGTAGACTGACCTGTTGAAAACACACATCTTACTAGCAAATGTGGGGCCACAGTGCACAATGAGCAACACACAAGTCAACGTTTATAAAGTGGCACTTTTATCCTGTGAAGTTCATAACACATATTATTTGACGATACACTTTTATAACACCAACATGGAATACCTTGAGGTATATATGAAATGATATACATGTCACACAATTAATAGGAAGTCAATGTTGTTTAAAATGGAATGCGGTACACCGTGTGTACAATATGAACTAAATATCACTGTCTGTGATGCAGGTATGCATGAGTGTGATACCTTTAAGGAGTTAATGTTTATAATCCTAAGTTGAAGGGCGCAGGTGGGCGGGTAACTTAGAACAGCCTTCCAGAGCTGGTAGCGGCAAAAGAGGATGAGTGACCGGTGTGGAGCCCTTTTATAGTGTGTAGTGCAGGCCCAGCCCGGCAGGGGGGGCTGCAGGTTGATGGTCAGTTCTTGAGCGTCTCACTAGGCAGGTGAGTGAGTTTGCCGCCTTGAGTCTCCGCCCATTATTAATCAATTGTGCCAATTGCTCTACAATGAGCAACACACAAGTCAACGTTTATAAAGTGGCACTTTTATCCTGTGAAGTTCATAACACATATTATTTGACGATACACTTTTATAACACCAACATGGAATACCTTGAGGTATATATGAAATGATATACATGTCACACAATTAATAGGAAGTCAATGTTGTTTAAAATGGAATGCGGTACACCGTGTGTACAATATGAACTAAATATCACTGTCTGTGATGCAGGTATGCATGAGTGTGATACCTTTAAGGAGCAAACAAGGTGGCCAGTGACTTGGCCACTTTGGTAGAACACTCGGCAGGTACATAGGTCTTCATGGAGGCCTGAGACTTCCAGGTGCCATGTGCCTGGATGTCTATACGATCTGCC
This sequence comes from Harmothoe impar, assembly GCA_947462335.1. NCBI lineage: Eukaryota > Metazoa > Annelida > Polychaeta > Phyllodocida > Polynoidae > Harmothoe > Harmothoe impar. The sequence continues at coordinate 54,894,740 of OX381715.1, forward strand.
CCGGCGGCCTGGGCTCCCTGAGCCCCACCCCTCCTGAGGGAATGGGCGGACACCTCCTTGTAGTAGGGGCAGCCCAGGACCTGGAGGGCACGCTGAAGGATTGGTATGAAGACTTTCGTGGTGAGTGGAACCCCGTTTGACAGGGTAAACGCTGGGGCGGTGGGGAACCCACCTGAGTAATGGGCGTACTCCTCCCAGGCTGCAGCGGGGCAGGCCGGGGAGCCTGGTATCCTTGGTAGGGCCAAGGGTAGAGCGCCATCGTTGTGGGACCTGGTTTTGGACGTGCGGAGCATTAGCACCAGACCCCCGGGGTGAGGGATGATGTCGTGCCTCCTGAGAGTGTGTGGGCCACCCCACGTGGTGGCAGCCGGTGACAGCAGGTTGGAGGCGCGCAGGAAGCCAAAGTAGCCCACTGTCAAAGCTGCCCTCAGGGTTAGGCCTTCTGGGAGGTAATATAGTAGTTTACATACTTTAACTAGGTCAGCTGGCAGTAAGGGGGGAGCCGGAGTTGGGATGTAGTTGACTAGCCTGAAAGCGCCAGCATGGACGGCTTTGGCCTCTCTTGATAGTAGCGGGGCGGGCTCTCCCCCGTGATCAAAGATCCAACTGCGTGCTCCGGAAATGTAGTTTTTTATAGCAATGGGCGATGTTAAACTATTCACCAGAAACTGCACGAAAGTGCATGCGTCGGCTATTGTGGGGTGTAGAATTTCAATGTTATAAGACAGAGCGTATGTGATATAATATTCTGCCTGTTTCAGCTTGTTGAGGCGTGTCCTTTCTGAGGTGGCCGCCTCCATTGATGTCAGAGCCTGAGCCCCCAACTGAGTGTCTGAAATAATATTCAATGCATATTAATGTCCAGTGAAGGAGGGAGACCGAAATGTCTAGATTTATATGTGGTCAAATACTGGGTTGGGAAGGATGTGTGGGACCTTGACTAGGTGGAGCTTTTCAACTAGCCTAGCTGCTTTAAGGACCATGTGGGGAAGGTCCTGCCTGGAGAGAGCATCTGCCAATTGAATGTCACTACCCTTCTTATGTCTGACAACGAAGATTTGGTCTCTGAGAGCAGCCTCAAGCCATAGCTGCCTGGCACAGGCTCCCAATATTGAGTCCTTGGATTTGCCGGATTGGAGAGATTGTTGACTCCCTTTGTTGTCTGTGTGCACAACTATGAGGTAGCCCTGGGTGTCCTGGGGCACGAGGGATCTGTATGCTGTGATCAAGTTGACTGCCTCTCTATGCACAATGTCTGGGAATTGCTGCTTGTGGCCTTCGGTGTATTGGTGGTGATAGAAGTTTGTTGCGGAGTTTCCTCCACCTCCTGTTAGTGAGGAGTCACACTCCAGTGAAAACTCCAACCTGGAGGGCTGCAGCAGGTGTAGGCCATTTGTTCTTCTTGCAAAGTGGGTGAACCAGGACACATCTTTTTTGAAGTCATTGGACAGCCATATGGTCCCTGTGTCCGGCGCCCACCTAAGAGTCTGGAGTATTCTTGCCAGGAACCTTCTTACGGGCTGTATGCATTTGCTCACATGCACCAACGCACCGATCAACGATTGTATTTCTTTCTTGGTGGCCGATTTTCTCACTAACCATTTGGCACATTCCTCCTCTATGTCAGCTAGTTTGAGGGGAGGGATGGTGAGGGTCATGTCAATTGTGTTGAGGACGAAGCCCAACCACTGCATTTTGGTAGAAGGGGGTTCACACTTCTTTTCGGCCAGTTGTAGGCCTAGGTGGCTTGTTATGCTGAAGAGGTTGTCATAGTCCTGCTTGGCCTGCTGATAGGTGGCTGCAACTCCGGCAAAGTCATCCAAGTATGCCAAGCACCAAGATTGCTTTTGGGCCATAAGGTACACAAGGGCATTGGAGGTGCGCTGACAGGCCAGGCTTGAGAGCCTCGCGCCAAAGGGCGGGCATAAGTCTATGTAGTAGGCCCCTTGGAATTGTAGGCCTAGGAGTGGGGTGTCCAGCGGGTCAGCCCGGAGCTGTCTAAAGGCACGAGCCAAATCCGCCTTCCATAAGAAGGCCCCGGGACCTATGAGACACAGTTTGGTTACCAAGTCCTCCACCGAGGGGAGCGTGTAAGGAGTGTGCGCGCCATCAAGCACATTCTTTGTTATGCCACTGTTGACGCTCTCACCCTCGGGAAAAGAAAGATCTAGAATTATCCTTCTATCTGCCGTGTCTTTCTTGGGGGCTGTGAGGAGGGGTGAAGCATGAAACCACGGAGTGAAAGGTGGAGTGTAGAAGGGGCCTAAGAGGGCGCCCATACTCAGTTCTTTGTTTAAGAACTCTTGAATTTGATCTGGGTGGTAGGTTGCAGATTGGTGGTTCTTGTCTACATGGGTGGGAGGGTTGCCCACTGTGTAGCCTGTGGGCCAACCATACCTTAGATAACCGCATAGGTCCTTGTCATGATAATTGGCAAGAGCCCTGTCCCAATTCTCCAGGTTCAAGCCCGAGTTAACAGTTATTTGGGCTCCCAACCTGTTGGGAAGGCATGAGGTTTTAGCCGCGTTATATATGAAGGCATAACCCAAGTTATTGACCCATTGGTGTGCCACAATGTCAGGCCAGAATGCCTTTTTGATGGGTGCAAAGTCCTGGGGAGAAACCAGGGAGTTTGGCTGCAAAGACAAGTCATTTTTGTGGCGGCTTGTGTGCATTGGTAGCGAGCCTGATGCTGGCGGATCACATGAAGCAGCGGCTGCGGGATGGGTAGGGCCTATGGTAGGCCCGGCCCAAACCAGGTGGTCTGGGGGCCTACTTGACGTGCGGTCCTGCATTGGCGGCTCTCCAATTCGCCGTGCGGCAACTGATGTGCCTGGGGTATTTGATGGGCGGTCAGGGTTGTCAGCTAGGCCTATGCTGTGAAGTGTGCCGGTGTGAACCGGCTCAGGCCTGAAAGTTCTGGGGGTAAGAATGTGAATAAGGATCCTCCTTTATTCTGCACACTAGCTCAGAATGATAGTGTATCTTACCCAGGTTGGTGCGGCACCAGGAGCAGTGATGACCTAATTGCCTGCCGCCCTCCAGGTGCCCATCCTGCTTTGTGCAGCCCACTGGGGTGTTGAACATGGCGCAGGATGTGTCACTTCTGCCCACCGCAGGCCTAGACCTAGGCATCCTTCTTTCTGTGGGTGGGAGCAGGCTGGTGGACTGAGCCTGGGACCTTTGAGCCTGGCTGGTGGGGACTGGTTTGGAAGCATGGGCGCTAGATTGACTTTTAATTGCAGGCTGAGCAGAAGCTGCCGTTGAGGTGGCGTGAAGGTGGAGCCTGCCCGAGCGAGCTTTGGAAGTGCTATCTCTCAGAGACCTAATTTCGTGTACGTCAGACCACTGCAACCTATTGTCAGCAATTTTACCCAGCAAATCTTCAGACCATTCCCTGACCTGTTCCCAACGATATTCTGCCCCGTCCTCCATTACATGGGTTAAATGCCTGAACATGCCCGCTCTATGAGCTGCCGGGGTACGAGCATCATTTAAAAGCCTATATAGACCAAAAGCATATTCTAGTTCTGATAGCATGTTTAGGCTTGTTTTAATCTGATTGGGACCCCTTTTAATCAGGTCGTGGGGATGAGTAGGCCTACCTTTGAGCGCGGTGAGTTGCTGGGCGCTGTGAAGCAAGACCTGTACCCTTTGCCCGAGCGCGGGGTCGCTGGCATCACCAAATGACAGGGGGAGGTCACGTGGGACGTCCTGAGATGCTGGGGGCACACAGTCTTTAAACAGCTCGAAAATGTTGTCACGATGCATGGCGTTACCTTGGGTTGGCGCTGGTGTTGTTGTCGGTGTGGGCACGCTGTAGGGCGCGGGCCTAGATGAAGCCTGCGCCGCGAGGGATGACGCGACTTTCCGCGGCGCCTGTGTGTCTGCGTCAACATTCGCCGCGGCGTGAGCGCCGTCGGCCTGAGTTGTAGGCCTGTCTTCCTGCACTTCTACCACGTGCGCGGGAGCCGCGGGCTTGGGGTTGGTGAGTTGCTTAATTGATGTCAGTATGGCGGCCGTGTCACCGCTGACCTTCGTCACCTCACCTTCCAGCGTGCCGAGGCGCGTGCTGAGGGTGTCGACTTGTTCTTGAAGCTCGCCGGCCGGGGCCGGCGGCGTGCTCTTTGAAGCTGGCTTCCTAGTTGCAACTGCCCCTGGTGTTTTCGCTTGCTTCTTGGCGGCCTGTCTGGCTGACTTTTTGACTGGTGCAGCCCCGGTTGGTTTGCTGACAGGCATGATGAAAAATAGCTAATCTAATTAACTAAAGAAGTCCCTACTCTATCTATAACTTAGAACAGCCTTCCAGAGCTGGTAGCGGCAAAAGAGGATGAGTGACCGGTGTGGAGCCCTTTTATAGTGTGTAGTGCAGGCCCAGCCCGGCAGGGGGGGCTGCAGGTTGATGGTCAGTTCTTGAGCGTCTCACTAGGCAGGTGAGTGAGTTTGCCGCCTTGAGTCTCCGCCCATTATTAATCAATTGTGCCAATTGCTCTACAATGCAAACTCCGAAGACGAAAACATCTGAGCCCAGGATTTTTGGGGGGGAATGCCACCTCAAGAAAATTTGAAAGCCTATGACTATCAATGCTGCATTCTGATGTATTTTTTCAGGAAAATTGGAAATCAAGACCTGAAATAGTGTATTCTGCTGCATTTTGGCTAAAAATATGATTGGGGCCTTATCTTTTTTTGAGGAAAGGATTTGGGAAGATTTGACAATCTAGCCCTGAAATAGCGCATTCTGTTTCCTTTTGCCCAATCTGTATTATGAAGCCTGTTTTAAGTGGGAAACTTTCGGGAACATTTCAAAATCTAGACCTGAAATGGTGCATTCTGGTGCGTTTTGGCCAGAATTGTATCAAAGCTAAGATCTGTATTAGCCAGCCTATATGCTTGGGGATGGAACTGTGTTTTTTGGAAGGAAAGTTCTTCGAAAATTTTGAAATTCTTGACTTCAAATGGTGCAATCTGATGCATTTTGGCAAATCTGGCACGTCTACCCCCCATCTTAAGCCATCACTGAAATACTTATGTGGTCAGGCATGGGATTTTTCCGGATTTCCGGATTTTTAAGGCCAAAAAAGTCATCCCTGTGATTTGTGCAGATCCAACGAAAAAATATTTTAACATTAATAGGGGGGGGGGGGGGGGTCTTAGTCTCTAGAGGGCTTCATGGCATGCAAATCATACAAAGTGCCCCCCAGATCACGTCTTTTGGCTGCTTTTTGGATTTTTCTTCAAAACCCAATCCCATGCCTGTGTGGTCAAATGCCAATCACATGTCACAGCAGTACTACTGTAAAACCTCGGGTATAAGCCTACCTCTCGTCCCTGCTAGCACCACTCATCTAAATCACATGAATATTACGTAAAATGACGAGAAACGCATCAGTTTTACATAATAATGATGTAATTCCGACGAGTGGTGCTAGCAGGGGTATTACCTTCCCCCTGACCTTGGGCCGATCCTATGAGCCACATTAGCAATCTGAATATAGGGACTTTAGTACTGTACCATAGTAGCAAAAACTTGTGTATAAGCCACACCCTGACTATCGGCATATCCTATAAGCCACACCGCTGATCTGACTCACATACTAGCCGCGGCTTATACGCAAGGTTTTATGGTAGGGGGGTTTGGGGGCATGCCCCCAGAAATTTTTGAGAATCAATAAGGCAAATGGTGAAATTTGATGTATTTTGATCTTCCTTCAATGAAATTACAAGTCCCCTCCCACATAAAGGTAAACAGAGTTCTCATTGGATCTGGACGAATCACAAGAATGACCAATAAATCTGAGAAATCTGTGGAGTTTGCAATGGAAATTTTAAAAATTCACAGAGTAAAATTGTCAGATTTATCGCATGCGACACAAAGTTTCGCAAGAAAATTTTATGATTTTAAAGGTAATTTGCTGCATTTTAAGGCATTTCTACAGAAAAAAAGTGAACAGTTAAAGTATTCAGCATCATGTCGCGACAAATTGCGCCTCCTCCAAAGGTGTTGAGTTATTTTATGCCCCCCCCCTCAAGAGGGTCAAGTTATTTTTCGCCCCCCCTCGGAAGGGGTCAAGTTATTTTACGCCCCCCCCCTAAACTCACCAACCCCCCCCTGTTGTTAAAAAATGAACACTCCCTTAGCACGTGCGTATATGGGGATGGGGCCTCAACACTGGATACCCCCAGGTGAGAATTGCTGACGAGGCACCTAGTCGGCCAGGTAGGTAGGCAGGTATATACACAGGTGTGCACAGGTGTGTTGTTACTGGCACCCATCCCTCCTCCATACCCATCTCACTCACATATCTCACCTCTCTCTGCTCTTTTACTGAAAACATCAAACGTGTTGGTGCGCTGTGGGTTGGGGGATGGAGACGGTGGGAGGGTGGCAGGGAGGGGTAAGCATAATCAACCAGCATGTGGTCAGGTATCTGTGGTTTTTAGAAGCCACACACCTTGATTTCTGGGCAGGTGTAGGCAGGTGGGAACGACCATATATCATAGGTGATGTTCACCATACCCACACGTATGCTGTCCATACCATGTCCATACACATAACATGTGTTATCATGGTGTGCTGTGAGATCCATCATGCACATGCCAATATGTCCACACTCAGTATGCTTCACTGTACTTGGAATTCCTTATCTGCCAAATCTGATCAGGATCTAGCAGGCCACTGCTTACAGCCTACTGAAGTTATACACACAGAAAAGGCATAAGGTGGACCAGGACATATTTGCTACTGTATAAGAGGTTTTGGCGACTTGGCGAACTGGGTGACTTTCGAAAAGTGACCTGGGCCCTTTACCTCGGCAACTTTCCCGATCTCGGACATGGGGTAGGGGGGGGGGGCTATGGGACTAATAGAGTGACTATGCTTCCACTTCCCCAACATCTGCTCTTACCACAAGCCCAAGACACAAGGTATTACTTTACATAGTTGGTGCATTTGTTCTAACTTTATCTTCTTGTTTTTTCTACGTCCAGTAGTGGTGACTAGAAGAGGTTGGCCTCTTTGTACTGAGACCTTTCCCATGTTTAAAAGCAAGTTGAACACGGTCGTTGACAATCAGACTTAGAGCAGAAGAAGGTGAGAGATGGGAGTGGATAAAGAGGCCTACAACAGGTGCTAAACGCGGCACAAGGAGGACAATCATGTTTGTAAATTTCAGATAAAAAATGTCCAGGTAGTTTCTAGTGAGGGGAGAGATATGGTGACAGGTGCAAAAGGTGGGTCTTATATATCATTGTTATTTATTCATGTTATTGTTTCCACAAAGGTTGTGTTGTCTCACACATGTTATCAATTACAATGAACTACTACTGCAGCCAATGTCCATGATGATTACCTCTGGGTCATTACCATAGGTATATATACATGTATGTCTATGTCATTACATATTACAGCGAAATAAACATCTATCTACCTCCTCAGGGATGAGTGCCATGCGTTGAGGTCGATCATGCCTTCTATGTAAGGGTGTCCTCAAATATAGCCAATAGATAAAAGATTCTGATGAGATCATAGATACATGTATATATCGGAATATCTTATATCTGGATTGATTGTGCTGGAAAACTATTGCCCACGTGCACACACATTAAGCTGTGTAGGGGACGGTGTGTTTGTGTGGAGGGAGTGAGGAGGGGTGGAATCTGGGGAGTGGTGGTATATTATACATGTATAGGTGCCACCCCCCCCCCCCCTAATGGCAGCCACGTGCAGAGGTGATGTGCCCTACCCCCCCCCCCCCCCCACCCCCCCTCCGACCCTCATTACAGAGAACAGCCTGGAAGCAGAGAGACCCGCCCCCGCCACACTCAGGTTGTTTGTGTTGGCATCTCCCTCCTCCCTACCAGACTGGTGCCACACTCTGCTAGAGCAGCAAAGGTACTCACATCTCTCATTGTTTTTTCATTGTTTTTTTTTTAATCAATACTGTACCTTTTATTTGACTTTCATCATGGCATGCATGTATCAATAGTGGGCGGGGGGCAGCCTTAGGTGCGTTTTGCCTATGACCATTGATACATGTTCTGAAGAGCTTGTCTTACAGAGGTTTGTCCTAGAGCCCAGCCTAGACCTAAACAGGCTGTTAATGTGAGCAAATGGTGAAGCGGTGAGCAGCTCACGTAGTGGCGCCCCCTTGGGGGTTTACAGCTTACAGGGACTTACATCAGTGGCGCCCCCTAGTGGTTCTCCCCCAACACAGACACATGTATAGTGAACTGAGCTTCCATGTGCAATATGTGCACATGGTATATTTCATGTATGTACATGTAACACTGTAGGACTGGAATTGAAGTGTCACGGATCTACAGAGAGATACCAATGTGATCAGCCCATTCTTTAAAGGCACCATTCAGATTTTGTATCAAATAGAGCCATATGTACTGTTTTCAACTGTAGTCCTGCCCATTCTGCTTCTCATCATTTCCCAAAATGGGTTACATCTAAGACTAAAAATAAGTACTTATCAACCCTGCATAGTGCTAAGCACACTGGTCACATGCTTAGTAATACATCTCATCACCATGACAAATTATTACCGTAAAACCTCGCGATAAGCCTAACTCGCGTTTAAGCCGCCGCCCGAACTTAGGAGAATCCTATAGGCCGCACAGGGGGGCTGATTATGCACGCCATGGATAGCTCTCCCAGGTGAGAGGACAAACGTTTAGAGGGTTATCTTAATTTCATTATTAAGATGGTTTTACTTGTCTTAACTTTTGTATCTCAATTTCAAAATAGAGGGCGCCACCGTTCCTCATATAGGTGTAGGTCATATAGCAGTAAGTCCACTGTGTGATAGACTAGTTATTAGTATGTAATGGGGGGCTCTTCCCCCAAACCCCCATTTTTTTTCTTTTTCTTTTCTTTTAGATGTATATGTTGTCTGATCTGGGTGTAGGGTATATACTATAAAGGCAAACCTCAGATAGCATAGTTTGGGTAGATGACACTAGGTGGATGACACAGTGTCAAAACAAAACAGCCCTGCCAGATTTTAAGACACTTGTTTAGATTTAAGATTTAAGATTAAGATAACGATCTAAACGTTTGTCCTCTCACCTAGGAGAGCTATCCCGTATTTGCGCTGATTATGGTAAGTTTAGTACTGTAGTATACATCTAAAACCTCTCGTATAAGCCACACCCCCACTGTGTGCCGATCCTATAAGGCGCATCGCTGATCTGACTCGCGTACTAGCCGCGGCTTCTACACAAGGTTTTTACGGTAGTAAGCAAAGGCGTGACCTGTTGTTCTGGAGTCTGGAGCTACCACTGCCCTGATGATAATGTAAATTGGACTTACTGGCTGAGCTGAGCGGCGTCCTCCGTCTCAGCTGACTCTGACAGACTTAGCTGCTCGGCCCCAATGTCGACAAGCTTCTCCAACTTCTGTTCCAGCAGCTCACCACCAGATGGCAGCAGCGACGCCAACAGGCCAGAGACGCCTGGCGGGTTTGACGATAGCTAGAAAAAAGATCACCAAATTCAAATCAAATTTCATGAAATATCGAAGAAATATTTTTGATATCCTTCAAGAATTAAAAATTTTACTTTGGGGTTTATAAAGATAAATTCAAGGAAAACAAACAGAAGCTTGTCTGCTTACCTCTTTGAGTTGCTTTGGAGAGAGAAGTAGCTCTGTTGCCAAGGACTTGACGAGTGCTGCATCCAGCAGGTCATGACAGTGCCCGCCGTAGATCTGTGCCACCACGTCTGGTACACCGCGATGACGCTGACACAGGGCCAGCAGAACCTGCAGGCATAGACAGCTATTAGTACTGGTTAAAGTTGGCATATCTGATGATTGGAGCTCAAATCAATCTTAGTAAAATTATGAACCAGGAGGTTTACCAAAACCATTGCTAGCTATCCCATTCTCTGTAAATTTTCCTGATTTTGCTTACATCTTTAAATATGAGGATGCTAGGGTTGAGGAAGATGCAGCACCAGTATCAGGTTCAGTATCTAAGAAGATTAAGGGCCAGCAATTGATATATAATCATACTAATAGAATCCATTAGGTACCAATAAAATCAATTAGGCCATTTAAGGGAAATTTCCCTAATTTATGATTTTAAACGTTTTTCTTGCCAAATTAGCCGGTTTTAGGGAAATTTCACTTTTTTTGTGATGTTGAACTTTTTTCTCGCCAAATGGGCCGTTTTTAAGGGAAACTTCACTTTTTTTGTGATTTAGAACGGGTGTCAAATGGCACCCTTCCCATGACCCGCTCCCTTGCAGGTCGTTGCTCAGACCTGCCAACACTAGGTTTCAGGGCTCACGGACAGGAGTGGAGGAGAGGGGATTCAGTAGTGTAGCACAACTGAGTGGGAGGGGTAGGGGGAGGGAGAACAGGGGGTTGGGGACTTAGTCATCTATTCTTAGTAGTACTAGAAAGGAAGGGCCATGATAGGTCAGGCGCCGTAATTATCAACAGCAATTAGGCATACAGCTATTGCAGGTAGGGGGCTGGGACCTTTAGTACTGTGGGCAATGGGGCAGGTTTTCTGCATACAGGTAAGACTGGAGGACTACTACCTAAGTGGCACTTAACACAGAGCTAGGACTGGAGAGGCCTGACTATTAAAGGAACCACCGAGAGCTGATGCACAGTTGGACCCTTCATCACTGCCCAATGCAAAGTGAATGGAGGGTATGGCTAAGGCAAAGTCAATGGGCGGTAGCAGGTAAACTACCCAGTTTTCCCACAGGGAAACTGGTTAATGATATAGGTGTATGGAACACATTTAAGTCGAATTTGGAAAAAATAGAGGAAATTGTGATGTAGAAACTTTAAGTTTTCCATTTCATAATACATGGTGCTAAAAATTTAAACATAAATATATTCATTTGAATACAGACAACACGTTTGTGAGCTGCATTATGAAATACCGACCTGCATGTGTTCTAAGGCAGCGGTGAGGTCGGTTTGTGTCCAGTAGGGCGTGTTACTGTAGGCCGAACTGCCGTACAGACGTCGACTCAGGAGCACCGCGTGGAATACAGCCATAGGGAATATGGGGTCTGTGTGTGTATACAACTGAAATAGACAAAATACTGAGTGAGCAGAGTATTTTAAAGGGAATAAACATTGTGTAATAGAAAGGGCATGTTTTATATTTTTCAAGGATTCAATCACAGAATAGCCATCTAAAATAGTCAATGTGAAACAGAAACCACAACTCAACAGGTAAACATGAGATAGCGCTGAATGATTTCCTTATTTCTTATCAAAATACGACCAAATAGTAATTTAGAATGGGAAGAGTATGCTACGAATACTCATAATTCTAAGATTTATGGTATCATAGGAAATTGATAAATTGGATAAATGAATTTCATAGACAGATTCATATTGCCATATATCAGAGATAATTTGTTATAAACTAGCCTAGCAAATCAACAATTATTCCTAATTGACCTTATGTGCTTATGGAATTAAAATACTTTAATATCGTGCATGAATTACCATCATTTTTCTCTACTTAACATACTTCTTATGGCATATTTCCGGGTGGCAACATGAACACATGTCTGGATCTTATCATGTGCTTTACTACTGTTAAGTTAGGATGGTTATCAATCACCATATGCAATGATACATTTGTTATAACATGATATTCTGCTAGGATGGGGTAGTGCTCACTCACTGGATTCAACACAAGGGCCTTTGGGGCACAATACATGGAATGCGGGCAGCGCAATTAGGGGTTTAAGTAAGAGATCCCACCTTTGCCCCCCTCCCCCTCCTTGTCAACTAACTATAAGGCCTTTTTGAAAAACCTGCAAGCTTAAGGTTTCAAATGGCAGTGGCGCAATATCAATTTTGTCATAGGTCACAACTTATAAATATAGAATGAATGTTGTAAGTACAGGTAGTTCATATACACAGGGTTTATTCGAAAACGAGCACAAACATTAAAAAGAATATTCCGAAAATCGACAAAAATACATTTATCTTTGCAGAGTGAGAGGTGTAATATGGATATGCGCGAATGTTCCGATAAGTAAAACGACGGCTGCTTCGCCGTTCAAATTCAACATAATTCTAACCTTTTAAAGGTGGTTTAATTTTAGACAACTATGCTCATGAATTTTTCTCCTTTTTTACGATTGTGCAAGGCATCAAATTCAAATATTTTGGGAAACTTATTAGTATAACCTATAGGATTAGATTCTATATGCCTATCTCTTTTGTTCGTAGACACAATTATTACTTCTAACACGATCTTAGACTTCGAACCTTATTTCTCCGAGATGGGAGTGAGAGAGAAGTGATAGAATTATAACTGTCTGAAGTCTCTGGTTGGTGCGCATGCGACTGAAATTGCAGAAAAATGCACACAACATAAACCCGCATTAATAAATAATTCTGTTGCCTAAGACAAACCCCTTTTTTTTAACTGTTTGTCCGAAATTGTTTCTCACGGCCTATCCAAGCGTTCATGTTTATTTCATCAATATAATTCATACAAACAATTTTTTTTTATCAATATAATTATATACATTGCTAGACTAAATGAGCAAATTTTGCACTGACGATATGAGAACCATTTTGGGATACAGTGCAGATAGAAAGCAGAAGAAGCCACGCTAAATCATTTACAATAGCAGAAGAATCATTTCTACATGCACAGACTACTTCATAAGCACTATAAACATCACAGAAACTATATTCAGAGAAGGGTGGAGCCGTTCTATTGTGCAATTTTCCGGTCAGATTCTTATGTGATTTAAGACTATGAAGTCAAAAAAATCAGATTTTTCATCAAAAGAGAAATTTCCCACTAAGAGTTCTGACTGGAAAATGCACTTGTTGCCCCAAGAACCAATACATTCATACATACAGCAGAGATAGCAGTATATATACATAATCTACCAGTTTGCATCTACGCCTTACTACTAAGTTGTAGCATACCTTTCGGAGTGCGAGCGCTGCCCGGTCCTTCTTGGAGAAGAGTTTCTCCAGGTGGTGGTAGGAGCGCAGCACCATGTCCTTAAACTGGTAGGTCTGTTCACATGTCACCTTGACGCCGTACTGTACCAGGTAGCCTGGGAGGGGGTATTAAAGAAGTGATTTCATTAGTGGGGGAAAAACTCATTTTTGAATTTACATAAAGTCCTGGTGGCTAAATTAGTGTTTTCAGACATCAAGCAAAACTTGATTCCAACAGACTTATTAGATATACAAAGAAAATGTACTATAAAATTAGCATCCGGGAAACTGTAACATTGCTCAATATTAGTATTTAATCGCCAGTCAAAAAGAAAGTTTAAAAAATAGGACAATTTCAATATTTGATATTTTTTTCTTTTACAAAAAAAACAACAACTGCATAGAATAGGAGACGTTGAATAAGCTGTATCTTCATAAATGTATCCATATCTACCTGGAATCAGCTGCTTGCCCCCCGCCTGGGTCGTGATAAACAGGCGGAAGTCAGGATGTACAGCGTTGGCGTTCATATCTTCATTTGAGCCCCGAGTGACAAGCGTGGCGTACGTCTGCATATCGTTCTTTGGAGAGGTCTGGACATCGGCATCAAACTCCGCAGCACTATATACAATTGTCTGTTCGAGCAGAGCATCACATTCAATGACTTTAACAACAAAATACTATCCAAGAGGAAATCCAAATACACAATCACTTATACCGTTTAGATGTGTTGCACTATGGATGAGATGTGTCAAATGCATAATCACACAGTGACACAATCTATTTGTAGTTGTTGTCAGATTACTCAGAATCTTGTAACCCTTGAATAAAGTGAATAAAATGAATTGTATTAGTGTTAGAATCAGAACTAATCTTTTGGTAATTTCAGATGTTGATGAATATCTCACCTTGAGCAAGTCGAGCATGGGCTTGGTCCAGGGCTGAGACTGGTGAGCGTTCTGGATGACGAGCCAGTTCCCGGCCGTCATGGCCTCCTGTAGAGCCGTCTGTACCTCTGACATCACCGACGCGACGCCACACGTCACCACCGACACCTTGCCGTCATGACCCACCTCCCGCGACAACTGTACCAGCTCTGTCACCGGGTACGCTGCCACGAACCCTGCCACACAAGGATCAACGACACGGTCAGAACTATGGTTAAACATGTGGGTACTGTATCAGTACGCCGCCACGAACCCTGCCACACAAGGATCAACGACACGGTCAGAACTATGGTTAAATATATGATTACACCAACAACTTACTTGTTGTGCAGGGGAATCGTTGTTCCAACGAGGCAGGCACTGTATTAGTGCCCTGGGGGACATGGGAGAAGACACAACCGGAAGTGGTCAGTTGAATGTAGCAAGGCACGAAGGCTATAACCTGTAATAAATCTAACTATTTTTAAAAAACAATTTACTCAATTTTTCTAAAAATCTTGTCATAAAGGGAGGCGGGTGGGCCCATGTCCCCCAGGGCACTAATACAGTGCCTGCCTCGTTGGAACAACGATTCCCCTGCACAACAAGTAAGTTGTTGGTGTAATCATATATTCCAACTCACCGGCACTGCATTTAGTGCCGGGGAACCTGGGAGAACTTTAAAGCTTTACAGGTATAGCCATAAAAAGACATGATTGAAAACAAAGTAACCTTGTAACAGAAACTTTATTTCAATTAAATAATTAGCAAAAAGCTTATCACATTCTTATCACCTTCAGTGACCGAAATCGTCACAATTTACCTTACATCATTAAGTATGGCTTGAGCCACTGATGAACCTGAGATCTTTGTCTCAACCTTCTTGTTATAATGTCTTGCCATGGTCTTTTCACAGCGCCATGAGCCATATTTTAGGAGTTCATTAACACCAACTCCCAACGTTGAAGCCTTGGATGTTCCCGCACCTCTTGTAGAATGCGCTCGGAACCTCTTGTCTATCTTTGCCTTCTTTAGAATCCAAAGTACCCACCTAGATACAGAATTCCTACCAATCGGCTTGTTTGGTGATTTGAACGACAACATGAGCTTGTCATACTTGACAATCTTACCTTCTATTTTCTTAACTCTAAGACCCTTTGAAGCTTTAACATAAGCCTTCAAGGTCTTGACAACACAAATCAATTCCTGTTTTGGATAAGGTTCCAATACCACCACCTGTAACGGTTGACCTAGCTTAGCCGTCTTCATCAATGTTTTCAATTGAAATCTTGCACACCCTGTGTCTGTCCAAGTGAGTTCACTCAGCAACAATGCTGGAATCAATTGTCCTCTTTGCCCTGTGATCAGAAGAATGAGGATCACCAATTTCTTTGCCAAATGTTCAAACGACAAGAATTCATTCTTTCCCCATTTTATCAACATGTTGAAAACAATAGAAACGTCCCAAAATGTAGGATATTTAGGAACTGGGGGCCTTTTCCTATACACAGCTTTTACTGCTTGACAAACCCAGTAATGCTTTCCAATAGTATTACCATTCTCTAAAGTGGGCAAAAGAACCGATAATGCACATCTAGCGGCATTCACCGCTCCGAATGACAGTTTTTTCTCATCTAGAGATCTGATAAACTTGCATACCTGAAAAACAGTAGGTCTCCACATGTTCACCCTATTGATAATACAGAACGTGTTCCATTTATGCAAATAGGTATTGTATACCTTTTGTGTACCATCTACCCAACTTGTCATCAAGAAATCAGCAGTTTTCTTATCACAACCTTGTTCATGAACCAGGTTATCTCTTATAACAGCGAAATAGTCAACCCTACTCTTCCTATGAATTGAACCGACTGTTCGTCTACCTGTTCCCCTGCTGGTAACAGATTGTTTCTTTTTGGAGATATTGTTAGCTGACGCTTTGCTAAACTCTTGAGTCTTGTGAACCAGGGTCTTGTTTTCCAGTTTGGAGTTACCAAGACGAGACTGTGTGGCTTGTCTTGAACTGCTTTGTTGATTACCCGCATCACCAAGCTGAAAGGTGGAAAAGCATAGGCTTGTAAACCTCCCCAATTAAGAGAGAAGGCATCTAGATACGTAGCATCTGGATCTTGTTTCCAAGAACAGTAGATTGGACACTTCTTGTTCACTCTTGAAGCAAACAAATCAATGTTTGGAGTACCAAACAACTTACAAATTCTCCTGAAAATTCTATCATGTAATTTCCATTCCAGATTGTCTTTAAAGACCCTGGACGCTTTATCTGCTCGTACATTCAGTTTTCCTTGAATGTACGACACAGTGATCCAATTGCTACGTAACTCAGCCCAGTGCCAGATCTTCCTGGCTACAATATCACACTGAATTGACCTTAGACCTCCCATTTTCTTTACATAATTTAGAGCTGTAGTATTATCAGTTCTAATATGTATGTGGGTATTTCTGATGCCTCTTAAACATTTAAGAGCAAACAGAATAGCCATGAGTTCCATCACATTGATATGCTTGACCTCTTTCTTCCTCCATCTTCCTCCTGAAGTTTTAGAACCAAAACAAGCACCCCAACCTTTCAGACTAGCATCAGTTGAAATATACAATTCAGGTGAGTCAGGTCTAATTTTCTTGACTGATCCATTGATATTTTCTAACCACCAGAATATATCCTCTCTAGCCTTGTTTGACACCCACATAGTAGAGTCATACCTATATCCCCTTGACGCCAAGGCAATATTCTTTTCTCTTTCTAAAGCCTTGACATGAGCAAAACCATAGTCCACACCAGGAGTACATGACACCATAAGTCCTACTACACCAGCAACTTGCCTAATAGTAGGTGAATCTGCGTCCAGAAGCTTCAAACACTCTGTCTGTAATTTTTCAATTTTTGGATCCGACACAGAAACTTCCATTTTTGTTGAATCAAGCCAGAACCCCAAAAACTTCAATTTTTGAGTAGGTTTCAGAACTGATTTATCAGGATGTACTACCAACCCAAGACTGTCTAACAGAGCAGTTAACCTCTTCACTGTATTATAACATTCCAACTCAGTTGGTGCCATAATAAACGAGTCATCAATATAATAGAAAGCCTCACCACCAGCTTCACGTATTTTAGAGAATACCGGCGCCAATAACTTAGTGAACACCCTTGGCGCACAAGACAACCCATTTGGTAACACTGTATACTGGTAAAATCTATCATTCCAATAGAATTTCAAGTACTTTCTATCACAGACCCGAATTTTGAACGAATAATAAGCATCTTTTAGGTCAACTGATGCCATGAACGCATCCTCCACTAATAACTCCTTTGCTGTATTTAAAGAGTCCATCTTAAAATGCTGGTATTCAACCAACTTATTAAGTTGAGTGAGATCTAGTATAATACGCCCTGCACCATCTGGTTTTGGTACCACAAAGATGTTAGAAATCCATTCACCCGGCTCTGAGACCGCTTCTTCTATCACACCTTTCAACAACATAGACTCAATTTCTGCATTCACAGTCAACTTCTCAGCTTTAGACAAACGATAAGGAAAAGGTACTGATAACTGAATAGGTTCCTCAGTAAACGGAATAATGATACCCTGAACATTATTGATAATCCATTGATCAGAAGTCAACGACTGCCACTGTTCAACATAATCAGCTGTTTGTCCAGCTATAAAGTTAGATGGTGTATGCACAAATTGTAAGTCCTGTGCCAAAGTGACACTTACATTGTCTAGGACTTCTTTCCTCCGCGGTATCCTCCTCGGTTCTGGTTCTGGTAGTTCTGGTTCTGGTAGTTCTGGTTCTGGTAGTTGCTCTGGTTCTGATTCTTCTTCTGGTAACTCTTGTATGGGTCGTAAGACTCGTATGGAACTCTTGTGCCTGGAGGAAAAGGTTGGTTTCTGTGAAACCCCCCTCTGTGAGTAGTGCCACGACTCCTGTTGGCACCACCTCTGTAACTACTAGCCTGAGGCTTCTTCTGAGACTTTGGATCATTCTTGTCAGGCCCCATTACTTCCTGGACAAATCTTCTTTCTTGTTTTTTCTCAACAAAGTTATCCTTGGACTTAGCACCAAATAGAAACTTGCCTCCTAAAGGAGCAGTGACTACTGAATCAGCAACCTCCTTCAGAAGTTTATGTCGTAGAGCTTCCCGACGTCTCCTCACTAAATTGTTGTTCGCATAAGCCAACAACCTGCAACTATCAAAGAGCTCAGTTCCTGCCGTGTTGAGTTCATCATCACCTTCTGCACCCCTATTGATAATCAATTCACAAACAGGCATCATAGCTGTCAGCGCTGATAGAAGAATATCCTGAGTGATGTGTACATGGATATCCCCTGTTTTTAGGTGCTGTTCAATATCCTTCCTCTGTTTCATACTCAACTCTAAATCAGGAACCAACATATTCTTAATATTCTCAGGTGCTGGATACTTTGTGGCAAGTTCAACAGCCTCCTTTTCATCCACATTCTTCACAATCATACTGTCAATCAAAGCCGCTAAACACTTGGTAACAGCTGGTGACCTTGGAGCTTCATTGGTCTTAGCGATGAACTCCTTTGCCTTCCCCGAGAATGCACCCTCTTTGACTCCTTCAAATACGTCCTCCTTCTCCTTCTTCTTTTCCTTTGATTTTCGAGAACTGGTGGATTTTCGAGAACTGGTGGATTTTCGAGAACTAGTGGATTTTTTAGAACCAGTAGAAACATCAGAATCATCATCATGGTGATGATCATCACCACTAAAGCGACTCTTCTTCTTAAGACGTTGAAAACGTTTGAAGCGAGCATAATCTTCTACGTCAGAGTCATTGGAGTGTGACCTTGACCGACGTCTCTTCCGATTAATATCATCTCGAGATACATGAGAACCTTCAGAAGACATAGAATGAGAACGCCTGTCTCTTGAACTACATCTAACATCCTTCTCCTTAGAAGTATGTCTATCTTGGTCCTTATAACGAGTGACAGACCCATCTCTTGACTGAGACCTGGCTGGAGACCGAGACCGTCTCCTGCCCCTCCGGCCTTGCGGGCCTTCCTGCTTCTTATAGCCGGCAACATCCTTACTCGAGCCGGTGTCACCGGCCCTGGACCCGCCGCCATCTTGGTCAGCCAGGTTGAAGCTATGTCGGCCCGTTCCTTCAGGCGACAAATGTGGCATTTCCTGACTGTCATTTGCTTGACCAGACTGGAATATGTCCTGAAGTAACTGTGTCTGTTCTCCAATGGATTTCACAGACTCCATGCTACTTGTAGCCATTTCAGTGTCACCGGCAGACCGGCTTGACACGTGCAGATTCAGACCGTCTTGACTCTGAAATGCACAAATATAGATGTTTAGACTCGAGACAATACCCCTGCTAACAGGGTTTCAGTAGAGCTCAGTCAATTTCAAAATTGAAATATAAATAAATCATAAACGAGTAAAATGTAAACTTATAAATGAACATTCTACTCACCCTGCTACACACGACCTGCTTCTTCAAACGTGCCGCGCTAAACTGAACACTTCCGGTTGTGTCTTCTCCCAGGTTCCCCGGCACTAAATGCAGTGCCGGTGAGTTGGAACATGTGGGTACTGTATCAGTACGCTGCCACGAACCCTGCCACACAAGGATCAACGACACGGTCAGAACTATGGTTAAACATGTGGCTACTGTATCAGTACGCTGCCACGAACCCTGCCACACAAGGATCAACGACACGGTCAGAACTATGGTTAAACATGTGGGTACTGTATCAGTACGCTGCCACGAACCCTGCCACACAAGGATCAACGACACGGTCAGAACTATGGTTAAACATGTGGCTACTGTATCAGTACGCTGCCACGAACCCTGCCACACTATGGTTAAGCATGTGGTTACTACATCAGAGGGTCAAGTTAGAGAAGATTAACGGGCATTTAACCCTTCAAGGACGGCATAATGCTTTAATACGCCATGACCTTAGTCATGGTGGTGATGCATGAATGTAACCCTGGCGAGTCTACTCATCAGGGATGCATTCATGCATCAAGATGGCTAGATGTACCATGCAGCCCTTAAATGGTTAAGAATTTTATCATTTCAAATATATCTTAAGGTATCAAATATGGATATGAGTAGCTGCACTGTACCTGATATACTAGGGTCTACATCCTCTTCTTGTGGGTCGGCCGGCAGGATAAAGATGACCGGTGTAGACTTGTCGGTATACGGGTACACCGACTGGAGACTTGTGTCACACGAGTGGAGGATGCCACCCAACTCATGCAACACCAGCGCTTTGGTCATCTCCCACGTCTAGTTATGCAAGAGAAGCAGCGAAAATGTGAAGTTATCTTGACCATTTTAAGACCTATAATGCATATTTCAATACCGACCGACCGTATCATAGCAATATAGCGCCGGGTATTTAGATAGTAAAGGTCTTGTAAAAGTGATTGTGAATATTAAAGCACCTGTCTTGTATTAGATAACAACCCTGTTAAATTGAAGAGCACCTTCGGTCATTATTGTGATTGTACAGTAATTTATGTATTAGTTTAAGATACATGTACCATTCCATCTCAATAAATCGTAAAATTACATGAGATGTACTACACCACTGATAAAAGAACTTACTCTGTGTGGCGTACAGATACGCCAGAGGAGGCAGCGCTGGAAGACAGTTAGGTCCTGGAGCGAGTGACTTGGTACCGGCTCAAGTAGGTCAACGTCACACTGCAAGGAAATAAGTGCATGTAGTCATCTTTAAAAAATGTGTGGAATTGTTCGTGTTATTGAGGAAGAACATAATTTACACATGTCCAAAATTGAAAGAGAGTTTAAGAACACTCCCAGTGCATTTAACTGTTCTCAAAAGAGTGTTTTGCCCCCTCTCCCCCTCTTGTTTTTTTAAATATCTGACCTGGAAGTATTCCTGCCACTGGTCACTGTTGTCTTTGAAGGTATCGCGGAGTCCCTGGAAGGCTGACAGAGTAGTTTCCAGAGCTGCACAGTCCAGCCACACCTACACCAAAAAAGCACAGCAAGAAATGTTGAGTATAGAGTCGACTCGTCAGGGATGCATTCATGCATCAACAAGTACTATGCGACCCTTAAAAGGCTAAGATCCATTATAAAGAACTGCTCTATACCTTATTAGTCAGCCATGCAGGTTTGTCATCGAACATAATGTTGTCCTCAATAAACTCTGTGTTGACGCCGTTCACAAACAGCCCCAACTCGTGGTCACTCAGCTTGCCGTCCATACGGAGTCGCTCCAACGTCGAGAGCAGCTCGAAGAGGCGGAGGTGACTGCCGAACATCATACTCTTCATGAACTTGTACACCGCCTCTGTGGCACTGGCGATGAGCTCCTGTGCACGCGCCTTGACAGCACCTTGGTACAAAAAGGGGTGAAGAGTTCAAGCTGTTTTTAGTTTTTGTTTGTTTTAATCATTTTTATTCAAGAAACTATTTGATATACATACAAGAACAATTTTCCGATGATAACATAAAGAGGCAGAATGAGTCGATGACACGTTTAATATACAATGTGCTTCTGGTAAAAAATATTACCGACCAAATGATTATCTTTCTTGATGATAATTAATTCTCATCTTCCTTGAGATAATCATCTACGTAGCCAAAAAAAGAAGTAATACAAGTATATCAATTTTGATACAAACTCATCGACACCTGTGCCAATTTCACCGATTCATATACTGTTTTTATACTGTGTTATATTTAGTTTTTGCGATTATGGAACAGTACTAAAGTCGCCATAGTTAAACCCCTGTTGCGGCTTATAGGATTGGCCCAAACTCTAGGTGCGGCTTATACGCGAGGTTTTACGGTACTCAAATTGCTTCGTTACCTTGTGTGCCCTTGCCGCGGTGGCGGGAGCGAATGGTATTGGCAAAGAGCTGGAGGAAGGTGGAGAGTGGTAGGTGGTAGAGCGGGTTGAGGACCGACAGTCGCTGAATGATCTCATACAGCTTAGCACCATGCATGGCCACCGGTAAATAGTGCACGCGCTTCTCCTCCTGATGATCCTGAAACCGACAGAGAACATACAGTATCAATCATCTATTAATCAATATGCTGTATTTCTATTACCATTTACTGCGATATGATATCGTTTTATACGCTGGATAAAATATTAGTAAAATCTCTGATACAATATCTTTTTACTGGTATCTTATTTTTAAGAATTCCTAATTGCTAATGTCCTTAGTTTCAAATGTGTGAAATCTAGTTAAAAGATGAGCTACAAGCAGTCTTACAAAATTTTATTTGACTGCTTAGGTCTTTCAGGGTTCTTAATCAGAAACATATATGATCTGTATATTCGGTATTTAAGCCATTCGGTAGGGAAACCAATCCGCCTCTGTTAGAAATCAAAAGAGATTAAAAAAATAGGCACATAAAACATCAATGCAATTGAAGTTGAGATTTACCTGGAGGTAGCGTGTTTCCTCCAGAATCATTTTGTTGCGGGTGATCATGTTCTGGCAGGCGACCAATGCGTCCAGGAGACCCACCTCCTCCAGTAGAGGTCCTCCCAGCTTAAGGGTGCGCTCCAAGATCATCTCCTGTACACAAGTAAGTGATGTGTGTGTTAAATTCACCCACAGCCATAAGCTTAACACATACAAGGTAGAACATGTGCATTGTGTAGGCATGCATATAGAGTAGATTCACCATGAGTCGGACACACACCCTGGGACGGACAGTGAAATTAGAGGTCATTTCTCTACACTAGTATTTCTAGTATTAATTTTTTGGAGAGAATAAGACTTAAACTTTATCATTATTCACAAATAAGGTGTCCGTCTCAAGGTATGTGTCCGACTCCAGGTGAATCTATCCCAAGTATATGTATCAAGTTATTACACAACTAGACAAGTGTAATAAAGTATAGCCATTCTGTTCAAGATTCATATTTGTGATGTGTATCATATTATATGTACTACTCTTTACCAACCGCACTTGTAACCTTATATACAACTATTATATGAAGGCCATGTTGGAGTCTTTACCTGTTCGCGTCGCTGGTCCTGTTGATGGTGCACAAGGTCACGCTCGATCGAGGAGCGCTGACTCTCAAACTCGGGTCGCTCGACACTCATGATGCCCCGGAGGAGGGTGTCGATGATACCCTCCTGGCTGTAGCCCATGTCTACCACTGCCAGGTTGTGGTGTACCACTGGGTGGAGGCCATCTCCTGTTGGGGAAAACATGTTAGGTTGTCATACATATCACAAACCTGAGTAGAAGTTTTATTCAAGGAATTTCAGGATTAAAGTTAAATATATCTAAATGCTACTCGCAATGTCTTTATTGATCAGTCTTATAATCAACATCCTTTTCATCACGAGCTACTTCTGTCAATAAACTGCTACACCATATTGCCAGATAAAATCGCCCATTTCCATACACTACTTATGGTGACATTATGGCGAAAGTCCATAGGAAGGATGACTGTTCTCTCTCTACTTGGACTACAACCTTTCTTCTTTTTAAAATTGTTTATCATTATTTCTTTTACTACAACTTACCTTGCAGGAAGAGTGGCACGGAGGTGCTCAGGAAGAGTGCAAACTTGGGGTTGACGAGTAGCGCCTGGTTGCCCACAGTGACCACGACCTGCCCTTCCTCCACCTGGTCATAGTCGCGGGCCAGCAGCCGGTCAAAGGCACGCGGCAGTGGGCACCTCTCCAGGTGTGTCACCAGCACAGTCACACCTGTTGGTGTAATAAGTACTTTTGTAACACTGATGGACATATATGTGGTTATATCAATATAAATTCAGTATTTTTAACATATAGAATTATATGATACTTTTCATTCAATGAAGGAAAACCTGAATTCTGTACCATGAATTATTGAAGTATTTAATACCTACCATGTACAATAGCATTGCCTATGGTGGAACTGAGATCTGGGTCGTCCGCACACTTTATCCACAGGTTGTGCTCGGGTCGCTCTATACTGTCGGCGACTCGGATAGAGAAGGTCTCGCCCTCCTTGTGACCAGCCAGCAGTGTCTGCAACAAGTCACTTGTGGACTGGTTCAGGTCAGACATTCGACGCCTGTTAAATAGAAAAAAAAAAGATAGTTACATTTAACTTTTTTTCTTTTTTTTTTAATGCCTAAAAATTAAAAAGAAAAAAAAATCATTTTCTGTCTGTACATACTGAAACTGGCCTATAACATTGCAAGTAGATTCGCAAATATATATATATATATCAGGTATAGGCTCCAGAAGATCTTTGATAAGTCAAAGGTGTATTTGATATTGCTGAAAAAGAGTGAACATGCCTAATGATCCTTTCTGATTCTCTTACTCACTTCCCATTGGAGTAGCACACAAGAGTCCTGTATGACCAAAATTTGAATGGAGTACCACACCTTTATAGATGAATGATACTCATAGAAAAGACTAAAAATAAAGTAACCCCTTACCCTGTGGCATGTCCAGACCTAGGTGTGACGACCTCTGTGTTGGGTGTGGTGGATCCCTCCGTCATGACGTCAGTCTCCGTGTTCATCGTGCCGGTACGTCCAAAACTGAAGCCGTCCTCCGCCGCAAACACGTCATACTCCTGGATGTCCACGTCAGGGTCTGTCGGTAACACTGAACAGAGAAAGGACACATTATATCTGATATTACAAGCATGTAGAAGCAATGCAGATGTAAATGTGGATGTGGATAGAATTTATCACTGATTATAGCATCATGTGTTACAAATTGAATAAATCCCATCAGAAATTCTACTTGAAAACAAACCATTGATGAAACTAAAATAGCTAGGAATCACCCAGTGAAAACTTTTTCAAAGTCTTAACTCAGTATGCGATCCATCATATTACCGAGAGTTTAGCAGACAGAGATGTGGGCCCTACCATTGGTGAGTTCTCGTTCATCGATGACGTTGACTCCTTCTTGCAGGAGTCGCACCCACAGCTCGGCCTGGTGGTCGGGGTCCACGAGTAGCGGCCATGAGGCGGGGCGGTTGTGAACGCTGACACGGGCTATCAGTGCGTTATGTATGCTGAGGATGTCTGCCGGCATGGCACGCAGGGTCCAGTCACACTGCTCATCAAACGTGCTCAGAATCTGCAACCATCATGGTACTTCTTAATACTGAACCTAACCTACACACAGAACTATACATAGATAAATGGCATTACCGTGATCTACTATACTTCTATCTTACCTATATACTACACACAGATTTGGGCACATTTTATAACTCGCACGAGAATTCTGATTTGCCTATAGCCAGCAGGTTTTACGCGGCAATTTATGGTACCTCCGATTATGTCAAATCTTAAGTTCAGACACAGTCATACACGAAAGCCTCATCAAGGAGATAGCTGAGAAACATTTCCTTACGTCCTGCAGTCTGTAGTTCTCCCTGACTGCAATCAGATTGCCGACTGTCTCTGTCGCTCCATCAGCGGCTGGCTGTGGCAGTTTGGGTGGTGCTTCGTGTTGAATTGACGCTGCCCGACTGGAGACGCGCACTTCAGTACGGAAGTTGGTACCTGTGTCGTAGATGGACGGGTCGTGATGGAACTGTGCCATCTGTGGTGTGGACATGGTACTACGCTCCTGTTCTATCTTCTCATCAGGGAGCTTAGTTTGGGTGGCTTCAGGGACTTCCCTTGGTGTGCCGTGCTATAATAGAGAAGATTCACACAGCTGTTTTATTAAATACCGTAAATTCCCGCGTACTACCCGCGGGTTGTACACGAGCCAGACTCAGCTTTCATTTGATACCAAACATGCCTATATAGGGTGCGAGTTATACGAGGGTTTTTATTATTATAGAACAGTACTAAAATTGAAATTTTCAAATTCAAAAACGGGTTATAGGATTCCCCTGAGTTGGGGGTGCGGGTTATACACGAGATGCGGGTAGTACGTGGGAATTTACGGTAGCTATAGCAGTTTGATATCTAACATGTGCCTGTATAAGTTGTTTATATGATTTAATCATTCGCGAAACGGATTGAGGAGAAATGTGACCAATAACATCATTACAGTGGAATTCTGGAGATTTTTATGATTTTTATGTATTTAAATAATTGATTGATATCCATTTGTTTATACTGAAAATGCATAAGCAATGATTAAAGATTGAATGTGAACTGTTACCTGGACAGAGTGGAGTGACTCGGTAGACATGTGACGGATCATAGTGTCGAGTCGTGCACTGATTGAGAGCGGTTTGATCTGCTCGCTCCAGTTGACCTGGTCATCAAACACCCCCACCTCACACCTGAAACAAGCAGTAGCATTGGTACAGATGTTTACAGCTCCTTTCTGAATGCATAGTTAAATAGATTTGCCTCAGCAGGTCCTGTATAAGTGCAGGAGGTAATATAAGATTAATCGAATACTTACCATGTAATATAAGTATGAAGATTAATCGTTGTTCTTCGAGATACAGATAAACATATCTGCTGAGTACACAGGAGAGGGTGACTTCACATCCGGTGGTCAGATTAGCGCCCACATGCAGTGAGTCTTTTGCTGAAAATAAAACATCTGGAAATAGTACACAGTAGTGCTCTTTTTACTTTGTCTAAATAGCACCCACAAGAGTAGGTGAGAGATTATACCACTAGTAGTAATCTTCTTCATCCTGGGGATGGATGGGTGGGCCTGTGTACTCAGCAGATATGTTTATCTGTATCTCGAAGAACAACGATTAATCTTCATACTTATATTACATGGTAAGTATTCGATTAATCTTATATTCTTCTTTGAGTACAGTAAACATTCTGCTGACACAGGAGACTTCAAAGTTCAGCTAGATTCACTGCTTATTTCCCATAATGTTACTCTCCCATAAAGGACTGTAACTTCTCATATAGGATAACAGAAAATAGATACTTTATTTCACCTAAATGTTGATGTTCTATTGCCTTGTGATATGGTTTTGACTAGGTTGCATGACATTTTGCTATTTAGCAAAGAAGGCATAACTGCCATACAGTTCACCACAGCTGTGGCAGTGTTATTGTCCAACATAGAAAAAGTTTTTATCACATACAGATAACTGCTGCCTCTAGTAAGGCTTATGACTATGATCAGCCAATAGAGTTCATACAAACTATCGTTACGGCAAAAGGGCCAAAATTCTCCCCTTTTGAGGTGTGTCTTTTCCCCCAAAAAAGGCTCTGAAAATTTTGTTCCCAGCTACTCGATTGAGTCCTCCAGGAGGATCCTGGCTAGCGTCTTGGGAGGCTTGGGGTTCTCGATAGGCTTGTTGTAGTGCTTAGCCATGGTCTTGGCACCTTTCCAAGACCCATGCCTAAGAAAACAGCAGTCGATACACCGAGTCTCCCTCCCGCAGAGGTGCTGGCACCCCTGGTGGAGTGAGCTCGGTATACCCTGGTGTCCACCCCAGCTGCGGAAAGCACCGCAAGGACCCATCGCTTTGATGAGTCCTGCCCAATCTCGCCAAATGGCTTGCAGAAGGACAAGAAGAGCGAGTGTTTCCTTCGCCCTTACTTGTCCAACCTGACTGGCTCCGTGACCCGCACGTAACGTTTCAGGGCACAGACGACGCACAGAGTCTCCTCCTCGTGGAACGGTTCCAGGACCAGTTCTTTGAGGGGTTCCCCCGTACGCGCTGTTTTCATCAGACCCTTCAGAACGAAACGCGCAGACCCCGAATCCAGCCAAGTCAGATTGCGGAGATCAAGCGCTGGGATGACCTGGCCTCTTTGGCCCGACACCAGCAGAATCAGCATCGTTAGCTTGAACCCCAAGAACTGGGTGGACAAGCCTTCATTGGCACCCCAACTCTGGAACATGCTGAACACCAGCCTAATATCCCAGAACTTGTTATATCTGGGAGAAGGAGGATTCCTTCTATAGGCGGTGCGGACGGCCCTGCACACCCAATAGTGGGTGCCCATGGTCTTCCCGTTGTCAAGGTTTTTCACTAAACCCGACAACGCACATCTGGCAGCGTTAACAGTGCCAAAAGCCCTGCCCTTTTCCGAAAGCATGTTTGACAGCTGCAAGGTCTATGACGTGTTTGACAGCTGCAACATCTACGACGTTATTGACAGATGCAACGTCTAGGACGTGGTTGACGGCTGCAACGTCTAAGACGTGATTGACAGCTGCAACGTCTAAGACGTGATTGACAGCTGCAATGTCTACAACGTGATTGACAGCTGCAACGTGTACGACGTGATTGACAGCTGCAATGTTTACAATATAAATGCCATCTGCAACGTCTACGACTTGATTGGCATCACATGTTTGCCGGCGGATTGACAGCTGCAACTTCTAGGACGTTATTGACAGATGCAATGTCTACGACGTGGTTGACATCTGCAACGTCTACGACATGGTTGACATCTGCAACATCTACTACGTGATTGACATCTGCAACGTGTACAACATGATTGGCAGCTGCAACGTGTACGATGTGATTGACACCTGCAACATGTATGACGTGATTGACAGCTGCAATGTGTACGACATGTTTGACAGCTGCAAGATCTACGTGTTTGACAGCTGCAATGTCTACAACTTGATTGACAGCTGTAATATCTACGACATAAATGTCATCTGCAACATCTACAACATGATTGACAGCTTCAATGTCTGCCACATAATTCACAGCTGTAGCGTTTACATCATGAGAGATAGCTGCAACGTCTACAATGTGATTACCAGCTGCAGCATCTACCACGTGATTGACATCTGCAACGTGTGTGACTTACAGCTGCAACGTCTACAACATGATAGGCAGCTGCAATAGCTACTACCTGAGTGACAGCTGCATCATCTACAACATAATTGATAGCTGCGACTTGCTTGGCAGCTGCAAATGTCTATGTCGTGAATGACAGCGGTAAAGCCTACAACATGATTGGCAGCTGCAACGTCTATGACGTGATTGACAGCTGCAATGTCTACAATGTAATTGACACCTGCAACATCTGCGATTTGCTTGACAGGTGCAAACGTCTATGTCATGAATGACAGCGGTAACGTCTACTACATGATTGACAGCTGCAACGCTTCTGACGTGATTGACAGCTGCAACGTCTACGACGTGATTGACATCTTCAACATCTGCCACGTGAGCGACAGCTACAACGTCTATGATTATTGACAGCTGCACATCTACGACGTGATTGACATCTTCAACATCTGCCACGTGGGCGACAGCTACAACGTCTATGATGATTGGCAGCTGCAAAGTCTATGATGTGATTGGCAGCTGCAATGTTTATGCTGTGATTGACAGCTGCAACGTCTACCACGTGATTGACAGCTGCAATGTCTATGCTGTGATTGACAGCTGCAACGTTTAAGATGTGATTGACAGCTTCAAATTCTTAGACAAGATTATAGTTGACATGTCTACGACGTGACAGCTGCAAACTCTACGACATGATTTACAGCGGCAATGCCTTCGCCATTAGCACTAGCAACTACTTTCATGTCTATGTCAACAGTGTTAGTGCCAGCTGTTACATCTCTGACATTTAGGTCAACTGTTCCGTATACACCAGTTCCAACATCTATGACAAACTCCAGTGGCTATACCTCCGATGTCCTTGCCAACTGCAACAACTAAGACATTACTGCCAACTGTTATGTCTACAACATGAATACCAGCTGCAACGTCTATGGTGTGATTGCCAGCTGCACCATTCACAACGTGATGGTCAGTGGCTATAACAAGAACACCAGCAGCTACGTCTACCACGTGAGCGCCAGGGAACATGCCTACCACATGAGCGACAATGACAGCTGCTATGTCTACGACGGTTTGACATGCAGCTGCAACGTCTACAACATAGTGGACAGCTGCAATGTTTACGACGTCATGGACAGCTGCAACGTCTACAACGTTATTTCCAGCTGCAACGTCTACGACCTGATTGCCAGCTGCAACGTCTACTACCTGATGGACAGCTGCAACGTATATGACGTGATTGACAGCTGCTATGTCTACGACGGTTTGACATGCAGCTGCAACGTCTACAACATGGAGGACAGCTGCAATGTCTACGACGTCATGGACAGCTGCAACGTCTACGACCTGATTGCCAGCTGCAACGTCTACGACCTGATGGCCAGCTGCAACGTCTACGGCCTGATTGTCAGCTGCAACGTCTAAGACGTGATTGACAGCTGCACCTTCTACGACGTGATTGACAGCTGCAACGTCTACGACGATTTGACATGCAATCGTCTATGACGTGATTGACAGCTGCTTATGTCTACGACATGATTGACAGCTGCAACGTCTACGACGTGATTGACAGCTGCAAAGTCTACAACATAATTGACAGCTGCAACGTCTACGACGTGATTGACAGCTGCAAAGTCTACAACGTGAATGACAGCTGCAACGTCTACAACGTGATTGACAGCAGCAACTTCTACAACGTGATTGACAGCTGCAACGTCTACGACGTGATGGACAGCTGCAGCATCTACGACGTGATTGTCAGCTGCAACGTCTACGATGTGAAAGACAGCTGCAACATCTACAACGTGATTGACAGCTGCAACATCTACAACGTGATTGACAGCTGTAACGTTTACAATGTGACTGACATCTGCAACGTCTACGACGTGATTGACATCTGCAACGTCTACGACGTGAAAGACAGCTGCAACGTCTATGACCTTATTGACAGCTGCAACGTCTACAACGTGATTGGCAGCTGCAACGTCTACAACGTGATTGACAGCTGCAACGTCTACAACGTGATTGACAGCTGCAACGTCTACAACGTGATTGACAGCTGCAACGTCTACAACGTGCGCACCAGCTGCTACAACTCTCTTGAGCGCCAGCGGCTATGCCTTTGATGTGAGCGCCAGCGGCTACGCCTCAGACGTGAGCGCCAGCAGCTACGTCTGCTAAGTCCTAGAAGAACATAGTCTTAAAGTGCGCCAGCTGATATCGAGGCCAGCATCTATGCCTCCAACATGAGCGCCAGCAGCTATGTCTGCGACATCCCTAACATAGACTGGATGTGCGCCAGCTAGTATCAAGCGTCAGCGGCTAGGTCTAGGGCATGATTGGCATCAACAAGAACGCCATCAATGTGAGCATCATTAACGTGAGACCATTAATGTGAGCAACATCGCCTACGTCTGGGACGCGAGCGCCAGCGGCCACGTCTGGGACGCGAGCGCCAGCGGCCACGTCTGGGACGCGAGCGTCTCCTACATGAGGATCAGCTGCAACGTCTACGCCGTGATTGACAGCTGCAGCGTCTACGCCGTGATTGACAGCAGCAACGTCTATGCCGTGATTGACAGCAGCAACGTCTATGCCGTGAGTGACAGCGACAACATCTATGACGTGATTGACAGCAGCCACGTCTATGACGTGATTGACAGAAGCAACGTCTAGGACAAGATTGACAGCTGCATTGTCTATGCCTTGATTGACAGAGGCAACGTCTATGACGTGACTGACAGCGACGTCTGTGACGTGAAACCCAAGGAATTTTTGGGCATAAGGTGTGGGTCTTTTTGGAAACTAGTCCAAAACCAAGGTACATCCACATGAGTTAAGTCATCTTGATGTTCAAATCAAAGAGACATGTGTGCTAATAGTGTTTTAAGGTGGGGATTAAAACACAAGGCCAAAGAAATTTTCGGCATAAGGTATAGGTATTTTTGTGTTACAAGTCACAAAACCCTAAGCACATAAGTGAGACCCTATAAAAAAGGTGGACCAGTATAGTCTCTTTGTGTTTTCATTTCACAACAACACAAACTTCTTTAATGCCTAACTCAAGGATTTTTTCGGCATAAGGTATGGGTAAACTTGTGTATTCAACACAAGCACTCAGTGTGGATCTGTGTCAACACAACTAAGTTATTTAATGCCTCAAAGAAATTTTGGGCATAAGGTATATGTCTTGGTAAGAACTGGTACAAAGGAGTACAAAAGTACAACAAGACACACCTGACACTGACTTGACAGTTCACCTCACTCAAACCTCTGAGTGGAGAACAACCTCAACTGTCATTCTTCTATAACTGAGTTATAAGAGAATAAGTTAGGTGTCAACTACAAAGTAGCAAGCAAAGCTTTAAGTGTCTTGACTTCAACCAATATCTAGAGTCTGTCAAGCTGTATGACAGGTAGTAGTAGATATTATTCTGTCTTTGACCTATGCATAAGACAGTGGTAAGTCCTTCCTGGTTCTTTATTTTAAAAGTGTATTCACTAATAAAACAGAGATCAACAGTGTATAACAGGATAAATTTCTATCTCTGTAGATATGAGTTTATCCCATCACAATTTTATTCCTTATGAAGGCTCGTTTCGCTATTGAAACATTACTCAACAAATGAGGCAGCAGTACTGCACTATGAGCCAACATAACAAATAAAAAGCCAACATAAATCAGTGACTCAGTCTGAAATCCAAGATGGATGACTGGTCTTGCTGAATCATGCTAGCCCCTAGCAGCAACTAAGCTCTACACTATCTAAACTCCAATTTTTCACTATAACTGGATGACAAAATCCATATTATTGTGAAAACTGAACTATAATTGCACATTTGAGAAATTGCACATTTATCTGGATGACCATTCATCCTGATTTCCGAAATCCCCAATTTTCGCCCACCGGCGGATTTTCGGTCATATTTTCCTCCAAATTGCGGCAACCTAAAGAAATACATAAAATAATATCCTCAAATGTGCAAATATGTTACAAATATAAGAGATATTAAGGTCTTTTACCTGTTTAATCCTCCTGTTTTGTGGTGTCTTTGTTGCTGCTAGTGGGCACACGTCTTTCCTCCTCGGATTCGCGCTCAAATCTGCCCACCGGATGTGACGTCACCCTCTCCTGTGTCAGCAGAATGTTTACTGTACTCAAAGAAGAATTAACAGGTAGTTAGAATTCCCAAGCAGAGCTGCGCTAAGCAGGCTATTACAGTAGCTCTTACCTGTAGAGCCAGTCGTTCATCAGGTCGGCCCGTGAGTGGTTGTCGAGCGGTCCGTGGTAGCAGACGGCGGCTGCAGCCAGCAGAGCGTCAGCGGGGGCGGTGCGGATACGACCCCGGCTGGTCTTGAGTTCCTGCCTCCACAGGGTGTTCTGTGCTGCCATCTGTTCCATCAGGTTGTTGGCCTTGCTGATCCGCCGCTCTATTGTCTACATGTAGCAACATGGTATAGGCTGATGCACTTTATACAGTCTTGGAAGTACTACATACAGTTTATTACAACTCTAGCACTTGGTATTGAAGGATCTATATTTTGATGTACCATTCCATTGCGATATAGCACCGAGTTTTAAATGAGCGCCTGTCTTGTATAAGCGACTGAGGTATCAAACGACTGCCCTGCCACTATATCGCGACAGGTACAGTAGCATAGATCCATTGGACAAAAGATTCAAAATGAAATTACCCTGACGGACCACCTACATTTTACTGTCGGCATGCAATTTTGGTATTAACTCTAGTGATTTATATTAACTTCCACTTTTTTTCAACTACCGGGGTATACCTAAATCAGTTATAAAATTATATTTACAACGCTCCCTCATTCTCTACACTATGTTTATTCTGGACTACTCTAGAATTAGATACGTCAGTTTTCAACCAGTGGCCTGTAAGAAACAAATCTTTCGCATAGTGGCTCCATTTCTATGGGTAAAACTATATATATATATGTGTACATGAACGGTGAACAACTATCTATGATTAGTGGCGAGGAGTCATGCATTTCACAATACGATTCACATACCATCATTACCCTGGAAGATTTATGAATATTTCTCTAAAAATAGTTTAAAATAACATACCGGATTTGAAGGAATTGTATTTTGATTAAACAAAAGTACTTCTGGAAAAATTGGTTTAAGCTTCTAAAAGTTTTCAGGGGTGTGTAACTACTATAAATCTAATGCGCCAACTAGGTTAAAAACATATTGGTTTGTGCAGTCAGATTAATTCTTGATAGTGCCTTGACACCATGCATATACTAACCTTGTCATACCACTTATGCAAGCCCTTAGGTAACACAATAAATCATCAAATTAAATGCAGAATGTCACAGGCGGAAGAAAACAGGTAGAGGTCTATTTTTATTACATTTTTTTGCACTCATAGATTCAACCAATATTTTTTTAGGGGTGGGGGGAGGGGAGAGAGAGAAAGGGCTACTCATGGTGAAAATACACCTACCTGGATCTGCTTGTTAATGGTTTTAGATTCTGCTACAGACTCTTTGTGGGCTTGGATGCGTTGTTCGAGGGCGCTTTTAATGCGGTTTGCCTGCACACGCTTCTGACCGAGAAGAGCCTGGGCCTAAAACATAAACAGACACTTATTGATAAGTCAGTTCTTTCAGTCGTAGTGACATATGTTACATATCGATCTTTCAATTAGGCACCAGGAGATCATGTTTCGTGGCAAGTATTGCACACTTTTCAAATCCTTCATAGGGCTACAGTTCTTTAATGCACTTTGCCTTTTGTTACCATGTCATTGGCATGATGCACGACTAGCTGTAGCGCTGGCCAGTAGACTCACCAGGGCTGCATTCATGCATTATACAGACACATTGGGAGTGTATCAACTCGGTAGGGTCGGCCTGATGCATTGTGAGGGTTTAATGTAATGGGCTAGAGGAGGTTCTTTACCTGATTGAGTTGCTCCTGTGCTTCCTCCAGTCGCTTCACCTTAGGCTTCATACAACGTGAGATCTCGGCATACTTGTACACCGCACGCACCCAATGGCACATGCCTGCCGCAGCATTGCTGACCTGCAACACGTAATGGTTGGCATTAACACTAGAAGTATTACTGTAATAGGAGATAATGAATCCTTAGATAAGGACCATTTCCCATTATAATTATTTTCAGTAAAAAAAACCTTGTAAGTACAAAATTACTGTACTGGGATGTTTTCTTTAAATGACACAATCCCTCATACCTTTTGGACATTTTCCTTGACGAATGCAGGGTTGTGAATGTAAGTGCGGAGCTGGTTGAAGACCTCCTCTGGAACATTCTCCTTGTCGTAGCACTCCAAGTCCTTGAAGAAGTGGTCCCGCGTTAGGAGCATCTTTGCATCTAACCAGCTTCAAAAGAGTAAACCACAGAAAAGGGAAATGAGATGGGAATTGCAGAAGAATAGAAATATACCTATTTATTGAGTCAGATTCTGAATATAGTTTGATGAAATTTAGTGAAGAGGGTGGAATATATATTGTGGCTGCAGATGGGTCAAAAGCGACCTGGCGACCTGGGCTGTTTTGGAGGCGACTTTCGACCTATTGCAATAATAAAAGTGACCTGGCTACTTTTAGAGAAATTTGACAATGCTTTAGGGGGTCCAAAAAAGCGACTTTGTGACCTGGACCCCTTAATTTCGGCGACTTTCCGACCTCAGGGGGGGACCCCTCTGCACCCCCTATATTGGTCTACCCACTGGAACCTTGACAACCATAAAACTCGAACCCTCATATAAGCCACATCTATGTCCATCTATGGGTTAGACCCCTAAATTTGACACGGCAACATGGCCTTTTCTTAAAATCGACATGTGACATGAGGCCTAGTGACATGCGATATGAGGCTTAAAAAGATGGTGACATGGGACATGAACATTTCTTAAAATCGACATGGGACATGAGCGTTATCAAGCGACATAGACATGCAATATGGCCATTTCTTAAAATGTGCCATGGGGACCCTACCCACCCCCCACCCCCCACATCTCTACCTTAGGAATCCACACTGGAGTTCTGATTGGCGTATAAGTATAAGCTGCTGCTTTTACCCAGGGTTTTAATACATGGCCATTACTCACGTTGTGTCGACCTTGAAGAGGACGCAGACGGCCGACATGACGTACATGACTAACTGCGGCGGGGACGGGTAGGACTTGATCTCCTCCACGTCGGCTGCATTTATAGCGTTAAGGGCTTCTACTGCAGCCAGGTATGTGGGCTTCACCTGCAGGAGGAAGTAACATGCGGCAACCATTAACCATTTAAGGACGGCATAGTGCTTTGATGTCAGTTATAGTCATGATGCGTGAATACAGCCCTGGCGAGTAACTTGCTCATGCATCATATACACTCTCAAAGGTGCATCAACGCAGCGCTGATGAGTTACTCACCGGTGCTGTTTTGGTGCATGATCACGACAAATGCTGCATGAAGGCAACATGCCATCTTTAAAGGGTTTAATATTGAAATATGTCTGTGCCGCATCCATGTTAGCGCCATCTACTAAGTACAATATTCGAGATCACTGAATAAGTAGCTGACTATCACAAAGTGATTCACGTGAAATGATATCTTACCCAGTAAACAAAAAACGTTATACAACATTTTATAACGTTATATAACGTTTCTGTAAGACTCCTTACTATAGTGTAACGTTCTATAAAGTTTTCAAACGTTATTTTGACGTAAAATAACGTTTTTTTTTGTTAGCTGGGTAGTCTGTATTTACATATTGAGTAACTCACACTCTCAAACTCATGATGTGCCTCCTCCTTGAGCTCCTCCAGGGGGGCGGCCAGCTGCTCCAGGATGTCCTCCTGCGTCTTACACCGCTCTAACGCCTACAGGGGAAATATACAATTTAGCAAAGTCCAGGGATGAAAGTGACCAATCTAAAGAAAGAAGATCAATTGTCCAAATTGAGGCGCCTGAATAAAGGTTCCCTATAGCCAAGTACAGGTCTTTACCACATTAAAAAAAAACTTAAAATCAGGGAGAAACTGAAAACTTTCATCCCTGAAAGTCTAATCTCTGATAAAAGTGACCTGCGGTTGCTCTGAAAACAATTATCATTACATTTTCGATACAAGCCTTGTGAAGGGAAATAATGACTCCTTCACAGTTAATGTCAAGGGATTTTAGTGGTGGGTAATGTTTTTATCTCTAATCGACAAAGTGAAGCAAAAGTGTGGTTTGATATATTGCATATTTTAAAGGGGACACATGTTATGAAGTTATTTCTGATACAAATCCAATTACTTCGTAATTTATGATTTCAGGACGAACTCATCAGTTATATGTGATACACAGATGAAAAAAACGCCAAAGAACATAACAGTAAATGCCTCAAGACGATTGTGCCGAGTTATAGGTGTAGTAACTTGCTCATGCATTGTGATACACATGGAACATATGCACCCACGGGTAAGCTCTCCCACGTGAGAGGACAGACGTTTAGAGCGTTATCTTAATAAGACAATTAAGACAGTCTTAATAGTCTTAACCTTGGGTTAGCGAACCCTTTTTCCTACCCTAACATCACCCTAATCTATTACAACTACAAAAAAAAAGCCGGTTATGGTTGGCTAACCCATTAACCTACCCTAACGTCACCCTAATGTATTATAACTCAAAAAAAACACGAAATGATTTATTTTTAATGATGGAAGCGGCCCTGCGTAAGACACTGAATTTAAGACTTTAAGACTTAGGGAGTGGTCATTTTTTAACAACAGGGGGGGGGGGGTCGGTGGATTTTCGCGCGAGCAGGTCGAAATTTTTTTGTTCCCCCCCGCAGAATGGGTCACAAATGTTTGGGTCCCCCCCCCTAGGCAGGTTGAAAATGAGCGTGGCCAACCCCTTTGAGCTTTAGTAACGCGCAGGCTTTTTCGCTAAAAAGGGGTGTAATTTTTTTGGTCCCCCCCTCAAGAGGGGTCCAAATTTTTTGGTCCCCCCCCTTCAAGGGGTCCAAATTTTTTTGGTCCCCCCCCAAATCCACCAACCCCCCCCTGTTGTTAAAAAATGACCACTCCCTTAAGATTAAGATAACGCTCTAAACGTCTGTCTTCTCACCTGAGAGAGCTATCCAGTATTTGCGGAACATATCGTGTAAAATAGCATTATACAAAAAGGAGACAAGACACAGTTTGACGATAGTGCTAGGACTTTAAAGCACAGTGGTATATGGTACATGATGAGAATATGCCGTGTACCATGCATATAATAAATATCAACACATTAAGGAATGTTGAGCAAATTTAGTGACATCTACCTTTCACCATTTTGGGCTGCTTATTAAAAGTAGATTATAAGATAATGCTTTATCATGCCTCCTAAACACTTGGTAGAAAAGCAACCACTCCATATTCTTGTAGCCATTATAGAACATACTGTTTAAAGTCATCCCTGCAGTTGATTTAACACCTGTAGCTTATTTCTATCCAACTTCACAATGACCCCCCACCTACTATTATAGCACCCTTTTATGTGGAGATGTAGAGAAACTTTTACAGAAATGCACTCCTCCCCTCTGTGCACCTCCCCCCTCTGTGTGCCCTACTGCATGTAGAGATACTTACAGAGATGCACCCCCCTCTGTGCACCCCCCCCCCCTCTGTGTGCCCCACTGCATGTAGAGATACTTACAGAGATGTACTCCCCTCTGTGCACCCCCCCTCTGTGTGCCCCACTGCATGTAGAGATACTTACAGAGATGTACCCCCCTCTGTGCACCCCGCCCCTCTGTGTGCCCCACTGCATGTAGAGATACTCACAGAGATGTACTCCCCTCTGTGCACCCCCCCCCTCTGTGTGCCCCACTACTTGTAGAGATACTTACAGAGATGTACTCCCCTCTGTGCACCCCCCCCCCTCTGTGTGCCCCACTACTTGTAGAGATACTCACAGAGATGTACTCCCCTCTGTGCACCCCCCCTCTGTGTGCCCCACTACATGCAGAGATACTTACAGAGATGTACTCCCCTCTGTGCACCTCCACAAACTGCACATGTTCCTTGACGACCGCTTGAGCTGCTTGGTGTTTGGGTGCCAGGTTTGACACTTCCCGCCGATAGCATGCCACACTATCAAACGCCTCATTGATTTTAGACAAGCCAGCCTCATATCTCTCCATTTTGGCCTGAATCAATGGTCAATATTAGTATAACAAGTATCATCATATTGAGCTATTTTAGAGTCTTAACAATGTCTATTATATATGAATAAAATCTACCAGGTAAACATTCTACTCAATGCATACATACCTCAACCCTTTAATAAATACCTTCATAATCATGGTTTTAAAAATAAATCTCAGAGAAGGTGTGACTGACTGAGTGGTTTCCTTACCTTCTCTTGCTTATGAATGTTTGCAGCAATGACCTTAAAGACATGGACAAACTCCTTGAAAGTGAGGGGTGAGAAGATCTTGAGCGTGCGCTGCTGGTGGCTGTGCAATTTCTCTATGGCCCGCTTGGAGGCGTTATGAATGTAAGCCATGGCCTTGGACACCAGAGCCACTTGTTCAGTTTTATTCTGCTCGTTCCATGGTACCGGGATGTGGCTGGGGCGGTGGGAGTCCTGCAGCCACTGCTGGGCTACCATGACGTGTGCCTCAAACCGCCAGGGGAGGTAGACGTCCAGGGTACAACACTGCCGCAGCAGCACCGGGTACTGCGCCAGGCGGCAGTGCAGGCTCACACCATCCTCATCTGATATACAACAGCATCGACATTCAGGATTATTTTCTTTAAGTTACTATTGGTATTGCCAATTGGTATTGCCAATATAGACATGGTTCCAGCCTATATATATCTGTCTTGTGAAATATGCTTCAACAATGTTTATGATCTATTAATTTTAAGGATCAATGTAGACCTAGATGTAGGAGATGGTAAATATGTCTAAAATCATGCGATGCCAATATCTATTCCGCCTTAGCTAGATGATCAGTGGATAGCGCCATTTTCACTGGTACTAGGTCTATTCCCAGTACTCACACCAGTCAGCTTAGCCAAATCTCGTGGCCGAGATTAGGGTACAAGCAGGGTGCAGGTATTGTGAATAGGTCTTACCTGGACACTCCTCAGGTCACCTGTGTCCAGTATAGTGTAGTGGTTAGGACAGTGGACTCACAGTCCAGAGGCTGTAGGCTCAACTCCCTTTCAAGCCAAATTAGGTGACCATTCAAAAGTAAACCTTTTTCATATCTACTACTTTTGATGACTGTGGACCAAGCATTTTCGGTCAAATACATATTGATCAAGTTAATTACATTTGTAAGGGAATGGAGACGAATACCACATTGTTGATATTTCTCTATTTAATCTTAACAAATCCTCAAGGCTGGTACAATATACTCACTTCTACCAATTTAACCAAAATATATAAGAATAGAAATTTCTGAGATCTTTGACCATTTCAGGAATAGGATTGGGAGGGGTTTGAGCTTAGGTTCTTTGGACTATGTGTCCAGTGTCATAACCACTACACTATACTGGACAGGTGTTATAACTAGTGTCTAGGTACAAACCACTCACAGTACCCAGGTTATGACCCCTAAAACTCCCAATTTGGACATGGCAGGCACCAGCTTCAGCCAGTTCTAGTTACAAATACTTCTATCAGGCGGAGCCACTGTATCTCGCTAATGCGGAATAGCATACAACAAGGAATAAAAACCACCTTGTTCTCCTGAGCCTTTTGAATGCAATAGTGGTTTCAGAAATGAAGCAAACAAAGTGAATAAACTGATTTGGAAACTCACCAAGTGCGCTCATGCATACAATGACATGCAGATTTTGACGCACACGAAGAAGGAACTTGTTGAATGCTGCTTCGACCTTGTCGATACGTGTCACCTTGATCTGACCAGGTGTCATGAGAGTCGCAATGTTCTGGACTTCAGTCGCAGAATAGAGTCCTGGGCACTGTCCTATATGTGGAAAGGAGCAAACTGATGTAAAAGCATGGGCTATGGATACTCTAGAGCATTAAAAGAGGGATGCCATTTTATATTTTCTCTAGGAATCTTGTCCATAACCACCTATTACGTTCACTCAAGATAGTGAGAGAGAAAGAGATACCACATGATTAGTTTTATTACATTCTTCTATAACCATCTGTATGCTAAAACATGGGGACGTCCATATGCCACGCCCCCTTCCCATCCCCATGGCATATAGTGTGGCTGTATGCCATAGCCTGTGACGTCATTCAGGGGTATGGAAAGAATAAAAAATCCACTCAGCAGGTTACATCTGCACCATACTTTACTCATTCGCTATGGCCTCGTGTGATACGAGCCAGTTCTAATAAGTGAAGAACGGTGCAAACGTATCTCACCGTCGTTGGGCTTTGTCTATGTATGTGAAACATAATATGTACTTCACTACTTATTACATGCAACATTTCAACCATGAAAATACCAGCACAGATATAGTGTAGTTCTTACATGTTCTATGTTAGACGCTGAATATACAAAACAGTCTAATGAGTACAAAGGTCAAAGCATGCATATACAATGCTTTTACCCTCGGTTGGTGAGTGGGAAGAAGAAAGCAACATAACTTCTGAACATAAGGCAATATAAATCAAATAGAACAATTTGCACATTCATATATATGATGTTCAATAGTAAAGTGTATCCCATAAGAGATAATCCCAAATAAAAACTGTATGTTAGGTCTAACTATGTACTCCCCTGCGGTCCTACAAGAAGAGTCCACCCATATGATGAGCAATGCCCGCTGTATGCGCTGAGACTACCACTACGCTGCGCTATATGTACATACCGGGTAGCCTGCCCCTGCATTCTCTCTACTCTCCACACTGACTACTACCACTACAGAAACCACCATAATACAAGAGAGAACTTCTGCATATCAATTAGTGATAATTAGAGTAGTTTAAAAAATCTAAAATCAATATCGAATTTTTTCAATGTCCTATGAAAATTGTTTGTATAAGCGGTGTGCAAAGTTCTCCATTGCAGTATATCGGTAACAAGGAATCTAACCAGAACCTCTGTCAGTGGTTAAATTGGGGTTTCTATGGAATTGAAATGTAACTGGATGAATAGTAAGAGATTTGTCTCTAGATGTACCGCACCTTGGTCTTCATTTATACCGGGACACATGCCTGAAAGCAAATGTTGTTAACCATGTTACACATCAATACAATTCCCTCACAGTCACTCAAAGTATTCCACTACAACCATATATATACCCAGATATGGAAACATCTAAGTTGGTTTCTCCCTAACGGAGTGGTCATTTTTGGTGGATTTTTTTGGGTTTTTTTTGGGGGGGGGGCACGAATTTGGACACCTAGGGATGGGGGGGGGGGGGTATATAACCTTTACAGCGAATAAACCTGCGCATAATCTATAACTCAAAAGGGTCGGCTGAAATCATTTGACCTCATGGGGAAGGGGGGAAAGGAAAATGTCGACCCCTCTTGCGGGTCTGAATGAAAAGATTCTGGCATGCTCATGCGGAAATTCTTCAACACTCCCGTTATAAAAAAAAAAGTACTGCACCCGTTATAAAAAAATAAGTACTGCACAAATCGACTCTATATAGTATCAATTGACTAAATTGCAGTTAATAATGTACTTTAAAATGATCCTTATCTGTGTTTTGACCTGCAGATACCTGAACCCCTAGTTGCTACAATCAGCTCTGGGTGGCACATACCTTCATTGATGAAGGCACAGACGTCCTGGAGGCAGCGCGGCCCCATAGTCTCCTTCACCAGGAGCACCATGGGGCGGTTCTTAATCGCCGCCAGACGACTGCAGGCCTTCAGCGTCTCCTGTAGGCTCAGCCGGTTATCCTCCGCGCTCTCATGGATCGGCGGCTCAAACAGCTACGTAGAGAGTAGTACAGCGACATGTAACAACTTTTTTAATCATTGTAGTCAGTATGATGACAGTTTTCTATCAAAGACCACTACAGAAATGTGGTATGTTAACAGAATTCAAAGGCTAAAAAACAGGGTCTGATTCTGATGGAAGATGGTATGGGCCAGCTTATGTAACAGTGTTAATGGCCAGTGAGAGCAAGTCACAGTTTTTTCAGAGACTTTCAAAGACTTAAACGCTACTGCCGAACAGCATTATGAATGTGCCATTTACCTTAGCACCTGTGATGTGGGTGGCGAGCCGGACCAGGGTCGCGCGGCCGGTGCAGTAACTCAGACCCAACAGCAGCGCATGGCCACCATAAGTCATCTATCACAAAGAAACAACCACACTTTTTGTATACCTACAGGTTACAAATGGTTTACATATAGATCCTTACAACACAGACGTCAACATAATAACGCTCACAGTTTCAATACAATGTTACGTGTCTTTCTAGATTGTATGGGTATCAAACTTCAGTAGAGAAGGTTTTATATAGAGGAAATTCTCAACAATGCGGGTTAAACAATTTTCA
Source organism: Harmothoe impar (assembly GCA_947462335.1). Classification (NCBI taxonomy): domain Eukaryota; kingdom Metazoa; phylum Annelida; class Polychaeta; order Phyllodocida; family Polynoidae; genus Harmothoe; species Harmothoe impar. The sequence continues at coordinate 54,937,805 of OX381715.1, forward strand.
CAAAGTCTAGATGCGGATAATACAAAAGTTTTGAGAGTAGAGTACGGCACTAAAATAACATTTTTCAGACCCCTTGGTCATACGGTTCTCCCAAAGGCTGGGTGCAGGTTGTACGCGAAATGCGGGTAATACACAAGAATTTGCAGTATGTAGCATTTTGAGAGATAATAAACTGAAGGGAACTGTTTTCTTGACTGACTTACCAGGGTGCGAACCAGCCTAGTGATGTGGCGGACGGCATCCTCAAAGAAGACAAGGTCCAGCTTCTGGTTGGTCTCCGAGTTGTACAAACCGAGACAAGTGTTGAGCGCAGTAGACAACTGTTGGTAGGTGGCCTCCGAGTAGCCTGAAATAGGTGAGATTCTCAAATACAGGCTAATGTTACCAAAGGCACAGCATACAGGGATAAAAGTGACTGATCTCAAATAAACTTAAAATGTTCAAATTGATGCGCCTGAATAAAGGTCCTCTATAGTTAAGTACAGGTCTCTGCAACAAAAACAACTTGAAACGCTTGAAGATATTCATTTCTGATCATAGTTTGCAGCACCTACCTCTCTCAGCAGGGATGCCGTACACCTGGGCATGTGTCGCTTGTATGAAGCGCGTGAAGATGAAGCTGGTATAGAGCTCGGCCGGCGACTTCACCTTTAATGCAGACAGGACATGTATGCAGGCGAGATGGAACATGAATTGTTATATCTAAGGGATATTTCATGCCATCATACAGAAATAGAATACCAAAATAGAATAAAGGCAGTGTTGGGGTCGCATATAGGTGGAAAGTGGTTTTCACCTAGATCCACCAGGAATCAATACAGGATCTCTGGCACCGATTTCCAGGATGCTAACTGTTACACCACGGACCTCTCTGTCCATTTACACACGTCCCACATTACTGGATTGATACGGGAGGGGCGCAGTGATTACCCTAGCGTTTCACCCCTTCGGGCTTTCCACCAGGGCTTGGGAATTACGAAGCCAATAGAGCAGCTTAAATCCACTTCAAATGCGTTCCGTTCATTACAGATAGAAACTTGCATCTCTTACCTGATCTTTGGTGAGCAGTGGTCCTGCATATCGCAGAATCTCCTTGTCAACGAGCCCAGTTTTGAAGGTCACGCCCCGCTTGGACCCTTTCTGTGACCGTGGAGTACCCGTTGGAGTTCTAGTGCTTGGTATGCCAGGGCTCACCGACTTACTGGAGTTTACTGATGCTGGAACATTATTGAAGTTTCATAAGATTTGTGGTTCAAACTGTTTTACATTGCACCTTCCAGGGATTCTAAAGTGTAAATCGTCAGCAGGCCATTTAATATAACAATATACACGTTTAGTTGACCTATCCACTATCATACGTTGTTGCACCGTATATTTTTTGTTTATTTAATTGGTAAATGTGGTAAATTCCCACATATCACCCGCATCCCGCTTATAACGCGCACTTTAAACCTTGCAATTGTGTATCGCCCCCACCTGGGTTTCTGGTTTTCGTATAACCCATAGGTTATACCTAAAAATTGATGGCAGCTTAAATTGGGCGATATGTTTCATGTAAATCACTCCTTTTTTTATAGAAATGTTCTCAAACTGAATTTGACAATGTGTGGTCTAAATATGTACTATGGCAAAGTAAACGTGCACTAAGAAGGAAGACAAAAAAAGGGGAAAAAATGAAAAAACGAAGGACTAGCTGTGCTAGATGCACAGAATACATCATCCCTTCTCTGTAAAGAGGCAAACTAAAATCAGCAAGGTTAGGTTAATTTGATGGGAAATATAAAAATGAATTACACAAAATCAACATAATCTTGGGGGAGTTCAAAATCTTAACAAAAAGAATAAATCGGTTCATTTTGATAATAAACAATTCTGTAATAAACATTTTGTGCAGAAATAAAGGAAAACTTAAATCACACGACATGTTTATGTATCTCTTTTTCTATACGTACAACTCCCTCGTCGTCTTCTACGGGCAAATGCATTTTTGAATTTCACCGCATACGCAAGAAGCAGAGAAGTTTTGGCAGTCTTCTCAGGATCCGAATCACTTGCGCCTGTTGTATTTAGGTGTCAGAAACCAATGCCACGTGGGATATAGTAGGCTGCTATTCAACACGTGGACTTTCCATATAGACGTGGAACTATACTTTAAACGGCATAATGCTGTTTAAGACGGCTTAGATCGTGTGTGGTATTTAAGCATTGCGTGAATATGCACTTTTAACATTTACAAACATTTTGTTGTCAAGCTGATTCCTCTGGTTCAAGAAGCACATCTATTCGTTCTTTAATAATATACTGCCCTTTTGTCGTTCCAATCTAAATCAATTACCATACACATGTATATATGAAATACAGGCTACATAGTAGTTTAAAGAGTGTATATAACTGGACTTACTTTGATGTGCCAATTTCCCTCTACTGGTCGTGCTTGTAGCAGAGGTCTTAATGGTCGCGTCTTTCATTTTGTTCGTGACAGGTGTATTTGGAGCTGTAAAGGGGCAGGTATTTGAGAATTGAGGGAGAAAAATAGAAAAAAATATTATTCTAAACCCCAGGTATACTTGTCACCCATGCACATGAGTAAAATGATGATACAACTGAGCCAAAAAATTAAAGAAGAAAGCGAACAGTGATTCAAAATATATTTTTTTTAATATATTTCTAAGTCAGTTAAGAAAATAATTATATTGCCTCTAATTTACACAATCATGTTGTCCTTTCACACCAGCAGATAATATGATATGACATAATATTAAAGTAGAATACCTGTTGTCTGAGAAGTACTATCTTCCTCTGATTCCTCTTCTGATTCTTCGCTGCTCTCTTCGGTTGAAGACACAGATATTTCAGATTCAGTCGTAACATCGTCGTCATCACTTGTGACTGCCGTCTCAGCGTCGGTGGTCACCCCGTCGGTGGTGTCAGCGGCCGACTCCTCCATCTTGTCCGTCACCACACGGTCAGAGCTGCTGGAACTCTCTAATTGTGGAGAACAAAAGGGAGTGCTTAGATTATTGAGGATCTTGCTGATACGCTTTCATTTGCTGCGAGCATCCGTACTTTTTTTTTATGGGGATTTTCCTACGGGATTTGCACATGGTTAAATTTGAAAATAGTATCATTAGAATAAGGCATAAGTGGACAGACTCACCCGAGAGCGTCAACAAAATAATCTGTCCAGTCTTAAACTTTCTTAAACTGTCCAATCTTAAAAACATTTAAGATAATAACATTGATTTAAGAATGTACTGTTTTGTATTGCCACCTAGTGTCACATACCCACACTATGCTAGCTGAGGTTTGCCTTTATAGTATATACCCTACACCCAGATGAGACAACATAAACGTCTAAAACCAAAAAAAAAAAAAAAAAAATGGGGGTTGGGGGGCAGAGCCCCCCATTACATACTAGCTGACTAGCCTATCCTACAATGGACTGTGTAGTCTGACCAGTGGTTCATCACTGGTGCTATCTAGGGAAGAGAGGGGTAGAACCGGTTATCTCAAATAAATGTTTTGTTTCAGATAGTCCATTGACTTTAAGATAGTAACGTTTTTAAAATTGGCCTTTTAAGATTGGACAGATTATTTTGTTAACGCTCTCATGTGAGTCTGTCCCGTCAAGCTAGAATAAGGGTTACAGAACTAGTACAAGGTATACAGATATAAGTATTGTCACATAATTTTGTTTGTTTGTTTGTGTTGTTAACATCCCATTGACTAATGCAGAGGAGACTTTATATTTAACTTTTTCATAAGTAAAGGTAGGCCAAAAGCCTACCTTGGATGATAATATTCACGATGATCGTGTCTATGAGATGAGCTGAAGACAGAAATCCTGGTCATAAATATTTACCGGAGCAAGGGTTCTTTAACCTCAGACACCACATGGACATGGTGTTAGAGATGTGATGGTACTTTATATCCCGAATACCACATCTAACCTTACTTGTGAAGAGAGCAATGAAATAATTTAAACTGACCTTCATTAAGTGCAATAGTTATTCCAACCCTGTCTGTTTCAACTAATCCTGGCTCGTCGGCTGTCGTTGCCGGGTCGGCAGAGTCCAGTTGACCCGATGGTGGCTCTATAGAGGCGGGTGCGATAGGCGCCGACTCAGCACGGTCACCAAACGGCATAGTGTCCGGGGTAGCGCTAACAGGTATCGCAACATCCATCTTCAGCTCACGGAGCTCCTCTGACGTCATACCTGTAGTCTCCCGTGACGATAGCAGGTCTGACGTCGTGGGAACCTTCAACCCTGACAGCTGTCAAGTCCAAAACCGAACATTAGTCTTTAAAAAAAACAAAAAACTAAGCATTCCTTTAGCCTACATAAAAGTTCTGTCTTGAATATCTCCACAACTAAACAAGGTGGGGGCATACACTTGAGTTAATTCACTTTTTACATAAAATCATTGATTTCTTGACTTTGCATTAATAATTCTTCCCACCTGGACACTGTCCTCTGGAATAGTTGTCATCTTGTCACGTGACTCCTCAGTGGCTGTACAGAACCTCTTGCTGACCACCTCATCCAACAGGTGTTCAAACCACTGCTGATCTGTGTGAGCATCAACAAGACACTGTTAGATAGACATCACAGGCAGTTAGGGTTACCACAGTAGTGCAACCCATGAACAAGACACTATTATATAGATATAGCAGGCAGGTAGGATTACCATATTAGTGCAACCCATGAACAAGACACTCTTATTTAACATCACAGGCAGGTAGGGTTAGGGAGTGTTCATTTTTTAACAACAGGGGGGGGGTGGTGAGTTTAGGGGGGGGGCGTAAAATAACTTGACCCCTTCCGAGGGGGGGGCGTAAAATAACTTGACCCTCTTGAGGGGGGGGCGTAAAATAACTCCACACCTTTGGAGGGGGCGCGATTTGTCGCGCCGTGACGCTGAATACTTAAACTCTTCACTTTTTCTGTAGAAATGCCATAAAATGCAGCAAATTACTTTGAAAATCATAAAATTTTCTTGCGACACTTTGTGTCGCACCCGTTAAATCTTACAATTTTACTTTGTGAATTTTAAAAATTTTCACTTGGGGGGAGGGGAAAGAGTGTGCACTGTAGTCCTGCATTTGCCAGTAATATGTGTGTTTTCAACAGGCCAGTCTACCGGTTGATGGTTTCTGCTGATATATCAGACCAGACTACAAAAAAAAATCATGTCTATGGAGTTTGGAAAAAAGGGACATGGTTGGGCAGCCCCGTCTGGGCACCAGCTATGTGTGAAAACAGACAGTAGATTGCACCATTTTAATTCTAGACCTTCAAAATTTCCAGAAAAAAATGTGTTCCCTCGTATCCCAGCCCAGTGGCAGCAGAACGGGGGGGGGGGGGCAGCAGGGGGCCCAGGCCCCCCCAAAAAATAATTTTGTCCCCCCCAACTTTTTGGGAAACAAACTCAGAAACCCCTAGAAAACACTAATCTCAGGATAAAATTCCTAAAACTTTATCATATGGCAAGCTCAAATTCCATCAGAACACATCAAATTAAGTGTAAATTCTCAAAAATCTCTAACGATTATTCAAACCACTCTTTATGCACCAATTTGAAGGGGAAATTCTTAAACAGACTCCTATTTGTTACTCAACACCCATTAGGTTTTGGGACCTGGGCCCTCCCAACTTTATCCACCTTCCGCCGCCCCTGCAGCCTTGATCCCAGCCCTAAAGATGCAGGCTGATGCAAATTATTCGTTATCTAAATAGTTTAAACATCTGCAGAGCAACCCTAAGCTATCCAGAATTACACAAGATGAAACTGTTTCCTCACTTGTTGTTCAAATCTATAAAATGAGGATGAATTCAAATCCGAGCCTTAATATATTCTGTGCCAAATAGCACAGTTTCAAGTCTGGATGTTCACAATTTTCCACAAAGGTCTTTACATTCAAAAAGAAAGGGGCTGAATTCACTGAAGCCTAGACCTTCAATACTTAGCCCTTGAAAATATGTCCCAGTGCCATTGACTGAGGAGGAATCCAGATCTGAGCCTTTATACAGTCATGTTTACCAAAATAGGACTACACTAGATTGCCCTATTTCAAGTCTAGCCCTTCTAAAATCTTTCCTTTTAAAAAATGAATTTCCAGTACCATCAACAGAGGATGAATACTGGTCTGAGCTTTAATATATTGTGTGCCAAAATTCACTATTTCAAGTTTAGACCTTCAGCATATTCCAAAGCCTTAGCCAAAGATTTCTGCAGATTGGACTTCCATATTATTGCGATAAAGCACCAGGGGGGCTCTTCATTTTGGCGGGCTGTTACCCTCGTGCTTATACAAGAACCTAGTTTTTACAATTGTCCCAGCCTATAGATGACAATATGGGTCTGGCCCTGCTCTATGGGGGCTCTAAAACCCAGCAACAACAGACCCCTAAACCCCTGCCAAAATCAATCAGAATGCACCCTTTCAAGTCTAGACCTTCAGAATTTACTTTATTGGATATGGCACCAAACCCTCTTGGTTTGACTGCGGCCCTTTTCTTGCAGTACTAAAGGTAACATACTTTAACATCACTATATTGGAATTCCCATCAACAAAATTGTCTCATCAATGCACCCTTTGATTGGCAGGTAGAGGAACAATTTACTCATCTAAAATAGATTTTTTTTTGTAGTAATTCCAACCGAATCGAACATATTATCCAGTTTAAAAAAGGGAACTGTTGTGCGCCTAATAAATGTTGGATGAAATGTTAGTGTGGTTTGCATCATACTCCTATAGTTCAGTACATGAACCTATTCCAAAAACCAACGATAGAAACCAAAATAGTGATCATGAAATCTACTCAGGGTGCTTCATCATACGAGATAGGTTGTTACCAACTGTTTGTTTCAAACTAGGACTAAACTACCTTGTTGGTTGACCAGACCACCGGTTTAGATCAAGGCCATTCATTTTTTAATTTGACCTTGAGAGCAATACCTACAAGGAATGATTGACCTGTAATGTTGGCATTTATGGAACATAATACTGAACAGTAATAGATTGTATTGAGTAACATTATAGTTATTCAGAATTCTCAACTTGTGGGTGTACAATCCAGCCAGGATTCAACCAGCTATTCCTATAAAGCTTTCAAAATGCACATGAATACACCATTTGACTTCTAGATTCTGATTCAGCCAGGAGACGGATATGCCCTCTGACCCCCTTCTGAGGCACTGCACTTTGAGTATGATTATGATTTCCTGGCAGCCGGGTAGATACTGTGTCCCTAATATTCACTTGAATTTGATGAATCCATAGATCAAAATTAAAACTTGCAATGTGTGTATTTAATGGCCATTTCTGTAAAGATATTTACCATAAAACCCTCCCTTAAGACAACCTCACCGTTAAGACGACCCCCTCGTATGAGAAAGAACTGTAAAAGGTTTTCTCTTTAAACCCATTATTTTTAAGAAAGCCAGGCCTTTAAGACGACCACCTAGTTCGGGAAAATATATCCTAAAATAAGTCTGTCTTAAAGCCGCACTGAACCCACGACGTCATTTGCGTACAAAACTCGGCAGGTTAGGTCCTGGGTTTAGTGCGCCTTTAAAGGAGGGGTTTTACTGTACATGCCATGAAGCAACATAGGGATACAGTCAGGCGTCAAGCCGACGACGGACCGGCGATCCTCGGCCAGCGGCCACTATTTGATCTGTTTACAAGAGGATAAAATTCATCCACTCTCAATCTGTAAGACGCAAGACTGGATAGGAATTGTAACTATATCCTATATATGAAATATAGATTCATTTCTAAGTAGCTCTGACGCGATACAGCACAAATTAGTGCGGAAAAATTGAAAGGGGGGGGGGCGCAAAATAACTCAGCCCCTCCTGAGGGGGGGGCAAATTTTAATTTGGCCCTTCCCGAGGGGGGGGCGCAAAATAACTTACGCGTCAAAACGAAAACTCACCACCCCCCCCCTGTTGTTAAAAAATGAACACTCCCTTACCATATTAGAGTAGGTAGCAGAGGTAACATTTCAGTAAAGTTGTTTCTTTTCACATATACTATTGAATGTGTCACTCACCTTCTCCATCAAAGATCCTATCTCCAAATGTGCGTGTGCACTCATGACACCAGAGTCGTGTGATTGAACGAATGGTGGACTGGGTAGGTGACAGTGGCAACATATCGACTGAAGAAATGCCAGCCCAGCTTTCAGATCGCGCTCGCAATAAATCTGTGATTGGTGTGTGCAGACCCAATGACGCCAGTGTAGCTCGCTCTACACAAAGTAAAACCATACATGACTAGGTAATTCAAGTGTTTTACTAAAGCAAAAGAAAATACATGAACTGAGTTGGCGCAAAGATGATTTATGCTGTAAAGAGATTACCCATGCTAATTAAAATGATATTTGTAGATAGAAGTATCTAGATTCAATCAATTCAATCATATTTATCTCCCGAATATATATTGTTTTACAGATTATGTGACAATACTCACTTTCCCGCATGGATTGCTCTAGCTCTTTGTCCTTCTCGCGGCGTGCCTTTGGCTTGGGTTTGGGTTTAGCCTTTGATCGGGGTGAGAGCAGCAGCATACCTTCTACCACATGTGCTAGGTCATGCAGGGTGAACACATAGTGAGCGCGAGCAGGACTGGGTCGCAACCTCTCCTTCACTGCACGGAATACATCCAGCAGGCCACGCACACAGGCCTAGAACACAGCCATATTACAGATAATGATATATGTCAATCAGGTTGTGGTTTTGTTGTCTTTTCTAGATGAGCTGGTGTAGGGCCTTTTCTATGTTTGGTATCAATGGCATTCATCTTTTTAGTACTTCGGAACTACTTCCATCAGCCTAACTATCTGGCACAGAGAAGGTATCACAATACCTTATAATTATATGACTGCTTCAAACTCACCTTAGCGAGTTCAGGTTGGTGATCCAGGCAGTTGGAAGGGAACTCCTCTAACCATGTCTGTACCGTTTTGTTGTGCATGGCATAGAGTGTAGATTCAGACGGTGTGAACATAGTCAGTACGGTGAAGAGTCGCGTCAGGCGGGGAGACATGGCGTGGGACACATACCCATAACCTGAACCTACAGAACCAAGTCATGAACAGTATAGATATATATTATTTTATATATATATATATATATATATATATATATATATATATATATATATATATATATATATATATATATATATATATATTATATAGATGATAACAATATACCTTGTCAGGCTAGAACCTAAAAGCCAGATTATATCTTCATCATTGATGTCAGCATCATAGAATTTCTTGTGGTTCGTGATCAACTAGCTGATTGTTGTGACTTCATACTTTGTCTCTTAATGGAGAGCATTTCCCTCACCGGCAGTCAAGTAGGAGACTATGTCAATGGCCGTGTTTTGTACTGGCTGACATAGAGCGTCGCCTGTCCACTAGGGTGCTACCACTATCAGTGTGGTCGGCTGGGTCAGCCTTAAGTTTACCAAGATAGTACTTTACAACTTCTACTTCAGACAGGTTGTTCTAGTCCATCGCCTGTTTTAGTATAGAATGCACCTGTACACTACCACTTATTATTACTATGTGGTCAGGTGTTTCAGACTTGTTTCTTCTCTAAGATGTATGAGTATTATTACAATTTAAATTCTAATGAGACTAAAACCCCTACCTGGGGATCCCGGGGTTGAGGCCGCACACAGGAGGTCGATGTCAGGCAGTGTTACAAAGACGTGCCGGGACCGGTCATACGTTCCTTTCTGGTTGACCAGTTGGCGAAGCAGCTCCAGGATGGGTTGTGATCCTTTAATTTATATCAGAAAAGTTGTACATGGGTTCTGTTAATAAAGTCTATTACTTGTACTGTTGTTTTTCCATGCCAGGGTTCTCACACACATTTCAGATTGAAATTCCATGATTCTCCCAGATTTTCCACGACCAAAATAAACCATTTTTCCTGACGATGATTTATATTTACTGCAGCATTGCAATATAGCACCGGAATGTCTTAAATTTGCTGTGGAAAATGTCTTAAGTGACCGGTACATTCCTATGGATTAAGCACTTCCCCCTTTGAATCCATGACTTTCCCAAGATTCCATGATGATCCTCTGACAGCTTTCCCTGACTTTCCATAACTCAATCATGGGAATCCTGCCATTGCTAAAACATGCACATGTATGAACAATATGTTAGAGAGGACACCCACCAGCCTCATCAATGGGTGCTGTGTTGAGGTCATCAAGGAAGAATAGATGCCGACCCTTCTGGCCTTGGCCGAGTACTGTCGAGAAGCCAGGCATTTTCTGTTGTCGTGGTTCGTGAACTCTAGCCATGATGGTGCTGTACACTGATCGCACACCGAGCCCGGGTGAGATGGGCATCCGCGTGTAGGGGTGTTTCACCTGAACCATATACTGTAACGATAGAAGTGCAAAATTGAAAGTACATATAAAGCAACCGGGAATGTCATGTAGACATCATTGTTTGCTGAATATTTAAAACTTGCTATAGCATACAGATAATGTTAACCAGGGATAGTACTATACCTCATGTGTTAACTGATAAATAATCAGGGATAACATGTTGCACCCCTTTTTCCTAATTTTCTGAAGGTCTTCCATACCTCGATGAGTTTGGTCTTGCCAACTCCTGGGGCGCCGGTCACAAGTACAGGCTGCTGGGCACCCAGCAGTAGGTCGATCAGGAAATTGTAGCGGTCAATCTGGTAAAATTAAAAGGAGTTGATCAAAGTATTGAAGAGAAATATGTTGTAGTAATGAACTTTTACAGATGCTTGAGCTATAAGCACAACAGTTTCAAAACAGTTGTCACAGTCTGTTTTGTAGGTTATAATCTAAAATTTAGCTTATTACATTATACTAACCTCAGGAAGTACAGTGTAGTGTGTAGCCACCCCTCGGGCACGCTCCAGTGTCCGGTCTGCCCAACGTGTGAACTGTCCTGTCTTGAAGTCTACGTAATACTCATAGACGGTGCCCATTTCAGGTACTATTATCGGGTGTGCTGCTTTACTGAGCGTCTCGCGGGCAAACTGACTGAACTTTTCCATACAGCTGTGGATGAACAACAAGGGGGCAATGTTATAGGTAGTCATCTAGGTTTAGATGAGCATTTCAAGTTCTGACAGTAGCAAGTCAAGAATTATTTAAAAGACATATCAATCTCACCTGTCATGAAGTCCACCACCAAAACCCCAGATGAAGGCAAAGGCAAACATGCTCTTCAACATGCTGATGTAGTTTGGTATAAGGTCCTCTACACGCGACATACTGGTCTTACGGCCTGACGGTGTAGTGCTCTCCATAACTGTCCCACGCGGAGTGCGCACAGTTGTTGACCGGTCCAAGTTAGCTACAATAGTGAAATAGTGAAATAGTGAACTTTATAAATGGTCCTGAGTTTCCATATACTGCAAACTCTGAATATGCTTCAACCCTCTCCCTTTCAACAGATTCAAAGACACCTTTTCAATCTTAGATACTAAAAATTCATATCTCAAACGTACTTTACCATTTTGTTGAAAAACACATAACTGCAATACCCCTTCCTTAATATGGGTGAGAAAAAACTTCTTTTGCTTACCCTGTGGAGTACTTTCCGATCCCAGTATTTGTTTCTCCACTTCGTCCCGTTTCAGATGGCGATCTAGTATGGCGGCCATCAGTCTGATGAATGACATGACCTCTTGCAGCCCGGACACTGTGCCGGCTGCAGAGCCACTCTTACTGGCCGAGTAGCTCAGCGAGGACTGGCAGTCCTTGTGCAGGAAACTCAGTGTGGTGTTGAACACACTGCTCACTAGAGAACTCAGCACCTGCCAGCTGGAAAATGTGGGTATATGGAAATTATCAAAGTGAGACAGCTGATCGTGTGATGAAGCTGGAAGCTGATAACTACTTAGATACAACCATTTACTATTCAACTCCCAAAATCAGTTTTCTATGTACTATGGTTTCAACGTGATGCAATATACACTTTTCATGTATGTTACTACTCTAGCTCTAATTAGTACCACTACTACGCCTATGTACTTCTCATCTACAACTCCCTCTCGAATTTTTACTTTTCATGTATTATCATTATCCACTTTACACCTTTCATGTACGTCTCACTCTCCAATGTACTTTCCATGTACTAGGTACCATCTGTACTTTCCATGTACTACTCCCTCTGGAAATTCCACTTTTAAAGTACTACTCCAATATCAGGTCCTATTTTCATGTACTACTCCCTCACCAATTTCCACTTTTCATGTACTACTCCCTCACCAATTTCCACTTTTCATGTACTACTCACTCACCAATTTCTACTTTTCATGTACTACTCCCTCTCCAATTTCCACTTTTCTTGTACTACTCCCTCACCAATTTCCATTTTTCATGTACTACTCACTCACCAATTTCCACCTTTCATGCACCTCCGTAATTTCCACTGTTTATTTACAACTCCCTCTCGAATCTCCACTTTTCATCAGCTACCTCCTGCACAACAATGCTTTAAACAATCTATAATTCTATAGTTTGACTTGTATGAACTACTTAATCTCCAAGTTACTTACCCTGCTGTATTGAGGAGCCATTGTTGTTTGGCAGTCTGGCCCCAAGCCTCAAACAGACCTTTCCAACTGACCATCTCCGGGTTACAGCACAGCACAGCGCACTGACCAATCACAGATGGTGACGCATTCGCAATGTCTCCTACCTCGAAGATCAGGGATGTAGCTTCTGTGCGTGCAAGACAAATAGGGTTTTACTTCTTGGTGCGATGTTTCAATACAAACTGATTTCGCTTATAATATTGTAAATAGAACAGTTGAGTATTTAGTAAAATAGTTTACTAATATACAGCAGTCCAACATTATAGCACTCCAATGCACTATATGGATATATATCTAAAACTGGACATCGACATCCATGTAACAGAATCCTTCTAACATAAAGCTATATTTAGTAGAAGTAGAAATCCATGAATATCTATATGAAGGAGGACACCATGTTCATGCTTATGAATATGTCTGTGTGTATGTTCATTTCAAAATTCACGATTGCAACCATTCATTGAATGCCACCATGCTTTCAATGTAATCTTGAATTGCAGTTGCAGTAATTTGATACTAATAAAAAAAATCTATTCTATTTTTCTTTCATGAACAGTTGGCATCCCATAGATTCAAGACCGCTATCACTCATTAAATGTCCCGATGCTTGAAATGCAATCTTTACTTGTAGTTGCATTAATTTGATAAAAAAACCAAATCCAATTTGATTTTTCCTTCATTCAACCCATTCAACATGGCTACCATTTACTAAATGCCACAATGCTTTCAGTGCAATGAAGAATTGTAGTTGCATTAATTTGGTATCTATTATAAGAAAATTTCTATTTGATACCTTTTTCAAACACAGTTGGCACCCCATAAGTTTAGGATGGCCACCATTCATTGAATGCCACAATGCCTTAAATGCAATCTTGAAATGTAGTTGCATTAATTTTATACTGTTGAAATAATCCAATTTAGTTGTTTTTTCATGAAGAGTTGGCACCCCATAGGTTCAAGATGGCCACCAGTCATTGAATACCATAATGCTTAAATGCAATCTTGAATTGCAGTTGAATTAATTTGATTCTAAAAAAAATACTTTCTTTTTTTTCTTTCATGAACAGTTGGCACCCCATACATTCAAGGTGGTTACCAGTCATTGCATGCCACAATGCTTTAAGTGCAATCAGGAATTGTAGTTGCATTAATCTGATACTAATAAAAAAAACTAATTCTATTCTTTTTTTAAAATTCATGAACAGTTGGCACCCCATATATTTAAGATGACCACCATTCAGTGAATGCCCCGATGCTTGAAATGCAATCTCGAATTGTAGTTGCATCAATTTAATGCTAATAAAAAACTAATTCTTATCGATTTTTCTTTCATGAATAGTTGGCACCCCATAAGGTGGCTACCATTCATATTAATGCAAATACAATGCTTTAAGTGCTATCACGAATTGTAGTTGCATTAATCTGATACTAAAAAAAAAAAAAATTCTATTTGATTTTTCTTTCATGAACAGTTGGCACCCCATAAATTGAAAATGCACCCAGCACCCAGGTCAACAGCTATATACGGACAAGTGTACCTCCCCTGCCTGTTCTCCTTCAATGCAGAGTGAAGAGGGTGGGAGGGGGTGACCATCAACAGTGCATAAACACTTTGATTGGATGACAATGCAGTTTTTATATTACAACCCTAAATTTGTGCAATGAAAATCATCAAGAAATACTAAGTATTTTTTCCAAAGAATAGCTTTTCTAGAATGGCTCGATACTCAGAAATCCTACTGCGAATAAAAAAAAGTCAAATTCTGATTCTAAACACCTGAAAAGTGAGAAATGCTGGCGTTCACGGTTTGTGTAGGAAATGTACTAAAAACACCAAAAATATGCAACAAAACCCTAATTTTCTCAAAAACTGTTCAGTAGGATTTTTTCTAACTGAGGTTCCAGTGTTTTCTACCCTCATATTACACATTGGCATAGAGAATATATTGGCACCTAGTCAGGATTTTGCCCTAGAAGCAATCTGTGAGGCAAAAAACAGCCAAAATGAGCCACTGGTCTGAAGTATAAAACTGGGCATCGATCACTATAGAGCTACAAAGAAAGAGAATCGATGTCCAGTAATTAAGAGCAGAGTAACACTAACTTTGTCTTTCCATTCGCAGTAATTGAAACAATTTAAAAAAAGGGCTGGGTAATGTTCCCACTTTAGAGGGTATTAAAAATAGCAGATTCTTTAATAAATGAACAAGATATTCTATTCACATTCCCAGTGCACCTACCTTGCAGATCGATGGATTCACTGTTGGCCAGTGTAAGTTTTTTGGCCTCTCCAATCAGTGTGGCCATAGTGTCCACCCACCCAGGGTTAACAACCCCGTCTAGGATGATCCACTTCTGTATCATCGAGGGGCGGTCGTTGTTGGTCTTCTTGCGGTCCACATGGGTGTCCATCATCCAGCGGGCTGCCTCTGACTGGACGTGTGCGTTAGATAGAATCTGTGTCATCAGACCGGGCTCCCACTTTCCGTCAACGAAGTGCCCGAACAGCTACAAATCAAAGGTTACGCTATAATTCATATAACCTACAAACATTTAAGAAGAGACATGTGTATTACCATGTCAGTGACTGATTCATGAAAGGGAAATGAATTAACATGGTTAATCGCATACTGATTAGTTTGGAGGCTACTCGTAGTTGATATGCACTAGATATTACATTTCAGCTGAAGAGTATCATATTACATGGGGTGGGTAATGTCTTAATCTGCAGAAAAACAACCAAAATATTTATAAAGTCAACTATTTGTCATGCATTACTACAAAGGGAATGCTATTATAACAAAACTATCACTTTTATCAAAAAGAATAAATGTTGAGATATTGAAATGTTCATAAAGTGTTAGAAAATAGAACATACTAAGGGTTAGCTGTTATGACCTGAACCGATATATTTCGTTAAGTTTAGATGAACCGCAAACAGTTTATATGTGAAAGATTCAAGGAAGCAGGGTTATCTACGTATGAAAGTTAAAAAAAAAAAATGGCGACCTATCAATCATGGATTAGGGCAGGTAATACAGCAATGAAGAACGAAATATGCAAAGGAACAGTTTCTATTCAACATCATAAAACAAAGCTAGATACAGTAAGATTATTTCTCCTATTTCACCAAAGCCTGTTTTGTTTGAACAATAAAATGAAATGAAATGGAATGCACAGTAGCAATTGACAAATGAAGCAAAAGACAACAGTGTAAAGTAAACCTTAACCTCTTGTAAGCTGAAGTATACGTGACATGCATGGCTCAAAGTCAAAGATCTGCTTTCAAAATGCATAAAATGGCTCACTATCTACATACATCTAAGTTTCCAAAATATATAAAAAGTCATTTTGGTTTGATAACCTTCGATCTCTGTTCCTCAGAACAGAACCTTCGTCGAATTTTAATTATGAGTGTCCCATCAAAATTCTCAAAACCATTGTACATGTTCTAAATGTACATTTGCTACAGTGCCAGTTCGGACTGGACAGTTGGAGAAGCATTATTGAATACTGATAATTTAAATATGATCATGTAGAAACTAGAGGCCTTAGACAGTGTTCCAATGGAGCAGGCAAACAGCAGAGCTGTAGACCTTAAGCCATGCATGTAAGCCATGCGGGTGTGTAGGTGGGTGGTAACATACCTCGGGGTAGGTATGGGTATTGGGGAAGATAACTTTGACATCGACTAGGGGGTACTGAAAAACGAGGCGCTTCATGAGTCACAACAATGACACAATCTCAAGTATCTCTTAAGGCATCGACAAACCTATATATTCACAAAAAAGCATTGGCTTTTGATAAACTGTAAAGGTATAATCTTAAATTTTTTAATTTAAAAAAAATCATTATCACCCCCTTCCCCTCCCCCCTCCCCTGCCCATTTACTCCCTGGATTCACTGGAACAACATCGTATCAATAAAGGGTGTACGGGAAGGGATATAAAGGCTAAATTACCTCCTCAGGGGCAAAGGCGCTCGGGTAGACATTTTCCACGTCCACCTTGGGGAAGGTCTCTTCCTCCTCTTCTTCGCTGGTGAGCGACCTGAAGGTACTGAGAGTGTTCCGGAGCAGGCTCGACATCTTGGTCATCTTCTGCCACTTCTGCGGCTGCTTCTTGGCCGTCTCTCTCACGGGCAGGTCTTTCAGAATCTTAAAATTGTTGAGTAGAAGATAGACATGAAACACAGGTGTATATTTTCGAGGAATATGAAACCGGTCCCAATTCCATTCAGTCAGTTGATATATCAACTCATTTACGATATATCAACTCATGGGAACTCAGGATTTGGGTGTTTAGTTGATGCTTCCAGGTGTGCACAGTATAGCTGTTACCCTTTAAGGGGCAGCATAGTGTTTCAGTATACTATTCCCCTTTGCATATAATGATACATAAATGCAGCATTGCTGCATTCATGCAACATGCTCATCCTAGGTTCATATAATCCGAGAGGGTCAGTCGGTATCACGCACCAACGGAGTGTCAGGAATACACTCTACAGTGCTGAATCGGTGCATCTTGATGCTGAATCCACAAGATGCCCACAAGAGGCCTTTATGGGAGCATTATGCTATCCTTAAAGGTTTAAGGTTCATGATGGTAGTAATCATGATAGAAAGTGGGGTGGATCAGTGAACTGTACAAGGAGTGAGTAAAGATCAGTAGGCGGCAGGGCATCGACAGGGCCTACTGGTAAGGTTATAATACCTCAGTGGGGAACATTATGTACAAAATGTATTCTCAAGTCTCACATCTGTAATTGAACACAAATAAAGTATGCAAATATCCTGGGAATTAATAAGGCCCTGACGGCTGAAGTTAGCTAAATGAATTATGTTTTATAAAATCACTTTCCATTACAACATTTGATACCAACACCCTTGTATGCGTTGTACATTTGGATTACACCTATGTATAGATAGATCTGCTTGTTTTGAAATAGCACACTACAAAAGAAAAGCTCTAATAACCTTACATACATGTAGACACACATAGCGACACCACTAAAAGTTGCTGTAAAACATTTACACCAATACATGTATTCAAAGAGCATAAAGGCCCTAGTATTTAATATTCAATGAAAAATAACATCCGACCGTAACAAACCAAATGAATTGCAATGTAGATTGGTAAAGGAACTAAAAATAGCCACATAATCCAGCTATTGTTTGGGATACTATCACGACTACATTGCATAACCAAAAAATTAACACAAAAATAAAAACACAGAAAAGAGAAACATAAGCTATATAAATCACAACACCGCATGGTTGTAGAATCAAACTAGCAACAATCCATTTTCAACAAAATGAAATTGGTACGAAAGGTTAACGCTCGAAAGTAAGAACACATGCAAAGGGTACAGCTTTTCTGAGGCTCTCTAGTCTCATAATTACTTAAACTTTCTTCTTAAATATTAATTTGTGGATATTGTACATGTTTATATTAAGCCAAGTATACCGCCTATTAGAGAGGAAGAATTAGGTACCATTATAATATAAGACCGATGAAACACCATAAACCTAAGGTTACATGTTGTTTATCATCATATTTAACAGATAGATGTTATAAGATTGATGCACCTTAAAAAGCACTTAATAAATGTAATATTATAGATTTCTTTCTATAATACTTTCAATACCCAATCACCAGAATATATCCGATCAGCCGGTGATAGTTATAAAATGTACAGGTAAGTAAGGCAATTGGTCAGTTAAAATCAAGTAATATAATTGTGTCCAGAGACGGCGAGCCCTTTTAATAGTGTTATTTTAACGTGCGATAAATAACCAAAGCTTTAGAACTAGTCAAAGCCCAAAGGATGTTGCAACTACACTGATTATACCTCTCCCTCTTCTCCCTCCTCTTGGTCTTCAACCTCCTCTGCAGCTTCAGATTCGTCCTTTATAAATCAAATTTAAATTTAAAAGAAACACATGCTTTTAATGTTCATCTGTACTACAGGCGATGCTCCACTTGTAAAATACACGGAAAGAAGAACTAGACTATATGTAGTGTGGTTAGTCATTTCAAATGTTACGGTACGCAGGTATGCTTAGTATGATTAAACACTCTGGAGAAAATGCACTGCTTTCTACCTGAGGGGAATAGAAATATATATCATATTCATCAGGTAAAAGGTCTTGAACAATAAGGGGCATAATGGTTTATACTTTTAAAGCTGCTATACAGGCCTAATATGAACTGTCACTTTCTGGATATTGACAGTCAGGCATCTTATTGGTTAATTATTCAAGCGGAATTTAAATGTTTTAATACATAATTTAACCATGCTATGAAACAGAAGTGTAAGATTTTTCGATATATTACATTTGTGAGTGCTTTGCAATGTTTAACTCGGGCATGAGGCTGATGCCAGACAGCTCAGTTATGCCACATGCCTTTGTTAAACACAAGGACAAAAGTTTCTACAATTACTCTCCAGGAATGTGTTCTACATTGACATCTAGGTCCCCCTAAGTATATTGTACAGCAGCTTTAAACTCAGGAAGTCTCAAGAACACACTACCGCATGTTCATATTGATGATTAACAGTATCTACGAACAACGTTATGGTAATCTCCTTTGATTTACCTTTAGTTTCTGTGAATATTGGAAGCTGAGTGATCTCTCTGGGGCGAGCTCCTCATCCTTAGCTTCAGATGGAGTGCCATAGTGTAGGGTGGTAAGGGTCTTGGCTAACATACGGTAAGACGTCGTTTTCCCTGATCCAGCGGGACCAACCAGCATCACCGGTTGTCGCGACTGTAGTGCTGTATACAGTTGCATGATCTGCAGGGGAGAAAATGAAATTATGTTTAATCCCAACACAAAAGTAATAATTGTACATATTTCATTTGACAAAGAGAACTCCCAGATTGCATATGGCTTGAGAAACTCGCCAGTGCTGCATTCATGTACCATGAAGACAAAGGGAATGATGCATAAGAACTGTAACAGTACGCATTCCTTAAAGCTGAATTCTGCCAATATAAAAAAATTATTATTATTAAGCGATTGATAAGACCAAAGATAAGGGCTGACTTACAGTGTCCACCATGTGCTTGTTGGGCTGTAGACGGTCCTGAGCGAGCTGCTCTTCTACCGCTTTGAGTAGCTCCTTCTTGGGTCCCGGCAGGCCCGACTTGGGCCGAGCAGACTGTGGGAACACGTCACGTATGATGTTCTGCATGGCCAATTCATCTTCTTGTGACTCAGCCTTGGCTGTGAAAACCATTCTGATAGCCCGGATCACAGCCACCTCGTCCAGACTTATGTCCTGCGATGCGGAGGAAGGTTTCTCTGCTGAAAGGGAAGTTGGTTTTAGATGTCGTTAAATTAACTCTGACATTTTGCCGTTATTTTGCATTATTTTAAAACATTTGTCGTCATGATGCACCAGAGCAGGACAAGCGAGCAATTCGCCGGCACTGCATTGGTGAATCGTGCCCACTCTCCAGCAGAGTATCGACCCTCTCGGCCCAGTCAGCATATAAGGAGTTACTTGCTAGGGCTGTATTCATGCATCATGAAGATAAAGGGCCTAGCGCATGGAAGCACTATGCCGTCATTAAAGGGTTAATGGTAAAGTAGTGTCACGGTTAACTCATCACCACCTGACCCTCGCTGAGTTATCTGAGTGGGACAGACACTGCTTTGATACGTAAGTTACAAAGTATCGCCGATCAAATTAAAAGTTAGCAAATGTGGGGTCCAGGGGTGAATGAGCGGGTGTTGTAAAGAGAAAAAGGCAAATCATTAAACATTATTTCCATTTCTTGAGCATGGCACATACACTTTTGGAAAAAAAAAAGCCTTTGTATGACGGTGTCAGTATGTGGAGTAGCGTTACTTGAAGATACCCGTACCTTTTGCTCGTTTCTTGCGCTTGGCCTCCCATAGGTTCAACTCTTGGAAGTTGATGAAGGCTATCTTCAGCACGGTAGCGACACACTTCAGACTGCATTGGTACTGCGGGCGTCTTGGCAGCTATGACAAATAGGAGACAAATGCTTTACTTTCACAGAGAAATACAATATTTAAGTAGTGCACTAGCACTAAGCACCACTTTTTTTCCTCTTTTCTAAACTGGCAAAATTTCAGGGGTTTCTTTCACAGATGACACACAGAAGGATCATGTTTCTTCTGCTTGGATAACAAAACTTGCAACCGTTACCTGGGAGGCGACGAGTTTGAAGAGCAGAGCGAGCTTGTCAGTGAGAGCCTTGTATTGTGGGAAGCCGTTACTATAGAGGAACACCTCTATGATGACCTTAATATCTGGCTGAACCATGGCGCAGGGCCGCATCAGTAACTGTCAGAAACACAGAACAAATCACAAGTCAGTTCTTGTTGAAATGTTTTTTTAACTACTGTATCTATATTGTGTACCAGTCACGGTGATATAGGGGTATAAGGATTGGTTGTGTACCAGGCACTGTGATGTAGTAGTATAGGAATTGGGGGTGTGTACCAGGCACTGTGATGTAGTAGTATAGGAATTTGGGGTGTGTACCCGGCACTGTGATGTAGTAGTATAGGAATTGGGGGTGTGTACCAGGCACTGTGATATAGTAGTATAGGAATTGGGGGTGTGTACCAGGCACTGTGATGTAGAAGTTTAGGAATTGGGGGTGTGTACCAGGCACTGTGATGAAGTAGTATAGGAATTGGGAGTGTGTACCAGGCACTGTGATGAAGTAGTATAGGAATTGGGAGTGTGTACCAGGCACTGTGATGTAGAAGTTTAGGAATTGGGGGTGTGTACCAGGCACTGTGATGAAGTAGTATAGGAATTGGGGGTGTGTACCAGGCACTGTGATGAAGTAGTATAGGAATTGGGAGTGTGTACCAGGCACTGTGATGACATTGTAGTAATGAAGTAATGGGAAAACCTGGCTATTCTACGACACAGCAATTTGAAGAACACGGCTGCACATTGTCCTTTCAAAACATTTATTTGCGAATTAATGACCTAAAAACTATGCCCGGGCCCAACACGCCAGGTCAGTCCAACACTTACTTTGAGGTTCTCAGGGACCCGCCATGCGTTCTTATTGGCCGAGTTGATGGTGAAGAAGCATCCGTAGTTGGCGCTGGCCCTCACCAGGTGGCCATTAAGTAGGATGTTCCCCAGGTACTCAGGTTTGTACGGCGCGTAGTTAGGCACAAGGTCAGAGAAGTTGGGCTTCTTCTTGCGGTGTGCTGTCACATACTCTACATTGTGGAGGCAAGAAGATAAGATGACGTAAATAAAGAGACAAGGTATGAACTTCTGACATGAGGGTCAATATGAGAATGGTAATGGGCCATTTAACACTTTAATCTACATACATGCAAAATTGATATGAACAGATGAGATTTTGATTTGATTAAAAGAGAAGATTTAAGTGTTAAGCTTTGATAGAGCAGCAGCAGCCTAATTTCAGGTTGGGGGAGGGGGGGGCTAAGGGGTCTCTATTAAGAATGGATGAGCTGCTACTAGTTTTAAAACTATTAATAATTATACTGAACTGGAGGAATGTGGCTTAGTTCAAAACCGAGAACTGCAATGGGTCAAAGTATAATGAGGGTATGGCAACTTAATACTAGTTTTAAAAACAACCATGCACAAAGGACGCCATTATGCATGCAAAACAGTGCTATAAATTTGACACATCGACAGTATACCATAACCCCAATTCTTTTCTTGCTTACGTTATAATGAGGTATTCCATTACTACGTGGCATGTTGGATAAAGTAAGCACAAACCCCAACCCCATTTTAATACATCCACATGCGTGTTTTTTTTAAAGAGTCCACAAAAACATGAACTTCCCATACAATCCCACTTTAGTAAAAGGCTGTCTGAATGAAAGCTATCAATATTAGTTATGAACATAATTATGGGAGTGAATCTCCTTTTTCTCAGAAATTTAGCATGATAAACACATATCTGATTCCTAGAAATAAAGTGCGAAACACTATTTCCAGAGAGCCGTTTACTGAAGTCCAAATACACACAATAAGAGGTTAGATGCATGCAAATTCACAGTCATTCAAAAAACAGGATCTGTCTTCAAAACCACCAAGACAAACAGATTTGTTAGCTTTACAATGCAATGTTTATGTCATTACCAGTATTTCGTCCATTAACCACATGTTCTAGAAATCACAAGGCATCATATTTGTGGAGATTTAAATTCGAGCGCAAACATTAAGACAAAGCACAAGCAAGGACAAGTCAATACAATTATATTAACCGTAAATCGTGTATCTTATTTTAGATGGAACACCAAAAGTATTTTCATGTGACATATATAACCAAGAGTTCCTTCAGCACGATGAGAAATCACATGGTTATAAACCAAGCATATATATATATGTATCAGTACAAAACTTCTTGATCTAAAGTTGAATAAATACAAGTCTTACACACATATGAAAAGTATTATGGCGTACATGTATTAGAAATAAGCTCACCCATGGCATATCAAACTAATACCAAACAGATTGAGATAACACTATTGGCAGTACTTACCATAGAAGAGAGGTGGTGGGCGGTTGTTCTTGTACATTTCTGAGTCGCGAACACTTATCTCTTTAGCCACTGAGTTTCTGCGCTCCTTTTCAGCGACCCAAGTATCCTCGAAATATGTGATAAGTCCATCCTCCTATACACAAACAAAAACACCTTAGGATTAACTTAGAAATAAAATCAATTCAATTGAAATAAATTTCGTATATGTGTATGTTTTTACCAATCAGAGGTTAATTGAGTCACTCTCAATCAGAATGAGCCAAATAAGTATTTTGATAATATTTTCATAGTGTTTTTTTTTTTTCTAAATTCCAAATTCATACCTTTCTAGGGGGATGTTTTTCTTTAAAAAATATATTTAGTAAGAATGTGGCCTTACATTAAAGCCATGCGGCACTGTCGACTGTCGCTCTAAGCTGCCCACACAGATGTCGCCAGCAGGCAGCGAGTGAAGTGTCGTCAGCGAATTACGACGGATCCGCTTTCCATCTTCCTTGTTTCCCCGTTTCTAGAGAGACAGTTAAAGAAATGTCAAAAATGGTCCTGTTGATAACATTAAGATCTATTTTCAAATGCAGTTCCAATATATGATGGACAAAAAAGTTATCATTTATATATTTATTGTTTTCCCCCATCCCCACTATCCCACTACAGAACCCACAGATTTTGTAGTACACCCTCCCCCCGCCCCCCTAAAATACACACTTAAAAACCCGCCTTAATCTAGTTTTGTGCATATATAAGTTCCAGGTAGTTGTCAATGTGACGTTAGCCTTGTACTTTAATGTTGCAATATGTAACCTACGTCAATACTAGTTGTTCAGTTAGGAGTGATGCTGGTGGTTAATATAAAGAAGGGTTAAAGTGACTAACCCTAGGTATTTTACACCAAATAGATTGTATGAACACCATCATGTATTAATGCATCCCAATCAATGTACGTGGTTGTCTATTACCTTGAGTAGGATACACTGTATATTACTTCAGGGTTAATGATTGGTTTCAGTAAATATACATATCTAACGCATCAAAGTGCCCAGGTGGTTTGTTGCAGATTTAATACCATTGTGGGTGTACTTTGTCAGAGGCTGTGTACTCACCTTGTACGCCATATTGAGGCGTGATAAGTTCACCGGCTCAACACAAAGTTCCTGCTATAAGTGCATACGGCAGCCATGAAATGAGTTTTTTTCATTACCATTTGAATTTCAGGTTCAGAATTTTAAATTAATTCATATCTTATACTTTGGTGAATTGCTTTAAGGCTGCTTCCCAGAATCTTCATCACATATCTCAATTTCCTGGTTACAACAGTTCAGCAAAATAAATGATTGAGAAGACGAGGGAGACTGTCTTACCTTGTCAACGGGTGGTTGGCCACGAATACCATACTGGTTGTCACAAGACGCATTCAACACACGGAGGGCATTACAAACATACTCCAGCTGCTGGGCGAACACTGACATCAGACCTATCAACACATGATACAATTGGTTGGTAAAAGATATTGAGACTAGATTGATAGAAAACCAAGGATTCAAGCCATTATCAAACAGTGAATAGTGTAAAAGGACTAGGGCAAGGCAAATACTTGGCAAAACACAACAAGACTATTATCAAGCATAATCAGGGTACAAGGATCATAGATTTGGTGTAGCAGGAGCAAGGCTAAGGGCTGACACGTCTGTGCGCTTTAGCTGCTTGGAGTAGACCGATCCGCCAGCCCCGCGGCTGATCGTTATATAGGGTAGCGGACACCGCGCCACCTAGCGGGATCTGCCAGATCCGCCAGGTGAAGAGGGATCCGCCACTCCCACTACAATAGTTTCCTACATCTTTCCGCCCATCACGCAAGATGGCTGCTAAGGAAAGGCACATGGTATAACTATATGAAAATATCAAACTCTTTACTGTAAGTTACTAGTTGACTATGTGATAGAGAAGTCTATCCATGTCAAACAATAGTTACCCTGAGTCATCCTATCGGTGTGGTCAAACAGTGTCCAGCAGCCCGACTGTACAGCCCCACTCAGTAGTCGGTTCATGGTCGGCATGGTCAGCGACTCGCTCACATTCAGTACCACCAGGTGACGCCCCAGTGCCTGACAACAAAACAACAGGTTAACCCTTTAGCGATAGCATAATGCCATAATGTGTCATGTTCTTTGTCGTCATGATGTACTCATGCATCATGCCAACCGTTCAGGAGTGTATCGACGCGATAGGGTGGGCATGATGCTTGAATGCAGCACTAGAAAGTTACTCCCCAGGACTGCATTCAAGCATTATGTCGACCAAGGACATAGGACATTCCTTTGGGAGTTGGCCAACATGTTGTAAATTTTTGTAACTATACTCTATATAATCAAGTTAAAAACAGAATATACCTGACTTTCTTATAGAAGAGCTATTGTTCCCTATTTACCTTTGCAAGGTCAGCAATGGTCTCTGACTTGCCCGTGCTCGCTGGACCAGTGAGGGCTCCACACTGGAAGGCATTCAGTGCAGTTGTCAAACTGAGGTAGGCTCGCTCGGTAAGTGGAGTGAAAGCCAGGCGCGGAGTTGGACCCAGGTATTCACAGTCGTAAGCGAACGTAGACCCCATCTGTGACACCACACATTTACCAAACTGGTAACCCTGCTGCACCATCGACATGTTCCGTCCGAGAACCAGGTCATCTGAATACAGGGAAAATGAATTTAGTACACATATAAATTTATTACACATATGAATTTACTACATATATACATACATATGGAAGTTATAAATACGTGTATCAGAGCCACCTTCTTGTCTACCTACCCACATACGAGGTGAATTATAGAACAATCAATTCATCTCAAGTATGGCAGTATTAATCACAATAGTACAATGTATCCTACCTCTGGCGCGGAATTCAGAAGCGCGGCGCCCGGCGCGTGCAGCGGTGGGCGGCTTTGAACGCTCATGTTCGTCATCAGCGATGTCCACCTCACTCTTAGCCCTGAGCACAGTGTTGATCTCCATGTGGTACTTGAGCACCTTGATCCAGTCGTAACCGCCGTCTGACAGGTTGTCATTCTGCAGCAGGTCTGGTGAGAGCAATCAAACATACTAGGATATACCACATTTGTTAAGACAGGTTAGCACACATTTTTTAATTGTTTCAACAAAGCGATTTCCTTCGTATTTTAAAAGATATTTTGGCGATATTTGTAGCATAACCGTAGTGACGAACCATGACAACATTATCTTCTAACAATTGCATCCTACTATGGAACATATAGGGAGTAAATCAACTGACTGTCCAGATAGATATTGCTCGGCACAAAACAGACACATACTGTCTATGACGTCTCGGTGGTGGAGGCCCTGACTGACGAGACAGGTGAGGAGAACGTGGACGCGCTGCCGTACCTCAGACGTGGCGTGTTTGTACGAGTTCTCCTGCAGTACCTTCACATACTGCTCCAGGCGCGAGGTCAGACTGGATCTGATAACAAAGAATGGTTACACATATCCAATACAGCATGATTGCTGATTATCATATTCCCATATGTTCTGGGTGAGGTAGTGAGGGTGTGGGTTATTAACTGACCGATGAAGATGCATTAGTCAACCAAAGTTTCTTTCTCTATTATTTTTTCTCATTTAGGTCTAATTCATTAGTATTAAA
Organism: Harmothoe impar; assembly: GCA_947462335.1. Classification (NCBI taxonomy): domain Eukaryota; kingdom Metazoa; phylum Annelida; class Polychaeta; order Phyllodocida; family Polynoidae; genus Harmothoe; species Harmothoe impar. The sequence goes on from OX381715.1 coordinate 54,964,604, forward strand.
GACGGAAAAATGGCAATTAACTTATCAAGAAAGGCCGAAGCTTCTAGGACAAGTCCAATGTTCTATGACCAGTTTTCTCTGCTGACCTTAGTCTCCTTAGCTCATCAGCGTCCTGCTTCTCCAAGGCCCAGAAGACCTGACGCTCCCAGAGAATGGCCTCGGCATTGAGGACGCACTGACTCGGGAAGCGCAGCAGCCAGTGGTTGAAGGAGCGCCGTATCTGTGCCGCCGCCTCCTCCGCTGCACGCCCTGTCTGGGGGGCAGCGCTCTCTATGTTCTCCAGCTCCTCCAGGATCTGATTGGGCTGACCAAGGGCTGGAGTGGGAATAGCATGCATTTGTTCATAAGTCTATGGGCTACATATGATGTCTACTTCTTGCTATACAACTTTAGTACATTGGTGAAGGAGTAGTACATTAACATTTGAGAGTGAGTAGTACATGAGAGTGAGTAGTGCATGGAAAGTAGAAGTTGGATCAGGGAAAGTACATGAGAAGTGGAGATTTGAGAGTGAGTAGTATATGAAAATGGAAATTGGATCGGTAGTAGTACATAAAAAGTGGATATTTGAGAGGGAGTAATACATGAAAAGTGGAAATTGGAGAGGGAGTAGTACATGAAAAGTGCTAGTACATGTGGTAGAGTGTGTAGTACTTCAAGACTGAGCGAGTAGTACATTGTGTGAATTGGAAAGTGAACAATTACATTATATGAAAAGTAAAAAATTTAAGAGTACCTTAAAACCTAGTGTACAACTTGTGCGTTATATGAGAACAAGAACCCCAGTGCGGGTTATAGGGATCTCCCAAAGTGTGGTTGCGGGTTATACAAGGGGCCTTAAGATTATAATACAATATCAAAGTGGACATCGAGTGGTTAGAGGGTTCTCCTAAAGTCTGGGTGTGGGTTTGTGCGAGGTGCGAGCAGTACGCCAAACTCAATATTTTCCTTTTTATTCTGAAGGCTGAAATACAGTCATGTATTGGATCTAATCTCACCTTCCTCCAGGCGGGCTTGTACACAGGCCTCCAGTACTGTGTTGACGGTGGTCTTCATGTAGGTCTCCAGGGTGGCCATCCAGCGGGCGGCTGAAGGCAGCGCCTCCAGGCGGTCAAACAGGGGCAGCGTCTCCCCCAGGTCTCCGTGCAGCATGGTCACCTCCAGCTTGTGGGCTGTCGGCACAATGAAGTTAGTTAATATACTCATCATACTTAACTTTGGCAACCACAGGAGGCAGAAATCAACCACTTGATATATTCCTTATATAGTCATACCAATTGATGTATGCATTATGACGATAACATCGAATTGACTCAGTTTAAAACGACTAAATAACGGGTTTTTTACATGACACTAAATAAAGATATAAGGAAATTTCTTAGAGTCACAATGCTGCAAGTAGAACATGATTCCATCCAACTATTAAATTCTCTGGGGAAGGGGAACATATAATTTTCCGTCTGCTACACATTCTCATCAGCTACTTAATGGTAAATCAAACACACATCAATTACTCATCATAAATGCTTGTATCAGAACCTCATCTGGACACACACCCTGGATAGAGTTTCTCTATAAGGAGTGGACCTATCTTAAAGAGACTTTCATTTATATCACATGTTTGTTCAACAATTTATCTACATTCATTTAAGCATTTGCAAATCAGATATATCCATTGCTTGATCTAAACGCAAAAAAGGAAAATCACATGCCAACTTCATAATTTGTATATACAGGGCAGTTTTGTGTGCATGGTTTATATATTTAAGTATATTCCAGCTAATGTTATCAAAGCTCAGAATTTGGGTTACATCTGAGAATTTTGCACTTTTTATTGAATTACAAGTACCGGTACTTCCATTGGCATTGTCAATTGTTTTAGAACTAGTTATAAGCGGCCTGTACAAGAATCATCAATTGTGCATTCGTTTCTATTTTATTAAGGTTTTGATTTTGTACGTCTCACCAACTAAAGAATGGTTCTCTTTCCTGAAAGCAGATTTTTGTGCTGAAAGACGAAAGTGGTTTTGTAATCACAAATGAACTGGGAAGGTTTGTAAGCTTCAAACATGCTTTGTACCAAAACATGTCTACCTTTTAATGCAGTTGATAGGTCAGATATTGTTGCGATACAGCACCAGGGTACTCATCAATTAGGCGGGGCATTTTACTGCTAGCGCTTATACAAGGACACATTCTATTATAGTACTTCAGTATTTCAAGAGCCTGCTACCCCCGGCGCTTATACAAGACCAACACTCTTTTGAAACTTGGTGCTATATTGCAACTGTATGGTATGTAATTTGAATGATTACGTACCATGCTAGTCAAACATTAAAGATGGTCGGAATATGTGTCACCCATCATTCATTGAAACAAGGGTTAGTATTTAACAGATGCAGACTGATATGTAAATACATCATTTCATACCGAAAGCTCCTGAAGACTAATCATTTAGGCAGAACACCCACCAGCAAATGTTGCAATTTAATTCATAGCACATTGTCATAACCGGTCAGTATGCACACACACACACACACAATAATAATGTAGATTTGATGATATTGTAAGGAAGTGAACAAAGTAAGCATACCAGAGATGTAATGTACATTTATGAGGCACATACCATTGAGTTCGTAGTCCAGTGCAGTGTTCAAAGCCTGCTCCTGGTTGGGAAGTGCGAAGGTCAGTGACTTGATACCGGTGAAACACTTGTGGACGAATGGCATAAGTGCGCGCGGGTTTCGACTGATGGCGAGCAGCTCGGCCATCTCTGAGTTACTCAGGAAGTAAAGGCGGGTGAACTGGTTACGGGCATCATCTATAACACTGTCAAGGTGCTTCAAGATCTCCTCCTTTAAAGTCAAGCAAAGATACAATTTATTATACCGACATTTTTACTGATGTTCTATCCAATATCATAGGATATTGTCATTTACTTTCTTTATTGTCTCTTCCAAAATATGAGCTTATCATAGTCTGAGATACAATTTTTTCATATATTTCATAGTTATAGAATACTATCATAAAAATCCGTCCTAGGGTAGCAGACCTACCTCTGTGACAATGAGTTCAGACAGCATCTTCCTGAGTCGTTCCCCCTGCAGTACTCGGTAGCCCTTGTCTCCGCGGGCCTTGGACATGATGGAGGTGAACTTGGGGTCCACCACCACCAGCTGCATGTACTCCTACACAACACACAAACACATACAACTCACTCTGGGATTCACCAGTAGCCGTATAGAGACTGTAACTTATTGTGTAGAACCCGCGGGTAACATGTGAGCCAAACTACCGTGGTTTTAGGGTTATCCCAACGTGTAGATGTGTTATACCAGTGTCTTCTAAGTATAGCACAGTACTAAAATAGAAAACTTTAGGCGGCAGGTGCGGGTTATGGAATTCCCTCAAAATCTAGGACAGGTTATATGCAAGACTTTTTCTTCAAACTTTGATGTTGCGCGTGGACACTGATGCCACTGATGCATCAAGTCAAGTGCTACATCAATATTTAGCATCTAGGTACATGCATATTTACAGATTATACACAAACAAAAGCGACATTACCGTGAAGCGTTCATGAACTTCCTGGAAGGTGTCGGCCTGGCCTTCGAGTCGACGGAAGAGGTCGGGTTCGTCGAAGATCTTGAGGAGGTAGAGCCACTTGGTCTGCACCTGCTGCCAGAGGTCGATGACCTCCTCAGCCTCCTGCAGGGACTCTGCCCACTGCTCAGCCTCCACCTTGTGTTCTACCAGGTAGGGCGACGACAGCATCATCTGCAGCGCCACCTGACTGTCCTGTAGGGGTGGTACATTATAACGTTATAACAGTGGTACATGTAGCAGCATGATAGGGTAACCCTCCTAGATGTTTAGTATGGTCTGCGGGCAGATAGACTAACCATACACTTTCAATGAAAAGTTTGTTAAAAGACGGTTTACAGTTATTTGTTAACCCCATAGGGTCGGCATGATGCAGCACTGACGAGTTACTCGCTAGGGCTGCATTCATGCATCATGACGACAAATGAGCTCTCGACTTACCTCAAGCAGGTACTTTAGTTCTTCGACTTCAATTAGCACGTAGAGGTCCTCTTTACCAACACCTGTTGCACGTGGAAGAACTGATGTCTTGTTTTCTCGTGCATTCCGCTTCTTCTTATCTGAACGGGTGTTGTCCTCTGGAGAATACAGAACATCCGTATCAAACAAAAGCTCACTTTTAATATTCAGACTGTCTAATCTATCAAACAGACCTTCACCGCCCTACCTGTCTTCTCCCGAAAGAAAACGGTTACCGTGTTCAACATATTAAACACCCACCCACTATTTAAGAACCCACCCCCATTTTGGGAAACATCTTAAAAAACGTGATCAAAGGTGAGACTACTAAAAATGGGTAAAGAAGAAAAGGTTTGTGAAGGGCCCGGGCTGTTAACTATGTTGAATATGGTAAGTTGAGAAGTAGGAGTGCTGTAGAAAACTCATGAATACTTGTTTACATTAGGGGCCTTAATGACATGGGAAGGACTTCATGACGAATATAACTGCAACTGCCTGTAAATGTAGTTCTTATTCCCAGTCACAAGCCTAACATGAACATCAGCCTTTCAGCCACATTCAAAACTCAACCACCGACCAAAACTTCGTGTCTAGCTCTTATTCTATATTCTCACTTGTTTTTCGACCCGTTACACCTGCTGTCTTTTCTGAAATGTATTTTATGAGCGGGTAATTTAATAATCAGGAAGGTCACAGATGTAGTTGTGAACCTGACTCTACATACCTGGCTTTGTATGATGATATGCGAACATGGGAAGATATCTATAGCAGACCTCTTGACCAGAATTTTTATTATTTTTTTTTATCTTATTGAAAAATCACTGCCTTTACGATAGCAACAATTGATTAATGATAAGTAGTGTCAAGGTGAAAGGAAGTGTACCATTTGTCTCCAATGTGATTAGTCGATCTAATCATTTCGTAAGATTAATCTAAGAGGTGACTCACCGCGGTAGACGCTGTCGGGGATGTGCTTGGCCACCTTAAAGGACTTCTCCTGCCACATGCGCTGTAACTTGATGAGCTGCTGCTCTACGGCAAACTCGGAGAGAGCGGCCTGATGCACGGAGCGTATCATGGCGGCATGCGCGGTCAGGTTGTAGGCAAGAAGCTCCTCCACCACAAACTGGTGGTTAGGGTCATACTGCTCTCCCATGTTGGTGAAGATCACCTTCCAGTGCCGCTCCTACAGGGGGAGAACATTGACACACATTACAATAGTTAGATTTATTGTGTCTTAAATGTTTGATAATGACATTTTGGGGGAGAAAAACAACTTCCCACATAGTGATTTAATGCGCTATGCACTTTGTCGTCATGATGAAAGAATGCACTCCAGCGAGTCTACTGAGTCCAATGATTCATTCATTTGAATCATGATGACCTTACAGGGCTGATACACTCACAGAGTGTCCTTCAGCATCATTCACTAAACTGGTGGGTAACTCGCCGGCACGCTATTGGTCCAATACAGGGCCGGTAAGTTACTCATCGGGGCTGCATTGGTGCACAAGATTACCCCACAAGAAGCCTTGAAGCATCATACTATCCTTAAAAGACTAACGTTCATGATGGAAGTTATCATAAAAAATTGGGGGAAATATCATAAAATTAAACCCAAAATGCTGAAGTTAGACTTGCCTTAAGCGCCACACTGGATAGCCTGTGGAGGAGGGGCAGCTCGGTGCGGAACTCCTGTAGGTGTTTGTACAGGAAGGTCAGCACCGCGTCACCCAGCGGCAGGTGGCCCTTGAGTTGTCCCGCCACCGCCACCCACTCTGTCACCTTGTCCATGGCCTTCTTGACGTTCAGCTACAAAAACCAACATGATGTGTCAAACTAAAGATTGATCCATCAGTGTCCAGGAATCAATTGCTGGTGTTTAAGATAGTGCTGATACTTTAACCCCCTGCCTCCAAAAGGGGGGGGGGAGGGAAAAAAAAGGGGAAAAAAGGAAGGCGGCACCAAAATAAGTATCACATTTTAGTGAGAAAGTCCTCTTGCAAGGTAGGGGGTGGGGAATAGCTCACACTGGAATTTAAATCAACCCCATTGTTGTTAAAATATGATCACTTCCTGAAGCATACCATAATTACTCCTTAAAAGATTGAGTGTGTGAGTGGCCTCACAGATGACTCAGGGTTAGATGGATATCTAACTTATGTACTTAGATATAGTACTCCCTTATAATCTTTCATTGGTCAATTCTGGCATCAGAAATGAATTCCTTGTTAAAAAAGTACCCTCAAGTCATGTGTCATACATGTATGTTATTCCCATTCAGGCCAGCAGGTGGGTGTGGGTGAGCAGGTGGGTGTGGGACAGCAGGTGGGTGTGGGACAGCAGGTGGGTGTGGGTGTACAGGTGGGTCTGGACGACAGTTGCAGGCTGCGGGCATGTTCCGCCTTCTGTCCCTACCAAAAAGTTAGTCAATCGGACGATAAAAGGCGAAGATATGGGTGGTACAATTTTGCACACTCCATGTGTTTTTTTTTAAAGTGTTTTATTGGGTAAAATAACATAGTTAATCATTGGATTCGGCGCATTGCCGTTCTTCCTCCAAGACCCCTTTTTTCTTCTGTAAGGATCTCAGAGTAGAAGTAGCTCACAGTCATGCCGGTCATATGTTACAATGTATATTTCCTTGTTTTGTCACTTATAATATTTCTAAAAGTATTATCACAGGCGGTAGGAATGATGTGATGAGATGAGATGATCATTGGCTATAGATACTACAATAAAAATGTGCTTGGATAAAAAACATTTTCCATGCTGTTTACATGAAACATGTCTTATGGTTCTTTTTGATCTGAATTTTAAAAGAGTTAAGGTCTTCAATTAACGTGTATTGAGCCTTTAAGTTATTCCAAGCCTTAATGGCTCTATACACACAACTTCTAATAACTAAAGGTTTTAAAGACCTAGGCACATTCTACCATGTATCTGGTGCTGGCGGTATAATATGCCCAGTTTTTGCCCGGTTTGGGGGTAGAAGAGAGAAATAGCAGCAGAATGGTTGAAAATTCCATTTCTATCTTCCACCCAAAAAGTTAATGCCTTGGAGTCTATGGGTGCCCAGCAGGGGTGGTAGCTTTTTTTTAGTACATTTAAATAGTAGCAAAAGAGAGAAAAAAATTGTTAAAGATCGCAGTTGAATATCTCAAAGAAAAAATGAGATTTTAAAAAGATTCTCGAAGGAAAATTGTGTCCCCCGATCTTGCCTATCTCTTTATTTTTTCCCCGTTTATCTATCTCGAATAATAACTGAAAGACAACGATTCTCCCATGTCTCAAAATTGTCTTAAAATGCAAAATTGGTAGACGTATATTACTCAGGGATGATTTACCCTGAGTCAATAAATAATCTTGTGTTCTAATATGCTATGGAATTTCATTATTGAAAGATATACACACCTTTCGGAAGAGCTGCATCTTCCAGTCCCGAATGGTCTGAGTTGCTGTCTCTATGTACTTCCAAAGCTCGTTGCGAAGACTCATGTCAACAGACATTACCTTGACAAACTCCAGGTCATACGGCTCCCCGGTAATCGCCTCCTTCCACTTACTCGCTTGTTGCATTTGCGAATAAGTTTCAAAGAACTTCTTTCGCACCTACAAAGAGAACATTACATGTATTTAGATGAAATAGTCTTTGAAACAATATCACAACTATTAAAAGCTATTGGAATAAAACAATATTCATTTTACATAATTGTAGAATAAAAGTCTCAGTTTGTGTCAACCCTCCTATTTCCAAGCCCTGGTTGTCTAAGCTTGTAGAGAATGGTAGTGAGAAGTGTGTATAATGTCTTACCGCGGCCAGGTGCTTTATCATCTGGGTGGGGTTCTGGGAGGGGTCCAGTACCTTGCCTGTGGTGGCCTCCTCACACAGGACACGCACCTCCTCCTCCAGGCGCTGGTAACAACAGGAATACATTCACTTAATGCCGCTACAGTAGTATTAACCCTTTAAGGGCAGGACTGTGCTTTAATGCACTTTGACTTTTTGTCGTCATGATCCATGCATATTGCCTTAGTAAGTAAATTGAAAAGGCTGCATTCATTCATGATGATGACCCTACGGAGATGATACACTCCCGAAGGATCAACATGATGCACCGATACAATGCCGGCGAGTTACTTACCAACAAAGCATTGATGCATCATGAAGACAAAAGAATATGAATCCCTGAGGATCATGCCATCCCTAAAGGGTTAACAAACAGTTACAATATATGGTAGTGTTCTTTTTTATAACACCTGTAAATACTTTTACTGCGAATGAATGATGTTACGCTATTTTCAGATTCCCCATTGCCGAATAAAATATATTGTGCATACCGAAATGACCGAGGCTTGAACATAAAAAAGATATCAATACTACCATTATGCATTTCTAAAAGTTTCATCAGAACACCGTACTACGTTAAGTTAGAAAGGAAGCACTGGACATTAACTTAACTATGAAGGACATACAGAAATTCAATGGAAGTGATCCTGGGATGTCTGCGTCAAAAGGTTGGATCATAATTGTGATGTAGATGTGAAAGGCAAAGGGAAGCAGCGGTCCAAGAGAACATTTCAATACACTGCTTAACACAATAGCAAAAGCAACACTGAGAAGACTTTATGGAAAAAATAGCACACCGTTCTGCCATTGAGGCATAGCAACAACCAGACGGTTTTGTAACCCAATCAAAGACTGTTTTTGATGAGACTTAAATCTACTGTGACATCTCCCATCCACCTGCTTTAAATAGGCATTTAGAAATGTGAGCAGCCAAGCAGAAAGCATGCTCCATGCGCTGTTGTGCGGGGTATCCTTTCTGTATGACTGCTCACAAGTGTCCATAAGTCTGACACTTCCAAGTATAGAGAGAAAAAGAAGGTACATGTGTACATGGAGTATATCTATATATAACATCAGAAGGCAAATATCTTGGTGATTTAGATTTGAAGCAAATTTTGGTTTGATCTATAAAAACGGCATATGTAACAACAGTACGATGAGAAAATATCTTAAAGGATATAAAGATGTATATTAGCTTTTCCTTTGTTTGATGTTCAATGTGAACACATACAGAGGCTTCTTCCTTTACATGTACATTTTAAAGAAATTGATCAACAATGTGAACAGTGGACACATATGATATGTTAAATTACGTCAAAGTGCAAATCTATCTGTATCTAATAACATGTCAAACCTTTCCCAAGAACCAATATGCGAGAACATTAGAACTGGAAAGTATATATTATAAGTTTCAACTTGCTTGGTTTGTTGATTCTTACCCAGTAATCATTCTGTAGGGTAAAACATATTCTGTGGTTTCAATACTAGTTATCTTATTTTACTTCCTAATGTGGAATTCCACTATAGTCCAACAACTTTTTTCACTTCCTTTTGCCACCAGTTGTACTGAATCGTATGGAACGATGTATGTTTGGACTACATACGACACTATCTTGTCTTATACTCCAATGAATGTAAAGAAACATTTCAAGACCCCTCTACTCCATAGCCTATACAAGACCGCCGCTCTTTTTAAACTGGCGCTATTTTACAACGGTACAGGTGTGTGTATAAGTACCCTATTTAACTTAATTAAAAGTACGTTTAACAAATAGCATAAACACATTTCTCGTGGTTAAGAGTCTATATGGGCCCAAAGATAGTGCTATATCGGATTATTCAGTCAACATTTCGGCCAAAAAATGGGTGTCTGCTTATTAGGGGATGTGTGCTAATTATCTTGAATACTGTACATGTAATGTCAATGGCTGATGAGATGTGCTGCAACAATGATATCCAATATGCAATTATTGTGCAATCAGATCAAGATGGAGGGGGGCGGGTATTTCTCATCTCCATTTGGCATTACTACTGAAGAGGATGGAACGAACTATGGATGGATTTTTCCTGGCGATTTTTATCTGAAAAGTAATTTGTATCACAAGATCTTCTAACTCGACTCTATTTTGCTTCAAAGACTTTGAGTGGATATTAAAAATGAGCAAAATGCCGAAGTCTGTACAAAATAAAGCCATTGATTTAAAAAGCCAATTAGTATTATGCATAAGCAAAATTCAATATCAAAGGAATTGCAGCAAGTCTGGTGTTAAACTGCAAAACCATTTTTGAAACACGTTTAAAATCAGAGTTGCCACTCGCTCGTCCACAAAAAGTAGGAAATTCTAAGGTTCTGGTAAGTTTTCTGTAGGAAATGTAGAAGAAGGAAGTTTCCTACGAAATTAGAAGAGTGGCATCTCTATTAGACCAATGGTTTATACGAAGCAAAACAGACACGAACGCTGAATCTTAAAATAGTTTTCTGATCGAAGAATGCTACTATTCTACTACAGTACACATGTATATACAACAGTCTACATTTCCACAATTTACAAATTAAAATGTTCCCTTTTACAGCAGCCACGAAATAAAGCGTTTGCTAATGATCACGTAACAACAAATGATCCAAAGAATACATGCACAAATACCAAAACAACGTGCATAGGGAATATATGGTTACCGAGATATCATTTTCGTCCTGGGTTTCCTCTACTGAACTACCATCTTTCTTGCGCTGGACAGTAAGAGATTTAGACTAACATCAGTTTTGGGTATGATCGATTGAACAAGTAACATCTGGGGGTTGTGTGGGCTTAGAGGGTAAAGCCTTTGAGCACTAAGTGGGCTATGTACAATTTATCTAATGTACACTGCGTCTCGAATGTGTCCCATGTGCATGGTTGTATATTGTCTAGGATTTTAAAACTCATAAATATCACTGAAAGTGATATTACCCTAGAAACAATTTAAATGATACTGGGGGGTATATGTTATATGAAATGATAGATAACTACAAAATATCAAACGAAAATCAAACCCTTTTCACAGTAATGAGTGCTTAAATTCTTACGTATAATCCGTGAGTTATATGCAGCCAAACCTTCAGTGCGGGTTATACATTTTTTTCAAAGTCTAGGTGCGGGTTAAACAAGGGTTTTTGCAACTATACTACAGTACTAAAGTAGCCAGATTCAGATCCCAAGTGTCACTTATATAGTCTTCTTGAAGTATAGGAGACTTGGAATATACATGTGAATTTATTCTGACTAAAAAACTGTCAAGTACAAGATACGTGGCGGAGGTGCGACCTCTCTCTAGTATGCTACCTTGAGGAGGATTAAAATATGTCTGTGACCGTCTAATTATAAATATTCACCATCAAATGGTCACATAGCCTGATGGGTTTGAAAATCCTAAAACCCATTAAAACCCTTAAAGCGACATTCTCACCAATGAGAGCACCGCTTTAACATCTATGAAAAGAGCTGAATACATGGAGTGTAGATCGGGGAGCAGCAGGGGAGTCATCAAGGTACAGCTCAACAAAAAGTAACTTCTGGTATCACTGTACCTCTGCAGCAAATGTGATATATCATATCTATTCGTTTCATATGTACATCTTCATGATATAGTGTCTGATAGTACTTGTATCAGAACAACCGACCCACAAGGACGTACACTCTGCCTTTGCTCTAAATTTGCACGATAAAATTGAACAAAATTGGATGCGCATGGTGATGACTATATCTATGCATGAATGCAGCTTTGGTGAGTAAATCACCAGTGCTGCATTCAATGCGCATTCAAGCATCATGCCGACACTATGGGGTTGATACACTCCCAACAAATGTCACCTTTTAGCGACATGCCGTCTTTAGAGGGTTAAGGGGCGTGGTGCTTACCTGGTAGGTGTCCTCCAGGTTCTGCGTGATGAGCGGGGTTTGGATGTTAACAAACTCCATGGCGTCCTGCCAGTGGAAGAGGAAGCTCTCCCACAGCGTCCACACACGCTCCTCCAGGCGTTCCTCCTCTGACGTCAGCTGCCGGAAACTCATCCGGATAACCTACAAGTCACCACATGCTCAGTTTACGTTGACATGTTCAGTGACTCTTTTCAGTGATTGGTGTTTTGAATGTATGAATGTATGAATGTATGAATGTATGTGCCTAAATGGAAAATACGAAGCGCACCAAATATCTTATTTGAGTACACAACACCAACAGAATGTCGAAGGTCTATTCATGTATATTTATTGAGTCTTCATATCATATATGCTATTTATAGCGTGATCTCAATTTCATTCATAATTCTCAATGGTATTACCGTAAAACCTAGCGTATAAGCCTAACTCGCGTATAAGCTGCACCTCGACTTTGTGCTGATCCACAGGGGCCATTTGAGTGGTCCTTAGGAAAAACTTGCGTATTAGCCGCACCCCTAACTTTAGCTTAAAATCTATGAGCATACATGGCTTCAGGGTCCTTCTGGTGGCCCTGTGCGGCCTCCTGGCGGCCCATAGGACCTCCCCGTGGCCCGTGGGGCATCCATGAATAGTGACAGCTTTCTTTCCCCCCCCTCCCCCACCATTGTCGCACTGAACATTACTGTTAGGATGCTGGCAGGGAGTAGCGGTGGCCTGCATTGCCTTAGGGCTGAGGTGTCAGTGAGCTGAATTGTCATAGGGTTGAGGTGGGAAAAACTCGTGTATAAGCCGCACACTGACTTTGGGCTAATCCTATAAGCCGCACTAGCGATCTGATTCGCGTACTCGCCGCAGCCTGTACGCAAGATTTTACAGTAACATGACACACATATAAAATCGTTTCAACGGCGTGGAGACAAGAAGGCAGAGCATGGGCTGAGACTTACTTCAAACAGAGACTTGATGTACTCGACCCGCTGCTGGTACTGGCCGGTGTTCTCCTTACAACGAGACACATTCTTCGCGAACAAAGCAAAACCTCCAATTGTTGTTTCCTTTGCCTTCAAAGCCTGTAAATGAATGTTTAGAGGTTTTAAATCGTTTTGAAACGAGTTGCAGTGTGCTGTTCATCACATGTGATCCAGGGCATGTCATGTAGAGGTTATAGTTTTTTAGCCCACGGTGGAGGGCTAACACAAAGGATTCGCACCTTGGTTATATTGCATACCCGAGGGTTAAACAGATACATCGACTTGGTGTATAACACCTCGTCTTGACCCTGTGGGGCAGTGGGTATATGGAAGAACCGTGTCCAGGTGTAGTCTATCTAACACATATAAATATGTCTTTTTGTCATCACAGTGTAGAGAGTCCCGACACCCAGAATCGGTCGGACCATGTATGTATGGAGAATCCTTAAAGGGTTAATGAGCTCATTGTGTTTCTAGTGATGTGTGTAAAGACTGATGTAAGTATTAGCACTTCTGTTATTAATATGAAGCAATTGGGCCAGAGCCAACTTGAAAATAGTTTTTTAGTTCTTGGCTTCAAAGTAAGCTTACCTTAGTGACCGTTTCCATCTCCTCACTGAAGGCTTTGGCCAGACTGACCGACTCATCCGCCACAAAGCTGCACAGATCTCGGAATATCTGGTTGAGTTTTGGGATGAGAGAATCATGGATGCCGGAACAGTCCACGTAGAAGACGCGATTATCTGTGATATACGTCCTGTCGAAGTTTCTGATTTTCTCGATCCATTGCCGTATCTCATTCAGTTTTTGCTTTAGAAATAGAAAAAGATATTAGTATTAGCCTTGGCTTGAACATAATCAGGAGTAATAATGGTCATTTCTATCGATATTATCGGTAATATGGGTCATCTGATATACTCTAAAGGGACTAAGAGAATACAAGTCCAGATGCGAAAATAAGTCTGGCGGCTGTCAAGTATTTTCACACAAACTGATTCATTATTTTCTTAAATATTTTTATTCATTTTATTTTGTTTCACTTTTGAAACTGATTCATTGAAGGGCTCACCTCAATTTTGAAGGCTGCGGCCCCGCGCCACTCGAAGACGGACTTGTCGTTCCAGGCCTTACAACAGCTCTGTATGGCCTGCAGCCAGCTGGCTGAGGCACAGAACTCGTCAATCTCCTCTATAGCCTCCTTCATCAGGGTACTGTGCCGCTGCAGCGCCTGCTGGCACGCCTCACTAAACAATCAAACACCACACTAATTGGTACATATCAATTTAAAGTATTAATCTTTTTTAAATATGACCTTAGCATACCTATTATTACCCGTTTTAATGGGCGTTAATGCAGTATGGTCTTTGTAATAATAATGCATGAAAGCAGCCCTGGCGATTTACTTGTCAGGGCTGCATAACGGACATAGTGCATAAATGCACCATGCAGCTTTTATCGATAATAACTACTGAAGTATATGGTATGGTGAATCTAATACATGTAGTGTTTTATCTATTATTGATTAGCTTACTCTTTAAGTATCTTGTCCTCCAGGTTGGAGCTGGACAGCGGCTTGTACTGCCCCATGACGCTGTGACCCGCCACAAACAGGTCGTCGTTACTGGCCAGCACCATGCTCGGGGTCATCTGGCCCAGGTCATCGTCACGTTTTAGTGGTGTCGCTATAAACATTCAAAAACATCATCTGATGATTTGTCACCCCTGGATCTGTTACATCAAACATTTAGATATCATGGATTGCATGATGGATGGAAGCGTTATACATACAGTATATATAGACGCAAAATTGACTCAATTGAATGTATTCCTTTTGAAGATGTAGATTAAACTTGATTCATATTTTAATTTTTAACATAGATCAATACACATAAAATCACCTTCTCTGTTTAGTTCCGGGGTTGGGATCATTTCCTTTGCAGCTAGTGAGGTCTCACTAATGGGTTTGTCCAAGTGTGAGGCTAACTTCTCTATCCCGGAGAGCCGGGTGCTGCGTCCAGCGTTGGTGGAGATGTGGGCACGGCGGTCACGCAGGTTCTCCAGGACTTGGGAGATCCTGCGGCTGCTACGCCGCTGTGAGGACAGCGACATGTTTCTGAAACAATCAACCCATATATTACATCCAAACAATGTGTGACAAATAGAGGAATCTGTATTGTGGTTAGACTACCGGAGGTTGGTTAACCCTTTGAAGGATTCCCTGCATAGTGCTTTAATATGTTATGCCTTCTGTCTTTATGATGCATGAATACAACCCTGGCTTGTTACTCGCGTATGATTCGTCAGTGCTGCATTAATTCACCATGCTGAGCCTATGGGGTTGAAAAGTTGCCGAAAGGTCAAGGCCAAAGCAGTGCAGGCGATATAAACTCTCTGGCACTGCATTGGTATTTCATGTCAACAAATATTGCTTCAATGCCCTGTTTAAAGTACAAGTGTTGAGGTACCTGCTGCTGAGGTCGGGTGGCTGCGGTGAGGTGAGCTGCTCCTCGTCTTCATCACGCATCTCCGGGACCGTTGTCTGGCCACCGAGCGACTCGGCCGCACGGCAACACAGCAGGGGGATGTAGGACAGGGTACGACCAAGCGTCTGCATAAACTTCTCTTTTGGCGGGCTCAGACTCAGCACATCTGTCAATTGAAATAGTTACAAAGGTGACTTTTTAACGCTGCATGGTTTCATCCTGATATTGATCTTAATTCTACTTTGATAGTACTGTAAGAAACTTCCACAGTCTTCCTATTATCTGACCTAGATCTCACCTAGAAAATTGCAAAATCCACACTGGAGGTTTGGTTTGTGTATATCCTGCGGGTCGTTGTGAGAAATTACGCTATTTGATAAGACCAACCTTTTGGTGTGAAAACGAGGATGGTGTGGAAGAGCCCCTCCCGCTGTGCCTGGGGCCCGACCTGCATGGTCCTATTGACGAAGGATGTAATACTAGTGCGGCTCAGTGCCACCAGGTGGGACAGTAGCATCTGGTCCACCAGACGCACAAAGGCACCCAGACGACTCATCTCATCCTTTGCTAAGGCCAAGTTGTGCTCCCGCTCCTCTCGCTTCATTCGCTGTGGGATAAATAACAGATCTATGTGAATAGGAAAGATGCGGTATTGGGGAGATTACTGGAGGAAAGGTGTTTGGATGAGGCATAGAATATATTTTTATTATTTGGGCACTTACAGAGAAGATAGTTAAAAGAGGTACAGTAAACGAGAAACTAGCCCCACAGGTTAGGGGTATATGCAATATTCTCACAGTATAGCTAGGTCGGGGTAGGATTTGGGGTATTCTATAGTACAGTACTAAAGTAGCGATTCTCAACCCCAGGGGCGGGTTATAGGATTTCCTCAAAGCACGAATATATATAACACATACCTGCTGAAAGTTAGTATGTGGGTTATATGAGGGTGCAGGTACACTTTATATATATTACAAGACTTAAAAGAAAATGTACAAAAGTATCAACACTGACCTGCATGTGGAGTGAGTCCTTGCTGAAGACGGTTTTTTGTTTGACCTGGTCCTCACAGTGCCTGACCTTCTTGTACAGCTCCTCGGCTGTTGTATCAACAATCACCTTGTTGTATCTAAAAAGATGCAAATGTCGAAATTTCAGGCCTGTGAAACCAGAGACGTAGACACCTGCACGTTGACACACAGGGTTCTCCACAAACTCAAAAATCACACCGTAAATTCTTGCGGAAAAGCCGCAGCTTTGCACAAGGCAGAACCCTGGTGCGAGTAAGGTGATGTTTTTTTTAAATAAAAAATCTTAAAGTGGGAATAACTTCTGTTCTAATTAATGGATTTTCAAAATTCAAAAACCTATAGATAGCTAAAATGACACCGGCGGCGATTCTGGGGTAATTTGACGCCGGCGGCAGTGAAAAGGACGCCGGCGGCCCGCCGGTTTCATTGCAGTATGGGGAGAACCCTGGACACAGACGAATGATGCTACACTTTAAGTAGTATGCGGCATTTGTATTTTGTCCCAGGTACTGCTCTGGTGTAAGTAGTATGTGGCATGTGTGTTTTGTCCCAGGTACTACTCTGGTGTGAGTAGTATGTGGCATTTGTAGTTTGCACCAGGTACTACTCTGGTGTAAGTAGTATATGGCATTTGTGTTTTGTCCCAGGTACTACTCTGGTGTAAGTAGTATGTGGCATTTGTGTTTTGTCCCAGGTACTACTCTGGTGTAAGTAGTATGTGGCATTTGTATTTTGTCCCAGGTACTACTCTGGTGTAAGTAGTATATGGCATTTTTGTTTTGTCCCAGGTACTACTCTGGTGTAAGTAGTATGTGGCATTTTTGTTTTGTCCCAGGTACTACTCTGGTGTAAGTAGTATATGGCATTTGTGTTTTGTCCCAGGTACTACTCTGGTGTAAGTAGTATGTGGCATTTGTAGTTTGCACCAGGTACTACTCTGGTGTAAGTAGTATGTGGCATTTGTGTTTTGTCCCAGGTACTACTCTCGTGTAAGTAGTATATGGCATTTGTGTTTTGTCCCAGGTACTACTCTGGTGTAAGTAGTATGTGGCATTTGTGTTTTGTCCCAGGTACTACTCCGGTGTAAGTAGTATGTGGCATTTGTGTGTTGTCCCAGGTACTACTCCGGTGTAAGTAGTATATGGCATTTACACATTTTACCAGATACTGCTCTGGTGTAAGTAGTATATGGCATTTATACTTTTTACCAGATACTGCTCTGGTGTAAGTAGTATATGGCATTTACACTTTTTACCAGATACTGCTCTGGTGTAAGTAGTATATGGCATTTATACTTTTTACCAGATACTGCTCTGGTGTAAGTAGTATATGGCATTTACACTTTTTACCAGATACTGCTCTGGTGTAGGTAGTATATGGCATTTACACTTTTTACCAGATACTGCTCTGGTGTAAGTAGTATATGGCATTTACACTTTTTACCAGATACTGCTCTGGTGTAAGTAGTATATGGCATTTATACTTTTTACCAGATACTGCTCTGGTGTAAGTAGTATATGGCATTTACACTTTTTACCAGATACTGCTCTGGTGTAAGTAGTATATGGCATTTACACTTTTTGACCAAATACTGCTCTGGTGTAAGTAGTATATGGCATTTACACTTTTTACCAGATACTGCTCTGGTGTAGGTAGTATATGGCATTTACACATTTTACCAGATACTGTTCTGGTGTAAGTAGTATATGGCATTTACACATTTTACCAGGTGCTTCTCTCGTGTAAGTAATATATGGCATAACCCGCATTTGTAGTTTTACCAGTTACTTAGAATAAAGTGATTGGTTGTCATGGAGGGGTCAGAATGATGTAAGTAGTATATGGCATTTGTACCTTGTACCAGGTACTTCTCTGGTGTATTTTTGGCATGTGTTGGTAATAGACAATGGCATTGCATTATACCGAGGTTGCAGGTTCCTTATAGTAGGGGGCACCATTGCTTAATGAGGTAACTGGCAAAATAAGCACTGATAGCAGTCACATGGGTACCAGCTGTTACATAATGCACCCTAAAAATTCTGCAGTGAATGCAGGGTGTTATCTGATTGGTTGATAATGCATCCAGCTACACGCCTATATGGCCCTTCCAAAGTTTGAATGCTGCTATGCGCAAGGTGCAGGTCATACACAAGACTTTTTAAGACATCATTGAAATTAAAAGGTGCTCACCTAAAGAAACGTTCGAGCACCTTTTCTGCCTGGCGGTTCATGTAGTTAATGCCGTTCTCAAACTCCAGGAGCTGGTAACACTTCTCGTCGTCGAGCGGGAGGAGGCGGAGATGGAGCAGCTCGTGACACAGTTTGTAGATCTGCTGCAGAGCAGCGCCGAGTGCCGGCACGGCCTGCAGTAACTTGTCCGACATTGTGTGTCGCACTCGTGCATAATCAGCAAAGTGCCGGTTGGCACGCCATCGGTTGAACATCTTGCTGATGAGGTGGTTGTGGAAGAAGGGGATGTGGGAAATGGCCTTGAAGAGCACAGCCTGCCTCTGCCACTCGGCAAGGGACAGGTTCTCCGCTGGCTGGTCGGCATATACATGGAGGACACCAAAGGTTGAGAACACACAGTGCTCTTTTTGAATCTGAAAATGTATATCAATAAAGCTATAAATAAATGCCTCAATTTAACTTAGAACAGAATGTAAAAACACAGTGATCACGAAATTATGCTAAGTCCATGGTAAAACACCTACCTTATTCTTAGGCACCGCTACCAGGTCATAAGGCGAGTAGTGCCTATTCGGCGCTAAATTAAAGTATAAAAACTTGATTTTCCCAGTGTGGTAGCACTTTGCAAAGTACTCTACTGCTTGTCGTCCATTCATGATAACTCCAGGAGTCTGAAAAATACAACACATTTCCTTCCTTGAAACTATGACCGTATATACGTTTTAATCCTGAATACACAGTAAATTGTTAACGTATAAATTAGCATGTAGTTTTTTTAAACTGAATCAAAGATCCAAACGATTGGATAATAGAAGTTTTGAATTACATGTACAAAAACATGTAATGGTAGAACTTACCGGGCCAACCTCGTTGCTGGCCTGAGACATCTGGTCTAGTTTCTTCATGATGTCTTGCACTTCTGCGTTCTGACGCGGGGTTCGGGGCGTACGGCGCGGTGTCTCAGGTTCAGGCTGTAAGTCAATCATCATTCAAGAGCTATGCTTAGTACAGTCTCCACCATCAAACATCGGTTTATGTAACAGATCCACATACTTGAGCTAAACTTTGAATACTGTTTCTTGGAGCAACAGACAGGTAGAATACTGTTTTGGGGTGGCATGTCTAATTTAAATTCTCCTCATTCCACAAAAACATATACTAGTATTTAATTTTGTTTACAGTTGATATAGAAGAAAAGCCAAAGACAATGGAAAATGATGCTCATATTATCTTCCTTTGAGTGTTTTAGAGTAAGCTCCCCTGAGACTTTTATGTCAGTGAAGCAGTTGAATTAGACGGAACACCAGTAGTAATAGGTCTCACCTCATCGTACAAGTCGGTATTCAGTGCCACTGCCGTAGATCCCAAGCAAGCAGACCATATAGCTTCTCCTGTGTAAACGAAAAGATATGGTATCTGCCTGTATTCAACGTGTCTTCGTCTTATAGACTTTATGAATAGGAAAGCTTTAATGGATTCAAAAGGTACAAATTTCTGGCAATTTTCCATGTTCACTTACGTGTTGCGGTTTCCCATGCTACGTCTGCGAGCGATCCTCTTATGTCTGATAAGGTGACACCTTTAGGTCGCTGCCACGCACCGTCCTAAATAATGTCAATAGTTGAATTAGCAGAATTAATTAACACTTCCAAAACAATCATCAACACAATTATGATGTGAATGTGTTCTTGTTTGTAAACGTCAGGATTACAGAATGTTTGTTGTATCATTTCTCAAATCATTGTTTTTGCTTGACTTCCTTTCTCACATGTCTAAACCATTGAATATAATAGGTGGAATTATGTTTCACTCACGTATATCATTTTATAGCCTAATCCGCTTATGATGAGAAATATCTAAACCAAAATGCATTTGAATCTACAGGATTGGAATTAAAGCATAAATGAAATAACAGCGAACAGAACATGGCAAATGGTTTATAACTAAATCACTTAGTGCACCAACGTAGCTATTAGAACAGAAACTTAGTCTGTTATTCCGTTCGTGTATACACTTATCTTTACATAATTACCTCTTCCAAAGCAGCCTTCAATGTGACAAGTAACATCCATACCAATTAAGAGTATATATATCCTTGCACCAATGCAACTTTTTAAACAAGCTGAAATCTGCATATTCTATAGCTTTTTGCAGATGATAACAAACTCTTTTAAATATTACTTTAGGTAATATAGAAAAAAGGGTAAATTTCCTAAATTCCAAAGTGAGAGACTTGCTATGTGTACATACAGAGCTGGTTAAGTTGTAAGGTAACGACCCATCTGGGAGTTTAAAGTTGCCAATCTTCTGTTTCCTCGGACTCTTCATGATGGGCGGGGCAAGTGCCCGGGTGGCTGCGGGGGGTTGTGACACATAGTTCTTCTTCGGAAGCATTTTACACTGCTGTATACTTTCCACATCCTAGGACAAAGATCGATTTTATTGGTTGGCGTTGATAGCATCATAGGGTTATTCACAAACGAATCGACATCTATAGTTCTGGTGTTACGTGAACAGCAATGTACCATGCGAGATCTGGGAATGATGAGCATGACAAAACTAACCAAATATAAGGGGCGCATAGTGTCACACCCTTTGTCGTCATGATGCATGAAATCCCATGCTAGGGCTGCATTCATATACAATACCGACCTTATGGCTATGGGAGTGTATCAGCCCATTATCATTTATGGTCGGCATGATACATAAATGAAGCCCTGGCTAGTTACTCGATATGGCTGCATTCATGCATCATGACGACAGAGGACATAGTGCATTAACTATTAAAAGCAGGGTTGCGCTACCTGTGTGAAGACTTTGGTGAGGGCGTCGACGATGTGCAGGTCAAAGAGCCGCTCCTTGTGCAGGTCGGCGTGGTGCAACAGGCGCTCCAGGTAATGCGACATCTACAGTATTAAGGTCAATGAAGGTCACACAAGATATATATGTTAAAGTTGATTTGAAAACTTTGTCAATTGGAGTAACAGAGAAAAGACATTCAGCATGATCGGAAATAGGAGGCTATATTTAATTTGTAAAAATAATTATATCAGAATTGAATTTTTTTTTTCTACTACACGTATTATAGTAATTCGATATGTGTTAGTTTGTAGGTACTATGATTATACGTCATGGGTCTCACCTCTTGTTTACCATGGAGGAGGCTGGAGAAGGGGACGACCTGCAGCAGCGACTCCCGCAGCAGGCACCATGCATGGCGGCTGTAGGGGTCAAGGAAAGTCAATCAGTTTATTTGTATCATGAAAAAATCGTTCAATATCCACTTTTTTCATTTTTTTTTTTTCATGTACATCATGCTAGATATATTGATACCACAATGGAACCCTACATAGCGGTATATGTGTTTGACTCCGACTATCTGTATGTCTAGCATATCTATGTAATCACTCACTTGTCCTTCTGGAGAGCATTGATCATCAATGCTATTAGCTCTTGTTTGAGTTGAACAACGTCGTCATCGTCTACTGCTTTTTGGCTTGCCATAGCCAAAGTAATCCTACAACAAACACCAAGGGGAGAAAAATCACCAAAGAAAAAAATCATCAAGTAATTGGAGGACTTCAATTTAACCAGGCTCCCCTAAACTATATGAATGATAGGCAATCGAATGGTATTATTATTAGCAGTATTACTAGTCGCCACACTCAGCATACATTATATCCACAATATTTTCTGATATGAGTGGATGGGACTCTTTTGCATATATCAGGCATGGGTCTGCGTTTTGACGAGAATTCCAGGTTGGGACAAAATCCATTCCCTGTGAGGTATTTAAGATGAATTGTATGGGATATGGTTGTACATGGTTCCTCCAGAGTCTAAGACTCCCACCCCTGTTAATGTTCAAACATTTTCTCAGTGGATCTGTACAAATCACAGGTGTGGCCTTTTTAGCCTTTAAAATTCCTTGAGAATCCACGCCTGAATTATATACATGTACCTAAATTAACTCACATGGAGGCACAGTACAACATTTTGAATTCGCCTTTTATTCAATACACATTTGTAATACACTCTAAATGTGTATGGATGTGTTACATGTTAAAACACTCACCTCTCCCTTACATCTGCTGCCCATGATGATACTTGGTCTTGGAGAGGAGTGGACCGTGACTTGGTTGACTGACCTGGTGATACTAGACTCCGCCCCTCAGAGATGATTGGCAGCTTGGGGGAGGAGCCAGTCTCCATGAACAGTTCCGTCTTTGACGCCATTTTCTTGCCTTTTGCTAGATTTACATCTGAAGACAGAAATGGCTATGTGTTCCTATTTTTAAATTTTCATAACCGTTCATAACATAACTGTTCATAATACGTATGTCATTGACATCCAATTTACGTCGATGACGATAATTGACGTATAGTTGTCAATATATTTCAATGAAATAACTAAACTAAAGTAACCTACAACACCGCATGTTGCTCTATTAGGGAGTGATCATTTATTATCAACAGGGGGGGTGGGGGCAAAAAAATTTGGACCCCTTGACCGGGGGGGGGGGGGGGCAAAAAAATTTGGACCCCTCTTGGGGGGGGGCAAAAAATTTTAACCTGTTTTGAGCCAAAAAGCCTGCGCGTTACTATGCTTCAAAGGGCCCGCGCGCGAGCCGATTTTCAACCCTAAGGGGGGGGGGGTAAAAAATTTTGACCCCTTGACCGGGGGGGTAAAAAATTTCGCGCGCTCCGCGCGGAAACCCACCACCCCCCCCCTGTTGTTAAAAAATGATCACTCCCTTAAGCTGAGAAAAATAACAAAAGCAGAGGTCAATAGCAGTTTTAATGCAGTTTAAAGGAATACAACTTCCCTCTACAGTCTACAATGCATGTACATCATATCAACAGATCTATAAACCGTTTAATCATGAGGCATGCCTTAATCCATCTTTGTAGATCTAATTGATGAATGAATCCTTTACTGTAAAGTTTACTAGGGAATTATCATTTTTTAACAAGGGGGGGGGCCCTCTGCTCTGGATCGAAAATCGGCCGCGGGCGTAAGCCCCTTGGAGCATAGTATAACTATCAGTGGCAGTGCGCCCAAAACATGAGGATTTTTTTTTACCCCCCCCCCCCTCCAAACTTCCAAAGCAAAGTCAAAGAGCCTAAGAGGGGGTCGACTTTTTTTGCACACACACCCCCCCCCCCCCCCCCTCTACCCGGTCATTGAAGGACAAGGCCTTGTCAGGGGGTCGAAATAATTTTTGCTCCTATACTATGTTTTAAGTTCAAAGCACGCGCTACACCAGGGTGGGGCAAAAACATAGCGACCCCCGCCCCTTCACATTTAGATACAATGTTCTTGGATAGAATGATCCAGTTTTGCAAGTGCGCGGGCTTCGTCAAATTCAATCAATGTTTTCCTCACTTTAAAAAGCTATAAATTGTGATCTCACAGTAACCAATGCACTAACTCTTGACTTAACATACTCAGTACATGTAGGAGACTATCTGATAGCACAGGAAGATGCAAATATGATAACTTACCTTACTTTAGAACTTTATAAACAAAGTTAGATCAATTAAATCCTGTGGCATCATGTTGCCAGGACGCCATGACACATTTCCTCGGAGCAAACTTAATCAAAACATTTCCCATTTAAATTCAAAGACACTTAATTTTCATACGCAAATTTGTTTGAATAAAATTGTTGAAGTATAGACTCTGTTATTTAAGTTTAAGATATTTTTCTCAGTGTAGTAACAAAAGTTATCTAAATAATTTAACCCAATCAGAAGCCAGCATCTCAGTTAGTGCTGACCGCAGAGCGCCATCCGTTCAAAACGAAAACAAACCGCGACTTCTTGAAGTTCTTCTTTTACGGGCGTGCTTTTGTTGGTTTCTAGATAAAATAAGGTAAGGAAATTCCACTTTGAAGTAGTTAACATACCAGGCTTTTAGTGCTAGAGGTTACAGAGCGTGATTTTGCAGTTAAATAAAGATAAATTCAACTTCAAGTGAGAAAGAGCGATCCGCCCCGTTGACATGTTGTGACATGTCAACTTGTAAGTTGTATCAGGAAAGACCGAATGATCACAGAATACACATTCATCCTATTCACTAGTTTAATGCAGTTTGTGATGTATGTAAACACTACATTAACCCTCTTTGTTAGGGGCATGTTATCTCTATTTAAAATTAAGGTTTTTAGAGAAAAATTAAAACACTTTGAAACTGTCACTACAGTGTCAGCTAGTCGCCTAGGGCTAGGGACAGGGAGGGTGGGGTGAAAAGATTTCGACCCCTCGAGGGTGGGGGGGGGGGGGGGAGAAAAGTAACGTGGATGGATTTGCGGGTGTCTGCTCTGGAGACTAACTCATGTCTGCAGAGTGCAGGGTGCAGTGATGTTGTACAACACTGACAGCAGAGCGTTGTATTGAATACTCACCAAACATGTACGGTATACTGAGTGTGCACTAACATAATTAAGACAGGTGGCCAAAACAATGCCCATTATTGCGCGGGGGGGCGGAGTAGCCCCTTAGAGGCAGGTAACCATTCTAGGGAGGGGGGGGGTAGAGCATGTTGATAATTTGTGGAGTGGGGAGAGTGTGGCTGGGGGCGGGGCTATCCCACCCTCCCACAGACAGGTTTCCATCAACACCACTTAGCAAGGTGCTAAGCGCAACATTGTTTTCACACATTGACAAGTCCATGTCAAACAGTTGGTGTGAGAGTGTGAGAACCGACGCCCCAAACTGTTTTTCACACCTCTTCACATGAAAGTTGCCCAGTCATGTCCTATCCTCGTATCCATTGAAATAACAGCGATTGCAAAGTACAGTTACACTTGTGCTTGTACAGCCATAGCAGTAACATCCAAGTAGAGAATCCGTTTAGGAAGATTGTGGATATAACTTATTGCTGGAGTTAGGTACTGCCTGATTATGCTCACTCAGCGGAGAGTAGAAGCAATCCCACATATAAATTCTCTGAGCCCTATAGCTTGTGGGGGGCTGGCAGAGCATAGAAAAGTGCTCAACTGTAAGTACATGTACTCGTTACAGCATTTTAATTGAAGGTCAATTGAAATTTAGAAGTATTCTTCAAAGTCCACATTAGTTCAAGAACCGATAGCGTAAACGTCTAAATTTACTGGACAGATGTAAATGTAATTGGGCCTACAGTGTAGTTCAGTGTAGGCTACACTGAACTGAAATAGTTTACCCGGTAGTGAATATAAAGTTTTGGTACTCCTATATAACTTATCTAAGCCAAACACTCACATTATAGAAAATGGTCATATTTAGACTAGGGATGACTAGACACACTGTTACTTTAGTACAAAGTATTAAACCAGATAAAGGGGGGGGGGGGGGGGCTTCAGGCAAGTGTGCTTACCATTTTTCAAATCAAAAAGTAGGGATATATGTTACCAGCAAACCCTTTCTGTTGACCATATCTGTGTTTTCTGATTGTAAGCCCGTACCTGGTAGTCCCCACTTCATCATTTTATCACGTTATAGTGATATTGATTATGATTCACCATATATATCATACTTTTCCAGGGCTATCCGCTGTCGGGATGAGTGCCCGGCCTCGCCCAGTTACGGCGACAGTCAACCCGCCCCTGACGAGCACCCCGCTACATGGACCGCGTACCTTCCTGTCGTCAGATGGTTCTACGGAGTCCCTCATCTCTGTACTAGAACATGACAGCTACCAGAGTCTACCAGCCAGTGACAATGAGCAACAGGAGAAACCGGCAGAAAAAGTTAAAGAGTAAGTAAAGCACTGCTCGTGATGGACGTATAATTATAGCCTATAGTAGTATGGCCCTAGACCCTTAAATTCGACACGGCGACATGGACCTTTTTTGGCCCTAGTGACATGGGACATGAGGAGAAAATAGATAGTGACATGGGACAGGAGGAATAAATAGATAGTGACATGGGACATGGGGAATTTCTTAAGATCGATATGGCGACATGAGCATTTCTTAAGATCGATGCGGGACATGGGGACCCCCCCATCAAGGGCCCCAGTAGTTTCACGTGGGGAAACAAAGTCACTATTCTTTAGGTTTTTCCACACGTACATGGTGTAACTGGTTCTCGTTTACCAGGGGATGCTTCTCCACTATGACATTATCACATAAAAATAGAGACCAGTCTTTAAAGAACTTTTTATAGAATATAGTTCATCCATAAACACATTATATATTAAAAGAACACATTTATTTACTCAAATCTATCCAAAACTGCAGTTTCTCCACTTGTTAGGCCCTTGGCAACATAACTCGTGGAGAAACATTAAATTTGATTAGATTCTCGGAAATTCTGTCCATGTCCTCAGTATTGTGAGTTGCTGAACATAAATTATGCAGACAAGATAATATGTACACAGTAAAATTGGGACTAGAAACCTGCCTACTTTGACAGGTCTTATCTCGCATAACTTGCAGGGTTTATCCTATAGTATGACCAAGTTCTAAAAATTCTACCTTTACTTTTAGGAAACCCAAGGTTAGGAGAAAAATATCATCAAAATCATCAGATACCGTTACAAAGAGCACAGAGTCAGACCCTAGACCACCATCATCAAATAGTGGGCGTATGACTCCTTGGGAAGATTGGATGATACGAAAAGCTAAGGATATGCGGATACAACAAGAGAATGAGATTCAACGACTGAAAAGGTTAAAGGAAGAAAAAGAAAAAGCAGAGAAGGAGAAGGCAGAAAAACTTGTAAAATGTGAAAAGAATATCAAAGAATGGAATGAAAGAAAAGTAGTTGAATTGAAAACGCGAAAGAAAGCAGACAATCGGTGTTTAAATGCAGAAAAAGAGCTAAAGGAAGCAAAGAAGAAAGAGATTGAAGAGAAAGCCAAAACGAAATTTGAAGAGTGGCAACAACAAAAGAAAAATGAAGAGAAAGAGAGGAAGCGACAGGAGAAATTGAAAAAGGAAAAGGAGACGAAAGAACAGGAGGAACGGAAAGAAAAATGTGAGGAGAAATACAAGGCGTGGTTAAAGGACGCAAAGAAAAGACCCCAGAGTGCCCCACACAGTTACGGTTATGCAGATGGTAAACTTACAGGTAAGATATGCTAGTTTATCCTTTAATCTTTATACATATAAATCATATGCATACATATACCATACAGGGCAATACGGTATTTTGGGTGGTTTGCCCTAGTGTGAATTCCCTCCCCTTTGAGCCTTCTGAAGATTAGGGACAGAGAAGAGGGATATCAATATCATCAACATGATATCATGGGTTAATTTATTTTCAAAAATTTGCCCAAATTTAGGACGGCGGTTATTATGTATGTGAGCTTATTACGTCAAATACCGGTATATTACTTATTTTGAATAGATCTCCCGTTACTAATGATGTATGTTTGAATGTCATTGCAGGTTACTACGATAGATGCACGTATCCCACGCCAAGCTTCTATAATCCAATCCCGTGGCAGCCGATCCCAGTACCCAACGTACCCAACGTCAAGAAGAACAGACCTAAAAAGAACGTCAAGAAAAGGTTCAATCCCAGCAAATACCTATGACGCGATGTATTAATCAGAGTTTAATTAGATGTATATACATGTAAATTTACCAATCATCATATATTTATATTTGTATGAATATTTGTATATTTGTTTTATGTTGGAGGCCTACCACGATAGACGTGGTTGTCTTGAATATCTACTCATTCAGGTGTTGAAGTGGCCATGACTGGTATATCTCCTTTACACTTGATATGTATCAGATCATACAAATGGTATTACGAAGAGTGTTAGCTTTCCATGCAAAATGAAATCCGGCCAATTGGAAGCTTGACACTCATCAGCTGCCGAAAATCCAGCCTATAAGCCGAAATCGAAACTTTGGAGAAGGAAGTTTAAAACAAGTTCTTAGGCCACTTAAAATTGATTATCAGCTTTGCGGACACTTTTTGGAAAAAATCGGTGAGGGAGGGAGGCTTTTTATTTTATTTGATATACTTTTTCTTGGAGGTGCGGGAGGGCCTTTTTTCTTTTTTTGCATAAATTGATGGTCTGCACATATAAATAAGGTCTAAAATGCCCTTTAAACTTCGTTTCTACCCCTATTATCAGCTGAGATATTTATATTTTTGCAACATGTCTTCTGATTTTTTCTAGATGCGCCCTTTTTGGGCATTTTTTTTCTTAAAAGGTGAAAAAAATGACCAATGCGGCCCTTTTAAGAGGATGCGCGCGGTGTCCGCAAAGCTGATAATCAATTTTAAGTGGCCTTACTATGAGATTCATATCAGAACCCCGATTATAAGACAAATGAGGACTTTTGGTTAACTAAGGGAGTGCTCATTTTTTTACAACATGGGTGGGGGGGGGGGTGGTGAGATTTTTTCATCCCCCCCCCCAAGAGGGGGTCGAAATTTTTTACCCCCCCCCCCCCCCCACCCGGCAGGCCGAAAATTGTGCGCGGGCTTTTTCCCTCAAAACACGTTGAATTTTTTTGACCCCCCCCCAAGAGGGGTCTAAATTTTTTACCCCCCCCCCCCCCCCGGTCAAGGGGTCCAAATTTTTTACCCCCCCCGCAAATCCACCACCCCCCCCTGTTGTTAAAAAAATGAGCACTCCCTAAGGCTTATATAAAGACAAAAAAACGCGCCAAAACAAAGTTGGATCATAGGCGGGGTAGGGTATAGTTTTCCGAGCTGTACACACTACTCATTTCGTTTCTCTTGTAAATTTCGTATTGTAGTGAGTGCAATGTCGCATTTCTTCTATGGACTGTACAACAGTATTACATGTACTTTATGTACACTATCCATAATTTCAAATAGGGCAGAGCTGTGGGCAAATACCAATATTGGTAAACATGTCAGGTCCATAAAATTAATGGTGTCACCATTTACATTGTGAATTAACTTGAATATGACTCCAGGGAATGCAGTACGTATTAATGTGCCTCAGTATGTGAACAATCCGTCCAGTAAGTAGCTGTTATACATGTGTTTCTGACTCATAGAAAATCGTCTGGATGAGACAGGAATGCAGTCATTTTGAGTGTCTGCAAATTATTGTGGTATGAAAGTTTGTATTTCAAACAGATTCTGTGATAGCATACAATGTACATATAGTATATAAGCTCTCTGCGAGTTGATAAGAAATAAACTTTAAAAAAGGCAAATCTATCATAGTTTTTTTTCTACTGCTATGATGAAAAAATATATACATACTGGTATACATTGTTATAGTATGTGCCGTAAATTCTCATTTAGAAGTAGCGGCTTGTTACTGGACATCGATTCTCTCTCTTTGTAGCTCTATAGTGATCGATGCCCAGTTTTATACTTCAGACCAGTGGCTCATTTTGGCTGTTTTTTGCCTCACAGATTGCTTCTAGGGCAAAATCCTGACTAGGTGCCAATATATTCTCTATGCCAATGTGTAATATGAGGGTAGAAAACACTGGAACCTCAGTTAGAAAAATTCCTACTGAACAGTTTTTGAGAAAATGAGGGTTTTGTTGCATATTTTTGGTGTTTTTAGTACATTTCCTACATAAACCGTGAACGCCAGCATTTCTCACTTTTCAGGTGTTTAGAATCAGAATTTGACTTTTTCATATTCGCAGTAGGATTTCTGAGTATCGAGCCATTCTAGAAAAGCTATTCTTTGGAAAAAATACTTAGTATTTCTTGATGATTTTCGTTGCACAAATTTAGGGTTGTAATATAAAAACTGCATTGTCATCCAATCAAAGTGTTTATGCACTGTTGATGGTCACCCCCTCCCACCCACTTCACTCTGCATTGAAGGAGAACAGGCAGGGGAGGTACATGTGTCCGTATATAGCTGTTGACCTGGGTGCGTGGTGCATTTTTAATTTATGGGGTGCCAACTGTTCATGAAAGAAAAATCAAATAGAATATTTTATTTTTTTTAGTATCAGATTAATGCAACTACAATTCGTAATTTAGCACTTAAAGCATTGTATTTGCATTAATATGAATAGTAGCCACCTTATGGGGTGCTAACTATTCATGAAAGAAAAATCTATAATAATTTGTTTTTTATTAGCATTAAATTGATGCAACTACAATTCGAGATTGCATTTGAAGCATCTTAAATCAATGGTAGTCATCTTAAATATATGGGGTGCCAACTGTTCATGAATTTTAAAAAAAGAATAGAATTAGTTTTTTTATTAGTATCAGATTAATGCAACTACAATTTGTGATTGCACTTAAAGCATTGTGGCATGCAATGACTGGTAGCCACCTTGAATGTATGGGGTGCCAACTGTTCATGAAAGAAAGAAAAGAAAGTATTTTTTTTAAGAATCAAATTAATGCAACTGCAATTCAAGATTGCATTTAAGCATTATGGCATTCAATGACTGGTGGCCATCTTGAACCTATGGGGTGCTAACTCTTCATGAAAAGAACAACTAAATTGGATTTTTTTAACAGTATAAAATTTATGCAACTACATTTCAAGATTGCATTTAAAGCATTGTGGCATTCAATGAATGGTGGCCATCCTAAACCTATGGGGTGCCAACTGTGTTTGAAAAAGGTATCAAATAGAAATTTTCTTATATGAATTATACAAATTAATGCAACTATAATTCTTCATTGCACTGAAAGCATTGTGGCATTTAGTAAATGGTAGCCATCTTGAATGGGTTGAATGAAGGAAAAATCAAATAGGATTTGTTTTTTTGATAGTATCAAATTAATGCAACTACAAGTCAAGATTGCATTTCAAGCATTGGGACATTCAATGAGTGATAGCCATCTTGAATCTATGGGATGCCAACTGTTCATGAAAGAAAAATGGAATAGATTTTTTTTTTATTAGTATCAAATTACTGCAACTGCAATTCGAGATTACATTGAAAGCATGGTGGCATTCAATGAATGGTTGCAATCTTGAATCTTTAAATGAACATACACACAGACATATTCATAGGCATGAACATGGTGTTCTCCTTCATATAGATATTCATGGATTTCTACTTCTACTAGATATAGATTTCTGTTGGAAGGATTCTGTTACATGGAGGTCGATGTCCAGTTTTAGATATATATCCATATAGTGCATTGGAGTGCTATAATGTTGGACTGCTGTATATTTCATAAATCAAATTCAGATACCAAATATGTGGTGTATGCATGGGGTATCAGACCCCCCCCCCCCGCTCCCCCGTGTGGCTTATATGATTTATTGGAGGATGCGTCTTATGCGCAAGTTAGGCTTATATACACAAGGATTTACCATACCTATTTACATCAGACCAGGATTGATAATTTAAACCTTAATGAATATGTAAGTGTGCCAAAAAGGGGGAGGGGGAACATGGGAGACCTGTTTGGTATCTGTCGGACACACTTCAAAAGTAAAAATAAAAACGGCCAAAAATGCATTATTTTCTTTTTTGAATTTTCGAACGTGTTAGGGTCGGTCCTGTTTTGCTGGTTAGGGTCGCATTTTAATTAGCTGCTACGCATGTCTACTGTCCCTTATTCCATCGTAGTTATGTGCACTCCACTGACCTGACCTCATTCTAGTATCTAGATCATATACTGTAAACGTATTAATTTTCGCTCAGTACATATTTCGCGCACATAGGTATTTGCGCGAAAATATGATGTGAGCGAAAATTTTGCACAAAAAATTAGCTTTCCAATGGTGTCTGGCACTCTATATTGCAGAGCAGTAGAGACTCAAATTTTACCAAATCTACAAAATATTTGAACAATAATTTTGGGCTGTAAAACACTTAATAATTGTCCGAATGAAAAACCGTAAAAACTGACATGGAGCTTAAGATCTCCTGATTGCAGCTGCGCGAACATTTAATTGCGCGAAAGTGCCTTTATGTGCTAGCTGCGCGAACATTTACCTGCGCGAAATTTTCTACGTTTACAGTAAAGAGTCGCAGCATGTCTTATGTAACGTTATCGGGTTAATCCACAGCTGGTGTGTCCTGACCGATATTATAGGCCCACGAGTTGGTACCCCTACATCAACGGTGGGACAGGAGCCGGGACAGGTACTCTGCCCCATATATAGGATGGGTGGGGGGGGGGGGTATTACGACACTCGTCGATTATCACATGCCCTGGGTCATATGCCCAAACATCCATTACTCACTCACTCACATGCCCCAACGTATATGGGTCATGTTTATTTAGCATAGCTTGTCTTTGGGGAAGTTTGTTACGTAATACATCATTTCCTATACAGTTCTGAATTCAGTGGGTGTGTGCCTGTTTAATTTGTATATCGATGACGATATCTTTACCACGTAGTGTCCGAGGCAGGCTGACATCACAGGAGAACACCGCACCAACAATGGGCTCACTAATCTATGCCAGCTTTCATGATTAGATTAGGCAATGTCATTTCAGAATTACGCATCACGTCAATCACTGACGTTTAACCCACCGCCAAACAATGATATTGCCGATGTACTACCCACTCGTCTTTGATCGTATGGATCCAATATACCACAAAAGGAGGCACATGTTCATCATTTGTTTGTTTTATCTTTTATTTATGTACAGTATGAAAGAAGATGCACTTCCAAAGTAAGGTAAAATGGAGAAAGCATATTTCAATGACCACAAAATAATACTTTTTGGTATAGAAAAACCATTATCACATGGTTCTTCCCGGGATATTCATTTTCAACTGGGGATTTTACAAAGCGAATATCTATATTCATTAATAGACCCGCATCGCACGCCCCAATACAGCTCCCAGACATTACAGTTGACACATCGAAAGTAAACTTCATTATCATGATGACAACCAGAAATACAGAAAATAAGTGTCTAAGGAAAAATATCTGGTTCACAGAAATTATTTTTGAGGCAAAAGTGTGGAATGTTTGCTTCTACCTTCTACGAGTGGCCAAGGCACATTAGCATCAGTGATCTACGTCTTATAAGCACCGACTTTATTCAGAAATACGTCAAACCTGCAACAAATCTGCCAGGAATGTTACCCTACCTACATATAAGTTGGTACAATAAACTTGAATTAACCCTATGACATAGTATGTAGGTAACAAAACAGTGTCGGTCAACTGAGAACCCGGGGCATATCAAACAAACAAGTTCACTCTATGCTAAGAACATTAACATACCAGAACAAATAGTAGAACCGTAGACATAAATTACAGACTTTCATTTTCAACATCGTAAAAATAGATACAGCGATTGAAACACACCATGGCAGTGTCTTAAGTGAAATAAGGAAGCACTGGTTATAAAATATACTGAGTACCGGGTAGTTCGTTTGGCTCATATATATCTACCCATGTCTACGATTCTGATTGAAGCTATTTAATCATATATTCATAATGTAAGTCAGTTACGCCAACAAGATATCCCCAGTTATGAAGTTATAAATTCGTGGACAAATAGATTAGCTGGTGTAGCACTTATGGTATGTTCAGTTCATCCGGGTAGGTTACAGTTGGATGAACAATAGCTTTAGCGGAATCAAGCACTTATAATTGGAATAGTGTGCAGAGTGAGTCAGAAGAAATAGTAGACGGGAACTTCTGACACAGTTCCATTACTTAACCTTAAAGGAACCCGATCACTATATACCTAAGGCAAATGTTTCAGTCGTAATATACACAAGGGTTTGTATATGTATATGTAAATTTATTTCCGGAAAAAATAAATTAACATTCCTTTTTTTTGGATTTCATCTTTGCTTTGGTTAACCTTTATACAACTAATGGCTGGAACCACACGAAATTATACAATATAGTTATCAGAATATTTTTAAGCACAGATTCGGATATTTTCACATTTTTTGCTTTAATATGGGATTGAAAAGGTGATTTGAACCAGCTTCGACAAATATACACAAATCGTATACCCAAGTATAGCTTTTCGGTCAGAGTGTGTTTTAAGCATCAATTTGATATCGAACATAAAGATCAATCAGCCCAGTTCATTCATTTCACACACGGGTTTGATACTAGGGTCAACCTTGCCCAGAACAGCCCTGAGAAGTGTCTATGATATGTTATTGGGTTGGGTACATGCATCGTATCATAGAGGTAATTCCTTGATCGTATCCATGAATGTTGACAAATAATTAACATATACCAATTTATACTTTGACTGGTCTTCGGTCTTCGCAGAATTAAAACTTATATTCTAAATTCATACTGAAAGCGATGCAACATGCTTTTACATATACATGTATTTATATATCCTCTCGAAATTGCAGGGGGGAAAACATATCAGGGAAATCTGCAATGGCTTGAACCTTTCTGTATCACATTGTGTATATACATTATCAATCATTTAACATAAATCACCATTACTTGCCGGAAAATCATCCAAGTTTACAAAAAGAAATATTATGATAATTTCATTACAAATACCGGTATATTTCTAACAAATAGCTGTACACATTATGACTACCTTTCAATGCTCATGCCATTTAGACTTTGGCGGTATGGCATATTAAAAGGTATGCTTCTCTTTATTATGTAGTTCATGAGATCAAGGAAGTCAACATAGTGACTTGCCTACTCAAGTTCCTTTGACGACTTAACTCAAGTCAGATATTTGAGAAAATTATTTGACAATAAATATAACATAGTTTGAGCCCCGTATGTTCATCACTTTTGATGGCATTCTTTAATAGTAATATACAATCAAGTAAATTAGGCTACTTTATACGCGTTATTATACGTGTTGCTTATTTACCAAATATTTACACACAGTACTTTACATTGGTGTAGAATATATTCAACACGGTATGGATTCATAATATACAATTTGATCACCATGGGTACCCCTATTCATGTCACATACACATATTTAACATACAGTGACTCTGGGTATTTAAATGATCATAATCTAGGGACTTAGTTTTAGATCGAAATTACCGATACAGTGTATTTCAAATTTAGGTTCACTTTTCTAGGAGACATTTCGATGAATTAGTACATTATTGCATAGGGACTCCATTTCCTAAAGACGCTTATTTTTGGTGAACGCTTCATTGTTATATGGCCTAAAAAGATTAACAGTATGTTTCCTATAACCAGACTAACTTTTTTTTGAACATTTTCTGAAAATTGTACATATCTGGTACAAAAAGAAAATACAACCACAACTTTTTTCAGCATGTTACCGGTCAGAAATACACGGTACACCTCTCTTTTTTATCGACCAAATCTTGCCAAAGAGGCTATCATCTAAGAAACCAAATCAAGCAAGAGTCATTTTAGGCACTAATGCAAGTTCTGTTCTGCTATTGACGTGAGGCGATGGCGAATGTGGCGGCAGCCCCAACTCCTATCGCTAATCCTACCAAGGCCATAGTCCAGAAGTCGTTGTTCTTTTTGGTGCCCACTGGGAACTGTTCCAGGAAGGAATCCTGTAAGGTAGAAAGACAACATTCAAGTTTGACCCATGAGAAAATGCACTGGTAGTTTATGTGTAATTCTTAGGAGGGCAATAGTACCCATCTTGATAGCTGTTATCAGTGCTTTAACGTCATATCAACTTTTATTTAGCACCAAACAGACATCTGAATTTTATTATTATAAAAGGACTATTTTTTCATGAATTTGATTTACATTAAACATTTCTGGCATGTTAGAACAAAATATTATTAATGTGGTTTCACATTCCAGAACCTTTATTGAAGTTATATAAAACGATTATCATTGTGAGTCAGGTCGGGTAGGGTCTACTTCTGATGTCAGACTGGTCTGACTTCGGGGCATTTTTCCTTTCTACTGTGGTTATAACCACTTAACCTGACTCACTTAAACAACATCTAATACGTATTTAGAATCCTGTCATCAGGGTTGCCACCGACAAGGTAGTTTTAAATTCCCTGACTTTTCCCTGACATTTCCATAACGTTATATCAAATTTCCCTGACAATCACGACATAAACCTGATGTTTTTAAATGCCCTCCAACTATTAATATGCACTCTTTTTTAAAGTTATCTTCTACTTAGCGAGTGATCATCATTTAACAACAGGGGTTTTGTGTATCGCGTGAGGGCAAAATTTTTACCCCCTCCTTTTTGAGGATTTAGATAGTTTTCTCTCTTAAAATCATAGTAAAATACAGGCTCTTTTCAGAGAAAACAGGTGACTTTTTTGGTATTTCAAAGATTTTCCCTGACAAAATATTATTTTCCCTGACATTGTCAGAAAATATCATATTCCCTGATATTTTGCAAAAAAATCTGAAATTCCCTGACATTTCCCTGACCTGGAACGAAAAACATTTCCCCTGACATTCTCCCTGACAGTGGCAACCCTGTGTCATGTTGGGCAAGGTCGTTCATAAGGTGTCTTATCAGGATGTTATCATGTAACTAATTTGATAGATAATTTGTTCACAACTTAAGGTTGATTACTATTTTATTATCTTGTGTATCTGATATGCCCTTGAGCTGACACAAATGGGAAAAGGTCACACTTCCTGGAAAGGGTTATTATTTGGTTTACAGCAAAAGAAGAGCTAGTGGCACCATGACCATGCTACTTGAAACACTACAGATATGACTGTAAGGGATTCCCATTAAAGCGAGATCATCTATGTGCATGTAGTATTGGTTATCAAAGTTAAATAGATGCTTTCTTATTGTGTGTGTGGGAACAGTTATCATGAAATTCTGTCTATCTATGCTTACCCATCCACCATTTTCGTCGATCCAATCTCCAAGCTTCTGCGACACGTAATATC
Source organism: Harmothoe impar (assembly GCA_947462335.1). Classification (NCBI taxonomy): domain Eukaryota; kingdom Metazoa; phylum Annelida; class Polychaeta; order Phyllodocida; family Polynoidae; genus Harmothoe; species Harmothoe impar. The sequence continues at coordinate 55,001,813 of OX381715.1, forward strand.
CCAGGAATTCACCTATTGCTTGACGCGGCTGGTCCGTATCTGAAAATACGTCGTGTTTAGCCAACCAACCACAGAAAGCATATAGGGCAGCAATCCTGCCCCAATTGTACTGGTTGTCCCCAAAGATCTCATCTGCCACATTGAAGAGGAAATCTATCCCTGTTACGTCACTTTCCACGATCTTGTTGATGTAGGCTTCAAAGAGTTCTTTGTGGTTTGTGATCAACTCGCTGACTGTTCTACGCATTGTGGCTTCATACTTTGTCTTTGGTGGAGCGGCATTTCCCTCACCAACAGCCAAATAGGAGACTATGTCAACAGCAGTTTTTAAGGCAACGGTCTCAGTGAAGTTGAGACTACTGGCCGACATAGAGCGTCGCCTGTCCACTAGGGTGCTACCACTATCAGTGTGGTCGGCTGGGTCAGCCTTGCGCTTACCAAGATAGTCTATGTACTTCACAACTTCTACTTCAGACAGGTTGTTCTCTTCCATTGCCTGTTTTAACTCAGGCATCTCTGTGACAGGCACTTGCTTACCATCTGCAGAGTCTTGAGTCTGAGACTTCTGTCTAGTCAGAAGCATTTCAATCATGATTGTCTGTTGGTTAAGTTGTTTCATGAGCATGCTGACCTTTTCATTCTTCTCCAACTCATCCAAAGCTGAATTTGGTTCATCTGGCACTTTTGACACATCAATTTCCTTCAGTTCAATGACCAACCAATCTGAACCAGTGGCATTCAGAGCATTGCAGAACGGTAGAAATGCACCCTTTTTCTTTAGTAATAACGATACCAGTTTCAGCATACCTTCTTCTGTTGTCAGTGTGGGTAGGGTCACAGCTTCAATCTCGTTGGAAGTGAGGACATTGCTTTCAAACAAGTATGGGTTGACATCTTTAGCACGGACATTTTTGATTATTCGCGTGCAGTGTATCCTCAGCCTTTTCCTGTCCTCCTCCTCCATCTTGGCGTCACTCTTGTCACTCTTTATGGCACTCAACTTCCCAAATAATACTGTAATTTCAGGTAAATTGTTCTTTCTCTGTCCACAAAACAAAAGTCAAATTGCTCCAAATAGCTGACTTCATCTTCCGGTCGGTAACCACAGTGTGTATTACCGTACACAGGGCGTTACTTGCCGAGTACCAGCAAACCAAGCATACCCAAAAATAGCGCGCACCGCCCTATGTCTCTCAACCTATTGTGGGCCACTAAGTTCTTGCATCTCTTGACCTACTTCTGATAGATCGGGCAATTTTTTTTTCAACCCCTCTAGAGGGAGGTGGGGCAGGTCATGTGACCTCTCTTCTGATCATGTGACCACACCACACACCCCTTTTAAAGTGAGTCCGATGTGTGGGACAAAAAAAAAATTCCTTAGGCCTAAGGGAGTGTTCATTTATTAGTTACAGGGGGGGGTGGTGGTGGGGGCGTAAAAATTTTCCGACCCCTCTTGAGGGGGGGGGGGGGCGTAAAAAAATCTGATCCTTCTTGAGGGGGGGGCGTAAAAATTTTAGCCCCTTTTTAGCAAAAAAGCCTGCGCGTTACTATAGTTCAAAGGGGGGCGGGCCGAACATTTTTTTCGGCGCCTTCGGCGAGGGGGGGGGGGGGCGCGAAACATTTTACGCGCTCTTGAGGGGGGGGGGGGGCATAAAAAAATGTCGCCCCTCCGCGCGAAATCTCACCACCCCCCCTGTAATTAATAAATGAACACTCCCTAATAATGAGTCAGAATGTTCATAGGCCTATATGACATGCTTAACTTTTTATCTATTCCATTCCCCCTCATTCCCTGTAATTTTGCTCATATTTAATTTTATTGCTCAATATTATGGTCATTTTGGAATAAAATCGTGCACGATTTTATTCCCCCATTGAAAACACACTAGAAAATCCCATAGTTGGACCCCATGAGATGCATTTCAAGAGCTCTCTCTGCCCATGGATACCATTTTAATGTGCCCCAACCCAGTACATTTTTACAGTATTTGGAACATATTTATGTAGGATTTAGAATTTGGTTAAAAATTGGATATACCAACTTCAAGCGAAAAACTCCACGCGTTACCATAGTGTCGTTATTTAACAACCTGAGAGGAGGGGCTTGCCGCCCCCCCCCCCCCCCCCCCCCCCCAAAAAAAAAAAAAAAGGAAAAACAAAAGGGGGAAAAAAGACACGTCTCGTCTCGAGGGGGGTTGGAAAAAGGCCTACTCCCTTATATTTCTGTACTTATTTTCTTAACTGTCTATGACGTCAAAAACGCATGGCTAAACCTGTGCACGAAATTATTTACCTGATAGGTCGATTAGCTATTTAGGTCTGGTAGGTGTACTAGCTAACTGGCCGCCTTGGGCAAGCCGCGCAAGGTATGGGTATGGAAGTGCGGCAAGGTGCGCCATCTATCGGTGAACTGATGAACACATTTTATGAAAAGCCATTCAAGCATAAATTTAAGCAATGAACAATAATGTCACGTTTAATAGATAAGAAGGTTGGGCATAGATTTAGTGACCACTTCAATTTAATGGTTTAATCCTGCTTTAATCCAGCTGAACTGTATGTGATAGCAGCTTTTTCCCAGTCCAGGCACTTAAGTCACTTAAGCATTTAACTTTTCCCACCAATGTGGTGTCTATTCTATACTTTTGCTGTGTTTTTTTTGTATCATTCAACACAATTATGAAAATATCAATACACTTTATGATAATTGCATTGGGTCTCTCTCATCCATTCTTATTCTACAATGTCTTGAGAGTTTGTGAGGCTTTATTTGACTCGGGAAAGGGTTGGGTGGAATAATTACTACAAAAATGGTATCCTGCTGCCAGCTAGCGGCAGACATCTACAGCACAATGTACTGTAAATGTACAGCAGCATTGCTGGAGACCCAATTTACAGTATCTAATGCTGTAATAATACAACAACTAGTGCTGTTACACCAACTACAGTGCTGTAAATGAATAGCACATTGTGCTGTTTAAATACAGTAACTTTTTACAGTGTAGGTCAAGCTGGACGTCCTATGGGCGCATCCATTACTTAAGCTTATAACTGGTGAGATCAGCACTGATGACAGCGGTCATATGGGTGCAAACTGTTACATAATGCACCCTAAACATTCTGCAGTGAATACAGGGTATTATCTGATTGGCTGATAATGCATCCGGCTAGATGCCTACACCCTCAGAAAAGTGAGAGTCATTGTCGCTAAAACTACCCCCACCTGAGAGTCAGGCAGTGCCTGAGAGTCAGGTAGTTTTAGCGACAATGACTCTCACTTTTCTGTGTGTGTATAGCGCAGGGCCGTAGCCAGGGGGGGTGCTGGGGGTGCTGAATCATCCCCACCACAGGAGCAAAATGATGAGGAGTTCCACCCTTGAAGATTAAAAAAAAAAATTGGGCCAATCTTTTTCGGACTTGGGCGGGCGGAACTTCAAGTCGCTGGTAGAGTCAGCTGGTGAAATCATGGTGGATTAAATTCTAGGGTGGGACTAATGTCAGAAATTGGGCGGGTGGAACTCTAAGAGGCAGGACTTGGATGGGTGGAACTCCAAATGGGAATATTTGGGTGGGTGGAACTCCAAGGGGCGAGACGTTTGTGGGTGGAACTCCAAGGGGCAGGACTAGGCTGGGTGGAATTCCAAATATAGTGGGACTTGGAGGGGTGGAACTCCAAGCCAAGGGGCGGGACTTGGTTGGGTGGAACTCTGAATGGAACTTTAAGTAGTGGGACATAGGTGGGTAGAACTCCAAGGACAGAGACCCGGATGGGTGGAATTCCTAATATAGCTCCACCAGGCTTTACATCCCCCAGACACCAGCAAACTTTGGTTTAATAAAAGCGGCATGGTCCGATTTTTTCCAAATTCTAAATTTTACTTAAATCTGTTTAAAATGTCATTACAATGTTGTATTTGGAGGATGGGGCACAATAAAATACCATTCATGGGCTACAAGAGGCAATTAAGAGGGTCACATGAACACAACAGTGTTGCCAAAAACTTTTTATTGACGCAAGCCAAGGTGGCCTGTGTCTTGGCATCTTACGCAGGCCATTTCCCTTTCACGCAGGCCATATGATATTGATCTTTAAGGTGCCCATATAAACTTCATTATAACTGCAAAGAATTATGAAAATACTTGATTATTAAACAGCTTTACTAAAATCACTGTAGCTTCGCTTCTAATTGACCGATTTGAAAAATTCTTTCAGGAATATAAAGCTGAGATCATGGCCTAAGGCCCTACGCCGGCCATTGTGATTCTACGCCGGCAAAAGCCGGCGTGCCGGCGTCATTTCGGCAACACTGCACAAGTACAGCCTTTTACAGTGTATTTTTTTTTTGAGTATGAGAAGATGTAAATACACCGTTCCCGTTTATTTATCCTGCAACATAAAGAACTGTTACAGCTCGAAAATATATATCACCAGCTATTTAAACATATACACTCAATTGATCTATTATAATCCTTTACAGAAGATATCGTAATAATAGAGTTAATTTTATATAACATAGTACTTTATCTATCAAACAAATACCAATGCAACATAGTGAGTCTCGTGTACTCTTCTAACTAATACATCTTAGAAATATACTTTCCGAGATGCATCCCTGCTACATAAAGCAATAGAAAATCTCAATACACACATACTTTTATCCAATGCCTCATGTATTTTAAAAACACTTTAGCATTAGCTAATGGAGTGGGATATCAGGAGTTGGGCACAACCCTGTATCAATGTCTAAGTTATAATTACACTTATAATAACATTTTATGTATACGTACATGATTAAACTTCAATTAATAACGTCAATTGATAACACTGTAACCTATTCATACCGGTAGTTTTTAATTAATGAATCCATTAAATTCTTGTTACTATAACAACCATTAAGTAGCGTTAAATAAGACTCCTTACATGTAATTTGTCTTACCCAGCCATCTTTTTCTGTCCAACTTAAAGTTTTCATATGGCTTTAAGTTTCGAACAATTGGACTTAAAGCATTCCACAGTAACGACCCTCGATATAGCAGACTCTTTTTGGTCTTTTCATTTTTGAGTTTTATATTCAGAAATAATACCGCGTCATGGGCTCTAGTGAAAACCTCCCTTTTATTCACAATTAAATCGACATTTTGTTGTTTATACATGAAATTTACGACATGCATCTGTCTGCGTGCCTTTAATGCAGATATTTCCGCCTGTTGATGCAATAAGATGGTAGGAAACCTAGGACCCAAATTCAAACACATTCTAAGCGCCTTATTTTGGGCAATTTGCATTTTATCCAGAATATATTTACCTGCTACATCATAAAATACATCCCCATAATCTAAATGAGGTAATATCACTGTTTTATACATACTAATTCTTACAGTTACAGTCATACATTCCTTCAGAAAGGCCAATTGATAAACCTTGAAAATCATTTTTCTGAAGGCAGATTCGGCGTGTTTATTAAAGTTTAGTACCGGGTCCAGGGTAATACCTAGGTACTTAACACTTAGTACCCTTTCAATACGATTTGCACCAAAATTTAACGTGTGATGATGAATTAATTTCAATTTATTTCTAAGTCCAAAAATCATATAATTAGTTTTTTTGGCGTTTAATGTCAACTTATTTCTCACAAACCATGCCTCTCATAGAACTAAATCAGCTTCTATACTGGCTGTGAGTATTTGCAAGTCTGGCTCTGTTGACGACACTACTGTATCATCAGCGTAGAGGTACAAATCACAGTTTTTAACAATATTACTCAAGTCATATATATATACTAAAAACAGGGTGGGCCCAATATCGACCCTTGGGGTACTCCGCAGGTGACATTTCCTTCCTTAGACTTTTTGCCATTTGCCTGTGTACACTGCTTCCTATTTGCTAGATAATTAGTTAACCATGGACCTCCGACACCAATTTTTTCAGCAAAATAGAGTGATTTACTGTGCGAAAGCCTTCTTCAGGTCCACAAATGTAGCTAGGGTGTAATGTCTGAAATTTAGTCCCTTATAAATATCGTCAAGAAAATATGCAACTGTATCAATCGTAGAGTGTTCAGATCTAAAACCCCCTTGTTTTTTCTCCAAAATATCATTATTTTCCAAATACATCATTAGCTTACTGTTTACAATCTTTTCTAGCAGTTTCCCTATGATTGGAAGCAGTGTCACTGGCCTTAAATTAGAAACATCAGATCTATCGCCATCTTTCTGGAGAGGTACTATAGTTCCAATTTTCCAACTATCTGGTACCTTTCCTAGCGATAAAGATTTGTTAAACAAAGATGTAATCTTATCCGGTACTGCCAACATAGCATCTTTAAGGGATACAGAAGAAATACCATCTATACACGAGGATTTGGTAGTATCTATCTCCCTAATAAATTTACCAACCTCCAAGACGTCAGTTTCAATATGATCAATATGTGAGTCAAATATTTTACCTTCGTATAACCATGGCTCGTCATACCCCGCAGCCAAATTAGGCCCAATGTTCAGAAAAAATTCATTTATGAAATCAGGTGTGTCACCATCTTCCACCAATACATCACGCACCTTATCTTTCAGCTTAAAAGTAGTGGAGCCCCGATCACCTTTTACTAAGCTATTTATAATTCTCCAGAATTTCTTACTGTCTTTCTGATTTAATTCTAAACTGTCTCGTATAAATTTTGATTTGGCTTTTTTTATAAACTTATTAACAGAGTTTCTTAGTCTAGCAGCTACTTGCCAGTGCTCCGGATTGTCTTTATCATTAATTAATTCTAGAATATGATCGGTGATCCAGGGCGCCCTATCACTTCTAACCCTGAAGGTTCTCACAGGACACATTTTGTTCAACTCTTCAGTAAATAACCCAAGAATGAACTTCCATCTGTCGTCTACCGTATCACAATTATCAAAAGGTCCCCAATCAGCATTTTTTATACAAGCTTTTAACATATCAGCGTTATATTTTTTATATGTACGACCTTCAAATGAAACCTTCTCATTCACATAATAATGGTCCACTAACATAATACCGACCATTAAATGGTCACTTAGATTCCATGTCCTTAGAATACATTCATACATTTTTGTCGTGTTGGTTACTACCCAATCCAAACATGTAGCTGTCAGCTCATTGGATCTGGTAGGTTTCTCAATTATTTGCTTAAGACCTAGGATATTCATACAAATTTTCATGAGTCTTGTAGATACCTTGGTTAAATTTAAATAGTCCAAGTTAAAGTCACCCATGATCATGAGATCCTTACATCTTAGTTGGGCTAGACCCAGTAATGTATTAAATTCCTCAATAAAACTAGCTTTATCTCCGTCTGGAGGACGATAGACATTTGCAACAACTATGTTTTTTTTCCCATTTCTAATTATTTCCACCCATTGAATCTCTATGTTATTACAATTTCTATTCAGGTGTTCATAATTAGTAGTGGAATATGACAAGTCATCTCTAATATAAATAGATACATTTTAAATGGGTGAACTTGAAGCGTGCATTAAAGGAATACTAAATACAAAAGTCTTAAATTGAGCATAAAACGGATAATTAGCTGATATCTAAGCTGAATGCTGGCGAATAAAGTAGGTGGGACATGAATTATGGTCATATTGAGCATTCTGGTTCATTTTTAGCAAAATTCATTTTTGAGCCCTAATCATCTGACTATCGTATTGTCGCATTTTGGTGCCTGGGCGTCTATTGTTTTCAATAGCCTTTATCCCCGGCGCCTAATCAAGGGAGGCTGCTATTCAAGGCCCGGCACCTATTAATTTAGAGCTGTACTTTTGGGGAAGAATGTTATATCCACAGAGAATGTGAGTCCAGGATGTAAGGCTTAGTAAGGGGTGTACCCCCCCCCCCTTGCAACGACACCTTAATTGGCTGGCTTTTTTACACCTACATAGGGATAACACCTTCCTATGGCGCCCTTCCACATGCATGATTACTTTTCCTTGCTAGTTCTCCTTGACGATAGGATTATCCTTCTACAATTTGCTTTGTTTAATAATTATAAACTGGACATACTTTTAAATATTTAGTGTTCCTTTAATGCCTTTTATTATACATATAAATCAATGTACACATTTCAGATTTAAGTGTACATTAGTTTCCACATTTAGCCTTATTAGGTAGATTCAGGCTGTGTGTGTGGACGTCCAAGTGTTAAATGCTTTGGTTTAGGGTCTCCAACCCCAGGCTCTGATGGATAACAACTTGAATAAGGCCCTAAATAGAGTGTCTACCCGGCGCCTATTCAAGGCCCGGCGCCTATTAATTTCAGACCCCTATTCAAGGGAGGCGCCTATTCATAAACGATACCAGCTGCTGGTGTAGCATCGCCGCCTACCCAGCAGCAGGGCGGGAACACGACCAGACGCTGACGCACTATAGTGCGCTTTTGCCAGGTGTAGGCCTACTCTATTTAATACTATTCTTTACTTTTTTTTATTTGGGCCTATTTCTTTATAGGAAAAGTGAGGGAAGATGGAATGCATAGACAAAAGCCCATAGCCAGAGGATATTTTAGTATCGTTCCCCCCGATGTGGGGCTGGGGCCGCATCCCACGAAGCTGCAGGCTGAGTGGGATGCAGCCCCAGCCCCACCAAGGGGGGGGGGGGGGACGATACCAAAAATCCTCTGACTATGGGCCTTTGCCTTTATTTCATGGTTTTATTCTTCAAAATATGTTTGATTGCATATAAATGGCCATAATAATTTGAACAAATGATGACGTCACAGGCCATGGGATACAGGATTTCTAGTACTTAAGCATAGTGGTCATCGTATCCACCTTGAAATAAATAAGACAACAACATCCCATGGATCTACATGGCCACTTTGAACAAAAGTTTGAGAAATGTATTCACAAGCCCCAGGGAATTAGATTTTGACCCACGCGGAAAAGGCATCTCAGGGAGAGAACAAGAAGGACGTCACGAAATGCGCCATTTATAAACAAATGTGGATATCCCTTCGGTAGGTAGGCTATACCAGTGTAGTAGTGTGTTAGTGTCCACTTGAAGGGCTATGTCGTCCTTAATTGGAGTCTGACCTAGGAGGCATGGAGGGCACTGTCCACTTGGAAGTTGAAGTGCTATGCCGTTCTTAAAGGTACATGTATATGTCCTAGGGAGCATGATGCATGCATGCACCACTGTAAAGTGCACGCACCATGCCGCCCTTAAAGGGCTACGGCATAGGAGCAATGATGCACGCACTCATCATTGTAAAGTTGAAGCACTATGCCGTCCTTATAGGGCTATGACCTTTTAATCTTTTACAGAGAAATTGTGTAATTCAAAACAAGTTCATGTATGCTTTTTAATTTTATTACAAACAGGGATACATACTTAGAGGTTATATATTTCAAGATTAAAAACCAAATATAGCAGCAATACATTTATAGCTCTTGTTATACTGAGTGACAGCTAGTATAGCCATGCTGCAGTTGGAATGTATAAGAAGTAACTATATGTGTAACAATATTCACTGTATATACCAAGCGTATTTCTCATAATACTTCTGATCAAATACATTTTAAATACATCATCATGAAAACAAAATTAGCCTGATATAAGTTGTATATATATAGTAAGGCCGTTTTATTTTGATAACTTGGATTACGGATCCGCCACCGAGATTTTTGGCATTTTGCAAAAAAAAAAGTTTTTTGTTTTTTTTTACCTTTCCCCTCCGAGCTTTTTTGAGAATTTTACCCCCCCCCCCCAAAAAAAAAGTACATGTTAATCAGAAAAAGGTAGAATGAGGCCTTTCAGATTGGGGATAATTCTCAATATATCATCATTAGATTGGCCAGAAATGAGATTTTCCATGCTTTTTTTTTTTTTTTTGCCTCTGCCCCTAGGGAAATTTTGTGACCTGGTGCCCCCCGTAGGGCAGCTTTTTTTTTTTTTTTTTGCCTCTGCCCTTCTAAGAATTTGGAGCCAAAAGCCCGTAATCCAAGTTATCAAAAAAAGGTGGCCTAAACCGTTTTCAAACTGATACAGGAATTAGAAGATTGTGTTAGCTGTGCTGATTCTCATCCCCTGCTGCAGCTGATGACTACGTCGTTGGTAGTCATACGGGAAGACGCGCAAGCCATAGCCAGAGCGGAATGCATCCCTCAAACTCTCTCTTTTTGGCCTGGTTGTTAATGCAAATGGACGCCCAGACATAATTTCCTTTGCCTTTTTGGCAAATCCCCTGGTTGCTCTGGTCTTCAAATTCAGAGGTTCCTGATGCTGAGGAGATTTCACCGGCTGGTGATCATCTACCTGCCTCTGTTCACTTGAATGAAGCTGGTCCCTGGAGAATTGAGTAAGTCTTTGTCTTTTGTTTTTAGTTTCATACAGTCCCAGGTCCTCCCTCATAAGTGCATACCTATCACTCCCAGTTGTTTGTAACGCTTCTTGGGGGTCTTTGCTGGAGAATTCCTCATGTGAAAAGTCATTGAATATGTTATAATTAGGAGCTTTTGATGTTCTGTAGAAGGGGCTACCATCATGGTTATTAGAATTTGTACCATAAACATTGCTTCTTTTTCTCTGATGAGTATTACGCTGATTATCATATCTCTTTTTGAAACCTGGCTGAGACGTCTTTGACCTTGTAGCATAGCCTATAAAGCCATCGTCAGAAGAATGTTTTCCATGAAAGATGCCTTGTTCTCTGGGATCATATACATCTCTGTTATCAAACTTTGAATAACGAGGTTCTTGCCGGTCATCTTTGATTGAGTTTTTAGTATAATACAAAGAGCGGGAATCATCATGGTTGTTTTCAGTATAGTAACGATCACGGGTGTCACGAGACCTTTCTCTGCGTTGATAGTCATTGGTGTAAGGCCTTTCTCTGGGGCTACTATATGCTCCAGATCGTTTCTGCCAATGAGGAGTTGGGTAATGGGATGTTCTGACCCCGTTGGAAGAATGGGTATTGGCACGATAGTGTCCCTTCTTGTAATCATTTGAAGAGTAGGATATGTCTGCATACTCCTGGTCTCTAGTGTTTCTGTAAGGTTCAAACCGTTCATATGGGTGCTGTTGTCCCAATGTGGCCTCTAATGGCAGGTCATAGTCAAGATCATGTTTTTGGCCCTGGCGGGGGTTGTCAGATTCATATTGCATATACCTGTGGTCTGTACGAGGCTGTGATTGACCATTCATGGTCCTAAAGTCTATTTCCCCAGTCTTTTGATAGGCACCTCTTCCGCGCGGTCGTCTGTGGACTTTGGCTGAAGGATTGTACTTCCGAGGGCCGTTATACATTGAGGATTTATGCTTCAACGTATCCTGCCTTCCATAGTACATATAAGGTTCCACAGTATCCTTATAGCGTGCAGCTGCAGTAGGGACTGGCGGCTGTCTAATGCTGCCAGACCTCCCATGTGGATATTCACCCACTTCTGAGGAGGGTTGGTAGTGGTCATCATAGTTGTGGCGTGAGAAATCATTCAGAACATTCTGATAGCCTGCATAAGGGGAACCATATCCATCTCCTACAACCTGGGTAGGACGGCCATCTCCGTAATCCACTTCAACCTCAACATCATCTTCATTTTGTTCTTCACCGGGGTAACCTGTGCCAGAATAAGCCTTCTCCTCGGGATAATCTGGACTTCCTGAATAACCACTGTCATGAGGATAACCCTGGCCTTGGCTTCCATCGCCATAGCCTCTTTTATTGTCTCCATTGCCATATCCCTCGTTGCCACCATAGCCTCCTTGACCTGAACTGCCTCCGTATCCTTTGCCGTAGCCACCTGCACCCCCATACCCCTTTGAACCACCATATCCACCTGAACCCCCATACCCACCACCTGAACCCCCATACCCCTTTGAACCGCCATACCCACCACCTGAACCCCCATACCCCTTTGAACCCCCATATCCACCTGAACCCCCATACCCACCACCTGAACCCCCATACCCCTTTGAACCGCCATACCCACCTGAACCCCCATACCCCTTTGAACCCCCATACCCACCACCTGAACCCCCATAGTTCTTTGAACCCCCATACCCACCTGAACCCCCATACCCCTTTGAACCCCCATACCCACCACCTGAACCCCCATAGTTCTTTGAACCCCCATACCCACCTGAACCCCCATACCCACCACCTGAACCCCCATACCCACCTGAACCCCCTGGGCTTCCTCCTGCAGCCCCTGGCACATACTCAGGGCTGACCTGGTTGTTACTCCCTGCCCCATAGCCATATCCACTACTAGGGCTGCCGCTTCGTCCCCCATAGGAACCACCACCCCCAGATGAAGGGTAATAATCAGACTGTGGTTGGTCATAGCTGGAACCTCTGCCACCACCACCGTATGGTTCGTAAGAAGAGCCCTGGTACTTTGGAGAGATGCTTTTCCCTGTTGGGCGTTTCTGTGACTTTCTTCGGACAACTGGAGCATTAATCAGTTCCCTCTGCCCATTTTTGAAGGAGTAAGAATTGTGGAAGGAGTCTGGTCGAAACACCTGCTGGTCCATCGCGACTGGGAAGAGAGATTTTCCTGAAATATAAAATGAGAGTTCAAGAAATTGGAATTAATTGATAGGTTTCAAAAAGCTACAATACATCAAATACATCATGTATATTATTGAATACGATAGTAGTAGTTATAAAGTTATTTTATTTTCCCAAATCTGCACAAATAACTCATTCCTTCAAATCCATGGGGTAGATTCACCATAAGTCACCCCTTCCCGTCATATTTTTTTATGATCATTGGAAGGAGTGTGATATTCAGATTAATCGTATTTGATAACCCATCCAGGATATTATACATGTGTATATATTATTTTGGCCTTATATCAGAGGCCATATATAACCTAGAGGCCATATATAACCTAGATTTTCACTCAATGTCGACTAAAATCAATCTAGAGTCGAATAGATTTATCTCCATCTAAACAATATGGAACATTTTGAATTTATATCCAAACCAACTAGAACTACTTAGTTAAATATTGATTCAGCAGGATCATGCTGAGACACTATTTATCCTTTAAGAATGTATTTTCCTAATGTTGGAAGATTATATAACGTGACTATGACTACAACATGAATATCGGAGACCAGCTCATACCATGTAGCTTGAGGTTGTCTTATGGTAAAATCATGGTTGACTTTTGGTGAAACTATTGAGTTAAGATGGGTAACTTCTCAAATGTATGCATATGAATATTTTCTTTAAAACACCCTTGATTTAGGTTTGCAGATGTGCCTTCATTTATATACACTCTAATGTTATACAGTGGATAACATGAATAGGGTACATCGACATGGACATGGACGTGTCCGAGACTCCCTATACTGTAACACTGGCGGCATCCTCTGAGTGCCCTCGACCTGTCTATCCAGTCTAGATCACGACAATGTCCATGCCACCTGCAGTATCCTCCAAGTATAATATGCATACATCTTGATACCAGCATCGCCAGATATGTGAAGTATACTGAGCAGGTCTATCACTTGTGGGGTCCACCATATTTTTTACTTATTTTCTCTAACACAGTGCACATATGACATGAGTGTTTGACATGAGCAGGGGACATGAGTGACCATGAGTGGATGGGCATTAGTGATTTGTTCACACCGAGAGAAGTAAAGGCGTCACCATGACTCGTTTACCATAGCCAACTCGAGTTGACTCTGGTAGCAGAGTCATGATGACTCTGGTGGAGGGGTCACAGCTACTCCAGTCATACCCCTTGCTCCTTGTACACATTGACTCTCCCTCTTGACTCTATCAGTACAGAGTCAACTGCAGTTGACTCTGCCCACAGCAGAGTCATTTGTAGTTTGACCCTCCATGAAGAGTCAAATAAAAAATGTGTTGACTCTGATTGTAGTTGCATATGAAACCACCTAGTGGGGCAACCAACACTAATTTGGTACCAGTGGCAACCACAAGGCAGAGCCACTATCTATGATTTAGATAATTGCTACATGCTACACAGTTTTGATTCTTTTTAGATAGGTCCACTATGTCTAAATAGTGTGGTTAGGGGATGTCAATACATAAGTTACATCCAGTTAACTTATCTGAATCAAATGTGATGACAAAATATACAATACATTCCAAGAACATCAATAGTATAGAGCTTAGTCACCATATTTGTGGGTATGGGAAATAAACATAAGGCTGGGCACTAACTGTGTGAGATATAATGTGTGGCACTGCTTACTAGTTCATATAGATCTGATGTTGGCCTCTAATGTGTGGCCAATGGTCTGTAGAATGTAGTGTGAGGCAGACATAACTTAGCCCTCTCACACAGAGGGAAGTGGTGGACATGACAACATGTCTTGTTATTGAACTGTTTTGGGCAATAACCTCACCTACTCACTTCTCTCACAGGCCTCACCTGGCCTGCCCACTAATTATATAACCTGTTTCTCCCACTCTACCCTATAAATACAGGATCCACCTTACCTGCAGGCCACTCATGTATTCAAGTATTGATTTTGACTCCTGCACTTTTGAGGGGTCAATTGCTGTTGACTCTTCAGGAACGGAGAGTCAAACTCATTTTACTCTCCACTACTGCAGGTGTCACGTGGAAGACAAACTGCGACTCTGGCTCTCAGAGTCAAGGCGACTCCTTTACTTCTCTCTGTGCATGACACCCAGACAACATGATGTCTATACGTGCAGTCTGCGCTATCAGATAAGCACAGGTCGACAACATGTACACCATTCCTGGTCTCTCCAGTCAGCAGTGTGGTCTCTCAGTCTCTCAATGTATACCAATGGTACTGTGGGAAGGCCTACTACAATGTACTTCTGTCTATGTACAGGGCTGGAGGAGGTCTACTATACTGGCACTGTCTATGTCCTGGTATAGTAGCAAGGGAGGAGGCTGCTACTGTACTATTTTACATTAGCGGTATATACAGTGGTGGCACCAGGTGAAAGAGGTAAGAAAGATGGGTTTTAGGGGCCATATAGCCAGTTCCTGTAGGTGGCTGTTTTTGCCCTTTCACTGATAGATCCACTTGTAGGTATTGAAATATTGTGAGTGGGTTGTACCTGGGTATGTCTTATGTCACCTGTCTAGTACAGGGTAGTGCTTAACACACTGGATTCACGATGCAGAGGACCTAAGCTCAAATCCATGTATGCTCAAAAGCATATGAATGAGGAAGAGTTAACTTGTGAATGGTATGGTCACCAAGATTTGCTTTATTTTGTTTCTCCAGCCAACAATATGGTCTCTCTTTGTCTCTCATTATACTAATTAAGCTGCATGTGGCCTTGGCACGTCTATCTTCTACTTTATTACGATGCACTTTAGCTTGGAGTAGCATAGACCAATGAGGAATATAATTCTTAATTTGAGTAAGATTTGTGAGAATAGCATCAATTTTATTACAAAATTGTGTAGTGGACCCCCGGGAGTGGACTATTAGCCATTGTAATTTGGGGCCCTTTTTGGTGACTTGTCGACCTCGGGGGCGGGGAGGGGATGTATATTTTACATGAGTATTTCAACTTACCAAAACGCCGACGGGCGTGTGTAGGTAGTACCACGTTTCCCAAGACCACAAAGACCACGACTGCTGCTTGGAATAGTCCCATGACTAATGTCTCCTATGCATTGGTAAAAAAATCTTTCTCTTTGGATACTCTTTGCTCCTTTAGTTTTGGCAAGAATTTTCTGTAAATTCCTTGTGTTCTCCACTGTGTCTTTAGGTTGTCTACACAGTTGCAGTCCAACCTGTTTTGTTGGACATACTGGTGGGAATAGCCCCTGGCCGCACTGCGCAGTGGTAATTATACCACATAAACGACCGTATTTATATTTAATGACCATGGTCTCTTTAAACTATAGTAGATGCAATATGCTCTTGAAAGCGAAATATCGACTTTGTCGTTAAATATGTCAATCACTATTGAAATGAGTTCCACATGTTGAATAGTGTAGGCCTCTTTTTAATGTAAGCTAACAGGCGGTGACTGTAGACACGCTGATCAGGCTGCAGAATAAGTGTGACGCCGTTCCAGTACTGCATACTATTGACTCCCTTCTGGTGAATTATCAATCCTTAGTGATCATATTTGACACCTTCATAGCCGTTTCAAATTGCAACTCATGAATAGCCATATGTATGCATTATTGAGTTTGAATGGTTAGTAGGAAATCTAAATGGCTGAGCGCACTTCCGTTCCTGCATCCAGAAAAGTACTTTGATATAGGGAACAGTAATACAGGATGTATAACGTAATGTTTGTAAACTTGTTGGGATTCAACATCAGTGAGCAGGAATAAAGTGTTACAGAATGAATGGCACTGGGATTGCTCAACAGAAGAGTGTCGTCACAAAACAGTTGTCATGCACACTCCTCAAGTCATGTTCTTGTCATTTGGCAGTTTCAATTCATGTGAAGGTATTCCTTATACTTCTTGTGCAAAATAAACTCGACATATCCTTATACCTCAGAATTCCAGGTCATTTTGCTTCAAATAAATGTGTTTTTTTCCATTGAGCCAGCGCCTGAGGGATTGTTTGACCATGCAGTGTAATGGTCCAAAGCCTGAGGGCCCTGACATATAGGTGCCGGAAACTGAGCATATAGCATGCAGTATTTCATGCTAAATGAGTACCCCCTGTAGGCAGCTTTAAACCTGGCTATATTATCATATTACAGCCTTGCCCCATCATATACCGGTATGTAACTCGCAATATAAACCTAGCTTCACCCTTGGTTTGAATATCTGATTAAAAAGTAAAACTAATGAGATCATTAACAGCCTCATGATTTTAGAAAGTGATTTATTCTGATGCCCGCAGGCTAATCATCATAATATTAGACTCATACATCACGATCTTGTCCAAGAACATTATCTTCACATTTTAAATCTCAACTTTTAAGAAGATATGCTATAGAGAGTTATCAGTTCCACAGATATCCTTTTGAGAGATCATGTTTAGGACAGCTAGCATGTATGCAGTCAGTAAATAACACGGCATTTCAGATCAGCCCACACAGTAAGGTTTCCCTCCGTTTGTGGTTAAATGCAGGGGAAATCCTTTATATGCAGTCTCATATTTGTCAGCATCCATGCCCATTAGACCACAGATGCCATCCTCAGTGTCAGAACAGGGAAAACATGATGCCTATAAGAGAAAAAAAACATTATTGTCTGTAAGAAAATGTCTGTTTGTGAGGCGGAATCAGGGCTAAACTCTTTTATTTCTGCAGAAAACCCTCTGTTTTGTATGGCAAACATATGATAGGGCAAACGCTGTGCCCAAGTTAAGACAATATATATATATATATATATATATATATATATATATATATATATATATATATATATATATATATATATATATACATATATATATATATATATATATATATACATATATATATATATATATATATATATATATATATATATATATATATATATATTATATATATTATATAGGTATATTATACCTGATCAATGCAGGCTATATAATGCATAGCATATAGCTAAGGCTGTTCGTGGACTCTCCCTGTTGTGCAATGTTCAAGGAAAACTAAATGTCTTCTTACTGGTATGTTGGACTCGTCGTTACACCAATGTCGTGCATACATCTGACACTCTGATTCAATGGACTCCCTAAAGTACACAAATGCCCTCAAGTGACTGCAGAATGGCATCAGGTCTGGTTCAGGAAAAGAGCAACATTTTAGGAAATCTGAATATTTGATTCAGAAATCATATAGTGGAATGGTGTTTAATTTACTGCATGGTGATGTTTAATTTACGGTGTGGTGATTAAACATACCTACCTATGTTATATGGGCTTGCCACCATATGTTCTGGTCGAGTTTCATTCATTGTATAGGGATCAATGACGCAGCCTTTCTGGAAACCCCCACCATTAGGGTAGTAGTCGACGTGTCCCAGTTTCTGATTGCATTAGATGCACCATTATTAAGGTAATTCTCAATGTACCATATGTATATGTGACACACATGAGTACACACTTCTATGTGTTTATGCCGGGAACAGGGGACTCAGGATCTGCGCTGGGAACTGGGAACCATGCTTTGCGATGGGTTTAGGAGCTTGGCAACGCTATACTTATTGCATTGTCTTTAATTCTAGAAATACAAATCACTCCTATATGAGTGGCCAGATTGATAATTTGTATCTCTGGTACAGCATCAGGAATTCCAGTGTGTGGACCATTTTTGTATTGTGAAAGTATGAAAAGTGCTGGATATTTGATTTCAATTGGGGACTTTTGCGAAAACTGATTTTTAGATATCACAAATCTATTTCCTGTCCAAAAGAGGTCTCAATTAACTGGGGACTTGGTCGAGTCCTCAGCTAAGTTTCAAGTCCCCGGTTCATGGTCATTTACCAATAAGAGCCCCAGTTATGTGCAAAAGCACCAAACACACAGAATTCGTACTGTGACCAGTCGTTATGCCACATGGACCAGAGTGTATTCTTCGAGAAATTGCCTTAGTTAAGGAAATCCACACACCTTATACAAAACTCAACTCAAACTCAATAATGACCAGGGTTATATACATGTACTCAATCTGGATATGTAGACTATGTATTTATGCTGCATTAAAACTGGGCCGTCAGGGAATAAGTTCAGCATTTTCCATACATGGACTAAAATAACAGTTCTACCAGAGGGCAGCAGTGTTTGGACGGGACCATGAGCATTGTCCAACTACAACATATTCACCCTATCTTGTGCTGAGCTCTCAGCCCTTAAGAGCCCTCTTGTGAATTAAAACTATGGGGGTGGATGGCTAAATTCGACACGGCGACATGGCCATTTCTTAAAATCGACATGCGACATGGAGCTTAGTGACATGAGGAAAAAAATAAGTGACATGACATGGGGTGTTTCTTAAAATCGACATGGGACAGGACAGGTTCTTAAGGGCGACATGGGACATGGGGATTTAAGTGACAGGTGACATGGCCATTTCTTAAAATCGACATGTGACATGGGGACCCCCCCATCTATACCCCCAAAACTGCACACTATCCAAAAGTGCTTTTAGCCTCACTTCAACCATAACGGCCAAGCTTTAAATAACGTTCAAATGGGGTCTTTCTTATATTAAATGATATTTTTAAACTCCAGTATCAACTACACTTGCCTTCAGTCCTTTGTCAATTTCACCCCTGGATTTCTTCCCACAAACACCAGAGGTATATTATCTTTTTGGCTGTTGGTGATAAGTTCTTACCTTTAAAGTCCCAAAGCCCATAATGAGAGCAGTATCTCCATTTGTGTGCCAGATATCAACAAAGTCAGCTACAGAGGGATTAATTCCGACTGACCAGTCCTTGTCTTGGAACCATGGTCCAGCTGGGTCCATCCCTTGAAAAGAATAGACATAAGTATACCAAAATAATTCTGGGTTATCCGTGCGCCATCATATTTACATATTTACATGTTTGCTGGGGCTCAATGCTATCTCTACGGGTGGTGGCACAGAGAAGTTCTTTTTGTTGCGGTGGCCAACCTTGTACCATTGTCATTACCACATTGGGTTATTAGATGTTTCAGTATAGCAAGGTTCAGTGCAATATATGCTTCGGTGAATGACAACTCGAACAATGAAGACACCCTATTATAGAGGACCAGATTCAAAATAATCAGAACCATGCCTGAGTTGTAGCATACAATCAGGTCATGAAGATTTACTCCTCCAGAGCCTGTATCCACAATGGGTATCCGTTTGGGATATCCACATGGTGTAGATTGTTCATGGGTCAAATTGGGCTCTCTCTCTTCCTGTGCTCACTCCCATGGCAGCATTTGTGTGGGTTTGAACCAGTTGTGATAGAAAGTCTAACCAGTGTTTATGCTCTGATTGACACAATTTATGGCAGAAGTGGCTCGTGTGATATTAGATAGCAGGCTTTAGAGAGGCAAATTTCCTCCTACTGTCAGCTAGCTTGTTGTCAATGACTCTCCTCAGTCTTGTGATTTCAATCATATGTGGGTTGGCAATACTGCATCATATAATATTCTTGACTTCCTGTTACCTCTTTTGTGCTGGCAATACTGTGGGTGGTTCAGAGGCTCATGTATAAAAAAAAAAATTGAAAGATTGTTTTTCAAAGTTAAGTTTTTTTTTTCAAAGCAAAGTTCAATGTGGAGTTGTTGTTTTTTTTACAGAATTTCACAGAAAATCATCTTTGTTGACATTCTGACATTTTCTTCTAGCAAAATTGGCCATTTTCCTGAAAATCAACATTTTTTGTGATATTGTGACATTTTTGACAAGTGGTCAATGGGCCAATTGGCCAATATTCTACAAGAAGACCACTTTTAGCAGGGGCCAATTCCAAAGGATGTCAGGGTCCTGTACGTTCGGCGATTTCAGGGGATGATGCACCTTTAATCTTTCTATCAGAAACGAATAAATAAAGAAAATGGCAAGAAAGAAAATCCCACCAGTGACTCTGCCAAACTTGTAGTTCTGGCCAGCATGTCCACACACATGGCTGCCCAGACTGTGTCCCGTGCACCATGTCTCATTCCTGTTTGCTACCCCTCGTTCCACCAGGTGGCGCGCCACATAGCCGATTTCTGCTCCCGCCACACGCGTGTTGGACGCAGCCTGTGTGTAGTCAATCTTTATGGCACCCCTCGACCATGAGGCTATGATGACATTGTAGTCATACTGTTGGCAGGAATAGTCCATAAAAACATTGCAGTATTAAAAACGTGAAATTGAAATCAAAATTTAAAATAGTGTAGCACGAATTAAGTACTGTATATGTGAAGCGTATTGTATGCTTCTTATATCTCATATGCATTGATATCCTAGGAAAACTGAACCTCGTCAGTAGAAACGACCTTGGTTGTCATAATAAATTACGGCAGGTGGCAATACTATCCTCTAGAGTGATCAGTGCCCCTCCTCCAGCCAGAGATACGGCCTCCCCTTCTACTGCCACCCTAAAAGCGTATTCCTGGTTGATCTAATTATAGCAAATTACCCGGCAGTGGGTGAAGGTAACCCATTGAACAAAAAAGAAGTTACACAACGTGATATAACGTTTCTCTATGGCTCCTTATCATGACAAACCATTATAATGTTAAAAGCCTTATTTTGATGTAAAATAACGTATTTTTGTTGGCTGGGAATGGTAAAAAAGGTACTTGATATAAAGACCACTCTGCTCCCTGTCCACTATTAAATGGCGCATGATGAAAAGAGTAAAGTAAGTAGTTCATCTCTTTGACACTGGGTAGCAGCTATATGCCGGTATAATTTAAGGATGTCAGTGGGAGTTTATCTGGACGTGTAGGTTACTGAAGACTTTATAGGTTTGCAAATTAACAATACCTAAATTGACAACCTAAGGTTGTCATTGTGACAACACAAGATAGTCACATGTAATGCAGCAATATACAAACATGTGGAGGCTTTCAACGGGCATTCATAAAAGTTGGGCTTAATACATTCTTATTTCACGAAGTCAATATACATTTATCTTGATGTTATGCCTTACCTTTCGGAGGAATGCATCCTTGATGTCACCCATCCACCAAATCTCTTTCCAGTTGAGGAAACCATGGGCAATAAATACGACAGGTTTGCCTTCCCTGAAGGCCGGTCTATGAAATGAAAGAGATAGAGTGTCTGAAATCAGAGGCGACTCAGGGTTCATGGACAGGGAGGGGTTCTTATATATCTAGTGGGGTGAGAGAAGATGCCTCCTGCCTTGATGGCTTCCCTAGCTGCATTGAGAGGCAGGATAACTTAATTGGTGAAAAAAATGGTCAAAAAGCGATCAATTAAAAAAAATTGATAACATCAATTAGATTTTCAGTTACAAATTGCCTTTTTTTTTTTTCAAAATAAGTACATTTCTCAGATCAGCTTTAGGTTACACTGTATAGTGTACTGCAGCATCGTTAAGTAATTGTGCAATATTTTTACAACATTATATACAGATGATAGAATACATACAATGATATCACAGATTGTCATGGTAAACACCTCATCAGCTAATTATTTGTTTGATTAATTTCACTGTGTATACATAATAGCTGGATATATGTGATCAGAGATCAGTTCATAGTTCATACTTGCGATTCGGGATAAAGCTTCTCAAAGAGTATGCTCATTCCATCATGACTTGAACATAAATATTATAGTAACCACCGTGCTTAAACTTTTCATGGGTTCTGTCTTCAAGGGCTTCATAGTACCTTTTTCTACTGGCTTTGACATTAGTCTTCAAGTGTTTTGTGACAGTAGCTTCGAATATTTGTTTGTTTTTAGTATGTTGAACTATTGGGGCCAGTCTGTCCCATAGCGCTGTGCCCCTATTAAAATAGAGATTTCTCGCACATCACCAACTTTATTCTCTTTTTGGAAAACACAAACTTCCTGTTAGACCTGCCATGGTGTTCTTATTTTTATGACAGGTTTAATATTTCTAGATTTCCTATACATTATTGATACAAGTAGCTCTTTACGCCTATTTGGTAACATAGGCACCTCAGTTCTTGCATGAAGACCTGCTAGCACCTCACATAAAAATAACTAGTAATTTCATGATATCATTTTTCGTTCCCAAGATGTCAAATATGCAAAAAGTTTTTACATGTCCTTTTGCATGGGTTCTTGATGTCACAATATTTATGTGTATTTTATGTAAACAAATTTATATAAAAGAGACATATTTATCAGTGATACCTTGGGACTTAACAATAATGGCATATATATGGCTAGCTGTAAAAGTTGTCTAAAACATTTAAATGTAGACACATCAAAAAGATGTGATATGGAGATTTCTACAAGGCATGTTCCAGGGATGACATTTATACCAGTTTTGAGTATAGCCCCTCCCCAGTATTGATTATAAATCAGATAGGATGATTAGGATACCTCTGAGAGAGATTGTAGATATCATAAAGTTATGTTCATTTTATGTCAATGTATGACATGTCCATAAGCACTCTGCATAGGAAACAAACACCTTCTCTGTGAAAGACACTTTGCAGGCATTTTCCATTCCTTACAGACACATTTATCCTAGCGAGGAGGCCCAGATGTGATATCAGCCAAAAACCAGAATTTCTTCTTATACAATGTCAAAGGACACAGAAAAGGTCCCGAAACTGTGAGGTTTCTTTGCTACATGAGGAAATTGAAACTGCTTGATGTTATTGATGGGGTAGTAATAACATCTGTGGATAAAAAGGCTGAGGCCTTCTCTGAACTAGTACAGTTCCTAGATGACAGGAGTTTATCTCTTATAATAAGGTATGCAAAGGATGATGGGAGGGAGTCTCTGAAAATCCTCAGGGCACACTATCAAGGAAAGAGTAAGCCCAGGATAATTTCCTTGTGCACACAACTGACATCCCTACAGCTAGGCCCAAATGAGTGTGTCACAGACTATATGATAAGGGCAGAAACAACTGCAACTGCATTGAAGGGAACTAGGGAAAATGTCAGTGATAGTTTACTGATAGCTATGGTGCTAAAGGGACTGCCTTCAGAACATAAAACATTTGAAACTGTGGTGACCCAAAAGGATGAAAAGGAACATAAATTCAGTGAATTTAAAGTGGCATTGAGAAGCTTTGAAGAAAATGCCAAGTGTTCGGGATCTAGATCTAGTTAGGACAGTGTTATGAGAGTTGGAAACAACTATCGTGGAGGTAACGGTAACGGCACAAACATTACATGCTACGCCTGCTGGCAACAGGGACACAAATCTAATGAGTGCAAGAACAGTGAGAGGAATCCCCGGTGGTGTCAGAATTGTAAGACACACGCATGACACTAACTTTTGCCGCAAGATGAACACAGACATAGTGAGAACTGTCAATAACACTGACAAACCGGACACACATTCTTTCATGTTTCAAGTGAATGTGGACATTTCTAGTGACAAAGACAAAGCACATAGTTTGCTGGTGGACTGTGGTGCAGCTACGCACATTATCAAAGACAAGTCCAAGTTTGTGAACTTTGATAAAAACTTTGACCCCGAGAGACACTTCATAGAGTTGGCCATTGGTAGCCGGACGAACAATGTTGTTTTTGTATGGGGAACCGCAAGTGTTTCATTAAATGATGCAAACTCTATTAAACAAGATGTATTGCTTGAAAATGCCCTGTATGTGCCATCCTACAGACAAAATATTTTTTCAGTGCAAGCTGCAGCAGAAAGGGGGGCCTCAGTAAGTTTTAATGCGAGTTCTGCCAAGTTGCTAGCCCCAAATGGTATCTCATTTGACATTGAAAAACACAGTCGGTTGTATTTCTTGAACAATGTAGTGTCATCCGAAAATGAGAAATCTAGTACTCCAAAGGTTCAATCCCACACAGTGGAAGAGTGGCATAGAGTTTTGGGTACCTGTAACATTCGAGATGTTGTGAAATTGGAATCTGCTGTAAAAGGGATGAAGATTACAGATAAAGGAAAAGAAAATTTCAATTGTGAAACACATATTAAGAGTAAAATGACACAATCTAGGAACAGGGAGGCAGACAAGAGAGCCAAAGCCCCACTAGAAGTCATGTATTGTGACTTTGCAGGTCCTGTAACCCCTATAGCAAAGGAAGGTTTCAAATATACAGTGTCATTTAATGATGATTATACTAGTCTAAATATGGTGTATTTCTTGAGAGAAAAGTCAGATACCACTAAGGCAACAAAGAAATTATTGGCAGATATATCTCCCAGTGGGAAAGTAGAGTATTTTTGTTCCGATGATAGTGGGGAGTTTATCTCGGCAGAATTTGAAAACCTGTTGATCAGGAATCAAATTAAACATGAGATAACTGCCCCACAACAAAATGGTACTGTGGAGAAATCTTGGCCTATAGTGTATGAAAGGGCAAGGTGTCTTATTTCTGAGAGTAAGTTGCCAAAAGAAATGTGGACCTATGCTGTAATGTTGGCTGTGTATATATACATAACAGATGTTACAATTCGAGAATGGGTAAAACGCCAGTGAAAGCATTCACGGGTATCAAACCAGATCTTAATAACATGCATGTATTTGATACTGTATGCTATGCTTATGTACAGGAAAAGAAGAAACTAGATGACCAAAGTGAAAAGGGTGTATTTGTTGGTTACGATAAGGGTAGCCCTGCTTATCTTGTCTATATTCCAGATCGTAACACTGTACGACGAGTGAGATGTGTTCACAGACAGATTTGATGAGTTCAACCAAACATCTGGTCCCTTGTGTGAAGATGCCTGAACCAGTCATTGTTGTTGATCAAAATGTACAGGAGCCTATTGTTGATATTGGACAGAAAATGTGGTTGACCCATTTGTTGAAGGTCAGGCTGATGTAAGGCCGGAAAATGTCACAGTTGTCGAAGACCCAGTTGTTGGAGGTCAGGTACCTAATGAGGAAAATGCCAGAAGGTATCCGAGGTGAGACCATAACAAACCCAAACATCTTGATGTTTATGTAACTGATGATGTAAAGGCCACTGGTCATTATTGCTACACAACTGTCTTTTATTTGAACAACCAAGCTAAAAGGTCATTAAAGTTGAAGCCACATCACTATAAGAGACAATTTGTAAGTCCAAAGACCAAAACCATACACTTCAACTCGAGTATGTCCCAACAGCAGACAATGTTGCTGATGCCTTTACAAAGCCGATTACAAAGCCCAGGCTTGGTAAATTCCTCAATGCATTAATGGGTACATAAAATGTAACTACCATGTCTATATCATAGGTTCTATATCATAAGTTGGTTGATGTATAAGTTGATGTGTAAATCACTATAAATGTATCGATAATACGTTTAAGTCGGGGTGTTAAGTTATAACCTTACGATGATCCTCTCAGTGCCAAAATAGCGCTAGTGGCGCCCTGTCTATACCATATGAAACTAGTATTATTATGTCTTAGCAGGTGTTGTGTTTTGTTGTTCACAATAAAGGAAAGCCTTCGCTGACTTCCCGTGTAAGGCACGAGGCTCGTAAAGAAAGTCAAGAAGAGAAGTGTTCTACCTTTTCTTGACGTTAATCCTCCATACAAACAAAATAATTATGGCTTCCAGCTTTACACAATGCTTATGGGTCTTAGATTAGATACCCTACTTGGGTCTCCTGGTTTAGGTAGCGGTGTTATCAGAATGAAAATAATTTAAAAAGGATTGATAAAGGCACAATTATGATGATAAAGAAGTGTGTCAAGTATTACGGTATGGTTGTTCTGGTGATGACTTGCGATGTGTCAGGGTTGCTCTGTGTGTAGAGACGCATGGTCGGCTGCACACTATCCCTACACTGAGGGAGAGGCATATTATCAAATGGGTAGCTATTCGTGTAGCACTTGTCATCTGGACAGCATCTCTCTTTTCCCCTGCAAATGTAAATGTGGAGGATACCATAACATTGTGGAATATTTGCTAAAATCCATCATCAGTAAAAATACATTCATATGAGTGTCTTCAATTATTAAGAGTATTTCAATATTTCGTAGTCTATATTATAGGGATGTCATTGGTATCACATGTATCGATACATCGCTATTTTTTATGTAGCTGATAACCGAATCGACAAACAATGGGTATCGATACACCGCCATCTTGGATTCTTTTTTTGCTATATGTCAGTTTTTACGGCGTGTAAATCATTATTAAGGTATTTAGGTAGTAAAATGTGAAAGACAAAATGTTATTCTAAATATTACAAATTGTGTAGAGGCAAGGGAAAAGGATACTCCAAGGAAAAAGTCAACTTTAAAATTGATGTCATAAGCTTTCCAGTGATATATTACACTTGAAGATATCAATTCTAGTTTTTGAGGAATGGCTTCATGAATATGTGAGGGCATTGCCCTATCAAAAAGCCCAATAAGCTCTAAGTCTCATATTTTCCCAGATATCCCTATCTAATTAGCATAATGATGATAATGAGAAATCTATCATACATTTTCATTCTTTTCATCATAAAATTTGACCTAGGAATGGTAATTTTATTCTGTTTTGACCATAGTAACCCCCATGAATCATTTTGTCAAGGGGTATCTTTAATTTTTCTATTTGGAATGAAAATCCTGTTTCCATGGCAACATAATATATCAACAAGGACACCCATTTAGGCCTTAAAACGTTCTTTTCACATTCCAAATATAGAGGCTTTTCACCAAAAATGGAATGTTTTGTATATTCCCATTTTTTCTACAGAAAAAAGTACCCTAGAGCAATTTTTACTCTTTTTCCTTCATTTAAGGCCATAGTGGCGCCCCCCTGGTGGCAAAAATCGGAACTAATCCCGCACGGACTATCCTTTCTGCTTGGCTGCTCTCAATTTTATTTTTATTTCTATCACAAGAAATAAGAATATTACGATTTTCTTTCATTTCATTGTCTCTACTATAATTTTTACAGTGTCTGTAAGCTAAAATTGAGATAATGTGGCCTAATCTACCTCTTCTTTTTATATAATGAATAACTGATATATTACCTAAATCGACACCAAAATAGTGAATAACTGATAACTCATAAAATTCGATACCAATGACATCCCTACTATATTATCATGATAATTACTTACACATAAAAATGCCAACTGTTAGCAAAATTTAAAGAAACGTTCATATATAATTTCCCTTGCTAGGTTTTATTTTGTAAATTAATGGTCGATAGAATGAAATTTTTAAATACCAATTTTAAAAGGGTATTTTAAGCCTATATTTCTATTCATTTAGGTTTTCCCAACAACTTCATGTGAACCCTAGACAATTGATTAAAACGTTGGTCGTAGGCCCCGGTATTTAGTTCCAAATAGGAATCAAGTTGGTGTACTTACCATATGGCACCACAAAAGAGCAACAGCAAACAGGATACAACAAAGCAATTAGTCATCTTTAATTTTCCACAGGTTTAAAGCATGTCACCACCTTGACGCAACAGACTACTGTGTGAGAATAGGCCCCCCACACCAGCAGCTTATCGTCAGTGGGTGTTGATCTGATATGCTACTGCTATCATATCTGACTTCTGAAGTTGATAAATTTAATTGTATCTGAACTACCCACACATTTCAACACACTTGACATATGCCATTCTCTCATGGGACATGACATTGTAGGCTACACATGGACCACCAAATTCGACGCAGCGACATGGCTATTTCTTTAAATAGAATCGACAATCGACATGAGGCCTAGTGACATTCGACATGAAACATAGTGAAAGGCAACATGGGCAATTCTTAAAATCAACTTGGGACGTGGACATTATTAAGCGACATCGACATGTGACATGGCCATTTTTAAAGATGGACAATAGACATGGGACCCCCCCCCTCTCCCTCCCCCTCTCCAGACCCCCTATATAGAGACCAACGGTAGAAGGACACTTGAATCCGATTTAACCTATATTAATGTGCTTGTTTTTTTTGTGTTCCCCCCCCCCCAAATTCTTTTAACTTATACATCTGCCTGTATATAACCCATAGCAGCCTAGCTACCAGCCTCGAGCTCTCCAGGCCCATTACAGCCGGCAGGCTGTAATGGGCCTGGACAATTTTGTATCTAATAACTGTAACCTAGTTAGAAAATGATCCAGGATCCTGGATCATTTCTTAATGAGATAGCTCAACCACTGATTGGTTAGCCATGGTCACATGATCATGAATGACATATATATGTCGTGTTTGGCCTCATGGGTTCGAATCCCACCTTGGCAAAAATGTAGGTTCGTTTTTTTTACATTATTTATTTGGCCTATTTGAAGCATAAATACCCCTATACTGGCATAGTAATATTATATTTTAAATATTTAGATAGAGAAAATAGTGTAAAGGAGGTGCATTGTACAGCTATAAAAATTCCTACCAATTGTGCCATGGTGGGACTCGAACCCATGATGTCCAGATTGTTGGTATCAAGTACAACCCAGAATATAAGAACTCTTCCAGACTGTATACATACAGTCGGGGTCCGAGACTGCCTAGCTACTGGTATGCCACTGCAGCAGAATAGCTAAGCGGTTCCCCGGCCAGCTAGCCTTACTAGTCAGGGCTGTTATGGTAAATTTCAAGACATTGATGACCAAGGGCCCAAATTTTGCCCAGTTGTCATGAATAACATATATGTTGATATCATAAGGGGTGCCAAAGTGAGGGGTGGATTTGAGGGGCATATGACCCCTTTTTGGGGTCCTGGTCCATAAAATTTGTTAAATTTCTCATAATTGATGCAAATATAATAACTATATCAATGTTTATGCGTAAAAATAAAAGGATTACACCCAACAGTATGCATTTCAAAATGTTTGAGTGCTATTGAGGTCACAAGGTCAAGATCAAGGTCACTTGATCCATGATACTTTATGATTTTATGGAATAGTTGAACCATTTATTATATACACTATTTCTTATAAGTCAAAAGTGAGTGAATGCTTTTAGGTGCTTTGCCTCACAAGATGAACTTCTCATTTAATGTACTTATGTATTGGTAACACTTATTTCAACATTAACATAGGAAATTATTGGTATATGTGAAGAAATATGAAACCTTTGAAAATAAGTTATACTCAAATATGCTTGGTGATTGCCACCTTATGACACATAGTAGCGACAAATATCTTACATTACATGATTTTTTTGAGATGCTTTTGGCCATTTGACCTTGACCTACTTTTTATAGATCAAATTACACAAAAGTTTTCTTCACCATTTTAGAGACTTCCGATGTGAATAATTGATTGCTTTTAATTTATGATATGGTACATACAAGTGGGGTATTTTGGTTAAAGTAAAGAGAAGGTACTCAGGTATGTGCTTTTGTACTTAGCGATAGTCCACACATAGATTCAGAGCAGATTATGAGATAGATAAATTTATATATTTTTACTATTGGTGTTCAGAAGGGTGTTCAAAATGATTAAAGGTCTCCATATAGGCTCAGAGCCGGCCTTTATTTGATAAGTTCAGTAATCTTCGACAATTCTTGCTTGCAAATCATCTCCCTCTGGTATAGAAACATGAATAAATCTTCCTTAATCAGGGCAATAGGTAGAGCTATGGACATCATTGCACATGATAAACACTAGCATTGTTTCAATGTTGCTTATTATTGTGATGCCTTACAATATCTAAAACAATAATTATAGAGGGCTGTGTAACATGGTACGACTGACTACTGGGAGAGAATGATCTCTTTGTTCGTAGATATATATGAATTGGATCTCTAGAAATGCTGCTGTTGGAGGCAGTAGGCCATTGGAATATCCCTAGTAGCAAGCCCACATAGGGCCAACTTGTATTTTGCTGGGGCAGATCTCAGTACCTGGGTTTTACCTTGGCTAGTGGCTTTGATTCAGGGACAGCCCAAATTAGGAAAACCGATTAAAGCCCATTTTGAGCCCATAGATTCTGGTCATTGGGTTTTGGTGCAGCCCCATGAGGGCTGCCTGATGTGGGTGCAGATCAGTTTCAAAGTCGGCTACCTGGTGTGGGCTGAGGTGGAGTGTGGACAGGTCAAACTTATGTGATAGTTCTGGAACATGACACTAGATGGCCCTTACTATACAATATGTAGACATTTTATCCAAACTAGGACCTATTTTCAGTAGTACGATGAAACAAAAATAGGTTACTAAGTTGCATGTATTTTTAGCAAATTATAGGTAATAATGAACAGATTTTCTAAAGGTTTTGAAAAATATGAAGATTCCTGTTTGAATATGCAAAAAAAGGTTCTCCAAGTAGCAATAAACCATAGACCCCATACCTGTCACTTTCAAATTACCATAAATAGGGGCACATGCTTCATTCTTGTAGGAACTATAGGCTTCAAGGCCAATATGTCCCTAGATCAGATGAGTGTGACTTGTCTCATCTGCATGGCTCAAAACTGATGATCATACTTCATGCTTGTCAATAACTGGATAGGAAGAGTATGATTCAACCTTGGGTGCATTAATTAGCAGCACTTGGTATTTTCTAGTCAATAATTGTTCAGTGTGGGCTTGCTGTTGTGTAGGGCAGCATATTTTCATTCTCTCAGTCTCAGAGGAGGGGAAGGTTGGACTCTATGCTAGGTTGCCAGCCAGAGAGGTTGAAGCCCTTTCAGGACAATTATAGAGCAACAGCATAAATAAATCATATCTATACCAGTAGGCGTATACTCTATTTAATGTAATACTGACCTCAAACACATTGCTGAGTAGTATAAGCATCAGTATGGAGCAGTAAGACATATAAATAACATAGTATACATGGCAGGAATCTTAATTTTTTAAGGTTTTGTAATGAAAAGTATCTCAAAATCCAAGATGGCTGCCACATAGGGTCTACAAAATGGTTTGATTGAATTCCCTGACCTCTTACTTGCACTCTTCAAATTGTTATCTGTTTTCCTAAGTTAATTAGAAACAAAGAGCTCTTTCAAGTTTTCGTTAGAAGCCATTTATGAATATGGCGGCCATATTTGATAGGACTTTAAAATTGACTGGCCCCAAGTTTCAAATCCTTTTTTATGTTGGTAAGCATAAGTCTACTGAGTCTCATTGATCTAGTTTTATTTGTTCCTATGTTTTCCCAATTTATAAGAATACAAGGGTTATTAACTAATTAATCATTGTTTTGCATAAATTATGCTAATTAGGTAAAACTGAAAATTTGAATTCTGGTGTATTTCTATTCAGAAGAGCTATTTTTTTAAGAACTGACCCTTTTTGAATATACATATGGGTGTTTTTGCCATCATTGCCATGCTAAATAGGGTAATTTACCTGATCTAATTAGATACACTAATTAGAGGCCTAGGTATGCAAATGCCAGAATGACCCCAAGCAGATTCTGATTCTCTGGTAAAAACTGAATAAGAATCACTCATTGTGCATAAAAATATGATTGTGGTGAGCAGATTAAAGAATTGACCTGTTCATTGTGAGCAGTTTGCAATTTTAACAGAGTTCATTAAAGTGACAACAAGTATGTCATTTCTTAACACTTTGCTGTGATTAGTATATCGTTGCGAAGCTGATGCCTGGGGCTATCATCTCCATGTCATTTTGAAGATCTATGTGTCATTTGTTTGACACAGGAGTTAATGTTCTAAAGACATTGTTGGAAAAAAAGGAATTTTTGGAAAGTATGACCTTGAAAAATGACCTTGACCTTGAGTAATGAGCATACCCATGTATATGTAACTACATATGTATGTTGTCAGTAGCTCTGAGAGTTTATAGACCTAGACACTACATATTTATGGTAATAACGTTAGTCATACCAGTTCCAGACTTTTAACTTTTTTCATGAAAAATCTGAGTTTACAAGGGGCCCCTCAGCCCCCTGGCCATGGTTTTTGTTGGAACCCCTTCTGAAATCATTAATAACATATTTTTCTATCCATAAAAAAAAGTTGGTGCTTTGGTCACATCTGTCTTGAAATGGCCCTGACCAATGCATAACAGCCCTGACTATACCGCGCACTCGGTAGCACTGGGCGGGACGCGTTGACGGCGCGGCGCGGCAGCAGTCCGCGTCCCGGGGACGCGATACTCCAAAGCTTTCTCCCGCCTCCCCGTTCGGCTTGCCATAGCCACCTAGCACACTGCATTGCTTGAAGCAAAACGGGCAATGTCGAGTGTCGCAATGTCATGTTTATGTTGTGAGTCAAACATGGAGGAAGAGGGCACGAAGCAGATAGAGGTGCAGCAATTCGCCAAGAAGGTTCACCACTACAGCTCTCAGTATGGCAGTGAGACAAGCATCTCCTACACAGCCACCAACCTGGCAGGCATGTGCACAAAATACCCACACTACGGAGACTTCACACAGGCTTGTGTCTTTGTAAGTATAGACCATCAGTGACTCCTCAGGCTCAGGCACGGGCCACCACTGAGCTAAACCTCGGGGGGGGGAGGTCAGGTGTTTCTGTTCACACGAAGAGCCAACGTTTTGCTTTTTGGTTCACAGAAACCCAGGGTAGTCAACTCTATGTTCCCCCTCTGCTTTGAGCATAGCATTCTGGTGAAAATGCATGCATTTGGATGCATTAAAAGGCCATAATCTAATGGATTTACGTAGTAAATAATATTACTGGGATGCAGAACACACAATTTTGCATTAAACTGGAGATATACCCACATTTAGCAAAGTCCCCCCCTCTGCTTTGTGTCAACATTGCTGCGGTCCTCAAAGCACATGGCCTGCATACCTACAACACTGTGGGGAGCAAGGAAGGGACAGGGGTCTGTACACAGGTAGCACAGGTAGCCAGGTGTAGCAGTCACAGTGGCCCACACTGTCCTACCTGACGGTAGGACTAGGACTCTGCTTGGAGACAAAGGTCAGTTGGTGCGCGTGGGCTCAGGCCAGGGCCAGGGGACCACAGGCACAGCTGCACCAAAGAATTATAAGGGAGTGTTCATTTATTAGTTGCAGGGGGGGGGGGCGTAAAAATTTCCGCCCCCTCCTGAGGGGTGGCTTGAAAGATTCTGACCCCTCTTGTGGAGAGGGGGCGTAAAAATTAAAGCCCCTTTTTAACAAAAAAAAGCTAGCGCGTTTCTATAAATATAGTATAATTCAAACTATTTAAGGCCGGGGGGGGGGGTCGAAAATCTTTCCCCACCTTCATCGAGGGTGGGCACGAAACGTTCCACGCGCTCTCGAGGGGGGGGGGGCTAAAAATTGTCCGCGCCTCCTCGTGAAATCTCACCAACCCCCCTGGGCCCTGGGCCCTGTAATTAATAAATGAACACTCCCTAACACTGAGGGAGTGTTCATTTAATAATTGACTCAGGGTCTCCCTGAGTCTTTAGTTCGACACTTCTACCCCTGTAGGCCTAACAGGGGTAGAAAGCAATCTCACCCATTCCTGAGAATCTAGGCTTTCCAGAACTGAAAGAATTTTTTAAATACTCCCAACTCTTGAAGCATGAAATATAAATATAAAACCAGCCTCAAAATACACCAGAATGCACCATTTGACATAGCCCCTAGACTCCCCTACCTTGGTCGCAGTGCTGTGCTTCCAAATTTCGGCGCCTCGCACCTCGATATTTTCACACACACTTTTTCAGTTTGGCAAAGTCTCACTCTTACTAGTTCCCAAAAGTTGACAACCCTGCATGCGACATGGCCATTTCTTAAGATCGAAATGCTACATGGGAGCCCCCCCCCCCCCACCATCCATACCCCCTTATGATTGGGTGGTAGGTCGAGAAACCCCATGAACCCCCAGCCTCCTTTAGAGCAAGAAGCATATGGGGTGAGGTATAAATCACCATCATAAGGGGATGGATTGATCTACGATTTGTACAATTATATTTTATCTTTCAGAGGACGTATGGACCATGGTGGAAAAGTGCGCCTTCAGCCCCAAAACCCTTTTCCCGTCAGCCAGCGTCATTTAACAGCGTTGACTATGTCGGTGAGAACCTTTTCTTGCATAATGTCTTTATTGAAACTAAATAATAGACAGCAGCTGTGACCTGGTATTGATTGGCAGATGGGTAGACCCACTATACTGTTGAGGGAGCCTGATTACCCCCGGCGCTTATAAAAGGGAAGTGTGTGTTCAAGACCAGCCTTAACTGCTTTAAAAAAGACTACCCGAATGCTGTCTAAAGTACATGTAGGCCTATACAAAACAGTTGCTTAAAAAAACGCCACTCTATTTTCATGAATAGTTCCTAACTCTGCCTATGGTGCTCCTTGTAGGTCTGTCTTGACAAGTAGCATTCAAAAACCCCACTCAGATGACCTACATAATTATATCATGGTGTACATTTCACTATTAAAGTTGTTTGGTTACAGCCTCCAGGCCTGAACAATGCAGCACATGGTGTATTTGACCCCATGCTGACGTCATGGGCTATAAGAGCTAAGCCTGCTTTAATATGATAGCAGATGATTATTAAACTAAGAGTGTCAGAATCTTTTTTTCTTTTTTTTTGATCCAGAATGTCAGAATCTTGTTTATTATCAACAAGACTACGGTATCGATAGAAGACATAGAAATAGAGTGGTGTTTTCTTTTAACAAAGGCATTGCTAATTCATCAATTACAGGACCAGTATTGAGTATATTCTAGCCAATTGTCAAGGATTGTACCTTCTCTCAGAGTCCTCACAACGCTGATATTTGGCTAAGGTCACGTTATCGCTAATCAAATGATACCAGTACATAAAGTGATGTATGTTCACCATCCTAATCCTCCCTGAGCATCCGCGCTAAGTGGTTGATAGATGAGCCATGGTTGTATGTGAAGATCTTGGATTTATCGGTAATTGCCCATCTTTATGTAATTACCATTATAAAAAGCGGTATAGTACTGTACCAATGTATACCATGCATCACTCATTGAAAAGACAATCTCGACATACAAAATATCTCTAGCGCCAATAGCCAAGGGCTGGTTAGCAAGAAGGGAGAGACCTGTACTTTTCACTTGAGACTGCAATGCATCAGCTATAGATTAAGTATTGGCGTGGTAAGTAAATGGTCACAGGATGACTTTAGGGATGTTACATGGTGTAATGGAGCAAGGGGTGATTCTCATCCTTATCTAACTGATCACTCCGTCAGTGTCGGGGTTGGGCCGTGGGATCACTGCCTGCAGCCGGGTTCTATCATATGTTTTCTAAATATTTTTCTTCAAAATCAAGGTGAAAACACTCACTAAAGAGGCAGTAAGTGATGTTGCATTGTGATCCATGAGGTCACCTGCCCCTGCAGTGCCTCGTTTTGGTTAATATAGGCGTCAATGGGATCACCCTGCCCAGCTGCCTACTGCTACGGCAGAACCACCATTCGAGGTCAAGCCAAGTTGCTACATTGTGCTGCATTAGAACCCTTTGCATGATTAGCCTATGGCACAACGGATTGGGTGCTAAGCATGTAATTGTAATGGCAGATTGTGTCAACACGTATAACAATATACCCCTGGAAACTGTCGATAATATCCTGTCCAGTTTATTAAAATAGTATTACTTTTCTTTTGTATACATATAGTACCCTGCTTAGGCCAAAAAATAAAAGGTTTGTTTCAGGTCACCCGACCGAACCTATCAAAACCCTACGTTTTTGTATGCAATGTTGAAGAAATTCTCAAATTTTAACCCATTTTTGGTCAATTCTAGGGTCCTCGGAGAGGTTGGCTAAAACTTTCATGTTAAAAAAATATCCGACCTACCGACCCTACATTTTCTTCCCATGTTACCGGAAACATACCTTCTTTTTTTTGGCCTTACCAAACGTAAACCTACCAGGTATAGTCATATAGCCGTGCCTGACCTTATGATAAGACCTTTCATTTGTGTTACACAGATTTCTTTTGTATATCTGTTAATGTCAATTCCTTCGTGTTTCAGAGCTATATTTTAGCGAAGGTGTGATTCCACAGGCCATTGAGATTTTTGAGACTTATAACCCCGGAGCAGTAGTACGAATTCTTGCCTATGTTCACACAACGTATCCCACCCAATGCAATTCAGGATCATATAAAGCCTCGTAAGTTGTCCATTGATATACCATTGTGTTAATCTGCCGGTAGTAATTGTAAGTCATATTTCTATTGTTGAGTATAGTTCCCTAATAAGCCATTGTGCCACATGCACCATGAACAGTAAACCAGTAGTACAAGGTCTATCCAATAAAGTATTATTTCATTTAATCATGCCAGCTGAACTAGTGATATTAAATCTTAATTTTGTTAGTTAATTGTGAACTGTTTATAACTAATCATTTCTTTACTTTATAGATGGGTGACATTATGGAATGGCTTACCAGAACAGGCCCCACATGCATCCCGCATCTTTTCACCTCCACTTAAGAAGCTCTCCTACCCAACAAAGTATACCCAGCTTTTCTCATTACTAGCTTTTGGTAACATATTTTTCATATATAGCATTATGAATGAACATCACAAAAAAACAATCCTAATAGCGTTGCAACATTTATCTCTGTAAATATACATAAATGTATGTGGAAATTAGTCTTCAGTTACAATACACCGTAGGCTGTAATACGCTCCCAGAATAAACAGCTATATGACATACATGTACTACTGAAACAAGACTAGTTTTACATTACATAGCAGTGTAATGGGACATACGTATAATGTATAAATGTATAGGCCTACATTAAGCCGATCGCACACGGGTCTGACTCACTCAGTAACGAGGGAGATGTGTCATCCTACCGATTGAGTCGGCACAATCAAACATGCGTGATTGATATTTCCCAGACCAGTTGACTGAATCAACTGTGTCTGCAGTCTCCTTTAATAATAATTGTCTACATTCCTTTCACTTGCAGTGTTCTTCGCTTGGAATTGAACTCCGTCCTTTGCCATTACTACACTGAGCTAGATGGAGTACGGCTGACTGGAATTTCTGCTCAATACCCCCTGCCTGAACTTGATATTGATGTCTTATGTGAGACTCCACCCGACTATGAGACTGCACTACGAGAATATGGCACCCCAGTGGACCCCTTTCCATTCCCGGGAACCAGTGGCTACGAAGACCCCGACGACACCCCTAACCTCCCCGTCGATGCAGAGTAAGGTCTCTTTTAACGACTATTTGTACAGATTGTAAACAGGGGAAAGATTAATTCTGAAGGATTTTGGCTTAAAAGCCCAACTCTTGCCATCCCTAGAGTAAGACGTGGAGTGCCTGATCTTTGTAAACGGTATGCCAGGTGCGCCTTCAAGAATGACCACATGCATTTTCTAATTTATGGTGCAAGTTTAATTCCCACCAAATATAATTAAAAACCCTATAAATTCCTCCGTATTAACTGCACACCGCATACAATCCACACCTACACTTTGTGAGAACCCCATAACCCACACGTAGGGGTTTGCTTTTAGTTACTTAACCCACAGTGGAAGGCTAAGACAAAGGACTTCACACCTTGGTTATTTTCACTTAAACCACAGCGGAGGGCTAAGACAAAGGAGTTCACACCTTGGTTATTTCTGTGTAGACTGAAATAACCTCACAGCTGTGGTTTAAAACAGATAGACAATGGTTATGTGAGGCTAACTCAAAATATGACTACTGTAGAGTGGCAGGCACTCTATAAGGGTGCCAGCCAGTTTACTGTGGTTATTTTGAGTTAGCCTGTCATAACCATAATCTATCTATTACATAACCGAAGGTTAAGTCAGATACCCTCCTCATAACTGAGTGATGATAACAATGGGAAAGGGACTGGTGGCCTATGAGGCCACAAGTAAGTTTGCCATGGTTATTTTGACATATACTCAGTTACTCGTAGGGTATCTACTACTTAAACACTTAAATATACTTCTAAAATGTTGTATTACCCGTGTGTTATGCGATAGTTTACAAAATTTACGCATATCGACTGTTTTTAATAATCTTTTCTCTTCTACTTTGGTTTTGAGTATTTTGAAAACATACCCTATGAAACTTTTTAATTTGAATTTTTATGGCCATTAAGTGTTGTTATTTTTAGGTTTTTGAAAAGGGTTTTACATGTTTATCTATCTACCGGGTACTGAGTATTTGATTTTCATGTTAACAGATCAGTTCGGGTCAGCATTCATCCAGATACAACCCCAGAAACATCCAAGACTCATCCTGTTGCCAACAGTGAGCACTGTGCAGTGGGAGACAGTAAGATTGGTACCGATGCCGCTGCTAAGAGCTGCTCTGAGTCGCTCGTACAAGACCTGAGCCGCTTACACCTTACAGACGGCATCGTGGCTGCACTAGACCCGTCCAACAATGGCTATTTTGATTTGCTGCCGGTAAGATCACTGAAGTCGGCAAGTTTATTATTGCTCTATGATTTTAGAATGGAAATATTTTGATGTGGACCATTGAAATATTAAACAAATGGTACGGTACTCTTAAAGGCACCAGTCATAATCTGTTCCAGTCATTCCATGCTAGATAGGATGTGGTATTAAACTAAGTTGCGTTTTTCCTCTTTCAGGGTGAGGTGATTCAGGGCATACTAGCTTACCTTGACATTGTAGCTCTATGCAGCCTGGCGCAAACTTGCAGGTGCGGTAATCTTTACAGTTACATGATCTATCTAATAACTGTCGGCTGTATCTAGTTAGTCTACTAGACTACTTATATCTACTAACACATGCTATAACTACAATGGTGAATATATGTTAAGTGTACATTATGTACCGGTAGGTCTCATTAAGGATTGTGGTAATGACAATTCGGATCTTAAGTTCAGTTACACAGTACATATATATTTGTTGCTGTATGACTTAAATTACCGTTACAGATTACTACAACAACACTGCTACGACCCTTTACAGTTCACAGAGCTTGGGCTACAACCATTCTGGAGTATGGTAAGTTATGAATTAAAATGTAGCTAAAATCAAATACTTCGTCTCTAACGTCAGTATTACTAATAGTGACTCAGTGACTCACTCAGACTGTCAGTATATTCCATTTCTTGACATCGACAAAGAATATGATACTAACAGTTGCAGGTAACGGTTCTAAAGGCACCAGTATTCAATAGCTATATTGAAAATTTCAGTATATAGTTCAAAGTTAAACTTTGTTTTAATAGTATATTCTTGGCAATCGACATTTCCAGATATCTGATGACGTTCTCAATGGTCTTCGTACCAGATGTCGGTACCTTCAGCGATTAAGCCTCTCGTGGAGTGGTGGCTATAGAACCATCACCCCGAACGGCCTACTTGGGTAAGACTCCTCTTAATGTAATAGATTATAAACGAATCTCTTATCAGTCTATAATTATCAACGCATTCTATCTTTTTCCAATGATAAAGTGAGGAGAGTACTCGTGTTTTTCAGGTTCCTCAAGGTGTGTGGCAGTAATCTGACAACGCTACACATGGCCTGTTGTCGTTTTCTGAACGACACTAACATTGCCACAATAGCAAAACAACTTCCCAAATGCTGCCCTCTTCTAGAAGGTAAAGTAATTCTAGTTTAAATTAAATCAACTTTTTTTTCTAGAAGGTACAGTCATGGCTGTATCCACTAACAGTACTCTACTATGGATGAATGCTATGATATATGCTGACTATCAATATCATTTTGTAAGTCTATGAATGGTTTTCTAAAACGTATGCAATGCCTTTAATATGTCTGTTTTAATGTTATACAGATGTGGATCTGCAGTCTAATAAAACTATATTTACTGGTGCTGGCTACAGGGAACTCAGCGGGTTAAAGAATCTCCGGCGGCTCAACCTGTACCGTACTTACATTGACGCCCCCTCCATGACTGCCATAATAAGGTATGCAGAGACATTGATTCTCACAATGTGGTATTCAAATGACTTTCTAAATATAAAAGTGTAAAAGGGGTGTAAAATATTCCCAAAACCCTCCTCGGGTTTGTCAACTTTTGTATGTCAGTCACAACAAAACGGCTAATTTCTTGTTAAGAGTCAACGTTTCGACCTTTGCAGGTCTTCTTCCTCAGTTTCTAAATATAACCTTATTTAGCTTTTTGCTTTCTCAATAACCTTCTTCGCATAATATTGGTCAATATTGACATTTTGCTATAGTGTTAATTTACAAGTCTGCCAAAAATGTTCCATGCTTAGTACACTACAGTCCAGATTCTATACTTTCCATCAAATTACAATTGTGTAACTTCCAACAGTGGCAGTACTACATGTATTACATCTATATGGAATAACCTGAAATGGAGGACCATTATTAGCATACTTTAAAAAATGCATTAAGATATGAACATTTTACCGTCACTCTTCAGTGGAATGTTGGTCACAAAGAGAAATAAAAGTGTAATTCTTGAATGTTCTCATTTTATTCCAGGGGCTGTAATATGCTAGAGTCCCTCAACCTAGGGTCGTGTGGTAGCTTAAATGAAATTGACGTCATAGCCATAGAATTATCAATCAACTGCAAGTAAGTCATATTCATGAGCTAGTAGTATATATGTATATATATATATACCGTATTCGACGCAATAAGCGCCCTGGGCGCTTATGAACTTATTTTTATGGCGTTTTAGATACTTAAGAGTTTATTTGTCTCCAAAATTAGAAAATGTGAGCCTTTGTTCTAGTCTGAAAATGCCCCTAAAAGGGGAGGGGTGCTTATTAGGGGGAGGGCCCTTATTACGTCGAATACGGTACATGTATTAATGGTGCCAAAATAGTGTCGTTGACTCATCGTCCTATACTATACCTACAATTATACTATACTTAGTATGCAAAATATCAATGTGGACAACTCGCAATGATGTTTTTTTCACAAATGCATACGTGTATCCAAAGTAAAACCGTAAAACAATGAGGAAAAATACGTATCATTTTAAGTTAACTGCAATAGCCTGTAAAGCAGTATAACATATGACATTCATCATCAATACTTTTATACTACATTGGCCTGGATATGTAGACATGTGAAGATGGGTCATTTCTGTAGCGTGTTTTTTTAATGTTTACAAAACAAACTGATGTTTACAATTTTTTTTTAAATTGATGTTTACAGACAGTTGAAGCACCTGGACCTGTGGCGGGCCCGCAGTCTAACAGAAACAGGTCTCCGCGCCATCAGCAAGAACTGTCCCGACCTAGAAGAGCTGGATGTAGGCTGGTGGCACGTGTTATTTATATTTGTTCTTTAATTGTGTTAATATAGTTCGTGAACTAAACAGAAAGAAAGACACCCGCATAGGGCTTATTTATATGCACTGAATACCATACCATGCCATACCATACCACAGTAACGATAAGGGCGATAGTTTTCTGTTTATCATACCTATTAGCTGGCGCATTATTAAAAAAGTCAAATGAGGCTTCGTGTCTAATGCTATAATGCAATACTATCGATAGGGGTGATATATAATTATGCTGTAGATTATCAGTTCCATGCACTGCAGGCGACCGTAGTAAATTCTTAATGAGGTATTGGTACA
This sequence comes from Harmothoe impar, assembly GCA_947462335.1. Taxonomy (NCBI): domain Eukaryota; kingdom Metazoa; phylum Annelida; class Polychaeta; order Phyllodocida; family Polynoidae; genus Harmothoe; species Harmothoe impar. The sequence continues at coordinate 55,043,701 of OX381715.1, forward strand.
TTATTTTACTTCCCATTGCATATCCAACAGCCCAAATCTACGATCAGGGACTGCAGTTTTTGTGGAATTGGCGCAGAATTGTCCGAAGTTGAAAAAGCTGTATCTAACAGCAAATAGGTGAGTAACGGCATGTAGTGTTTAGATGATACTAAATTTATATATATTACCCCTTAATAAAGGGGATGTGACGTAGGGGATGTTTCGTGGTGGAGGTAAAATGAGGGTGTGTCATGTCATTCTCCAAATAGATTTGTGCTGTCTTGCTCCTATTGTCAATACAGGTATGAATGAAACACTGGGCAGACTTTTTTTTAAAAGGTAAATGCCCAAATTCTTTGGCAGAAGCGAAACCACCAGCTCTCTTTCTGTGTGTGCTGTGTTCTTGAGCCTTATGTAAAGCAAATGTCTATTACTAATTTTTATTACAAATTTCTCTCTAGGACGATCTGTGACGTGGACCTCAATGCCCTAGCCACGCACTGCAAAGATTTGGAACAGCTGGACATCCTTGGTACTAGAGAGGTTTCACCCAAGTTCACAAGAAAGTGAGTGAACATTTTATGAATAGCTCACCAATAGCTTGGATGCATTGTTCACATTCACTTTGGAGTAGAGTCTTGTTATCAAAGCTGAGTACATGTTCTTTCATAAAGGACAGTCATGTAGACAACTGAACAGTGCTATATTCATAGATCATGCCGAAATGATACAATCCTGAAGGATAGGTATAATGCATGAATGCAGCCCTGTTAAGTACAGTAGACTCACCAGGGCGCTGCATCATACAATATACTGACAAAAGGCAGAATGCATTGAAGCACTATGCGACCCTTAAAGGGTTAGGCTTAACCTACATAGACTAATGTGAAAGTATATATTTTCTAGGGTGTAAATTTTCCTGGAATAGTTGAAAAACGCAAATTCGCGGGTATTTAATCCATACTGTAGTATATATACACAATTCGCGGATGTTCAATTTCTGCGAATTCTGCAAAAATATATACCCAGCGAAATAAAGTACTTTAACAGTAGTTGTATCCTTACCTGTTGCTCGTCTTGCCGTCAGGGTGTTGGAGCACTGCAGCCGTCTGCGCCTCCTGGACGTGTCCTTCTGTGCCGGCATAACGCCGGACGTGGTGACGGCATGGCAGCACCTCTACCCACACGTCAACATCAAACGCAGCTTCCAGACATGACCTCTGCAGTCTGTAGACCAAGCTATACCCTACTTTAACCCAACTGGCAACAATGTGATATGGGCATAGGCTGCAGTGCACTTTTAAACCAACTACATGTATACACATGTACGTTTGTATACATGTCTAGATCTATTTGGACACTGTACTACTGGATATCGCCATGTGGAATAAAGGGTACAAGTTGCACGGCATGCTTTACCTGGACACTTTTATATAGAATGTTATTTTATTGTGTTACTGAATGAACTAAGGTACTCATTGCCTCAGGGTCCCCGACCCTGTGACATCTCAGGACAGCTTGGACAAACAAAAACTTAAAACATCTCTAATTTTGAATAATATTTCAAAATATGACATTGCACATTGTATCAACAGATCAATACTTATCATACCTGTCCTGTGGTGTAATCCGTTTTCAAATATTCCCACTAGACGCCCAATCTAAAAAAAAAAGAAGAAAGAATCGGCCAAAATATGTGGTAATTTGCTATAGTACAGTCCTCTATGAACTACTTTGGTGGGGATGGAAACTGTGGCCCGGCAATTTTGCCCACACTCAACTGCTTGGCTGATATTTGATAAGATGGAAGTGTGACACATGATTTGAGGGTAGTTTTTAGCCAGGGATACGTTTCTTCTCCCAGAATTGACAAATAATTCATTGTTCCTGAAATGATTTACACCTCCAATCTTTCAATTCAACCACTTTATCAACCTGATCCTGAGTCATCTGCGATGTAAATCACATGTTCAATTAATCACATTGTTACATCTTATACAGCTGTAAAGTACTATTCTTTCTGTTAATGCTGTGCCAGGGATGTGATACCATACTTAAAATACAGGTAATATATTAATCATCTATGAATAAGGTTCACAGTATACAAATAGGGTATGTTGATTATTGAAAAAGAAAAAAATACACTCATCGTAGTGTATTGGTATCGAGTTAACAGTTAACACACGTGCATTAAACGTGTCAGAAACTTGGTATACAATGTCCCAATAGACTATTACTAGAACCAGAGAATAGATTCTAGGGTGTAGCATAACATTGTAAACTATAGATATGCAGGCACAGCGTCCATTTATAATCTTTATATCAAAGGTTGTTAACTGGATACTGCATTAAGGAGGGGGTATCTCTAGACATTATCTCACCACTGGCAAGTTACTGTTAGGACTGTGGTATATATAACGGTATAGGATTCGCCCAAAGTCGGTGCAAGACTTATACGCAAAGTAATTAAAGTATGCTACAATACTGAAGTCCCCATCACGAGAATCCAGTTGCGGCTTATAGGATTTCCTCAAACTCGGGTGTGTGTCATAAACACACGTTTTTCCGGTAGTCAGACTTGACATATTCTTTGCACAGAGTTGCTGTTACACCTTCATACCTCTTGCTAATGTTGATATCGACTGTTTCCGCCCATAAATTAACACACATCTGACACCTCTATATATCTCTGGATATATCTTGACCCTATTGTGTTACATACCTTGTAGCATGATATATATTAAAGTTGTTACGATGCAATACTCTTCCTTGGTTTACTAACATAAACTGTCGTTTTACCTCAAGTATACTATTATTGTCCATTCTTGGTCGTAACTGAGGTCCTCTAGAGCATAATTAGTATGTAACTATAGTTATTGAGTGATGAGATGATGCATAAATGGATGAATGGATCTTAGATGTCGTAAGAATGATTAGAGAGACATAGATGGTGTTCAGTCTTGTGCATGGTAATACTTTTGTATACGCCATCACAGAGGGTGCTGTGTCTTTATAAGTTCGTGAGAATAGTCCGTGTGTAATTTATATAGTGTGAAGCATCCCTCCCAGGCCACACATACATGTATAGAAGTGAAACTCAGACTTTCTAGATATCAATAATGCCAATATTTGCCCACCAACGACAAGATGTATATAATCACGAAGCTACAATACAACTTTATAACCAGGAAACTACCTGTGATGGTACACTGTTGGAAGCTGATATGTATGCCTATACATTTGTTGTATATGATTAATAAAACTATTTTACCCATTATGAAATACTATTGTCTGCATCCATATATTCATGCCCTTAAGGACTATCAACAGATTCCACTAAAACAGTATGGAGTGTAAAATTTTAAAGTTATATGTTAAACTTGTACATATTATACTGGTACATGATTTTAACCGGCTATAATACTTTCATTACGTTCCTTCCATTGTTTAGCATTCTAGTAGCGGTGGAATGTGAGCAACAAAAAAAATACTTTTTTAAAATTTACTTTCAATTAAACAGCATCATGGGATGGAAATTCTTAGTTTTAATAAATCGAAACTGATATTGATGTCAATACCTGAGGGTCTTTTGTTCATAATCCAATTATTGACCGGCACCACAGGTCCCAATTAGTTATAGCTTATACGAGTGGCCATAAGCCCAGACAGCAGAGCTGCGGGCGCATTGAAATTACATTTGGGAATGGGTCTGAGCAGCATGTATACATATGCTCTATAGTCTGTTCAAAATGTACCCCTCACCCTTCAGCACTGCCCTTTGTAAGTGTGATCGTCACAGCCCTGGCACCAGTGTGGCCTGTCTAGATAATGCAAACACTGCAGGTGAAGGTGCAAACATGAATGTCATACTAATGAGTGACATATGGACAGTGTGACAAGTGATCATCGAAATATCCACTATAGGTGAAGGTGCAAACACAGAAATCAACTGGCAAAAAAGGGGGGTAAATAATTGCAGCCCCCCCCCCCCTTACTACAGGAATGACATTTGTGTGGTTCAGTCCACCAAGCCTTGGCATCACTCAAATCAATGAGATACATTTGGACCTCTAAAGATGAAAGTAAATGTACATTATTCAAAAATGAAACAGAAATCAACAGGTAAACGAAGGGGAAAACAACAGTGCAGCCCCTCCCCCACCCCACTACAAGAATGATGTTTTATTTGGGTGGTTCAATCCACCAAGCCTTGGCATCACTCAAATGAATGGCATAACTTTGGACCTCTAAAAATTGAAGGGAAATGTACATTATTCAAAAATGAAACACAGAAATCAAGTGGCAAGCAAGGAAAAAACAAGAGTGCAGGTTACCCATACTACAGGAGTGACATCTACTTGGTTCAGTCCATGAAACATGGGCATCACTTGAAAGAATGGGATATCTCTGGACCTCTAAAAATGAAAGGAAATATACATTATTCAAAAATGAAACTAATCAACATTGTGTAATAGACAGTGATCATGGAAAGATAAGGTGCACGGGCAAAACCACAAGTGAACATGCAGCAAGCGGAAACTAAGGAGTGACACATGATGTGAACAATGTGACAAGTGCTCATGCTAACAGACAAAGGTGCAAACATGAAAGTCAAACTACAGATTGACACGTATTGACATTAGACAAGTGTTCATGCAAACATCCACCATAGGTGAAGGTGCAAACACAAAATTCAACAGGGAAAAACGTACAGGGGCCCCCCCGAGACTAAGGTAGTGACATCTGTTTGGTTCAGTCTACCAGGCCTGGGCATTACTTAAATGAATGCGATATCTCTTGACCTCTAAAAATGAAAGTCAATGTACATCATTCAAAAATGAAACTAATCAACATTGTGTAATAGACAGTGATCATGCCAAAATAAGATGCATGTGCAAAATACAAATGAACATGCAGCAAGCGGAAACTAAGGAGTGACACATGATGTGAACAATGTGACAAGTGTGCATGCTCACAGATAAAGGTGCAAGCATGAAAGCCAGCGGAAACTAAGGAGTGACACATGATGTGAACAATGTGACAAGTGTCCATGCCAACAGGTGAAGATGCAAACATGAAAATCAAACCAAGGACTGACACACATTGACACTGGACAAGTGCTTGTGCAGACACCCACCAGAGGTGAAGGAGCAAACACAAAATTCAACAGGGAAACGTGGGGGAAATAGGTGCAGGGGCCCACCGATACTACGGTAGTGACATCTGTTTGGTTCAGTCTACCAGGCCTGGGCATTACTTAAATGAATGTGATATCTCTTGACCTCTAAAAATGAAAGGAAATGTACATTATTCAAAATTGAAAGTAACCAACATTGTTTAATAGACAGTGATCATGCCAAAATAAGATGCATGTGCAAAACCACAAATGAACATGCAGCAAGCGGAAAGTAAGGAGTGACACATGATGTGAACAATGTGACAAGTGCGCATGCTAACAGGTGAAGATGCAAACATGAAAATCAAACCAAGGACTGACATATATTGACATTGGACAAGTGCTCATGCAAACATCCACCATAGGTGAGGGTGCAAACACAAAATTCAACAGGGAAACATTGGCGGATCCAGGGGGGTGGCCCGACGGGCCTTGGCCCCCCCCCCCCAAAAAAAAATTAATAAAAAGAGGAAGAAAGGAGAAGAAAAGAGGGAAAGAGATAAAGAAAGTTTGGAGTATTATTCATAGGGCCTGACTAAGGGCCTCTGATCTGGATGTGGGGGGGGGGGGGGGCTGAGTCTTAAAATAATTATTGTCCTAAATGCATGAAAATGCACCATTTCACATCTATATCAACAAACTGTTCTTGGGGGGCATGCCCCCAAACCCCCCTATTATAGCTAATGCGCTTCGCTCGCGGGAAACACATAGTGACTCCGGCCAGGTTTGGGCCCCCCCCCCCCTCTAGACAATCCTGGATCCGCCACTGGGGAAATGAGGGAAAACAACAGTACAGCCCCCCCCCCCTATACTACAGGTCTGACATGTCTGAGGTTCAGTCTACCAATGCTGGGCATTAAGGATATCAATGGGGCATCTCTAGACCTTTAAAAGTGAAAGGAAATGTACATTATTCAAAAAATAAAAATAAATCAAGATAGTGTAATAGACAGTGATCAAGCCAAAATAAGGTGCATGTGCAAAACCACAAGTGAACATGCAGCAAACGGAAACTAAGGAGTGACACATGATGTCAACAATAAGACAAGTGAAGATGCAAATATGGGAAACATGCATCTCTAGACCTTTAAAAGTGCAAGGAAATGTACATTATTCAAAATTGAAACTAATCAACATTGTGTAATAGACAGTGATCATGCCAAAATAAGGTGCATGTGCAAAACCACAAGTGAACATGCAGCAAGCGGAAACTAAGGAGTGACACATGATGTGAACAATCTGACAAGTGCGCATGCTAACTGGTGAAGATGCAAACATGAAAATCAGACCAAGGACTCACACATATTGACATTGGACAAGTGCTCATGCAGACATCCACCATAGGTGAAGGTGCAAACACAAAATTCAACAGGGAAACGTAGGGAAAACAAGTACAGCCCCACGCCCTATACAACAGGTTTGACACCTCTGCGGTTCAGTCTACCAATACTGGGCATTAAGGATTTGAATGGGGCATCTCTAGACCTTTAAAAGTGAAAGAAAATGTACATTATTCAAAAATGAAGCTAATTAACATTGTGTAATAGACAGTGATCATACCAAAATAGGACGCATGGGCAAAACCACAAGTGAACATGCAGCAAGTGGAAACTAAGGAGTGACACATGATGTGAACAATGTGACAAGTGCGCATGCTAACAGATAAAGGTGCAAGCATGAAAGCCAGTGGAAACTAAGGAGTGACACATGATGTGAACAATGTGACAAGTGTCCATGCTAACAGGTGAAGATGCAAACATGAAAATCAAACCAAGGTCTGACACACATCGACATTGGACAAGTGCTCATGCAGACATCCACCAGAGGTGAAGGTGCAAACACAAAATTCAACAGGGAAACGTGGGGGAAATAGGTGCAGGGGCTCACCTATACCAGAAAGACAGGACCAGGTTGGGGTCCCCAACCCGGTCCTGTCTTTCTGCCGATACTACGGTAGTGACATCTGTTTGGTTCAGTCTACCAGGCCTGGGCATATCTTAGATTAATGGGATACCTCTGGACCTCTAAAAATGAAAGGAAATGTACATTATTCAAAATTGAAACTAATCAACATTATGTAATTGACAGTGATCATGCCAAAATAAGATGCATGTGCAAAACCACAAGTGAACATGCAGCAAGCGGAAACTAAGGAGTGACACATGATGTGAACAATCTGACAAGTGCGCATGCTAACTGGTGAAGATGCAAACATGAAAATCAGACCAAGGACTCACACATATTGACATTGGACAAGTGCTCATGCAGACATCCACCATAGGTGAAGGTGCAAACACAAGATTCAACAGGGAAACGTAGGGAAAAAACAATAGTACAGGACCCCCCTATACAACAGGTTTGACATCTCTGTGGTTCAGTCTACCAATGCTGGGCATTAAGGATCTGAATGGGGTGTCTCTAGAACTTTGAAAGTGAAAGGAACTATACATTATTCAAAATTGAAACTAATCAACATTGTGTAATACAGAGGTCATGCCAAAATAAGGTGCATGTGCAAAACCACAAGTGAACATGCAGCAAGCGGAAACTAAGGAGTGACACATGATGTGAACAATGTGACAAGTGCGCATGCTAACAGGTGAAGATGCAAACATAAAAATCAAACCAAGGGCTGACACATATTGACATTGGACAAGTGCTCGTGCAGACATCCACCATAGGTGAAGGTGCAAACACAAAATTCAACAGGGAAACGTGGGGGAAATAGGTGCAGGGGCCCACCGATACTACGGTAGTGACATCTGTTTGGTTCAATTAACCAGGCCTGGGCATTACTTAAATGAATGCGATATCTCTTGACCTCTAAAAATGAAAGGAAATGTACATTATTCAAAATTGAAAGTAACCAACATTGTGTAATAGACAGTGATCATGCCAAAATAAGATGCATGTGTAAAATCACAAGTGAACATGCAGCAAGCGGAAACTAAGGAGTGACACATGATGTGAACAATGTGACAAGTGCGCATGCTAACAGGTGAAGATGCAAACATGAGAGTCAAACTACGGATTGACATGTATGGACATTCAACAAGTGCTCATGCAGACATCCACCATAGGTGAAGGTGCAAACAGTCATAGCCTGTCTTGATTGGATTAGATTGGAAAGGATAGGCACAACCAGTAGAAAATTATGGTAACACTTTTCTCTGGACTGGTAGAGCCCAACTCTCAGACAGCACCGGCGCGCTACCAGCCCTAACTAGGCCAAACTCCGACAAAGAGCCCCCCTCCCCCATATTGATTGCTCTAGACACTGGGTCAAATATTAGCATCTGCAAGAATGTACAAGAACATCTAATACCGACCTGAGGTGAGCGGTGAGCCCCAAACCCATTAGGGTAAATGTGGGTAATATTGAGCATGTCGTAGTATCGCGTACTCCCCCCCCCCCTAAAAGAGACATTTAAAAAAAACACTTTTATTTCATTTGCCTGGGCTATACATGTGTGTCAGAAGCCAGAGATGATCAAAAGCATCCAAAAAATTGGTATTTTTAATACTTGCTAAATCAGCAGTTTATACAGTAATTTCCTTAGGTCTAAATATCGTGGATACATACCGTATCTTATATCTCTCAATTTTTAATAGAATAAAAAAATAATAATTTCGGTAGGTAGTCTGTGTTGCAGAAATGACCATGTCACTACCGATTTCTCCTGCCTCACTAGACCTGTCGGCTCCAAAATTTAGGGTTACTTTTAGTAGACCATACCATGCAGTCACTAGGCCTACATGTTATTGTAAGGGAGTGTTCATTTATTAATTACAGGGGGGGTGGTGAGATTTCGTGCGGAGGGGCGAAATACTTTTACGCCCCCCCCTCGAGAGCGCGTGTAACGTTTCGTGCCCCCCCTCGCCGAAGGCGCCGAAAAAATTTCGCCCCCCCCCTTTGAACTATAGTAACGCGCGGGCTTTTTTGCTAAAAAGGGGCTTAAATTTTTACGCCCCCCCCCTCAAGAGGGGTCAGAATCTTTTACGCCCCCCCCCCTCAGGAGGGGTCGGAAATTTTTACGCCCACCCCCCAAACCCACCACCCCCCCCTGTAAATAATAAATGAACACTCCCTAAGTTACTAACTGGTTGGTTCTATGATTAAAGCCTGGGATTTTAAAATGATGGCTGATCGGTTCGGACCCGGTTCGGACAACCCATGACTGAACAGTACGTGCTGGGCATATTGTTATACCCTGGAGCAAATCTAGAAATCGATGGAGCAAAGTGTTTCGGGGGGGGGGGAGGGGGTAAACATTACCGGTAACTAGGAGTGAGGGGGGTGACATCCCTACGCTCCTCCCCGGTCACTTCAAGGGAGATTTTGTGTGTTAAAGCCAGGAGAATTCTGAGACGTCCAATGTCTTTACTATACCGGTTGTGTGTTCTGAGGTTAAGAAAATAAATTTAGAAATTCTACCTTTCAATTGACATATCAGGAAGAAATTCTACCTTTTAGTAGAGTTGGTATATTCTAGCCAATAGGTAGAGAGGTTATATTCCTCCAAGAATTTAGGAAAATCTACTGTTAGGTGTGATGGGTTTCAGAACATAATACATTAACTCCAGGGTAATTTAGAAATTCTACTTTTAGTGTGGTGTGTTCTGTGGACTTTTGGGGGTACATTGCTCCAGGAAAACTTAAGAATTTATCTCTTGATTGTTATATTTTGAGGATTCTTAGTATAGACTCAAATAAAATTGACTGTTATATTTGTGAATTTGGATGGTTTTTGGGCACATATATTGGTCTAGGAACATACAGAAATTCTCCCTTTTATAATCAATATATGTGACATGATCTGCGAAAAAGGCCCTTAGTGCAGGGTTCATTAAGGCCCCTTTTCCCAGTACATGTCACATATTCTGATGGCTCTCTGAGTATATTGCATGAGGAAAATTTAGAAATTCTACCTTAGTATTATTCTGGATAGAATTCAGAAATCCTATTGTTAAATTGATTTCTTCTGAAGGGTATCAGAACATTTTCCTCCAGGTAAATTTAGAAATATTAAATTGAAGTAGTGTGTTCTGTGGAGTTTTGGGGACATAGTGCTCTGCGGAATTCTATCTGTAGCTTGACGTATTTTGAGGGGTCCGGAGACATAATACATTGCTGAGAAAACCTAGAAAAGGTTGCTCCAATAGCTAGGGATTTTACTTTTAGATTAATGCATTCTGTGGGAAAATTGCTCCAGAAAAAATTTAGAATTCTAGCTCTAGATTGGTTTATTCTATTTTGTGGGTAGATTGCTCCATTTTTCTGTTGTTAGTTGGAAGCTTTATAGGCTACATAGGAGCATATGATAATAATATTGCTCCAGGAACACTTGGAGAGGAAGGCTGTTTAAGGTTGATCGCTACTCTTAACTTTGTATCCATGAAATGTCCTGTTTTTTTCCCCCAAAGGTAGCTTATATCATTTAGAAAAGGAAAATGTAAAAAAAATGGGGTGGTCCCGAGCTACTTTTTTTATTACAGATTTTTGAAAAAAAAAGTATTGTCAATTTTTGCCAAAAATTACAAAAAAATGGGAAATTTTCATGATTTTTTTTCTTAGTGAACCAATGCCCACATTAATTTTGTATTGCACATGAATAATCCTAGGTCATTTCTCTTAATGGGAAAAATTAAATCGTGGTCCAAAAATGTACTTTTGTATGAAAAAACGGGATGGTTTTATGACGATTATTCAAATTTAATGCATAATTCTTCAGCAATATCTAAATATCACTGAAAAAAATCCATGAACTTTTTTTTATATTTTTTCAAAAAATTGTTTGGACCAATAGCTAACATTTTAGAGGAATATTGATAGGTGGTCCCGGGCATATTTTTATGGTTTTGGGCCTTTGAAGTTAAAAAATAATGCAAAACTGGACTAAATTTCATATTTAAAGCCTAAAATAATGGGTAAAATGGCAAAAATCGGGGTATGAAATGGTTCTATATCCTACCCTTTGTTATTTTAAAGAACCTGATGAGATCTATATCTATCTAGATAATGATTTATTGATTATGAAGTCCAATATTCTAACTTATATTGAAAATAGCAAATATTATTGGCTATAAATGTATCAAATTTTCAAAGTCCAATAAAATGCTCAATTTTGCTCAAAAGTAGCTCATCTTTTAATATGGCTTTGTAAGCATATATATGTATCTAGTTTTCTAAAATTAGCTCAATCTGATACATTTAAGCTATATGCGCAGAGACCTGCGCAGTGCTCCATTTTCAATGAGTAGCGATCAACCTTAAACAGTTTTAAATTTGGTTCTAATTGGAGTTTTTACAAAATTCTTTCAGATTCGGAAAGCCCAGATTATCCCTAATGTCCTTGTCGCATCTTTCAAGGCCTCTTTTTGGGACATTGCGACAGTTGCCCACCCCTGGGCCCTGAGTCATGACCACGTGCTTTGGCACAAGTTCCATTCATCAAGAAAGAAAACATGTGGAACCAATTCTATTGAACAACATCACAGTTACATTTTCGATAAAAATACGGAACGGATAAAGAGACTTACCTGTTTGTACTCTAATACGGTTGTTTCGTTCAGGAGTAGGGGCCAGAAAGCCCTGCAGAGAGCTCATAAATATTGCAGACGGGGCGGCAAACGCACGTGGACGCAGCGCAGACGACTTTTCTTCCCTCTGTCGGATTTCGCTGAAGCAGCCGACGGCTGGCGCCGTCTGGCGGATTGCCGATAAACTGGACTGACGTCTACACCAATGAGTATGCACGTTACAACTTGCCGCTCGCGGACCAATCAGACGTCTCTTACCAAAAGCACGTCGGGTTGGCGGGATCCGCTGGTAGCCTCGTGCGTGTACGTGTCGGTAGGAATCAGCGGCCCTAGCAACCCAAAACAAGATGGCGATTGTTTTGGTAAAATGTGAGCTTCGGGAGCCAATTTTCATGGATTAATGCCGTTTATACAAACATAAAAGGAAACTGGAGATACGCTTTTAACACAGGAGCTATTGATTAAGAATATACCAACATGGCTATGGAAACGCAGATGTCGCCGGCTGTGTTTCAGCAGTATGGCCAGCTGCAAATACAAGCGGTGGAACCAGACAAACCCCGAGTACCACTTGTCGGTCACATAATAACAGATGAGGATATCGGGGCATTGCAGGTGATAAATTCAGAGTCATTTATGCTAAAATAATACCAAGTTAAATGACAGTGATAAAATGCCTAGTTCTGACACCAGGCCTAGCGCTAGCAGTACCAGTGGCAGTGGATGACTAATAAAAGTCTAGTATTAAAAATGACTGAAGTTGAACACTAGGCCTAAAAATTACACTCAATTAGGCCAATTTACAGTCACAAAACGGTCTTAAAGTTAAACGTGTAACAAAGTGTGACATTTACCCCCCCCCCCCAACCTGTCATGCACACAAGTATGGCACTAAGCCTACTAGGCCTAGATGAGGGCCTGCCAATCTCTATTCACTGACAATCACAATGGGGGTGGGGGTAAATTTTATGCGAGGCAAAGGGGTTCGCCGAACCCCCTTGGATTTGTTCGGTGCTCAACTCACAGACAGTCTCCTCCCAAATGAAATGTTGTCATTATGTAGCCAGGATAGCTCAGATACTAGGCTAGTACCGGGGTACATGACATGTACCAGCTACGGCATCTTTGATACTTCAAACCAACTGGTCTCAACATCCCAGCTGGCAATAAATGACTCGGTCTTAAATAGGCCTTATCATATGATTCTTATCATATATATACCATTATTCATTATACCGCCCCCGCCCGCCTTCCCTACAACGACTCTTAGACTTTAGAGTGGTCCATATCACTGGCATTTTTTTTGCCCCGCCCAATAACATTTATAATCAAAGGCATCAACCCCACCCTTTTTTCCCAGAAATTGCTACTCCCTTACTTATCATATATACAGGGAGCCTCCCTGATATATAATAGAACTAAATCTACTAGTTTTCCAATAATGCATATAATTAGAGCCTGGCTTCTTTTTTTTCTCTTTTTTTCCACAGCAAAGTAAGATCTAAAACGGTATTCATATTTGTATTTCCAGGGATCCAAGATGCAGCCCATCAACCTACAAAAAGTGGTCAAACTGTTGGCTGATCCGCATTCGGTAAGTTAGTGCTACTCAGAAACAATATCTGTTGACTGGTTGCTTTGTTAGTGCTCAAAACAGTTAGAAATCAAATAAGTCGTTGATGATATTGTTGGGTACTAGGTACGTGTATACTATTGCATATAAATATCAACATGTCCAGTGTCATTAAAATGGTGTGAGTATATATGACTGTTTTATTTTCAGGCGATGTTATTCGACCGACATATGCACGCACTGAAGAAAGTTATTAAACATTATCAGCAGGGCTTTGTATCCTTTCTGAATATGATGACCAAGTCCAAGGAGAAGTGATTAATTAGGTTATTTCACTCAGAATATCATAGACATAGTTTCAATTTTGATACAGTTTTATTAAGGGCCTATTTACAAGATTTCTTTAGTAATTGTTTTGTTCGGCCACAAAAGGACCACAAAAGGACGAATTTCATGATTTTCACAAGATTTTATTCATCTCACATAAAAAGGAAGATTTTGGGAGTTTTCCAGTATACCGGTAGTTTGTTAAACGCCTTGACCAATATTAAGCTTATGAAGGACCTGGTCACAATCTTCAAAATGCTGAATGTATGCGCCGATCGCGTGGATGCTCAGCCGCTCTACATAGAGCCAATGTGTGCAATCCTGAGACTGTGCAGTCTCCCCCTCCTGAAGGAAAAGACCTCAGATGAAACGGCATTCAGGCAGATTGCTGTTGAATCTGTGTCCCAATTAGGTGAGCATACATTTTGTTTATTAATCTCCTAAGTCATATCCCAAATGATGGTCTCAATGAGAAATAATTAGGAGCGGTGATCACCGACTGTTGCTTACAAGTTACCGTCTTTCCCTCCACTTGGATTTAGAATAACTCTTTGTGTACTTATGATTTTCTTTCCATTAGTTGGATTATTTACTGTTATAAAGATCACAAATCAAACACTCGGTTTAATGCCATCTGCTTCACTTTCACGTTCCCAGGGTACCTGATGCGCGTCCCCAGCAGCAAAGTACGACAGGAGATCTGCCGTTCCCTCGTCACATTTTACTGTGAACAGCCACAGAAACAAGAAGTTCAACGTAAGTAGGCGATTTTTACTATATAGAAATGAGTTCATACCCTCACTGTAATTTCAATCAATTTGTCCAACGTCAATTTGTAAACCCAAAACTCTCAGGTCAAAATGTTGTCAACCTATTATTTGTATTTGTTTACTTCACGCATTGTTTGTTACTTCCAGGACTTCAAGGAACCAAGTTGGCGTATAATCAGACTGTGGTGGAGGAGAGTGACGTTGCAGAAACGCTGGTAAAAGTAAGTAAATACCGTAAAACCTCGCGTATAAGCCTAACTCGCGTATAAGCCGCACCCCAAGTTTGGCGCGATCCTATAAGCCGCACTAGCGTTCTGAATGACCCTGGGAAAAACTCGCGTATAAGCCGCACCCCTTACTGTGGCCTATATCTGCAAGTAGTGTGGGTTTCCAAGTTAGCCCCCCCCCCCAACCCCGTATATTATTGTGTGTAGTACAGTTATGTGGCGGTCAACCCCCCCCCCCATTTCCCATTGTTACTGTCAGTGTTAGGATGCTAGCAGGGTTTAGCGGTGGTGTGCATTGTCTTAGGGCTGAGGTGCGAGTGAGCTTCATTGTCTTAGGGTTGAGGTGCGAGTTGGCTTCATTGTCTTAGGGCTGAGGTGCGACTATCAGGCATTGACACCGCCAACTCACATTCGTGTTTACCCCCCCCCCCCCCTGCAGTGTATGTGACTCTTGTAGCTGTGTTAAGGCCATTTTATGGTCAATTTGGAAATCAGAATTTCGAAAAACTCGCGTATAAGCCGCACCCCGAGTTTGGCCCGATCCTATAAGCCGCACCGACGATCTGACTCGCGTACTAGCCGCGGCTTCTACGCGAGGTTTTACGGTAGTATGTAATTATTTGATAATAAAAATACTTTAAAGAGTAGAGGTTGGACGATGAAATTTGGAGAAAATAATATACTCAGGAAATTATATACTGGTATTTACTTAGTACACTTTACTGCCCTAGAGTAAAGATAGCATTGGTTAAACTCTCAAGAGTTTCTGGACTTTATTGCATTTTCTATGACTGACAAGTCTGCCAAATATCTATCAGCTTTGCAATTTATTTCAGTCTCTTGCCCTGTTAGAAAATGACTTGAGTGTCAAAATATCGGTTCTAGACATCCTGCAGAGGCTTTCAAAGACTTCTGGTAAGTACATCAACATGAGTCCGTCTAGAGAATAACTTAATTGACTTTTAATAATCTATCGAGTAGTTTCTGTATCAAAATATTACAGATACAGCATCTTTTAAGCACAGGCAGCTCTCATTATGAACCCTGTTAGATTTTATGACATAGTTAGTACTAATTTCTATTTCCACTTGTTGTCAGCAAGGAATTGTGAGCTGATGCTGAAGGCAGGCGCTGGGGCGCGGCTCTGTGCACGGATGTTGGATCTTGACCAAAGTGGCCAAGTACTTTTCCGGTCAGTGGATTGTCTCTGGAACTTATTAGAAAACACACCCAATGACGATTTAGTACGACAGCTGAACACACATCAAAGTATCGGGTGAGTCCATTAAATTTCATAGTTAGTATAATAATATGATAGATAGGATTTTATTACATTTGCAAATAGGCATTTTTTAGGTTTTCATAAAATTCTACTATGATGACCTGTATACCTATAGTATCAGGGATCGATGTATGGGAAGTTTGATTTAACCTTTTTAATTTATAAACCTTTTTGCTTGAATGATATAATTTTCATTATTGGTATGCTTTGTTACGTTGCAGGCAGTTGCGGGATGCTTTCATTCAGCAGTTGACCCAGGGCTACAGCCACTACGACCGACAGCTGCGTAATGACCTCCTTGTTATTGCCTCACTGGTGGCCTCGTGCACTACCGAATCACCTTTCGTTGAAACCGGCTTCGTCAAACAACTCACAGTCTTCGCAACTTTCCAAGAAGGTACTGCACAGCTCTTTACCCCCTTTTCAGTTAAGAATTACTGCTAACCCAGTGGGCACAAGATTCAGCTCAAGCTTGAATCAACATTGACAACCATCTGTCAATGTTGATTGAATGTTCTGTACCCACTGGGTAAGTGTATTCAAAAGGGCGATTGGTTGATTTTTATGAAATGGATTTCTGTTGTATTAAAAGCTCAAATGATATTGACCATAACCTTCTATTGTAGTAAAGAGTCATCATGCCCTGGTGCGGCACCTCAAGTTGATGCAGAACCATGAAGACTTTGAGCTGAAGAAACTTCTCATCAACATCTTGGTCGTTCTCAGTCGAGACTCAGCCGTCATCCCTGTAAGTTAAAGAGCTAATCATTTTCCAAAGTTAGCCCATAATCATTACTGATCTTAGCATCTAGCTTAAACAGCATCAATCTTGATAAAAATACACTGAGCATTGGTTTGATTCCTGTGCCCCTACAAAGTGTGTGTATGTTTAAACTGCTCACTAACAATTATCATCATTCAAGGCCATTTTGAACAATGTACAATTCAACTTTGGTCCTTATGTTGCAGATACTGTCAGAAGCTCGCTTGCTGCTTGCGCTCTTCTCATACGTAAAAGCCAACGAGAAGATGACGGGTCCGCGTGAATGGACGCCGGCTCAGTTTGAGGAGCTGCAGCTGCAGGCGCTGGCTGCGCTCTGCACCCTCGGTCCTCTCATGGTGGACGACTACATGATGTGTCAGGGCAGCACGCGCCTACTCCTCCTGCTGGAGTGGTGTGTCGGCTCAGGTATGTAGCTATGGCTTTAAAAGTTTGCCATAAAGTCTTGGGTATTAGCTCGCATCTATTGTATAACCCCTAACTAGACATTGTGAAAATCACATAACTGGCTTGTGGGGTGCTGTAGTATACTTTCGAAAACCCTCTTATGACCCACACCAAGAACTTGGGAAACATAACTCACACTGGGGATTTGTTTTGCCTACAACTTTTGTTTATTCTTCAGACTTGAATAATGACCATTTTATACATGTATTCCCACAGGGACATTGCAAGACATTTGATGAAAAACACATCAAAATACAGAGACTAGAGAAACAGCCAACATATTGCATCACAAGAAAACATTGGCATGTGTTTAATTTTTATCTAAAAATTTCAAATGCAGATGATTTTGGCGGTCAGGGGAACAGTTTCCATGGTCTGGGTGGCCGTGGTAACAAGCGTGCCCAGATGCGGCATTGTCTGCGCCTCATCCGCAGCATGGTGTCCACAGGGGAGGAGGCCATCCTACAGGACTTCATGGATCAAGGAGCTATCACCCAGCTCACTGGTAGGTCTGGCCTGATGATGGTATTCCTAACAGTTATCATGCTGAGATGCCACATTTCCTACTTTTGTAGGAATTGCTACCTTTTCCCCTGAGATGTTCCTCTGACATTTATATATCCCGAGATTATAAAGAAAATTGACCAAAAGCTAAAATTGTCCTACTTTCTGGTGATCATCTCTGCAATGGCAGTTTTAATACTCCAAATTCCTATACCAAATATCCTAGAATGATAAATAATGTTGAAACTTCCTTGATGGCACAAAGCCTAGTAAACCTACCACGACTTGTTGCAGGCATTCTGCAGTCGGTAGCGGGTAAGCGGCTGGACGATGCTGTGGACGTGGAGATGCAGTGTGACATGCTCATCATTCTATCAGCACTGTGTGAGGGTGACATGCACAGGAAGGTAAGCATGGGAAAAACGCTACCCAATCATATCTAATTTGTAATCTTACCATTAATAGCTGTGAGTATGAATCTTTCTAACAAACTTGAAAGAAATGCAAATTAAGAAAATTAAGGCAGTTTACACCATATCATCCTTTTCATCATACCTAGTCCATTGTATACCTAAATGATGACATTTGCCTGTTTTATCACCCTGGGCCATAGATTTATATGCTGCCTTATATCTGTTAAAGCTCTACTGAGCTCTATATAATAATATTATGATTGAGGTATGGTTGTTGATATGTGCCTCGTATATTATCAAGATTGACATCGGCCTCGCCCAGGTGAGTCTAGCTCGAGTGCACCAGGTCATACGCTATACATTTATTAGCGTTATATCTCATATACATGTATGGGCCTACCCATTGCATCACCAATGTTGCATAAAGAAAGCCGCTATGTTGTCATGTCGACATATCCTTTTAAGGCCACAAGGCTTATACCATTCGCTTTTGCATTGTACTGTGGTTCAGCATGACATACATGTTTCACTCAGTGTCTCTTTCCACGCTCTTCCTTAGCACTATTTATATTTTTGAAGCAATTACCCAGAGTTAAAGATGGCATTCATTTATGAAGAAAGAATAGGATTGTGTCACGCCTAGAGTTGCATGTATAAAATCTGAAAGAAAAGCACTGTGTATCCCTATGCAATAGATTTAAGTGTTTTTGCTCAAGATATGCCCGTCGTCATTTAATTTAAAATTTTCGAATAGATGTTTTTAGATCTGAACACTGGAATATCATTGAGAAGTTATTCTAAATGCGAATTAATAAAATCCTCTTTGATCTGCATTGATTCAAAATGATGAATTTGATGATTTTGAAATAACATTGAATGGGAAAGGAAGGAGCCAATAATCTGAACTTATTCATAGAGGCATATAACCTAGAAGCTTTGTTCAACATGTAGGAACTTTACGGCAATGAGGGTGTGGACGTTTGCATAGAGTACCTGCGGACGGACCCGACCAAACTCAGCTCTGGGCTCGGCCATCATCGCCTCATGCTAGCAGCCGTAGACTGCATCTGGTAAGACGCAATCTTCATGTATTAGCTGTATGGTGTTTTTTTGGTCAAATATGTTTTAATTAAAACATTTTCTTCAATAAATGTGTTTAGTTAAAAGTGTGTTTTAGTTAAAAGAAAATTACCGATAACCTTATAATAATTGTTAATAGAATTGATAAGTTCGGGGTATCAATAGTTTCAACTCAAAATGTATGTATGCAACTTTAGATGATATCTCAAGGTCACACTATTTTTCCCTCACCACCTGCAGGTGTGCCATCGTTGGCTGTTATATCACTGAGGATTATTTCCTAGAAAAAGAGGGCGTCTTCTTGCTAATCGATCTTCTAGAGGTAAGTCGTCAATAATTGTGTGTTAGAATGTGTCTGACAGGGAAGGAAGTCTCTTTACACTCAGGTTTCTAAACTAAGGAGTTTAGTAAACATCAACATATAACTCTATTTAGCTTGTATTCATACTGCATACACAGTAACAAAAGTTTAACAAATATCTGTGAATTTCCACTGCTTGTTGACTGCAATTATGATCGGCACCTTTATCCCTTTCTATAAAAAAAAATAAATAAAAATTTCCATTGTAGACCTGCCCAAAGAACATGCACAATCTGATCCTGGGCTGTCTACTGGACTTATGCGAGAATCCCAAAACAATGGCGCACATTAATGTATGGCGCGGTAAAGCCGACGTCTCTGCCGCTCACCTCTTCTGTGACCTGTGGCGTCAAGAGGAGGCCGAGCTTGGCGTACAACGGGATAAGTCAGGTGCCATCGCCAACCCGTCCTGTCCGCTGATGGGCCGCCTGCAGGCTGAACAGGGCGTCCTGCCCCTACCGGCCTCCTGCCCCAGCCAGGCCATTGTAGATGTCAGCGAGAACATGCGTGCCAAGCTCTACGCTCTCTTTGGCAAAATTGGTAGGTTAAAGCTTCATTTGATTCTCCCTCCAGTCTGAATACATGATATTGTCTCTTGTCTGGATTCATATTTTACAATAACTATACATAGAATTAGTACAAAATGATATCTTTGCTTCTACTATTGTTAATATTTTATGTCAGATTTTGTGATAGATATAGGACCCCTTTTTTCCTTACCCCAGGTTTCATTGAGCTTCCTGGCCTTACCACAGAGGACCATGTGACACTCACCATCATTGAGCACTACTTGGACTTTAAGGTTAGTTATAGAATTGAATTAAAAATAAACAACGGATTAATAGCATGACCTATACAAATCTAGATCTGGTACATGAATTGTATTGAATCATAATGTAAATTATACATTCAGAACACTATGTATACATGACACATACAGCTTCCAATTGCTAATACACCTTTCTATATGTAGTTGGGTGAGGTGTGGACAGAGGTGATCAGTGAGCTTCAACAGGAGGGAGTGCGGCCCGTCACCCCGGACCTAGAGGCGTTAGAGGCTATCGCACGCACCGTATCTGACCGCGCTTGTCACGTAGTAGAGGTACAGCGGGAGTTACTGGACGCACAGACCCAGCAGGACCTTATAGACGAGCAGGAAAACTATGCCGAGGTGAAGAGATGGGCTGACAATTTGTTGTAGTCTATTTCATTATAGGATACACGAGTCAAGCGGAACAATCATCTATCTTAAATGACTTGAAAGACTCTGTCATTGCCTTTAATGCAGGTATCAAATAAATGAATATAGTTGTCGGAACCAGGTCAAGTATTTTCATTCGTTAAAAGGAATATAAGAGATTACATATTTCAAAATGTCAGATTCTGTCTGCATACAAATAGCCCCTAAAAACTAGAGCTGTTCTTCAGATAATCCCCTCCTTACCAAAAAAAACTTGTTATCATAAGCTCCTCATGAACATTATAGATCCGGGAGAACCATCGGCAGAAGGAAAAGGCGCTGCGTGACTTCAATGAGTATGTGGTGCGGACTTCCAATTATGGTCTCCTCCGTGCTGCCAAGGAGCGTCAGGAGCTCTCCATCGATGCCTCTCGTGTCCAAACCAATTATAAACTATCGTGAGTATGATTAATTATTATGTCTCATTAACAATTGTCATATTCTTGTAGGAAGAACTTGTTACTGTATTATTGGAACAAGAATTGAAATTGAAAACAGAAAATATTTTGGGCAGGGGGCTCTTTCAGGTGTATTGCACAATACTGAGCCATCATAACTTTCGACATTTAAATTATTTGTCGACTCCCATCTACTCTTATCTATATATTCTTGTTTTCAGAGAGACCTTCCACAATACAGACCTTCACAACCTAAACCTCACAGTAAGTTCACATGTTGTGGCAGACAATCTAATGCTGAATTCTAAATCCATGAGTCATATCAATATGTAGGATAATATCTAAATCGTATCACAGGATTAAGATTTCAATCGTTTGATCCTCTTATGAGATGGGGTAATTTTTAGTAGTTGTAAGAATGGTAAAGAATTGAATAAAGCACGAATTATGTGGCCCTAAAGATTTCTGAATAATCCAAAGATGTGTTTGCTGATGTACAGAACACCTATTCAGTGGTACATGTGAGTGACAGTGGCTAGGTTTCCCCATGTTGAAGCCATACATTAAACCATTGATATAAAAAAATAACTACACCCACACACACGTTCAAATCAAGATTTCCATTGTCATTTCAACCTCGACACATTCAAACATATAAAGAATATTGACATTAAAAAAACACACTTCTAATTGACACTGCAAAATATGGTTATTAAGAAAAGTAAGATCTATATCGTCCCATGGTCACCATTTCAAATTCCATATTTAGCAGAAACATCCGCATTTAGATTTTCCTTCACTAGCACGAGTTGCAATTAAATATCTAATTGACGAGTAAACCCAAGTCACCATTAATCGCCATGTTTCATCCATGCAACATTTTATAAACTCTTACACCCACGATGCACATAATCTTAGTTATTCAGCTTTAGGCTGTTTCTGGCAAATCATGATACACAAAAGTCTGGAGCCCTATCAGTGTGAGAACCTGATTCCCCCTTATCTTCCTCTTACCTCCAAATTAAATAATTGTAAAAAAAAACTTAACTATTTTTGGATGTTTTAAAACTATATACAAGACAACTAGAAAAAAAAAGAATCACTTGTATATGCTGCTGCACAATAGTCTAAGAATTAGAAGTGACAAATTTAAGAATTCTAATTTTATACGTCTATGATTGAAAACAGATTAAAAAAAACAATAACTATAGACATAGTTGTGCCCGGGTACCTAAAATGGTCTATAATCACACAAGAAGGAATAACATCTACATGGACAAAATTAGTCCACAACCTTGATTGCACTATGAGCGGTCATGAATTGATCAGCAGTACATGCAGTATTGATATGGATGTGCCTCTCTTGCTCCTCAGACATTTAGCGGGCGTCACCTCGCGGTAGAGAGCACCCCGCAGGAGTTGACGGGTGGGCCGCTGGCCACCTACGACCCGGCAGAAGGCACACTACGCGCCCGGGCTACCAACACCAAGCAGGCACAACTGGTGAGCAGCCATAGCTACATATTGGCATGTCCACTATATCATTCGTTGCATATGATATAGTTCAAGCAGAGTTTGCACTATTAGAAGATGAGGACAGATAGCAGTTTTGTGTATTTCTTTATGGCCCACATAGTGCTTTGATGTGCTATATCCTTTGTTGTCGTGATGCATAAATGCAGCCGTGGAGAATCTACTCACTAGGGCTACATTGATGCATCATGCCAACCCTACGGAAGTGTATCAACACTGTAGGCTTGGCTATCAGGCGCCGTTAGTGCCAACCCCCTACGCTTAGCTTTTAAGTTACGCGTAGCTCTTGTTAGCCACCATAATGGTCACGTGATCTTTGTGTCTACGCGTAACTAAATTGTAGCAACCACGGCCGATATTTGACTCAGGGTAACTGAGTAATACTAAACGACCCAACCAAGGTTTAAGACGTTTTTGTTACATGGGAGAAGTGCTCTCACTTAATGTCCATGGCCCACAGCCATTAAATAAGACCATGGAGAGACAGGCAAGATCGGGGGACAAATGTTTCCTTCAAAAAGAAATTTGAAATGTCTTTCCTTCTTGCTGTAATTGGCCTGCGATCTTTAGGTAGTGATTTCTCTCTTTTCCTTAAACTCTTAAGTATTCTTAAATTGCTACCCTCTAAATGAAAGCCACATAGGTTTCAGTGTTGAAGCAAAGATAGAAATCACTACTTTTGCCAAAGTCTCCCATATTTCTCTCTTCACATGCAGAAATGCCATCTTCTACAGTGGAAATACCCTCAAACACACAATAAAAACCATCTTAAACATTTAAATTAAATTTAGACAAAAGTTTCCAACACTCCGAGAAGTCCATGATACACCAGAGAGTTGGCAGCAACAGCGTCAGGATAAAAGGAGCGTCCAGAGCAGTTCAAAACTGTACCACCTATATCGTCGCCGTTTATCGTCCGATCGACTGGCTTTTGATAGGGACAGAAGGCGGTACATGCCCGCAGCCTGCAACCGTCGCCCACACCCACCTGCACACCCACACCCACCTGCTCTCCCACACCCACCTGCTCTCCCACACCCACCTGCTCTCCCACACCCACCTGCTCACCCACGCCCACCTGCTGGCCTGAAATGGAATAACATACATGTATGACACATGACTTTAGGGTACTTTTTAACAAGGAATTCATTTCTGATGCCGGAATGGACCAATAAATGATTATAAGGGAGTTCTATTTCAAAGTACATGATAAGCTACAGATTCAGCTTACCCTGAGTCATCTGTGAGGCCACTCACACGCTCAATCTTTTCATTTCTAGAGATTTAAAGTAAATAAGGTGCTCTAAAGGTTCAAAAATGTCGGAATTTACACAATACATCCAAAATGGTAACTGGGTGATATCATAAAAAGTTGACAATAAACATATATTTTGAAAAAGAGGAAAAGAAGTGGTGTGAATAAAACAATGGACGTCACATGGACGTCAGCTTTGAGACCGTGACAAAGTTCCTATTCCCTGAAAATTAAGCAATTTCCTGCTATTCTAAGCAGCAATCCATGAATAAAATTTAATATTTTGCGATTCATCTTCAGGAATTTATTCATTTAGATGTGTTATTATGACGTATTCAATTGGATAACGAAGTTACGCGTAGCCAAAAGTTACGCGTAGGGCGTTGGCACTAACGGCGCCTGATACTTGGCATGATGTATGCATGCATACGGCACAGCAATTTATTTGCCAGGGCTGCATTCATGCGACACTGGAGATAATGCGACAAAAGGGATAATGCATTAACACGCGTATGATATGGTTATGGATGCTATGAATAAGGACTCTATGATCATGTTCTGAGAAACCTCCCTTAGTTAATCCTTGTGTCACGCTCTAGGTTGACACTACCTGATAGGGACAGTACTGGTACTATTACTTTGACCAGTTAGTAAACGCCCGCTGTATTTTCTCTCTCTGACAGGCCTAGTATGAGGACCAGCCCCATGTCCAGCCTACATGTGGACACTTTGACTGTGATATAAGGCGAGTTCCTGAGCCTTCTTCTGTCTGCCACCATAGACAGCCTGCATACATCATGATGACACAGCATGTTTAATTGTTAACCGAGTGCTATATTTTGTTAGAGGCAAAGTGAAATATTATCATAAAACCAGATAAGAATTCGGAAAAAAGAATCACCAAATACGTGTAGTATTAGCATGATGAATGGAAGTCTATTGATTATCATCCGAGGATAGGTTATTTTACCTGTTTTCATGATATAAAGAATGGAATAGAATATACTATCAGATCCTCTGAATGTTACGTTAAACGTAAAGTGGATTCCGAATAAGTAGAACATTGTATGCACACAATGTAAGATAAAGTCCAGTGTTTCTAATGTTGAATTGTACATGAAATGATAGACTACTGCAGTTTACTGTATCTAGATTATTTATATTTGTTAAGAAATGTGTTTCGGTAATGTAAAAATGCACATAAAGTAATGCAAATCTTGATGATTTAAATCTATGTTAAGCTGTATATGGACTGCTTATTGTAGACCATTAGCGTATATTCTATTCCAGTACCATGAAGCTGAAGAAAAAATGGAGAAGATATACCATCAGACTTTTTACCTTATAATTAAGTCAATATTTTGTGTATATATCTAAACGTGTAAATACATTCACGCAAATAAAAAAGAGTAAAATGGCATTTTGTGTCAGAGTTACAGTGCATATGCATACCAACAGTTTATAAACCATAGCTTTTGAGATAAAGGATATTAAATATTCCCCCTACCCTTCAAAAGACAAATGGTCATATTATCAATATCATTTCGTTAAGGTAATAATTGAAGAAATCAATTCATGAAGGTCATCATCGAGATTGAAATACTCCTGTTTCTGTATCTAGACCAGGTGATCATTTTTACGTTGTGCATTTTGACATGTCCTCCCCACCAATCCAGAGAATGTCATGTTAAATACTTGGTAAAGTAAGGAAGGACTATAATTCACCCTAGCCCTTCTTTGGGAACGCCGAGAGGCAAATATCACAATTAAAACAAGTCATGTTCTTTGGTATGCAGCATAGTATTTATTTAATAGGAGGAGTCCCATCACCTATCTACATGGAGACAAGCGTCATGTCGAGATGATCTGAGTATTTTACAATTACATGTCTGTATATATCAATCACATACGGCTTCCACACCTCTCCATTTACTCATGATCTAATGACCACATACCCTTCACCCATTTTAAACACATATGAAAAACTTACGTTGAATTAAAAAAAAGGTCCAGTTAAACCATTCATGAAAGTTACAAGAAAGTTATCGCACGACAAAACACCTCCTGTGCAAATTGATTTGTAACAGAACAATTAATTTCTCATGCATATGATTTCTGAAAAGTATAACTAGGCCTTACGTGAACAAACATCTGTCTTCTCTTTTAGTGTTTATATTTTAGTGTGAGACTACTTCTTATATTAAGTTGTTACTCGTAATTCCTCTATAATTTACATTAGATACAACGTTGAACATGAGGAATGTGCATTTGATACCATTTATTTTAGGAATGATAGTTATGATCTAGAGATTTAACTCTCCACAAGCTACATCATAAATAAGAAATGTATATTTGAATCATGTTGTGCGTAGTACATGGACGTTACACTAAGATTACCAAGACAATGATAATGATATATTTACAAAATGATCGGATGTTAAAAAGAAAATAATATAAATAGATAAAGAACCTTAGCATTACTCTCCGTAGCACAAATTCAAATCTACATCAAAATAGTTTTGCAACTCCCTTCAGAAGGATCACTACCACAAAAACTAAATTTCATATCAAGATCTGATATTGTATCATTGAGCCTGAAATAGGCGGGAACTGTTTTTGGGCAAGCTTAGGTTTTATATGATGTGGTTATTCACATGGCTATATTTAGAGGAATGGTATATAACCAGAGCCTTCTTCTGCGTCCACATAGCGTGCGGACGTACTGCACGTGGCGTCCGCCATGTTGGATTGGTAGTCGCAGAGGAAGCCACCATCAAAGTTTTTGCACGCTGCTCCAGCGGGGCATGGGTTGTTGTCGCACTCATCTATGTCTCTCTCACAGTGTATACCTGCAACAAGTGTAGGGCATCAGTACTGGGACATGAAGAGAGTTCTTTGCTATAGCTATCCATACTTAGAATCATAATGTAATCTTTGGTCAATTCTCTCACGTAACCAGCTATGTCCACGTTAGACTCATATATTTATATAAAGGAACGATCGGCGATTTAAGGACATAGTTCAAATATGACTATGCTCTTGAAGGAATATCTACCCTATAACTAGTGTTACTTAATTTTCAATATTAATAGTTTTGCCCAAGAAATAAGAAAGGTTGACTAATTTCATCAATGCATTGATTTCTCAAGTACGTGACATCACATGACATTGTGCTGGTCTGGGATTTAAAATATAAGACAGCTATTAAAAGCACTATTATGGACTTACCTATGAATCCAGGTCTGCAGTCACAGCGGTAACTGTTGATGAGGTCCACACACACACCTCCACAGGCTATACATGGCGAGCTGGCACACTCATTGATGTTCTCCTCACAGTTAAAGCCAGTCCAGCCTGCAACATATAGGTATATGTTGTATAGCATAGCAATGATGTGTTATAGGCAACACACACACCAAGGGGTATTAGTCCCATCTCTAAACAGCAATAAGCATATATAATTATGGACAACCTAAACCACTGAACCCTGAACATCCCAACAGAAGACCATGGGCAAACGGTAGCAAAGTCAGAAAGCCAAGAGATGGCTATGGGCTACACACTCTAAGGGGTACGTATTAGTCCTGGGCACAGACGGCTATTGGCCACTCACACGAAAGTATAATATTAGTCCTACATTAATTTATATTCAAACATGCAAATGCTATGCTATCGACACCCACACCATGGAGTACTATTTAAATATCTGATTTCTACCATCGATTTGACAAGCAAAATGCCCATTCCTCTCCAATTTACAAAAAGTAAATTCTACATTTTCCTCACAACCCGTATACCATTGTACTTTTCTACTATCTGTACCCAACGCATCTAGATACATGTAGACTCATGAAACTATCACTACTTTACCTGGATGGCAGATCTTGTCTCCGGTGTTGACGTCACACTCATAGTGTCCTGTCTTGTCGTCAGTGGGCTGGCAGAAAACGTCACAACGCTCACTGTACCAGTTAGGGTTACAGTATACAGTCACCTTCGCCATCAGTCTGAAATACAACCAAATAGTCCATGTGAGAAAGCATTATACAGGTGGTCACAGGTTTGCTATTTTGAGGTTAGACACAGACACGGCGTTGTGACACTGATTTTGTTGATACCCTCCTACCAGACATATTTAAAGTAGGTCTTGCTATATTACATATAGCTAAGTGCAACTTTGCGGTACTCACTTTAGCCTGCGTCATATCACTCTTGGACTATACTACTTACATCACAGTGTGGCTTTGTGGCACTCATTTTAGCCTGCGTCATATCACTCTTAGACTATACTACTTACATCACAGTGTGGCTTTGTGGCACTCATTTTAGCCTGCGTCATATCACTCTTTATCTAAAATTCATACAGCACAATGTGGCTTTATGGCACACTATAATCTGCGTCATATCATTCTGTGACTATACTACTTACACCACAATGTAGCTTTATGGTACTCACTATAGCCCGAGTTATGGTACTCTTTGACTATACTACTTACACCATAATGTGGCTTTATGGTACTCACTATAGCCTGCATTATGGCACTCTTTGACCATACTACTTTCACCACAATGCTACTTTATGTACCCCCTTTAGCCTGCACTATGGCGCTCTCTGACTACACTACTTACACCACAATGCAACTTTATGGTACTCACTATAGCCTGCATTATGGCACTCTTTGACCATACTACTTTCACCACAATGTTACATTATGTACCCCCTTTAGCCTGCACTATGGCGCTCTCTGACTACACTACTTACACCACAATGCAACTTTATGGTACTCACTATACATATAATAGCCTGAGTTATGGCACTCTTTGATTACTATATATACAACACAATGTAACGTTATGGTACACTGGGTTGAGTATGCCACCCCCCTCCCTTTCCCTCTTTTTTGATCAATTTTAGGATCTGCAGAGAAGCTGGCTAGTCTACATTCATGTTTAAAAAATAAAATTTAAAAAGATAATTCCGACCTACCGAGCCTACATTTTCCTCCCATGTTTCCTGAAACAAACCTTTTTTTGGCCTAATCAATGATGGAGTCTGCACTTACTTGGTACGGCCCTGCAGGCTGACCCGAGCCGTCACGGGTTTGGCATTCACGTTGGCTGCCCCGATCTTGAACCTTGTGGTTAGATCCTCTACAAAGTCCCTGTTGTTCTGCCGACCGTCGTCATCCCATACCTGGACTGCCACACGTGCACCACCCTACACATCGAATAACACAACAACTCAACATTAGTAATACTTTTTTACTGCATAGACAAAGGAGCATTCGTATGCTCCGCCTCGTGAAATAACGCTCAGTGGGGAACTATACGAGTGCTCCTTTGTGTTTATTTCATGTTATTATCAACTATAGTCCTCAAAATTCGACTTAATTGATCTGAAAAAGCTGTTTTACAGTGTTTAAATCATCAGTTATAATGCCTTAAAAGGCCGTGAAATACGGGAGAGGGTTATTGAACAGGGGGTGTGAAATACGGCCTTCCTTGGTAAAGTCAATGGGACGACCGTATTGACCATGAAATAAAATGGTGTGTCTATACATCATACATGGGTAAAAATCAACACATCCGACACATTCTAACTTTGCGATAGAAGTCGACGGACTGGGAAATTTGAGAAATAATGGTCCATAATGATACTCATGGAATATGATGGAGTGACAGCCTCAAATCCTCTAAACTGTGACGGAATAACGGTCTCAAAAACACCCATGTACAAGCACAACATTATGGTGGCTTATGATATCAATATGATATGATATCACATAACCAGGTCGGGACATATCAATAAGCCATTACGGAGAAGCACTGATTATAAACATTTTATAATCAAATTTCTTCAATTTGAACCCTTAAGTTACCTATTTAGCCTGATCCTTCAATTAAACCGATGGCCATGACGCGCACTCACAATTACCACTGAATACGTAATACCCAATCACAGATATATGTGAATTGACGACGTACCATCCAGGGGGCGTCGAAGGGGAAGAGCACTGGGTTGGGTGAGTCGCCAATGGCAGGTCCGAAGGAGGTGATGTTATCTGCATTCCAAATGGTGTCTGTCCTGTACTTACCAAGGAAACATCCGTCCGCCACATCCCCGCTGCTGCAAGTGAAACAGGCGGGCTAATTATAGAAATAGGCTTTAATAGCACCTGCAGGGTAGAACATTACACAACTACCCAGCGTTATGGTTGTCAAAAACATCTCCATGTTAATACTTGTTGTGGAACATTCACGATGATGTCATGGCGCTCGTAAACCTGGGTCCCCCCCCCCCCCCCGCGCCCCCACGAGCTCCTATACCCCTTAGGGTCATTTTCCATCAGCCGATTTGGGGGTGCTGTCGGCCGATGGATGGTCCAATCGGCAGGCAATCGGCAGGTAGGGTCATAACAAACCACTGGTAAGTGCACTCTGTGTAGTTTGGTTATTGTGGATCTAACTGCCGATTGCCTGCCGACAGCACCCCCAAATCAGCAGATGGAAAATGGCCTTACATAACAGTAACGACGCGCCAGGTCTGCGCCACATGTAGATTAATGAAAAGACGCAGTCACAGCCCGACCAAAGTCGTATAGCCTTCTACCTTATCAAGTAACTTTAATGAAGTATGCCCAGTGTAGACAATGCGTACCTGTATTCTCCGACACAGATGTCAAAGTAGTGGTCGCAACCATTGAGCTGGCAGCTGAGGCCTTTTCCGTCACAGCATTCGCCATCAGCACTGGCACCCTCCTTGTTCTTATAACGCGTCAACTCTAGGGCCAGGATGCCGCCACTCAACGATACCTGCAGGGTAGAAAACATTGGTTAGCCGCTTTTCCTGTAACAAATCATGCCTTAATGCATCATGCCCTAGATCATACCTGCAGCGTAGAAAGCATTGGCTATCCGCTTTTCTTATAACCCATCATGCCTTAATGCATCATGCATCATTAGGTCATAATGTTGAACGCAGTCCTGGTAAGTACTCCGGCAGTGCTGCATTCAAACATCATGTCGGCCCTACAGGGTTAAAGCACTGCTGATAGGTTGACATGGTGCAGCACCGCAGCACCACTGAGTTACTGGACGGGGCTGCATTGGTACATCATGACGACATGACGATATCTTTTAGTAATATATCGTCATTAAAGGGTAAGCCACCTTTAAAAAACTAAAACCATGCACAGACCATTACGCAATCCATTGCCACGCGGTTGTAGCTTGATTTAGAAATTATGATGGATCATCAAGTTAAAATGAAGCCAGATGGTACAGAGACTCAAAGAATACTGTAAAAAGTTACTGTATTTAAACAGCACAATGTGCTGTACATTTACAGCACTTTTTACTGTAGTTGATATAACAGCACTATTTGCCGTATAATTACAGGATAATGTACTGTAAATTGGGTCTACAGCAATGTTGCTGTACATTTACCATACATTCTGCTGTAGATTTCTGCCACTAGGCGGCAGCAGTATACCATTTTTGTAGTAATATGCCACCCAACCCTTGCCCGAGTCAAATATAGCCTCACAAACTCTCAAGACATTGTAAAATAAGAATGGATGAGAGAGACTGAATGCAGTTATCATGAAGTGTATTGATATTTGCATAAATGTGTTAAATAATATGAAAACCAGCAAAAGTATAGAATAGACACCACATTAGTTGGAAAATTAAAATCCTTAAGTGCCTGGACTGGGAAAAACGCTGGTATCACGAACCGTTCAACTGTATTGAAGCAGGATTAAACCATTAATTTTCGCGCACTTAGCACAGAAAGGCACTTTCGCGCAATTATATTTTCGCGCAGCTGCAATCAGGAGATCTTTAGCTACATGTCAGTTTTTACAGTTTTTCAATCAGACAATTACTAAGGGTTTTACAGCCCAAAATAATGGTTCAAATATTTTGTAGATTTGGTAAAATTTGAGTCTCTACTCCCCTGCAATATAGAGTGCCAGACATCTTTGGAAAGCTAATTTTTTGTGCAAAACTTTCGCGCATATCATATTTTGGCGCAATTACCTATGTGCGCGAAATGCGCGAAAATATGTACTGAGCGAAAATTAATACGTTTACAGTAATGCAGGAAAAGTACTCTCCATGCATGCATATCAATTGATGTAAAAGATGATAACAATAATATGAAACTGCTGATTACCTACAGTAGAAGTTGCTGTAACTTTACAGCACCCAGCCACTGTACATGTACAGCAAAATCTACTGGAACAAAGGTTGCCAGCAACTTTTGCTGTAGATGTACCTTACATGTTGCTGTAAATTTACAGTAGATTTTGCTGTAAATTTACAGTAGAAGTTGCTGTACATATACAGCAAGTCAGTTGCTGTACACCTACAGCAAAATCTACTGGAACAAAAGTTGCCAGCAACTTTTGCTGTAGCTGTACAGTATTTACTTCTTACAGTTTAACCTCTGTCTGAATGGGTATGTTATCTTCAACACTCTGTCTCAGGGTCGGTTTTCTTGGATCGTCTGTGGTGAGCTGAAATGCCACACCTGAAGCTGACAAAACTGCCCTATCTGGCCGAGTTTGCTTGACAGCAGAAAGCACAGTTTTGCACACTCCAGATAAGCAGGTCCTGTAATCCATAGCACCCTTCTTTCGTCCGCTGATATCATCTCATGTCCAATGTGGTCACATGTTTATTTCATGTGGAGAAACCAAGTAACTATGCTTAAGTACTAGAATGGCCGTTCTGCACACACCTGTGGAGAAACTGATGTTCTCCATGGGGTGTTTCATCAAAGCAATAGGCAGCATTTAAAGGCTTTAGTACTAGCAGTATGAGCTGACTCACCTCACAGGTGGGTCCGGTGAAGGCCGGTGTGCAGGTACAGGAGAAGCCGGCCGGGCTCTCAGAGCACGTCCCACCATTCTCACATGGAGCGCTCAGACAGAAGCGTACCTCATGCTCACAATGATCTCCGTAATGCGTCTCAGGACACAAGCATCTAGAACAAATATACACCACACAGCTTGTAGAGCTTGTATTTACATGGGGCCCATCACTGTGTATCTGCCTTTTACTTGAATATACCATATTTGAGCATACTGGTGGAAATGTCATTAAATCAAAATATGATCCCTTGGTCCCTGGCTCTGTATATTCCCCACTATCATCTTTCCTTAAGAAACATTTAATTATCAATCATAAAGCTAATGCCATTAAGTTCAGAGTAAAGACTTGCGGATATCACTCACGTGTAGCCATTCAATTCGTCCTCACATGTTGAACCTTCTGGACACGGTGCGCCTGCGCAGTCATCGATGTCTATTTCACACTGAGCTCCTTCCCAGCCTGGTAGGCATGGGCATTCATACCCATTAATCTGGATAGCAGTGGTGACAATTAGACATTCCTTAGTCACCATAGATAATTCATATATTCATGAAAATGGTAATGTTATTTTTCAACTGAATTAATTGACCCGCGAATATTAGACAACTTTAAAACATCATGTGACATGGATATTCGGAAACGTGTACGGTGCCCTCAGGGTCCAATATCATGTTACATATTATGAGTGAGAGGGGCCAGTAGATATCTGTTACAGACATTTCCCATAAGCTTGAAGATAAAATCTTTAAATGTACCTGATCAACACATTTCTGGTTGCCTCGACATGGGTCGCTAGCGCACTCATCAACATTAGTTTCACAGTGGGTTCCAACGAAGCCTGGTACACAGTGACATACATACATGTTGACTTGGTCCTCACATGTTGCTCCATTCTGGCATGGGGAACTTGAACATTCATCAATGTTCACTTCGCAATCAAGTCCTGCAAATAAATGTCTTGATAATTACTATCAGGCCTATTACTCATGGTCCTATCCGAGGTCAAATGCTAAAGGGACCTTATGAACAATAATCTAGCACAAGTATTGAGAAAACGTCACGATTAATTGGTGACCCTGAATGGGATGATCAATTGTATACGGCATGTTGTTTGAGCATAAAGTATTTTTGTTAAGGTAATATATCATAACACAGAGGTATATGGTCATTGGGACAACCACGTACCTGTATATCCAGCTCTACAAGCACAGACGTATCCGTTGATTTGATCAGTGCACTGTCCACCATGTTGACAAGGGTCGCTGTAACATTCATCAGTATCATACTCGCAGTGGACACCCTCATAGCCAGCGGCACAAGTACAGGTGTAGTTGTTGACATGGTCATTGCAGGTAGCTCCATTCTGACAAGGGTCGCTGGCACATTCATCAGTGTCTGTTTCACAGTGGACACCCTCATAGCCAGCGGCACAAGTGCAGGTGTAGTGGTTGACATGGTCATTGCAGGTAGCTCCATTCTGACATGGGTCGCTGGCACATTCATCAGTGTCTGTTTCACAGTGTACACCCTCATAGCCAGCAGCACAAGTACAGGTGTAGTGGTTGACATGGTCATTGCAGGTAGCACCATTTTGACAAGGGTTGCTGGCACATTCATCAGTGTCAGTCTCGCAGTGGACCCCCTCATAGCCAGCGGCACAAGTACAGGTGTAGTGGTTGACATGGTCATTGCAGGTAGCACCATTTTGACAAGGGTCGCTGGCACATTCATCAGTGTCAGTCTCGCAGTGGACACCCTTATAGCCAGCGGCACAAGTACAGGTGTAGTGGTTGACATGGTCATTGCAGGTAGCACCATTTTGACAAGGGTTGCTGGCACATTCATCAGTGTCTGTTTCACAGTGGACACCCTCATAGCCAGCGGCACAAGTACAAGTGTAGTGGTTGACATGGTCATTGCAAGTAGCGCCATTCTGACATGGGTTATTTGCACATTCATCAACATCCGTCTCACAATGTGTTCCTGAAAGTAACAATTTCCAAAAACTTTTTGATTTTGATTGCTCACTTTGATATTTCATATCTCATCTAAATAAGAACTATGCTACTTAATACACTACTGAAGCAGGGTGTTCAACAGTGAAAACTTCATTTATAAGTAACAGCTACTATACTATACTAATATAGACTGATACTGTTGGGTCTATATACCCAACTATACCTGCTCTGTACTCACCACATGCATATAGCTGACCTATACTAGGATCTATACAACTGACTGAGCTTCTTGTGTTCTTCCCAACACAAGCACACAGTATGAGCCTGCTTGTGATTGGTGACTCGAGGGTGGAGGGTCTAAAGCAATACCTGCAGCCTGAAGACTACTTCACCCCACATCCAAAACCAGGAGCACCATTAAGCAGAGTGAGTAACTACATATGTTCCAGTCTACTCCGTGGTGATGACTACCTGGGGGTGTATATAGCAGCTGGGATTTGTGATCTCCTTGCCTACGACTGCTATGGCAAATCCTGTATGTCCTTCACTGGAGATCCCCAGGACTTTAAGGTCGACTTCATGTTCCAAATGCAGCATCTGATTCACAAGGTTGAGTCAATCCGCCCAAACCTACCAGTAGTCTTTGTGCCCCTATACGGTGTAAACTTTGCCAAATTGAATAAGACCCCCTACTTTCGTCACCCACACCAAGACAAGATGGAGAGTCTGATCCCCATTGTGAACTGTGCCGTGTACTCCCTGAATGCCTCTGGAAGATACTACACACCCCAGGTTGATAAGATTGTCCATGAGCGTCATTCCAGGGTAAAACTGTATGAACATCATTACGACCTTCTCAAGGATGGTCTCCACCCCTACTCACTACTCTCAAGTCTGGTAGCCACTGAAATCATGGCTGCTGCTGCCGAAAATAGACTCCGGAATCTCCATCACTAGATCATGTTTGTAAATCACTGTTCTGCCCATTCCACCTATTCACTCCATCAGTATTCAAATACATATGACCAATTACTACACAAGTTGTTTGTATGAGCCTGGTGGCATGCGCATGTGCATGCGCATGCGCATGCGCACGCACACACATACATACAGCTTATCATACCTTATCAACTGGTATACATTATACACTATATGATATCTGATTATGCATCAACACAACTTGATACTGCTGCATATATTGTTCTAATCTGTCCCAACCAAAGTCGGTTTGCAAACGTCTTGTGACTTATATTAACGTACATACACGTACCGGCTTGCAAATATTAACTATTATTCATTATTAACTATTTGTCTGTATTATCAACATTGCTTGTATATTGCCCATTATTCTATGCATACTGTACACTGCTCAATTGTATTCGTCCACATAATGCTAGTATGTTTCTTCAGACCTTACAATATACGCACTGGTGCGACCATGGCCCAAAAAAGCTTTACATCATTAATGATGCGGCTAAGAGGTTTCCGTCCACCAACCATCATTGACATGTTCTATTATCTATAAGGTCGTGCTAGACTCATTGCTTAGCCTCCTCCCTTGTCTCTGCCTGTATTTTATTTTATTTATTTTTATTTTCTTACTTATCCACTACTGTCACCTGATTGCTCTATTATCTCATTAATACATGACCATGTGAACGGTTGCTTGAGTGAAGCTCTACATCATTTCTGATGCAGCTGTTCCCCACAACTCAGAGGAAATAGCTCTACATCATTTCTGATGCAGCTACATGCCCCTCACCCTCTACCCCGCCCCCCTGGTAAACAGCTCTACATCATTTTTGATGCAGCTTGCCTTCCCCTCCCTCCTGCACATATTATTGCACATCAGGTTAACCCCTACATCATTTCTGATGCGGGTTCTTTCTCTGACAATGACACTGACTTTAGATGTCACTCATCCCCAGACCCCTGCCCATACACTCAGCAGCACTCACTGAAATGTATTTGTCCTTGCAATTGTATCTATTGTTTGTATTTATTAATGCCTTGGGACCACTGCTCCATGGTCCCAGAGCATATATTGTATAAGCCTAATAGGGAAAAAAAAAAAGGGGAAAAAAAGAAAGAAAAAAAAAAAAAAAAAAAGGAATAGCCTAAGTCTAGCCTAGTTCAGCTTAATCA
The DNA here is from genome assembly GCA_947462335.1 of Harmothoe impar. NCBI lineage: Eukaryota > Metazoa > Annelida > Polychaeta > Phyllodocida > Polynoidae > Harmothoe > Harmothoe impar. Next base: position 55,080,567 of record OX381715.1, read on the forward strand.
TTAGGAATGACCTTAGAGAATGCAGAGGTTATTGGTGTTAGACCTCTTAACCTCTCTCAAGTCTACTCACACATACTAACCCCCTTGATCAGAGGTTTCATTCATTCTTACCACACTAGTCAGATATTAGGAAGTCATAGATTAGATTAGTCAGAGCTTAGCTATTAATCTGAACCATTTTACTCATCCCTGTCTATTATGGGAGGCACCAACCAGCCAGCTCATGAACCGCTCAAAGAATCCGCATTGTTTTTCGGTCCCACCCAGCCTACTGCTTTCTGGGTCAGGATTAACCGTCATTCTTCATGGCGCTCTATGGCCTGGTCACAGTCACTCCTCTGTGACCTTAACCCTAGTGACTAAGATACTAATAAGCTACCCTAATTTGAATTATCCACACTGTAAGGAGAAACACTCCTCAAAATGACCACTGACTATGAGGCGTTTGCCCGTCTAAAAGGACTAAAGATTGGCCACTACAATGTGCGTAGTCAAAGACTAAAATTCACAGAACTGAGTGATCTGATCAAGCTTTTTGACATTATGTCAGTCAGTGAAAGTTGGTTACTTGAGGGGTTTTCAGACCACAAGCTATACGTTTCAGGTTATCAATTTTTCAGATATGACCGCATAGTTGATAAGACTGGTGGAGGGTTGCTATTTTATGTGTGCAACAGGATGGCACCTTACTGCACAATGGACTCCTTCTTAAACAAGTCCAATGAAGATATAGAAGCCATGGTTGTTAATTTTACTCAAGACAAGCATCGTCTGACCACCTTTGTTCATGTATATAGACCCCCTAGTGGTAGCTATGTGAAATGTATAGATGCTATAGTAAATATTTGTCAGGATCCTAGTCTAGAAGGTCGAGAGCGATGGCTTGTTGGTGACATTAATGTCGACTTATTCCAGCCCGATGATTGTAAGACCAAGGCATACCTGAAAGCTGTTTCAGGCCTAAATCTACAGGATCAGATTCATCATATTACCCGGCCCTATACTAAAAAAGCTGGTGGTACGTGTATCGACCTGATAGCTACAGATTGTGACATTGTCCTCCATAAAGGGACACTGCCCATGTTTATAAGTGATCACCTCCCTGTATACGCCATTAGAAAAAAACCAAAAGAAGAGTTTGTAAATATACAAGTAAGAGGTCGTTCATACAAGCACTATGATCAAACTGACTTCATGGACAATTTACTAAACATAGATTGGACCCCATTTGATGAATGTGATGATGTAGATCTCAAATGGGAGATGCTTTTGTCCCACATAGTAGATTATCTGGACATACACTGCCCTGTAAAGGACATGAAATTCCAGGATAGAAATAAGCCCTGGATGACCAGAGACATATATGAGTCAATATTTGAGAGGAATCAGTATATGTTGGACTATTGTAAGGGCGGTAAAGCCGATCCGGAACTGCTTGAATGTGCCAAGCAGGTTCGGAGAGACATCAATGCTAAGACAAGGCTGGCTGAAGAGGAATACTTCAAGACCACCCTAGAAAATCTAGCTAAAAACCCAACCAAATTCTGGCGCGAACTAGCCCTATTATTAGGGAAAGTTGGTGAAAATAAGCCCAACATAGTGCTGACTCATCATGAAACTGGGGAAGAGGTCAAAGGTGACTATGTTCCCACTTATATAAACCAGTTCTTCTGTAATATTGGTCGTAAGCTATTTGACTCCCTGGGAGATGATCCCAAGGTCAGTACTACTCACTCCCCGACTGCACAATTGTATGAAGTAAGTGAGTCCACTGAAGTAACTTACTCCACTGTACTCAATTTAGTTAAGGCTATTGAAGTCCACAAGTCCAGTGGCATTGACAACATTAATACAGCTGTTTTGAAGGATGCTTTTCTCATCCTAGCCCCACAGCTAACGTCCCTCATTAACCTAAGCCTACATACCATCAGTTTCCCCTCAGACTGGGCATCTGGCAAAGTTGTCCCACTACCCAAGTCAGGGGACCTGAAACAGATAGGTAACTGGCGCCCCATATCTTTACTCCCCGCCCCAAGCAAGATTATGGAGCGTATTGTCTATGACAATATTTACATATCGCTTGAGTCAAACAACCAACTCAGTAATTGTCAATATGGCTTCCGTGCATCCAGGGGAACAAATGATGCCGTATTTAAATTTGTAAATGATATATATGAAGCCAAGGACAAGGGTGAGCATCTCCTGGCCTGTTTCTTGGATGTACGGAAGGCTTTTGATAGTATACACCACCTAGAGTTAATAAGCCGCATGAAAGCGCTAAATCTCCCCCCTCTATACACTGATTGGTTGTTTGCTTACCTAGGAAAGCGCACACAGCGTGTTATGTGTAACGGGACCACCTCTAGCCTGCTCCCGGTGCACTACGGGGTACCCCAAGGTTCTATCTTGGGCCCCTTGTTGTTCATTTGTTTCATAAATGCCTTACCCAATGTTCTATCTCACTGTACTGCTATAATGTATGCAGACGATGTAGTGTTCTACACTACTTCTACTAGTCTCGCAATCAGTGAGGGTAAAATGCAAGAAGATGCCCAAAATGTATATAAATGGTTTAGCGAGAGTGGTCTCTGCATAAACAAAGATAAGACCAAGGTTGTGGTCTTCAATCCACCAATGAATGACAATCTTCAAACACCTGTTATTAAAATGGGTGGCATAGCCTTGGAAGTATGTAATAAATATGAATATCTAGGTATTATTCTTGATAATGTAATCACCCTCGAGAAATCTGTTAGTAAAAATGTCAGTACGTCCTCAAACCGCTGTCACATGTTGAAAATGATGCGTCGAAAAATGTCAACCAATACCGCTATCCTAGTTTATAAGCAGACCATACTACCTGTTTTAGAATATTGTGGGTTCCTCTACAATGGTTTGAAAAAGGCACAGCATAAACGACTGCAACATGTACAGAACAGATGCCTTAGGGTGAGCTTAAATGTACAAAAACGTTATCATGTAGCAAACCTGCATCTTGATACTAATATGGATTATCTACATGTTCGTTTTGATCTCCAGCTACTCTTGCTATTACATAAATACTTATATGGCCAAGGACACTGTGCCACTGACCTGGGGCTCAGCTTTATCAAACCACCCTCTGGTGGTAGGATAACGCGATCTGTGAACACTGGTCTAGTAAAATATCCAAATTCTGTAACAATGGGATTTAAGAAAAGTCCCTTATATCGCGGAATAGACCTGTGGAACAAACTTGATACCTCGTGTCGATTAACAACGGACAAAGAACTGTTCAAGTCTAAAGCGAAGCCAATAGTTACCGCTCTTTTCATGGCAGCCCAACGGGTCTGATTTGATGATTACTGGTGTACCTAGGCTATGTCATGAACTTCTATATCAATATCTCTGGTTCACTTTATGTTTGTATTTCACACTGCTTACCCATGACTACTATTAAGTCCTGTTAACTAGTATAACGTGCTATAATCCATTGCTAGTAATATGTCTACTCCCTATTGCCTGTATGTGACGGGTCGAGTGCATATCATGTTATTTGCGTTGTTGATTTAAGCATCTGTATCTATGTTGGGCGTTGTACCCATTTGATTGTATCGTCTCTTTAGAAAATCACCTTGTGTAATAAAGATTCGTTATAAACTCAAAAAAATATATCATACGAATCTTCAATGATCAATGGTAGTGAGTGTTTAAGAGTAATCCAACAATTATGAATATGTATCACTTTGTTTCAGATTTTCCTCAAAAGCACAAGCAAAGAAATGTTGCAGGAGATGTTGCATTAGCCGCGCGCTATATTCGTGTATTTCACATTAGGGGCTCCCATGCCCTAACCTGGTCCTCCACATAAAGAGCAGAGCAACTTAAATCCACATGAGAGAAGTTATTTATCCAAAATGAAGAATGACTTGAAATGTAATGGACCCTTGAAGCATCATACAGATAGTGAATCACTGTTTCGGCTTCTTGTATTCATTTCACCCTTTCTCTTCTAGCTGATCATTATTTACAAAGAATAGATTTGTGATGTGCAAATCTCTATACCAATAGTTTGAAAGGCCATACATAATAAAAGGGCACAAAGTGATCTAAGTGTGGTTTACCTTAGACAATCCCAGTACTAAATCTAGTGAAAACTTGTTATCAACAGGGGTGATACACTCAAGCTTACCAGTATACCCAGCAGCACAGGTACACACATACCCGTTGACCTGGTCAGTACATGTTGCACCGTTTTCACAAGGGTCACTGGCACACTCATCTATATTCTCCTCACAGTGAGTTCCTTATATACAAAGAAAAGACAGAAGCATATGTTATTCAGATAATACATGCACCATGGTAATGTAGACCTAAATATTTAGAGGACATGAGGGACTAAGATGACCATCACACATTGAGTAACAGGTATATCCTAACTTAAGGTAGGGTTTCAGGGTAATTCAGCTGGACATATTTTTAGTGCATTATTTACCAGAGCTTGGTTCAAAGTATATATATGTAACATACACCAATCTGACCGGAATCAATGTTTCCTTCAAATAATTGCCATTTTATATGGCGTTGCTAGGCATTGAATGAAAATGGAACAAAAACAATTTTTTTTTGCTTCCAAATCTTCAAACAGAATTCAGGCATGGAAATTCAACAAAATCATTATTTCTCATGATTGGAAATATATATTGAAGTCATTTCCTGAGGAGTTTTTTTAATCATGTTAATATTCCAAGTATTAAAGTCAGCTCTTCAAAGTTGCTTAGTTACTAAAAATGGTGACTTTTCGACAAAAATCAGGTAAAATCACTCTTTTTTAGTAACTAAGCAACTTTGAAGAGCTGTCCTGACCTTAATAGCTGGAGTACTGACATTATTCAAAAAAAGGTCCTGAGGAAATGACCTCAAGATATGTGTCCAATCATCAGAAGTTATAATCACATTGAATTTTTATCCCATAAGTCCATTTGAAGAATGAGAAGCCCAAAAAGAACATTTATTGTTCCATTTTCATTCCATGCCTAGCAACACTACACAAAATGGAGTTTACTTGAAGAGACATCAATTGCTGTCAGATTGGTGTATGTTACATATATAATTGTAACATACTTGTGACAAATAATGCACTAAAAATGCGTTTAGCGGAATAACCCTGAAACCCTACCTTAAACCATGTTCATCAGTGTATAACCAGAGTCTTGTAGAGCATTCCCCCGGCCCAGTCCACAAACCACTCTGCTGCATGGCCAAGCAGTAATGATTCCGTCACATTATAGCTATACTTGCATATCGGGTGTATATCATTTTCTTCAAATTCCAAGACATTGTAAAATGAAACCATTTTGGGAATGCTTTCAAATTATAGGAAGCAAATTAATGGTTTTACATCTAATATATATAAACAGCGTTTTTTACTTTTTGCCTATCATGAGGAATGAATGTAAACCAAAGCAGCAAGCTTATTGATTGATTTTACAGACATTTCTCATATCTCCTTTGAAGGACTTTATTCCAGATCTTGCTAATAGAAATACAGATTGTAGTTTTCATCTACATATTACTATTAAATGTAAGATACTTTTGAAATTATGTCACGTTGGCATATCAGTTGACTACCTATTTCTGCTATAAATCTTAAATGAAGGTGTCCTTCAGTTAAAAAAAGAATTATATCACCTACCAGCATATCCAGCTGCACAAGTACAGGTGTAGTGGTTGACATGGTCATTGCAGGTAGCACCATTCTGACATGGGTCGCTGGTACATTCATCAGTGTCCGTTTCACAGTAGGTACCCTCATAGCCGGCAACACAAGTACAAGTGTAGTGGTTGACATGATCATTGCAGGTAGCGCCATTTTGACATGGGTCGCTGGCACATTCATCAGTATCGGTCTCGCAGTGAACACCTTCATAGCCAGCTGCACAAGTACAAGTGTAGTGGTTGACATGGTCATTGCAGGTAGCGCCATTCTGACATGGGTCGCTGCCACATTCATCAGTGTCTGTTTCACAGTGGACACCCTCATAGCCGGCAACACAAGTACAAGTGTAATGGTTGACATGATCATTGCAGGTAGCGCCATTTTGACATGGGTCGCTGGCACATTCATCAGTATCTGTCTCACAGTGAACACCTTCATAGCCAGCTGCACAAGTACAAGTGTAGTGGTTGACATGGTCATTGCAGGTAGCGCCATTCTGACATGGGTCGCTGCCACATTCATCAGTGTCTGTTTCACAGTGGACACCCTCATAGCCGGCAACACAAGTACAAGTGTAGTGGTTGACATGGTCATTGCAGGTAGCTCCATTCTGACATGGGTTGCTGGCACATTCATCAGTATCTGTCTCACAGTGGACACCCTCATAGCCAGCGGCACAAGTGCAGGTGTAGTGGTTGACATGGTCATTGCAGGTAGCGCCATTTTGACATGGGTCGCTGGCACATTCATCAGTATCGGTCTCGCAGTGGACACCTTCATAGCCAGCGGCACAAGTGCAGGTGTAGTGGTTGACATGGTCATTGCAGGTAGCACCATTCTGACATGGGTCGCTGGCACATTCATCAGTGTCGGTCTCGCAGTGGACACCCTGATAGCCGGCAGCACAAGTACAGGTGTAGTGGTTGACATGGTCATTGCAGGTAGCACCATTCTGACATGGGTCACTGGCACATTCATCAGTGTCTGTCTCGCAGTGTACACCCTCATAGCCAGCGGCACAAGTACATGTGTAGTGGTTGACATGGTCATTGCAGGTAGCACCATTCTGACAAGGGTCGCTGGAACATTCATCAGTGTCCGTTTCACAGTGGACACCCTCATAGCCGGCAGCACAAGTACAGGTGTAGTGGTTGACATGGTCATTGCAGGTAGCACCATTCTGACATGGGTCACTGGCACATTCATCAGTGTCAGTTTCACAGTGGACACCCTCATAGCCGGCATCGCATTCACAGGTGTAGCCATTGATTTTATCATGACATGTAGCTGCATTTTGACAAGGATCACTGTCACATTCATCCATGTTTCTCTCACAGTGAGTATCTGGAAATTAAACAAATGTAGGTCATACTCTGGTAAATTTAGCATGTTAATTATTCTGTTTGAAATACAGGATCTCTTTTTCATTGATCAATGTTAATAACCATGCATGAAGACCTACACGATTGAAAATATATTTGATTACTCCAGATGTTTTTTATTTATAAAAGTATATTGCTACAGTTTTTGAATTCATTCTTGGTGTTTTCTATTGTATGAAATATGGGCCTGCATCTTCTCCCCATATAATTACTTATATATGTGTTTTAGCCTATGGCTTCATTACTCAAAATCCACCAGTCTACTTTAGTAGGAAACAGTCTTTTCTTTAAGATTAAATGAAATTGAAGAGAATCTCACCATTGCCTCTAAAATTGCACTCCTAAAAGATCATCACCTAATTAATTATACTAGTGGGGTTTGGACATTAGTGAAAGGAAGCATTGACTACTTAATTGAAGTATAGAAATGAATGCTATTTTAGACTTATGACAATGAGTATGGCATACACTATTGTGAGCTAAGAAGCAAGAAAACATGCCTGATCTGCCTAGATAGGGGGACTCATATCCATAGGACCCTCAGTCCTTATACTAGACAAGGAATGATTACCCTACGCACAGTAAAAAAAATACTGGAAGATAAAGCCTTTGCTTACCTGCATACCCAGGAGCACATGTACAGAAGTATCCATCCACCTGATCAGTACAGGTAGCACCATTCTGACATGGGTCACTGGCACATTCATCAGTGTCTGTTTCACAGTGGACACCCTCATATCCAGCAGCACATTCACAGCTGTAGCCATTGATTTCATCATGACATGTGGCGCCATTCTGACATGGGTCACTGTCACACTCGTCTATGTTTGTCTCACAGTGTGTATCTGTTTTAGAAAGATTAAGGCACTTTGTTAGAAATCTGTATATTCAATAAATCATGTACATAACTGAATATAAATTCGCAAACAATGATATAAACAAATGAATACAATGCCATGGAATATCATTATCATTGGCATATCAACCACTACACAGTTCTCTTCTAGAACTATATTATATTAATGTATGTGCATAGTATATATGCTTCAAAAAAGATTTATGACCTAAAGTCAAGATAAATTATCAATTAGGCCTCCCAAGCTAACAAAAAAACGTTATTTTACGTCAAAATAACTTTCTAAAACTTTATATAACGTTATGCCATAGTAAGGAGGCTTAGAAAAACGTTATATAACGTTATAAAATGCAGTATAACGTTTTTTGTTTACTGGGTATAGACATTACTAGTGATTGAATGAAAAGTAAAAATGATGATGTTAAAACGGAAAGGCAATGGATTTACCTGCATAGCCAGGGGCACATGTACAGAAATATCCATCGACCTCATCAGTGCAGGTTGCGCCATTTTGACAAGGGTCGCTGGCACATTCGTCAGTGTCTGTTTCACAGTGGACACCCTCATAGCCGGCAGCACAAGTACAGGTGTAGTGGTTGACATGGTCATTGCAGGTAGCGCCATTTTGACATGGGTCGCTGACGCATTCGTCAGTGTCTGTTTCACAGTGGACACCCTCATAGCCAGCAGCACAAGTACATGTGTAGTGGTTGACATGGTCGTTGCAGGTAGCACCATTCTGACATGGGTCGCTGGCACATTCATCAGTGTCAGTTTCACAGTGGACCCCCTCATAGCCAGCGGCACAAGTACAGGTGTAGTGGTTGACATGGTCATTGCAGGTAGCACCATTCTGACAAGGATCGCTGGCACATTCATCAGTGTCAGTTTCACAGTGGACACCCTCATAGCCAGCATCGCATTCACAGGTGTAGCCATTGATTTCATCATGACATGTAGCTCCATTCTGACAAGGGTCACTGGCACATTCGTCTATATTTGTTTCACAGTGGACACCTGTTTAGAAAAACACCAAACATTAATATCTCTTGTATTCTTTGGATTCCTTCTTATCATTATACGTCTAAGTAAATTAGGTTGAGGGCTTTATCACACTATAAGAATTATGATTCATAGTGTATATGATGAAATACGACACCCATCATAACTGTCTGGTGTTGCACGACGCCAGCCGCTTGACATCTGGCTCAATCATTAATTTCTACGGCCCGTGTAAGATTTTGTAATTTTCAGCCATAGATGGTCGATTCAAAAGTGAATTCCTTCAAAAATACATATAATTCAGAGGACCATGCTTATTACTGCGTAATATATACTTACTTACTACACTCATAATATCTGCACAAGTTGAAGGAATGGCCCTAGGGTCTGCATGACTGCCTGCTTTTCAGGTTGAACCCTATATTCCCTGGGCTTAATGGCTGAGAAAGGAATGTGCGCGCGACGCCATGCAACATCTCCATAGCAACGTATATTTCAGATGGTATAATTACTGGTACACCAATCACACAAGTAATCATTGCATGATTGGTTAATCACTCATGAATTTTCCTGCCCCTAGAGTTGGTATACCCGATGATTGGCGCTCAAAAATAAATCTTAAAAATGGCAGTGCTGCATTGACAAAAGGGCAAGAAGGCACTAGACTGCCCTTAAAGGGTTAGACCATAACTCTATAACAGGTGCAGCATACCCTTGTAGCCTGCAGCACATGTACAGTGGTACCCGTTGATGGCGTCATTACAAGTAGCTCCATTCTGGCAGGGGTCACTCGCGCACTCATCGGTGTCACGGTTACAGTAGTCACCTTCCCAACCTGCAAGGCACCATTCATGTGATCATTGGTACAGGTGTAAGCATTAGCCGTCCTAATAAACGCAATGGGAAGGTGTACACCACTATGGGGGCTTTAATGACAAAATCCTCAATTTGAATTCGTATGATGTTTCCACTACTAAGAAATTGGACACTGCATTATAGTTTGGAGCGCTACATAATTATAGTTAACTGTATTATGAGGTGAACTATGGTACACGATTACTGTCATGTGAGTTTAGGAAAAGCTAATTATGACCATGCTAATGTTAAAAAACATATAAGCAATTAGTAACCTAGTTATGCTCATCTAACTCCAACAGCACTTTGAGTTTTGAGCAATAGGAATGTTTCACAGCGATGTCTTTTGAAATATAAAGTAAACATCATATTACACATAAACACCGCTATCCAATGTGGCATTATATGCCCTTAAAATGGGCCATAAATACTCCATTAATGTTGAAGGTAGACCCTGTGTGATATGATGTTATTAGGGGTTTACCTGGATGGCAGAGTCGGCTTCCGGTCTGGCGGTCACAGTCATAATGCCCCTCGGAGTCATCATGGGGCTGACAGAAGTTGTCACAGTTTACTCCAAACCAGTCTTGGTTACACGCCGCTGCAACCCGGAAAGTCATGCTGCAAGAATAGATAAACTGCAATAAGCCAATGCATTAAGCTATAGCGACCACATCACTCTGTAATATAATGTACTGGGAAAAGGGACCTTAATGCACATTGCACTAAGGTCCCCTTTCGCAGATCGTGTCACATATGGCTGTAAATTGTGTTATTCATAATATTGTATTTTCATCATTCTATCCATTTGCGATGAGACAGATTCTGGTGAATTAATTCCGCAATAGACACATTTCTAAGCTGTATGAAACACCATTACATACTTTGTCATTCCGCGCATCTCATACTCTGTCCAGTGGAGACTGTCCCACCAGCCTGAGAGGGTCACCTGTACGTCCTGACCGTGGTTCTCTACCAGGTCCCACCTCTCCCAGGTGCCGTCAAAATCACGCACCTCCATCTTCACCCGAGCCTCACCCTGTCACAACACCAAGCAGTAGACGATATTATCACTGATGACAATGTCTTATCTAAAGAAATTCCATCTAAAGGTGCCAGAGGAATTAATCACCTAGAACTACTTTTTGGCAAATCACGACCATTGCATGAATGCCCTTTAACAAGAACGCATCTACTTTTGATACCATGGCTACTCAATGTGACAAAACCATAGTGACAAAGTGGTATCTAGCAATAGCACATTTTAAATCTCATTATGCCAAAGAAAATCTGTGTTTCAGGCTTCCTGGCCCTATTTAACAGTACATGCACGACCATAGAAATTATTATTCCCCCAGAAAAAGATTTCTAGTTTTAGACCATTTTGGGGCGATTCTAGATTTATTTTGATGGTCTACGCGTTGAAGCTGTGGTCCCTGAGTCAGCACCAGGGTCCGTAAGTCAATTTCTTGGATTTATTTGGTGGAATTCATCATTCTGGCCCCCATTCTGATATTCTTAAACTAGACTTTTACACACTGCCAGTTTACATACCTTCCAACCAGCGGGAATGGAAAAGGCCAGCGGGTTTTCAGTTTTCTTGCCGATCACCTTTCCAAATTGCAGGTAGTTGTTATTCCATGTTTTATCAGTGACCTGCTGTCCCAGAGCACAGTCATCAATGTTGTCAGATCTAGAAGAGCATTAATTGAGAATTAGGTTGTGCAATATGTGTATATATATATATATATATATATATATATATATATATATATATATATATATATATATATATATATATATATACATTCAGGTGAGCGTTCTTTTGGCGACAGTGCTGCTCACTTTTTCCTTAGTATACTTGATGATTAGATGGCAGGGGTGTCCATATTGATCAGTGCAAGGTTGTGTAAGGAAGGGGATATACTTTGATCTACATTTACAAAATACTTGCTACAGAGTATAACTTGACAAATTCCAATTTAGCCTGATACAATTGCATTGTTATCCACTCGCTCAAACATTGGGGTTATATTCCCCGGGCTTCAACAAGTGGATAACGATGCAAATGTATCATGCTGAGTGGGATCTTGTATTTATTGTGTTACCTACCTTCTAGATATAAAGAAAATCAACAAACATGGGTGCCATGGAACATAGCTTCACTGTATTCCACTGATGTGGACTATGGGCCCTCATAAGTTTAGCATATCAGCATGTAATACAGAACAATGCCATGCAGGAGGATGAGGACCAGTACCCACCCGCCAACGTTATCCGGGCACACCACAAAGAAGTGGTCACAGTCCTCCCTCTGACAGTTTGCTGTCACGGCGCTGTCACAACAATGTCCAGCTGCTGTCATGTCTGGGGGATTCTCAAAGTTCACCAGTTGGACATAGAACATTCCTCCGCTGACAGTTGCCTGTAATCGACAGAAACGTTCCACTGTAAGTTATCCGGGGGGGGGGGGGGGGCCACTCCCTATCTTTTCTATAGTCACTATGTGCGAACATCACCCCAAATTTCCTACCCTTATCAAGGGGCGAAATGTTCAAAAATCATACCCTTTTCAAGGGAAAGTTAGCGAAAAAACAGACCCTAATCACAAGTAACCCTTGAAAAATGTACCCTAATCATGGGTGACCCTGAGAAAAAAAACGCGAATCAAGGATGACTCAAAAATATCATAGTAAAATTAAGTTTAATAAACCTTCAAAGAGTGCTTATGGCCTGAAAATACACCCCTTTCTCCCAAAATTTGCTTAAAATGTGACCCTTATCGATAGCCCTCGCGGGTCCGTGCCTAGGACTAGGTATCCCAGGTCATTTTCAGATATCATCATTACAAATGTGATAAGTAGTTTGATGGATAGAACATGTTAATAGATGAAAACAGTTTAAATATCATACAAATCGGTTGAGCGGTTTGGATTTGGGAGCTATTTGAAAATGCAAAAACGTAGTTTGGACTTAGCCAATTTCAGACCTATGTCTCAGCCAGATTATGGAGGCATATTGTAAGCACTCTGTACTCCCTGAAAAAATGAATAGATACTGGAAACTGCCTTATCCCTTATCACAATATGTATCCCCGTTATGTATTCAAGACTCAATAAGTTCAGACTTGAACTTTTCCTTTTAAGGACCCTCAAAATCTGAATATATTTAATATGTTCTGATAGATCTTGCACAGAAATGGTTGAACATCACAAGTTTCGAAGTGTCTGATTCAACCAACATGTCAGATATCATATTGGTTCTGTAGGAACCCTTTATACAAGTCATGGAGATGGTGTCTATTTTTTCCCAAATCTGGATTACCAAGCTTGACTTCAGAATTTTCATCTAAAAATGAGGTTAACGCTAATTTTCCCAATGTCCTCAAACATTACAAATGACCAAACTTCAAATCAACACCACACAATAGTAGCTTCATATATCAAGTTGATTTCTGTTATAGGCATAGTTCGATATGGTATACATAAGTCCTGGGTAATATTTATCCATTTAAGGTGTTACATGGTATTATATGATAAGATAAAAATCATGAAATTGCTGAAAATGACAGATATTCGACTACTTTATAGCATCTTAGAACAAAATTTCTCCTTTACTTCTGAATCCAACTTTTGATATCAACTCATTCATACTATCCCTACAACATAGTAACACAAATATGTAAATTATGTAACTTCTGCACCTATTACATAATGAATTACAAATCCTGATATGTGTTTTTTATGCTGGGTACAAATGGCTTGTGATTGGTATGTATACATGTGTAGAATTGAACTATCTTTAATGGAATCTGTGTCTGAGTGTCTTAAAGGGTCATACATAATATTATGGCATGTTATGTATCCTATATAGCCAATATGTGAGGACACATGTCTTCAGATCTGGACTCCTGTGCATGGGGCTGGGCACTTTATTCTACTCTGGCTCTTGCGTCGTTCAGTGTATCAACTGAGTAGTAAGTGCATCTCATGGAGCAGAGACATAGCATTAAAATATCCCCATGTATGTGCATATAACGTTTGGAAAAAGTGCCAAAAAGTGCCAAAAATAACCTGAAAATGTATATTTTTTAGTACAAAAAATACTTCCAATAGGCGCATCGCCACTTTTTATACTTCAAAATAAAGCCCTGAGTATGCCGCTTACAGTGGTAAACCTCCTAAGGTTGTATCCCTAACAGTGTGGTTGCAATGCCAGAGTCTATCCCAGGGCAGTAGGGAGTTGGGCTCTTTATATTAATATCGCTCTCACGCCATTCATCTTATCAACTATGTAGTTAGTGTATCTGATAGAGCATAGAAATACCTTTCAAAAGACCCCAAATATGTGCCTACATCATTTCGAAAAAGTGCCAAAAATTGCCCAAAAATTCTTATGTTTTGATTGAAAAATACTTCTAACAGGCATACCCACCCGTGTAATACATCAAACTGAAGCTTAGAGTGTTCCCCATACGGTGGTTAGACTTCTGAAACTGTATCTCTTATGGCGTGGAAGCGAAATCAGTATATAGACAGTGTGTCCTCCAGAGCTGCATGGCTACTCACTGCTAGATGGTCCCGTTTTTCAAATGTTACCTAACTTCGGAGCATCGGCAGTGGTATTTAGCATCATGATATATCTATCATGATGCATCAGGGTTATGCGGATACATTAGAGCATTCATTAGCATACTTTAGATAGATGATAACCCAAATAGTTTGGAAGGGACAGCATTTCTAAAAGTATATGATTTGGTGAGCTCTTACGCGAGGACGCGGCCAGCGGCTGCCTACTGGGATACCTACTAGGACCCAAAAACGGACCCTTTCCCTTGGAATCGTGTTCACACATAGTATCCAATGCTGATAGTTGGGGAGCCAGTCTGGGAGCATGGGGAAGAGCTGACATGGCAACCAATACTTGGTATGAGCAATGGACTTAGGTAATTTGAGGGTGCTGATTCCATTTCTGCCAAGTGTAAAATGATATCTAGGTCGGAACAAGGTCAAAAACAAGGTCAAATGTCACAATCTGCTATCAGATAGAATCTACAAAGAATACATGTACAATCACATTTTGCAATCAAGATTTTATGTCAAAGTGATATGTATCTTACACAGTCATTCCCATATGTATGCTTCATTAGTTGACTGGCTAGTGTTGACCTTTATTGGTTCAAGGTCATTTTAACAGGATTAAACAATGAAAATGCTTGCAATTCTCAATTTGCTCCTTTTAGGTTGTACAGGCAATAGATTATACATGGCTACATTGATAAGTCTATCTGTCCAATCATATGTGGATCAAGAAGGGAAAAGGAATTTTTAGTACCAACTTTGGCCACCAGGGGGCTCCATATAGCCAAGAAGGACCAAAATATAGCAAAAACTTATTTGTATTACTTTTTTATGTAGAATATGATAGAAGATTCCATCTTTGGTGAAAACATTCCATATTTGAAATGGAAAAGAATGTTTTGGGCCCTAAATTGGTGTTTTTGCACATGTTGGTTGCCATGGAAACATGATTTTCATTCTAAACCGGATTTTTTTAAAAATTGATTGATAGAGGGCCCCACAACAATTTCTATGCTGAAAACAGAATGTAAATAGCATTTTTATATAAAAAGCTGTGACCAAATGTTTGAAAATGTCTGGGACCAAAAGATAAATTTCCCTAAAAATGAGTCAGAACGTTCTTATATAACATAATTAACTCCCTATCTACTCCAATCCTCTATATTCCCTTAGATTTTGCTCTAATCTTATTTTATTGCCCAATATATGGTCATTTTGGAATGGATTCGTGTAAAATCGTGCACGATTTTATTCTCCCCATGGGAAATACACAGGAAAGGGCCATGATTGGACCCCATTGAACCCACTTTTCGAACTGATACTGGCCATGGATGCAATTTTAATGTCCCCCAACCCACAAATAATTTACTTTTACAGTAAATGGAACGTCTTTATGTAGAATTGATAATTTGGTAAAAATCTGATATACCGACTTTAAGATTGGACAGTGACCACACATGTTCAGATAGATCTATAATTCAGAAACCGAATGCATCATGTAAACAATGGGCATAATCCACAATGCAATCATTGAAGTCTTAATGATTAGCCTTTTAACTGAACTTGACCAAGGTCAAGGTCATTTAGATGCTTGCGAAGTTGTAGAGCAAGATGGCAGATTTGCATTCCTGAATTTGTTATTACTAAAGGATCATGGCTACTGCTTTAGCAGTATTTCCCTTTTACCACGTTTGTCCATGACTTTTTTCAAGGTCATATAATATAATAAAAGTTAAGAATATGCCAGAGTTGAGTCCTAAATGCATCATTTAGCAGTGGCTGATACCTGAGCATTGATTTAGGCAGCTATCATTTAGGTATAGACATATTTCTATTACCTGTACATAACAAGTATTGTCCATGTAGACCCTGTCTAAATGACCTTGAACCTAACCAAGGTCAACCATAGTTACTCAAGTACTGACACACATACACTTAGATGAATAACCTTAATATTTGTCACAAATTGTATGAACGGTTCACAGATAAACTGTTTATTCCAATATGTGACCTTTGACCGCATTTTTGACCTTGTTCCGACCTAGTCACAGCTTTATAAAGGGCATATTCCGATTCAGCACCCTCAAATTACCTTAATCCAACCTTCATAACAAGTATTGGTCGCCATGTCAGGTCAAAGTTAAATAATGACATTCTGAGTGCTCGGATCCCCAACTATGAGGGAGTGGCCCCCCCGGGTAAGTTATATGTACCTAGTAGAACCTACTGTGGGTTTACAGCAACTAGCCTTCTGTAGCTTCACAGTATATTATACTGTGTACCTACGATAAACTGTACAGACACAGTAGCTTGGGCTGTACACCTATAAAAATTGCAACCAACTGTTTACAATGTACAACAAAGTTGAGGCCCAAAGTTAAGGAAAATTGTACTTAAAATCTGATTACCCCGGTACTCAATCTCGATGTGATACTTTATATAGCTGGTAAGGAAACACTCATGCTACATGGAAGTATGATTTTATTGATCATGTATATATATTGCCATGTCTAATTCAGAGATAAACGTATATTTAGTTATTCCCCCACATTATTGGATATTTTGATTACTAAGTATAGAAGGTCAAAATCTCCAATGTCATTATGCAGCTAATCATAACAAATCATAGGCAGACACAATCTGCAAAAAAGGCCCTTAGCATAGGGTGCACTAAGGGCCTTATTCCCAGTACATGCCACATATTTCTTCATGGGTGATCTCCCAACCATGTGCCCTGATGTATTTTGCTGCACTATACCTTTCTCATTTTTGAATAGAATCAGGCATCTAATTGCCTGTGTTAGTGTGACACCTCAGTGGGCTGTTGCACAGCAAGATTTTAATGATATCATAATCATCAAAATAGATTACAATATGGAAGATCATATTGCTATCTTTAAAAGCAATCATTATTAAAGTATCCCCAAGGATAGGTATGCTATCGAGTGAGAATTACACTTGCAACAATTACCGAAAGGAGATCGTTATCATAGCATATCTAAAGGCTAGCGATATCGTTATTTGCTGTGCAAAACACAACTGTGCCCTTACCTGGCAGCGTTCCCCTGTGTAGGGTTCTGGACAGCTGCAGCTGTAGCCTTGTGCCTGTTCTGTGCACGTGCCCCCGTTAAGACACGGCTTCTCACGGCAGTACTTGTACTCCAGCTCACACTTCTCACCATACCGATCTGCAGGACACACACACCTAGCGACACAAGGTAGGTTTATATGTAATTTGATATGATATCACAAGGCATGGTTAATTGTATGCATCCTTGGCAAAGTTATACATGTTCCAATAAAATTAGTTTTCTTAATCCAACCCCTTAGTCCCTTCTTTATATCCTGTGCCCTTCATATTTGTTTCGACATCTCCTTTATCCATCTTCACTGTATCTAATTTATACCATATGAACTATTGTATGCATAGCAGGAACTATGGCTCCCAAAAACTCCACCTCACATATTCAGTGAAGCAATGATGATTTATGGATTGCGAGTGTGTAATTAAGGATCACAATAGCGACATAGGCCTACTGTGGCCCTTAATAGGCTACAGTCAGATCTCTATAATCCGCCACACAATAGTCCGCCAGTCTCACCTTCTGCCAGCTTAACAAGGGGTTAGTCCTTGTATATTACCATACAAATCTCTCTCTATAAACCGCCACACTCACCATCCAAACAAATTCGGCCAGCAATGAGGCATGGCGGTTTATACAGATATGACTGTATAATGTTGCATTGAGTGTACTTTTACAGTTATGTTTAATTGCATTTCCAGCTAAAGCGTACATAAGATTGACATACAGCATAGTAGAAGAGAATGGAATGCCTCACCTGTATCCCTTGTGTTGGTCCACACACCTTCCTCCTCCAGGGCAGGTTACTCCTGTGCAGTCATTAATGTGGGTCTCACAGTCCTTGCCTGTCCACCCCTCGATACACACACACTCATAGCCATTCACCTGTAAGCAGTCAATTCTATCAAACATAACTCAAACCTACAATAACCGACTACACTGAATTCAACTTGTCAAAATAATTGCCGTAAATAAAATTAATCATTAGATCATTCATACAGATCGATAAGCCTTTGCAATATCCAATGTTGACATCTTGTTTTTGAAAGATTGTATTTTTAAAGGAAGAACCTTATCCCTTTTGGAACACTATTTGTTCTCTCCCCGCCCCACCACAAGGCTACTATTTTGTGGTAGGAGATTATAATGGGAACAAAACTATTATTAAAACAGGTGGCTAACTAAAACTGGGTGTATAACCTAAGCAGCAGCATATTCACTGCACATTGGGATTTTACTGTACAATTACGTGTTAAGGGTGATATTTGGGCTAAATAATTAGTGGAAAGTGATATTTTGTAAGCTATATATGGTCAATTCCCACGAAAATGGATCACAAGGTACAAATAGCTCGTAATCTGATATAATCTGAATTGGTGGATAAGGATTATTCATTAGGGAATATTTGCATAGGTATTGACATAATCTACCAATGGGTACCTACTTTTGCCTATCTAGCCCCATTTTTAGAGCGTCTAGGGGTGCAAAGGTGTGTTTTTACAGGTATTTTTGTACATTTTGAAAAAGAGAAAATTGAAATATCAACATAAAATTATAAATAATTCATAAAAATATGTTAGAATTTGTAATATGGATATGTATGGGTGACCACAGGGCTATAGACGATAATTCATGTTAATTAGGATTGGCTATCTTGTTTCTTTGTAAGAATATTGTTATATATATAAAATAAGTAAAGTGGGGTAGCTTTTGGCATCACCGTGCGTAGGTACATTATAATAAAGATTAAACCAAGGAAAAATATCATATTTGTACAAATGGACCACTCAATATGTAGGGCTCATTATAATGGTTCTTGCAGGAGAGAAAGACATTCTACACATCTATATGAAATTCTGCCATTACACTAAACACAAAGTGGGGTAGGTTGGGCATCACCGTGCGTAGGTCCACAAAATATTAGATAAGAGAAATACCCCAAAAGATTAGTGTAAAATATTTATATATCATATTACCCATACCCTAAAGATGCTTGGTGGAAAAAATAATAAAGGTTGGACTAATATTCATTAACCTATGAGCTATTAGGATCAAATAGTGACCGTGCGTAGGTACATCACCGTGCGTAGGTACATCATAAATTTACTTTGAAAAAAAGATTATATAAGCACATATCACCAATATCCTTCAAAATTTACTTTAACAAATTAGGGACCAATACTTAGGACCACTTACATCTGGTGGAAAATACTTATTAATACATAAAAGCACCCTATACAGGTCCCATCACCGTGCGTAGGTCCCATCACCGTGCGTAGGTCCCATCACCATGCATAGGTCCACCATAAAAATCTTTTAAAAACTCTTTCAGCACATCTGTGTTTGTAAATCTCATGAAATTATTTTGTTTGATCAAAACTCTGTTCATTTAAGTGGGAAATATACGTTTGTATACCCATATCTTTATTTAAATTAGTGAAATATTACCATCACCGTGCGTAGGTCCCATCACCGTGCGTAGGTCCCACTTTGAAGGGCCATAAATGAGGTATCTATTAGAGTTAATGTTCCCAATTTCATGAGGGCACTCCCTTGTATAGTATTGAGATGCTATCAAAATAGCTAAGTGTTATTTGCAATCCTAGATTTTAACTCTCACTCAACCCTGTGATCCATTTTCGTGGGAATTGACCATATATACAATTATATGGGGTTTATGCATTATAGAATATTACTGTAATATATGTATTCTTCAATATGATGGAGCTCAATTGTACAAAGAAAAGTGAATAAAATTAATATTTAAAACTTGAACTTGAATTCCCATGCCTACCTTGTCCACACAGTTGGTGCTGCCCTTGCAGGGGTCGGAGGCACATTCATCCAGTTCCGTCTCACAGTGGACCCCCGTGTAGCCTCCAGCACAGATACACTGGTAGCTGTTGACCAGGTCCGAGCATGTAGCACCATGCTGACACGGCGAGCTGGCACACTCCTGCACATTCACCTCACAGAAAGTACCTGAGGTGGTGAACAGTCAGTTATATCATAGAAACAGGAATAGACTATTGATTATCTAACCTGAATAATTTGGTTGAGGAACAACTCAGATTTCGATTTCAATCAACGGTCCATGGCTTAATGTAAAGTACATATATCCTATAATATGTAGTTACCTCTCTTACAAGTTTGTCTTGTGTTAGCACTATACATATCACGTTTCTTTGCCAATATTATATATGTTACATTGTATGGACATACAATGAAGTATTCATAGGGGGAGGCCTTACCAGCAAATCCTGCTGCGCATGTGCATGTATAGCCGTTGACGTGGTCTGTGCAGGTGCCTGCGTTCTGGCAGGGGGTACTTCCACATTCATCGATGTCCTGGGCACAATTATCTCCAGACCATCCTAAACACAGAATACAATGCAAATTCAATGTAGACCTTGCTATCTAGCTTAATCACAGCCCCCCACCTCCCACCAGAACCACGACAATCTAAAACTTCAACTTAAAGATATACCAGTCTTATGAAACCCTTTAGGGCCGACCAAAAAAAAAAGTTTCTGGTGATGAAGCCGAGATATTTTGACAGGAACTTTCCTGGGGCCGAGCCTTTGGTGAATCCCATAGAGTTAAGATGACTATAGTCGATGCTCGGCCCCCCATGGCATCGACTATAGTCGATGCTCGGCCCCCCATGGCATCAACTATAGTTGATGCTCGGCCCTAAAGGGTTAATAGAACACCCTCCAGATCTATCCATACAGTATATCTATCTGAAACCTGAGTTAGTTTATTATCACTATCAGATTCCACCCTTCCCAGCCTCTATCCTAGCTAAGTGAGTCCAACATGATAAGTGAGAGTTATTTATGTAAATGACCATCATAACATGCTCAACATACCAGCATGGCATAGTTTGCTGCCAGTGTCCTCATCACAACCATAGTGACCAGTGTCATCATTAGTGGGCTGACAGAAGACATCACAGTCTGCTCCATGCCAGTACTTGTTACACCGGGCGGCCATCTCCATTGTCAATCTAAATAAGAAGCAGTCAGGGATGAAACATAAAAATGGAGAAGAATGTTATCATTATTATACCAATGGAACAATGGGCTTTGATTATACATGGATGCTTTGACTTGAGATATTACTTACGTCGTGTCACCACTGAAGGTGACAGTATGCCAATTGAGTTTTGAAGACCATGAGCCGACGGCCATCTTGACACCTTCGTCATGGTTTTCCACCAAGTCCCAACGCTGGAGAGAACCATCAAAGTCTCTCACTTGTACCTTCAGCTTTGCACTTCCCTATGAAAGACATGTACACATTGAGTACACACATTTGGTAGGATCCTTTTAATAGGCATCTTAGAATTTGGTCTGTTTAGTTTATTATATGCATTTGGTTTCAAGGAGAGTGATCGAATTACCTTCCATCCTGCAGGTAGTTGGAAGGCAAGAGGGTTGGCAGTCTTCTTCCCAATGCGGTCTTTGAATGTGAGGAAGTTGTTATTCCATGTTTTATCGGTTGTCTGTTGTCCAAGGGCACATTCATCAATATCATCTGACCTGCAATCACAAAAGGATACGGCTACAACAAACTTGTACAATAATCTGTTTTGAATGCTAAATCTGCTACTTCAAATAACAGTTTCCAATGTATATATTTTATTGCTATTCATGGCAGAGTTAGTCACTCCTCAATAACAATGATACCTGGTAACAATAAGAAAATTGGTTAACAAAGTTGGGTTTTGAAGTACATTACAATATCATTGTTATTGTACAGATCAACTTGGTTACACTCACCCTCCTTCCTTATCAGGGCAAACCACAAAGAAGTGATCACAGTCCTCGCGGGGGCAGTTTGCTGTACCAACACCGTCACAGCAGTGTCCTGCTGCTGTCATGTCAGTAGGGTTCTCAAAGGAGGTAAAGCGGACATACAGCATACCACCATGGACTGTCATCTGTAATGTGTAAATACAAGATGTTAGTAATGAGTGGTAGAGATACCTCTATTCAATGCAGCTGTCCTTTGGACTATTTCAACAATGTGATTTACTTCTATACTTTCCATTTAGTATCAACATAGATTGTAAGTGAATTAGATAGGGCATTCTATGTTTAAGTGTGTATACATAGTGAGGTAAGCAGTGATATATAATGTAATGTTATGCAATACATTTAACAACTGTCTGCATCTTACCTCACAGTCTCCACCAGTGAAGGAGGGTGCACAGCTGCAGGAGTAGCCATCCTCTAGTTCAGTGCAGGTGGCACCATTGTCACATGGGTTGTCTTGGCAGAAGCTGTACTCAAACTGGCACTGGTCACCATACCTATCAGCTGGGCACACACACCTTGATGGAGAAAATCCATTATCAATAACTGCTTATAATAGACAAAGAAACTTTTGGTATAATCATTCATCTGCATCTATTTCTTGATGGAACATATCCGAGACTTTATGCCTACTTAAATTCCAAGGCCAGTTTAATCAAACATCATTCCTTGGAACCACCGGATCCAATAATGTTTTTCTGTCACAAGATGTGATATAACCTAGAATAATAAATGGTATTTCCTACCTGTATGCTCCATGTAGATCCTCACAGCGTCCTCCATTGCCACAGGTCACTCCTGCACAGTCATTAACACTTGTCTCACAGTCTTCGCCAGTCCAGCCATCCAAACACTCACAGGAATGACCATTTACCTGTTACAGGACAAATCATATATAATGTTGTAACAAATAATAAAGAAAAGGGTATTGAGTAGTAATTAATCAAGGATAACCCCTTATTTTTGGGTGTAATTCCTACAAAATTACACCATATATCTTACATATAGGCAATATCATAGATTATACTTACTTTGTCTTCACAGCGATGGTTACCCCGGCATGGCCTGCTAGCACAGTCATCAATGTCCACTTTGCAGTCTTCTCCGGAGTAACCTGATAATCATCATGAGACAAAGGACTTCACTTTTAGCTACCTGACATACATCTGTAGTCCAGGTGTGTGATCTATATGTTACATCTTTAGATGATTCTGAATAATCAGCAGGTATGAATTACCTCTTTTCCCTCTCAAGAGTATATCACTGATGTACTGATAAATGATAATCACTTACGAAATACTGGAACCTTATGCTGTGATTGTGACATAATCTGTTTTAACTTAGCTATATCCTGGGTTTCATAACTATTCAAAGTGGTTCATCCTTTGTTTTTAGGGTCTTAACCATGAATTGTTTTTGATATCAATGAGTGCTGAGGATTACCTGCAATACAGACTTTGTTGCCGGTGGCTACATCACAGGTGTAGTGTCCATCCTCATTGTCATGTGGCTCACAGAACACGTCACAGTTTGCACCATGCCAGTGTTTGTTACATCTTGCAGCTATCTGGGCTGATAATCTGAGATGAAAGTGAATGAGTTGTCACATACTGTGAATGTACTTATTTTCATCGGTGTATATTTTCGCGGAAGAATGAAATATTATTGTTTACTCTGAACAATGTCAAATTTGGTCAAATTTCCCATGCACTTGCATTTTATTCTTCAAAGAAAAAGAAAGGTCAAACATTTTCCAACTATGTTACCTGAAACACACTTTTCAGCCTCAGCATAAAGTGGTAATTATTGTTCACATGTAGTCTCAAGTTGTTCTTGCTGGTTCTATAATTCATTCATGTAATGTGACATTATACAAATGTAACAACAGTAATGGTCTTACTTGGTGTCCCCACTGAAGCTGACAGAATGCCAATTCAGGCCTGCCGACCAAGCACCAACGTTCACCTTGACATCCTCCTCATGGTTTTCCACCAGGTCCCAACGTTGCAATGAGCCATCAAAATCTCGGACCTGAATCTTCAGCCTAGAGCTACCCTGTAAATACAATTATGCATAGCTGTTTTCAGTAGTTGAAATGACATTCATAAAACACTTATTAGTTCACTAAAAGTGATTATTCTTGTTATAATCTTGTAAGCTCCGTATATGAGAAGATAGATTATGATTATACTGTCTATTATAAGACTATCCACTCTGATGTTAATCACGAAACCAGTGTCTATGACATAGGTAGTCCTACCTCCCATCCCGCAGGTAGTTGGAAGGCAAGAGGGTTGGCAGTCTTCTTCCCAATACGGTCTTTGAATGTGAGGTAGTTGTTATTCCATGTTTTATCGGTTGTCTGTTGTCCAAGGGCACATTCATCAATATCATCTGACCTGCAAGAGTGATAAAGGTAATAAATGTAATGCCTCATAGACATTTTATTTCTAGTAACTAATTACAGGTTGAACATAACTGATGAGTATCTATGTGTCATATTGCATTCTTGAGTAGGTATTGTTCCTTATTCATTCAACTGCCATGGGGTTATTTGAATACATCACATAATGGAGCAAAGGTAAGGTACAGTATTGCTTACCCTCCTTCATTATCTGGGCATACAACGAAAAAGTGATCACAGTCCTGACGTGGGCAGTTTGCAGTCCCAACACCATCACAGCAGTGTCCTGCTGCAGTCATATCAGTTGGATTCTCGAAATTTGTCAGGCGTACATACAGCATTCCACCACTTACTGTCATCTGTGTCAGAATTTAACATAATTATTGGTCAGGTCATGATGAAATTGGAATCATACTACCAGTATGTGATCAATTGACCTGTAAGCTATTGTGTGGGTATGAAAGGATATGATATGTAGCTTTGACTCAATTGCCCCTACCTTGGTCTAAAATGTGCAGTTGGCGCAGATCTTGAATTAGCAATCAAGTAGATTTGATAAATGGTGCTTTATAATTATGCTCTCTCCAGCTATCAAAAAGTAATCTGAATGAAGACATACCTTGCAATCACCGCCGATGAAGGAGGGTGCACAACCGCAGGAGTAGCCATCCTCTAGTTCAGTGCAGGTGGCACCGTTGTCACATGGGTTGTTAAGGCAGAACTTGTACTCAAACTGGCACTGGTCACCATACCTATCAGCTGGGCACACACACCTAGAAAATGATAGATACTTTTGTTTGGAAATTTATCATAATTCATGTAATTCACATCAAACTGTGTTGCATTGTCTTGTAACTGTTCATAATTGAGGTACCATTAGTGTCTTGAAGACTAAAGTAAGTTGAAAGGGTGACTTTTCAGAAAAGTTGTTAATAAAGTTTTTGAACATTTCTGAAGTGTGACTGACAAATATGTAAATATAACCTCAAAATCCTGCCTTCTGATATAAGCTTTTTGAAAGATAATTCTCTTATAAATCTGCTGATACTAAATATCTGCAAATATAGCTATTACAGACAATATTATGAGGATTCTGCTAAAACCAACGTAAAAACAACTTTGTAATGAAAAAGTCACCCTTTCTTGATGCATGGGTCTATAGTACACCATGCTCTACCTACCTGTATGCTCCATGTAGATCCTCACAGCGTCCTCCATTGCTACACGTCACTCCTGCACAGTCATTAATACTTGTCTCACAGTCCTCGCCAGTCCAGCCATCCAAACACTCACAGGAATAACTATTCACCTGTTAAGAGATATATCAAGGTGATTTGTGATAAACATCAATAGGAAGCTTTGAAGCTGGGTCATGTTACACTCAGCCTTCGGCATCGTGTGATATGACCCAGCTTCAACTCGTGAAGTATGATGTGCATGTATGTCAATGGCGTGGAGTTTTGTCTATGCATCATGATTAGAACATAACTGTATTAGAAGTGTGCTTACCCTGTCTTCACAACGATGGTTACCACGGCAGGGGTTGCTGGCACATTCATCAATGTTCACCGTGCAGCTATCTCCAGCGTATCCTAGGGGTCAGTGGGGAGACAACAATGCTCAACATTAGTCTATAATCTTCATAGTTACTGTTACTACTGTAGCAACAACCATAGCATTATACAACTGACTTTTCTGAGCTGACTAAGTTCTGGAGTCTAAAGATTATCAATGTAGGTTTTTGGGATAATTTCCTTTTTGAAATGCAATGTCTAGTGAAATAAATAAAAACAAAACCATGTCAGTAGAGTTTGATTCACTGAAAGTTCAGTTCAGTTGATAGATGTGGAAAACCAGTTAGACAGTGTAAACATACCTGGGGTACACACGAAGTCACCGCTGTTGGGTTCACATGTGTAGTGACCATTCACATCGTCATCCTGGGCCTCACAGAATACGCTACATGTTGGTCCATACCAACTGGGGTTACACTCAGCCCAGGCCGTAACTGCTAATCTGTAATCATACTAATCTGTATATAGTCACACCAAACAACCATCAATGTATCAAAGAACTCTCAAATTTAGTCTAACACCAAACATATTTCTGAATAGACCCAACGCTTTCAGACTCACACTGCTCAGACCATAGGATGAATATAGTATACTGGCCTGAGTTAGTAATTGTCTATTAAATAACAGCTAGTGTTTCTGAATCACTCTAGAAGAAAACATTTGTCTAACTACTTCTAAGGAGAACAACGGGGTAGGAAGTTACTACCATTATCTTTCTTCCTCTCTCCTAATCTGACACACTCTCTTTCACTCACTCACTCACTCACTCACTCACTCACTCACTCACTCACTCACTCACTCACTCACTCACTCACTCACTCACTCACTCACTCACTCACTCACTCACTCACTCACTCACTCACTCACTCACTCACTCACTCACTTACTCACTCACTCACCCAGCAATGCCTATTTTTCTGAAATACATATCTTCCTCATAGGTTTGACGGATAGAGAAATAGACAAATGCCAACGCCCATTAACACCGTCTCTGTTGTATTTCACAAGTGGGACCAGGGCAGTATCCCATGAAGCCGCAGGCCGAGTGGGATACACCCCAGCCCCCACGAGTGAAATACATCAGAGCGGTATCAATGTAGTGTTTATTTTTTTATATTTGAAGCTATTTAATGAAGGGAAGACAACTTCTTCTTAGCCAATTGAATACGGACACACTGTATTCAATGGGGGCATTGAATACGGAGCTTCAGTGCTGTAGCATAGGAAATCTTGTATTTCAAAAAAATGAATAGCAAGGGCGGTGTCTCACGACCTTGGGCCAATGTTTTGTCTCTGACCAGGTGCCAGCTCTGACCGGGTGCCAGCTCTGACCGGCCTGAATAAAAACGGGTTATTTAGGACTGGTGATGATAAAAATGGGCAACTAATTACTAATTTATAGAGTTATAACATCCATTAACCTTTTCAGCCAAATTATATCTACATCTGACCTAAATAACCCGTTTTTATTAAGGCTGGTCAGAGCTGGCACCCAGTCAGAGCTGGCACCCGGTCAGAGCTGGCACCCGGTCAGAGACAAAAACATTGGCCCAAGGTCGTGAGACACAGCCCAAGACTTACGTTGTGCTGTTGGCCATACGGATATCAGCAATGGTGTGCCTGCCCCGATGGTTGGCCCCCGGGACCTTGAAGCGGCCCCACACCTGGTCCACAGCTTCCCGTTGTGTGTCGCTGCCGTCGTAGTCCCACACAAATACCTTCAACTTAGCCCCTCCCTACAACCAATGATAAAATAACAGGGGGCAATTGTATTATGTTGCACATTAATTCTGGCATGCCCAAACTGAATGAAAATGTGTGGTAAAAACCACAATTATGGTTCAAGTGGTGTATTGCAATGGATACCTTTATTGCATAAATTCAGTTGATTCGACACACATTGGAATATTACAGGCATGAAATGTTTTCTAGAAGAATTCAGACTACACTGCCCAATCAGGTTCTGGAATCATATAACATATGGATTACTTGCCTGCCAGGGTGCCACGAAAGGGAAGGCGATGGGGTTGCTGGTGCCACCGATGGATTTGCCAAAGGATGTGACTGAGTTACTGTTGGCTCGGAAATCAGTCAGCATCGTTCCCATCGAACAGTCCTCCATATCGGATGACCTGCACATAAAGGGTGGTTAGTCAAAGCTTTTGTGGGTTCAACCGTTATATCATATGTAAATTGACTACCAACCAACCAGCAGGACCATGGCATGATTAATATTTTGAAAATATTTTAGATAATGGAATGTCCATATCCAAGCCAATTGCTCACCCGTCATATCCGTCGACACACACTTGGAACATGTGGTCACATCCGTTAGTAAAGCAGCGGCTGCCGATGGCGTCGCAGCACTTCCGGTCGGCCGTCAGACCTCGTGAGTTGACAAAGCTGCGTAACTCCACATACAGGCGACCTCCACTTGCCGACGACTGCAACGTTAGTAAGTATCTCAATCACCTATCGGATAACTTGAAGTGGTAATTGGTCTATTAGCGCGTATTTTTAGATGGTCAGTTCTTACTTTCTACATAAAACATTACGTCAAAAGCTAATTAGCGTGTCGAAATTATACAGGTAATATCGATTGACCTGATAATGGATGTGACCTTTTGTGAAATGTCAAACGTTCAAGAAAAAGTTGGTTATTTTTGCTTACTTGACAGTTGGTGCCACTAAACATGTCTGGACAGGTGCAGGAATAGCCGTCCTTTAACTCGTTACAGACACCGCCGTTAGTACAGGGCTGGTCTATGCAGAACTTGTACCTCAACTCACAACGGTCACCATAGAAACCATGACTGCATTCACACCTGGATGTGGCATAACAAGAGAGAAACAGGGGTTAACATGTGCTGAATAAATCCTTATAACATTATAGCACACAAAAAATACACACAGGTAAAGTCTCAGAAGCTGCTCATGACCACATGATAAAGTTGTGAATTTGAATTGCCCTTTAGGCCTTTTTTTTTGTATCAGTGAAGCTTATCACAGTTGCTAAAAGCTATCAGAAAATGCATGCCATTTATCATGATAAGTTCGACTATGAACGAAATCAGATATACAAGGAGTGGAAGTTGATATGGTCACTCACCGGAAGCCCATGTGAAGGTCCACACAGTTGCCCCCGTTCTGACAGGGTGCGGCTGCGCAGTCGTCTACACTGGTCTCACACTGGGCCCCTGTCCAGCCGGGCAGACAGGCGCACTTGTAGGCGTTAACCTGGGGAACCAAGGCCATAGTCAGGATTTAGACATATTTAGAAATTACATCAATTATTCTCCTCTTATCAGCTTAAACCATCGATTTGATGATAACATCAGGAAAGTGACCTCTACTTTCCTCTTATTTTCTTTAGTTTATTGGTGTGCATTATCCCCCTTGCAGAACACACAGGGTGATGCATACTTATTGTTGCTGGTTCTATCAACTTTTGTTAATCCAGAAAATGTGTGTGACCCTCTAACGTATTTGAATTGGTGTGCTAAAACATATGAGGTTTCTTATACATACGTAGGAAAATATAGGGAGTCAGGCAAGGACGGACACTCCCACAGAGTCCATATGACTCTATGGGGATACTGCACTATACCTAATATTGATAAGAACTGATGCTGGCCATTTTGCTGACTCTGTCTGGCAAGGAAGTCATCATCATCATCACCATCATCATCACATAGTTTCACCCACATAGTTTGAAACTGGAGGGACCTTACCTGGTCGACACATTTGTGGTTGCCGCGGCAGGGGTTGCCGATGCAGTCGTCGGTGTTGTGTTCACACCTGCTGCCTGTGAAGCCGAGGGTACAGGTACAGGAGAAGCCGTTCACCTGGTCATTACACGTGCCCCCGTTCAGGCACGTGTTCTCCACACAGTCGTCGATGTTCACCTCACACAGTTTACCTGGTAATGGTGTGGAGAGGTAAAAAGTGTTTTATTGGGTTAAAATAACCCAATTACAAACATGCATAATTTTTTTTAAGCTAGGGCTGTTTCATTTGCGGCGTTGAATGTCATTTTCTATAGAGCTCCCATTATTAAAGTATTTACACCACAGTTGACTGAGAGAACAAAAGAAATGGCCTGACTGTATTTTAATACATCATCTCATTTCCACCTCCCAGGCAGACATTAAATTGTATTGCCAAAATAGTGTCTCAGGGATGCTAAGTGGAAAGGAATAATATGCCTGTTCCTTTCTCTGCTGGAAAGCGATAATTTAAGAGTTCTGCATACCATTTTGTGAGACATTAAAGTATTGCTATCACTCATTAGATTTGTGTAGTGCTATCTAAATGCATTTGTGGAGATAGAACTTTATAACTTTGTGAATGATCATTTCTTACCAGTAAAACCAGCCCGACATAGGCAGGTGAAAGCAGCTATAGCATCAACACAGGTGCCGAAGTTCTGACAGGGTCCATCAGCACATTCATCTACATCCACCTCACAGTAGGTGCCTATAGGTGTACAGGAACAACTCAAGTATAGGCAACAAGGTGTGGGTGAGCAAGCAGGTGAGCATAACATGTGGGTGGTGTATAGTTCAGGTGGTGCTACACTATGTTGGACGATGGGTTAGATTGTTCCTAAAGTACGTAAGGTGAAGGGTTTATGTGAAAATAATGTGTGATGAAATTTCAGTTTTTGCACAGATATGTGGGGTAAAGGCGAAAATGTCAGAGAAAACGTGTAAATGTTAACATAGCGTAACGTAATGGCTCATTTAAGCACCAGGATGAGCGTCGTCCTTGATTAGACACCAGTGGGACGGTCACATTGAACGCTTCAGGCACCGGGGCACTTAGACGAGCCACTACGATAGGAAAAATGGTGGTTCTACTGTGATATTAAGAAAGTGTAAACACAAGTGGTACTGTTGAGGAAGGAGATGTTGAAGATGGTAATGCTCTACCTGTGTATCCTGGCCGGCACTGGCAGTCATAACCACCGGGCCTGTCCACGCACGTGCCGCCAGGGGAGCTGCAGGGGGAACTTCTGCAGTAGTCAATTCTCAAATGGCAGTTCTCTCCGTCCCATCCTGTAGGAAAGAAATGCTAATGAGAATCTGGTGAATCTGCTCTTGTTGGGACTCTTGGAAGACTATCCTAACTCTTCGAGGTCTTTATGTAGTTATTAAGTAATTAAAGCCATGGTCAAATATAATTATTATAGGAATGCCTTAGATCTTGCTTTCACCTAGTTCTTGCTTACCTTCCATAATACTTCTGTTAAATGCTGATGGCCTATACTAGAGGAAGCAGGGATAAAGTAAAGATACAGCAGTCATTGAGGCCCCTCCCCTCTATCATTAAAACAGGGGGCTATGGACACATGTGCCCATAATGGACGTGATATCATTAATACAGGGGGTATTGACACATGGGCCCATAATAATAGACGTGGGAATTGGGATGGTACTCACCTTCATGACATATCTTGGCTCCAGTCTGCAGGTTACAGTCGTAGTGTCCCTCTGCGTCATCACGTGCCACACAGTACCCCGAGCAGTCAGGGCCGTACCAGTTAGGGTTACAGTACACCCGCACCTCAAAGTCCAACCTGGCAAAAATGGACATATTTAAATTTGATTTAAACATCCACTCTCTTTGAGTTTTACCCTCTAAGACCTCTACCCATGGGGACATTTATACCCCCTCCACATAATGTAACTGAACCATATGGGCATGTCGAGGGTTGCATGTCCCCCATCCCAATTCCCACGTCTTTATCATAGAGGGTAAAAGTCCTAGGGGGTAACAGTTGTAGGGGGTAGATGTCCTAGGGGTAGAAGTCCTAGGGGGGTAACAGTTGTAGGGGGTAGATGTCCTAGGGGGTGGATGTTCTAGGGGGTAAAAGTGCTAAGGCAGTAAGGGGTTTAAAAGTCCAGGAGGTAGATATCCAAGGGGGTAAAAGTCCAACGGGTTGATGTCCCGGGGGTAGATGTCCAGGGCTACTTAGGCCAAATATGAAAAAGGGTTGTTTCAGGTCACCCGACCGACCCTATCAAAACAGGGCCGACCCTACGTTTCCTTATGCAATTTTGAAGAAATATCTGCATTTTTACCCTTTTTTGGTCAATTTTAGGGTCTTCCGAGAGGCTGGCTAGTACTTTCCATTTTCGGCCTTATGCTAGAAGCAGGCATAGACCATGCACCTACCGGGTCTTGTTCTGGACCGTGATGCGGGTGGGGGGCGCGTGCCGCGAGTCGGGACCAGCCGGGTAGTAGGAGAAGCGGGTCATCAGGAAGTCAATGTTCTGCGGCTGCTCTCCCAGATCCGTCGTGTCATCATCCCACGACATCATCTTAATCATGGCCTCACCCTGAAACAGTGGTATTGATGGTCTTCAAGGGGCACATAGTGATTTGATGTAGTATGGCGACTATCGTCATAATGCATGATTGCAGCCCTGACGACATCATGCATCATCATGATAAAGGGGAATAATGCGTTTCTCTGTACAATTACATAGAACGACATTTCAGAGTTCAGCACGAATTTTGTCATCTGAATTGAATAGTTACACAGAGTAAATGTGAAAGTCATTGTCGCCAAAACAGGGCAGTGACTGACTTTCAGAAAGTGCCTGTTTCTGAGTGCCTAACTTTCAGGAGGTGCTCGTTTTGGCGACAATGACTCTTAGTTTTTCTTAGTATATGGTCAGACAGAATATTGACATTGACTGACTCAGTCAATGTCAAATTTTATTCTAAATCAATCTTAAATTCATCTGTGACTAGTCTAATACATACATGTGTACACTAAAATTACCTTCCAAGCTGACGTGTAGGAGAATAGGAATGGATTTGCTGTGCCATTGATGGAGGAGCCGAATTGGTAGCTGTTAGTGTTGGTAAGGACACCTGTAACCGCTCTGCCCAGCATACAGTCACTCGGATTGTCATTCCTACACGAAAGTAAATACATGTACATTATATAACACAGGTTATGGCACATTGACATCACTTGTGGGGTACAAGAGACAATAAAAAAATAAAAAATTCATGGTTTTCATATCTGCGTCGAAAAGTGTTCTCAGTAATCGTAAACCTCTAATGTATCCCAGAATAAAGACAGTAAATTACCCAGTACATCAAACAAGCATCATAATAGAATGAAACAATGAAATGATACATCGAAACTGATGCTCCATAACGGTATTTAAACTGTTCTACAATGAGCTGCTTACCCATTGTAGTCATCTGCACAGATGTCGAGGAAGGTGTCACAGGAGTTGCTCGTTGAGCAGGTGCCCCCAGATGCATCGGCATCACAGCACGAGTCTAGCCGCAGCCGGCCCTCTGGGTTCTGGTAGGAGATGAGCTTTACACTCATCGTGTGGGAGCGCCTCTCAATCTGCTCAAACAGAGGGGTTTATCGTAAGACGTCATAGACATGAGCAGCTCAGGTGTTCATTTTCATGTGGATTCATCCTTGTTCCATTGGGATTACAGTAGGAAATCATAATAATTATTATGAATGTCGTATTTTATCTTCGTCTTAGGACTTGCCTGACATCGTTTGTTTAAGTTATTTTAGGTAACCAATATTGGAAGCCCCTGAGTGTCTTCAGAATGCGTTGTCATCATGATAACTGCAAATGTATTGAAATGAGTTTCTCCAATTTGGGTTGAATTTTAAAATGCTAGACACCTTGCTGAGAAATATTATTTATTTACGAGTGTCCACTCGAAACACAATATTGTACATTGGAGCCAAGAGTTCATTTTGGTAATGCATCATGAGAATAATGTGAGTTGTGACCAAGTTGAAACAACAACAGAAAGGGGTAAAATGACATGATTCGATCACTTTCTGTTAAGACCCCTCTATGCCGACAGGCCATGACATGGGGTTCTTTTCCAGGATCAATAATTCACTCTGCAAAGTGTCCCTGGTCTCAGGTGGCACATTGTTTCCAATCTACTCCTTACTTGGTGCCAACCATGGTTGATTGAACTTACCGGCTCAGCGCAGTCAAAGCCTGTCCACTCCGGGCGGCAGACGCAGGCGGAACCACCCGGGATCTCTATACAGGTTCCTCCATTCTGACACAGCATCTGGGCACAGTACACGATGCCCTCCTCACAGCGAGGTCCTACAAGCAGTAACAACATGCACTAGTGGACATACTCTCCTGGGAATGTGGACAAGAATATCTTTCCAATCTTAAAAGAGGTAATCTTAAAAATGTTTCCCTCCGCATTTAAAGATGATTTTAAGATGATAACATTTATCTTAGATTGTCCGAGCATGACAATCTTAAATTGAAGATTCTAAATACCAGATGGCACCACTGTGTTATACCTGGCGCAGTTGTCCCTAGTTGTGTTTGATATCAGTTTTGAAGAACAAAGAAAAAAAGAAAGAAAGAAAAGGGGTTTGAGGGCAGAGCCCCCATTAAGAGACGAATGTACTACCAACAATAAATAAGGGTCAAAAAAGAAAGAAAAAAGTGGTAAGCATAAGTGGCGCCATCTAGAGCGTGTTTTCCCAGGCAATAAAAGTGAGCAACGTTTTTAAGATAATCGACTTTAAGATTATTGCTTTTAAGATTGGAAAATTTTTCTTGTCCACGTTCCGAGGAGAGTCTGTCCCGATGAGCTAACAACATATAGTATCTGGGCACAGTACACATTATTCTCACACTGAGGTCCTACAAGCAGTAACATCATTTAGTATCTGGGCACAGTACACAATGTTCTCATACTGAGGTCCTACAAGCAGTAACAACATATAGCATCTGGGCACAGTACAGGGACGTGGACAAGAAAATAAGTGCCATAAGTGGCGCCATCTAGAGCGGGTTTACCGAGGCCATAAAAGTGAGCAATATTTTTAAGATAATCGACTTTAAGATTATTGCTTTTAAGATTGGAAAGATTTTCTTGTCCACATTCGCAGAAGAGTCTGTCCTGATGAGCTAACAACATGTAACTCTGGGCACACCGAGGTCCTACAAGCAGTAACAACATGTAGCATCTGGGCATAGTACACAATGTTCTCATACTGAGGTCCTACAAGCAGTAACAACATGTAGCATCTGGGCACAGTACACAATGTTCTCATACTGAGGTCCTACAAGCAGTAACAACATGTAGCATCTGGGCTAAGATGGCTCGTGTGTCTTTCAAATGATTAATGGTAAGCCTACTGATCATCATTAATTGGACCACATGCACTAGTTATCTTTTTAAATGTTATATTTAGGAAATTTTGTCTTTTCAATCTTCCACTGCCTGGAATTTGTATATACTAGATATCGGTAAGATAAAGCGGACCAATAGAGTGGAGAGTGGAACAAGGCCCAGGTGAATATACCTGGGAGTTGGACCATGCCAGGCATACTGCCAGATTGCAGTATATCCACATGATATGCCCATCCCCAAAATCATGTTTTGGAGATTATTTTTTGTTCATGCAAATTTTAGTGGAAAACATAATATTGATGGACAAATATAGGCATATTTGAAAAAAATAAAATTGAAGCTTAGAGTGCTGCAAATGCAATGGGATAGAGGAACAGACATCTATACAACTTGCATAGATTAATTATCTTTTTCTTATTCTTTAAATGTGAATTCAGTTTGGCGATAGCCTATATATCCCTACCTATTTAGCCTTCAGCAAAAATAAAAATTCATGGCTTGGTAATGAGAAACAAGGATATTATTTGGAGTAGGCTAACATATATAACTTATCATAAGTG
Organism: Harmothoe impar; assembly: GCA_947462335.1. Lineage (NCBI taxonomy): Eukaryota > Metazoa > Annelida > Polychaeta > Phyllodocida > Polynoidae > Harmothoe > Harmothoe impar. Next base: position 55,116,549 of record OX381715.1, read on the forward strand.
TAAATACTTATGATACAGATTCATTGCCATTCTGGCTCCTCATGTAGTATCCACAAATTCAGGTCAAGGGAAAAGCGACCTTCGTGCGGGATTTTTAGTAATAGCTTTGGCCACCAAGGGGCTTTATATATCCAAAAAGGTTCAAAATATAACAAAAATCGATCTACTCTAATCTTTGATGTAGAATACAATGGACTACTTTGGAAAATTCCATCTTTGGTAAAAAAAACTTCCTTATTTGGAATGTAAAAAAGAACAATTGGGGCCTACATGGGTGTTGTTGCACATGTTGGTTGTCATAGAAACATAATTTTCATTCTAAATTGAAAATTAAAAAAAAATCAATTGAAAGAACGCCCCACAAGGATTTCTATTCTGAAAACAGAATGTAAATACCATTTTAAGATCAAAAGCTGTAACCAAATGTTTGAAAAAGTTAGGATATTTGGTATTTAGCATAATTAGGATAATGAGATAGAGATATCTCTAAAATAAAGTAAGATAGAGCTTATTGGCATTTGGGATTGGACAGTGACCACACGTGTTCAAGGAGGCATTTCTCAAAAACTAGAAGTGGTACCTGCTATTGAAATATATCACTGGAAAGCTGATGACCTCAATTTTATAATCGACTTTTACCTTGGAGGGCCCTTTTCCCTCAAGAGTACATAGCTACATACTTCTCTCCAATACAAAGTATCCGTTATGTTGATAACCTACCTGAGAAGCCAGGTGCACAGATACACTGGTAGCCACCGATAAAGTCCATGCAGGTGGCCCCGTTACGACAGGGGTTACTGGCACACTCATTAACCTCCTCTCGACAAGACGGCCCTGTGAACCCAGCCGGGCACTGCCCAGCCGCTGTCTGAAATAACAATGACAGATACACTAGGTAATGCTTATCTGCACTCATCGATAGAAAGGAGATGATTTTCAGTTTAGCAACAATGACCTTAAAGTATATCAGGAAATATTTCCTTAATGTAGGTCTAAATCTTTAATCTAGATGGCAAAGGTTGTGATCCCACCTTTGTTGGCAAGATAGTATTAACAAATCATTCTTCTTCTTTGATATCGATATCTCCCCCCCCCCTCTCTGCTATGAGGACGAGCAAGCCGGCCAAGAAAACCGATGTGGGGCAGGTTTATTCAAAGCTCAGCCAAAATTAGAAGTGGAGGGGTGTCATGAAACGTCTAGCCAAGTCTGATTTCGCACTGTTTGATATAGATATAGGAGACCTCTATCGTAAGGATAGTTTGTCTGAGAAGCTGCCAAGTGGGACCGAGACATCCCCACCCTGTGTGACAGTGCACTGATCCCGGAATCAGTCACTAATAGGCCCCAGCCTCCCTTTGAAGCCCCCTCCCCCATGACGTCATAATAACGGTCTGATTAGTTTTAATTTAACTGAAAACGAGGCCAGGAATGCTGTGTGGCGTCTGGAGGTCGTCACGCAGACAGGGGTAGGTGTAATTACACCGTCTGAAACTACAGACAGCCCTATCTAATCCACTATAAGTGACCAGTCATTTATTACTCACTGGGTTGACTTTCGCATTTTGTAGTTGATAATCTCACACTTACAGCCTATCGTTTTCTGACCCCCCCCCCCCCACCAATTCTTTTTTAACTGTTTATTTATCTTGATATCAATAGGTTATGCTTCTCAGTGTGCCTACATAAGACAATACCAGCCTTTATGGTATGACATACTATAAGGTTTTTGATAAATCATGATCAAATAATACTTTGGTACTTTATGGTATAATTATGTTAGGAAGTTACCCCTTTTGTTTAAAAAAAGAAGGTTTACCATACTTGTTAGTCTGTCTAGGGTAGGCATACTCAGATGAGGATGAATAAAAAACTCTAGTTAAATTTATCATGAAAAATTATGTAAAATAGAAAAAAAGTGATATTTAACATATGGCTATATGTGGCAGGCATCCTGTTTGCGATAGAGAATAGGTACAAATGCACACATGCTAAAACCATGTATTCTTAAGTACTGTAGGGGGTATGTGGGTACACTCTTGGTCGTTCGGGGGGTGTCTGGCAAATGATATGAAAGTTCTATATTTTACAGATTTGCCATAATCAACCTTAATAATATTGTTTACAACAGAACAGGGAAAGCATGTGATCTGGTTCTGATGTTTAGCTCATCAACACACTTCTTAATACTGGTTCTTTAAAAGACGAGGCTATTGCTGGGACTCCACTACCCGATCTTGCTGTCAGGTTGGAGCCATTTTCACAAATCGGCTGCCTTTATATACATATTAACAAGCCCTAACATAAATTACACCGTCTGAAACTACAGACTAAATTACATGACCATAGGTGAAGACAGCTATCTATTGTAATGCTAAGCTATCTAAATGCAATTGTTTTTTGTAGGTTGGGATCTAATCCTGCCTCTGCTAATTTCTAATTTTGAGCCCCCCTGTCAGACTCTTATTCCACAAAACGGCCCTTATCCCCCAAAAGAGTATCGTTTTGGGACATAAGGGCTGAGGTCAGGCCCTTATCCCACAAAAGTGGCCTTAAAGCACAAAAGTCCTTATCCCACATAAGAAATGCCCTTATCCCACAAAAGCCCTTATCCCCCAAAACCCATATATACTGCCTTTATCTCCCAAAACCTATAATCAAATGTCAGCTTGCCCTTATCTCCCAAACTTGTATACTGGTCTCATTTTTCAAATATTGACTGTTGCTTATCTCTCAAAAGCTATATAACTTAGGTATTATATGCCAAACAACCTAATACAAACATATATAGCAACTTGCACTAATCTCCCGGGGACTATGTCGCATGTGCTAATCGACTGATCTCTACAAAGCTATGTATGTAGTCTTATATACCTTATGCTTCCATTAGATAATATTGCCCTACAGCATCAACTTGCTCAACTTGCCCTTTATCCCAAAACCCATATATATGTGTGACATGTACCAGGAAAAGGAACCTGTATAGTGCACCCTACACTAAAGTCATTTTTCGCAAATTGTATCACATATATGTCATGATATCCATACTGCCACCATCTATCAACCTATCCCTAAGTTCAACTTCCGATTGTCTCCACAAACTCATAATATTCTTATCTTGAATACCAAAATTTCGATGAAATATCAACTTGCCCTTATCTCTGAAGAACCTATTTAGTAGTCTAGATTCACATACATGTATACACATTTCGGGAGATAAGGGCAACTTAATCTTGATGCTCTTTTTAAGGACAGGTTTGCGGGTGAGACCAGTATATATATAAAGGTTTTGGGCCTGGGGGGGGGGGGGCACTTAGTATATTTTGCATACACATGTGTCCGGCTGGCAAGGGTACTTTTTCAATCAAATTTCCCTAAGCAATTAAGGGTCCACCTTTGAGAAGAATTTCCCGAAGCAAGGGTCTGCTTTTGCAAAATTTCCCTAAACTAGGGTCAATTTTCACCAAATTTCCTCTGAATCTATATCATTTTAACCAAAAGCTCCGCTCATTTTCATAATACCCCTATAAAAAGGTCCATTGGTACAAAAATCTCCCTAAGCAAGGGTTCATTTGCTCCCAAATTTCTATAAGCAGAAAATCATTTTTGCCAAAATCTCCGTAGAAACTGAAAAGAGGTCAGTTTTCTCCCAAAATCTCCGTAAGCAAGGGTCAAGGGTTGTCAGGGGTTCAGACGGACACCCCTGTCAAAAAAAGATTGAGCCCCCCCCCCCACGGGTTTTGGGAGATAAGGGCAACTTAAACTTGATGCTCTTTTTGAATATGTTCTGGGGGATAAGGGCAGGTATAGGGTGATGACAGCAGTATAATATATGGTTTTGTGGGATAAGGACTTTTGTGGGATAAGGGCATTCCTTATGTGGGATAAGGGGTTTTGTGCCTTAAGGCCACTTTTGTGGAATAAGGGTTCAGTCTTTATGTCCCAAAACGATACTCTTTTGGGGGATAAGGGCCATTTTGTTGGATAAGGGCCTGACCCCCCCCCCCCCCCATAAAAAAAACAAGATGCATTCTCGGTAGCATCTTTTTGTGTTACGAGTGATTAAATGGACCCTACTTAATTGTGACCCTCCCAGCATGGAAGCTTTTAAAGTTCTGTCCTCTCCCCTCACTGAGAACCTGTTGAGACATATTAAAAGATATCCCACCTACATATACAAAGCCCCGCTAGCAAGCAATAAACGACCCGTGCATAATCCGTAACTAGTCCCATCGAATCATGCTGAGGCTACATTATCGAGACAGTGAACAAGAAATTTTCTCAAGATGTCTTTACTTATAACCAGACACCATTGAATGCATGGCCTCCAAAGAGTTTATGAAATGGTCCCGTTTATACAATAATCAGATAACATGCAGCTCAGGTACGACCTTTGTTGTTTGAATAATTTAATTCATCAGGAAATACATGCCAATAAAACTGAATTCCAAATTCTAAAAAGTTTTTTGAGGGGTGGTGGATTTTTTTTCTCTCTTTATTTTTAGTTACTTTATTATTATTTATTTTTGGGGGGGGGGGCGGGGGCAAACAATGTCAACGCCACTTAGGGGAGGGAGAGGTAAAGAATGTTCACCTGTTTCAGCAAAAAGGCCTCTTGGTTACTAAGCTTCAAATCTATTTCAACATTTTAATCAAAATGATCCATCATGTCCCTACTAGGGAAACTAATCATACTTTACCTACTTAAGGTTGGTCGCTACTCTTAACTCAAGGTCCAAATGCTCTAAATTCGTAAACATATCAGAATGGGCTAATTTTGCATTGTCAGATACATACATATATATACGTTCCCTGAGCTGTATTAAAAGAATTGAACATTTCGACCAAAGTTGTGCACTTTGTAATACATTGAATAGAGGATATATTGGTAAATGGTAATATTTCCTATTTCAAACTTGAGCTAGTACATTGAAATTATCTATCAATGAATCATCCTAACAATGCTATAGATGTTATGGTGTTGCTTAGAATAACCAAGGGTACAAACCATGACCATTTAACACATCAACATTTGCCATTTTGCCTATTATTTTGAGCTTTAAAAGTGAAATTTAGACCGTGTTTGCCTTATTTCTTAATTTCAAAGGCCCTAAACCCTAAAATCATGCACTTTACCACCTATCAAAATTACTTTTTTATGTAAGAAAATGGTCTGAATTTTATTTTGATAAAGTTAAAAAAATAATTTCTCAGTGATATTTAGATGTTGCTGAAAAATTATGCATTAAATATAAATAATCATCCTCAAATTATCACGTTTTTTCCCATGAAAAGATGCATTTTGGAACATAATTTCATTTTCCCTATTAAACTTTAAAGGATATAACCTAGGATTATTCATGTGCAATACAACATTAATATGGTCATTGGTTTATTAAGAAGAAATCATGAAAATTTTCCATTTTTTTGGGCATTTGTTTGGCAAAAATAGAGAATACTTATTATTTTCAAAAATTTGTAATAAAAAAGAGTAGCTTGGACCACACCTTTTCTTTTTATATTTTACCTTTCTTAATGATATAAACTACCCTTGTAGGGGAGGGGGAGATTTCATGGATACAAAGTTAAGAGTAGCAACCAACCTTTAGTACAGTGGCCCAAGAGGGTCAAAATGTAATTCGAAAAACAAAAAGTGATTTGCAAAAATATTTCAACTTTCAAAGAAAAAGTAATAGTTCAAATACAAAATGAAATGTTAAAAGTGATTTTTATTTCAGGAATGGGTGCTGTCAGTCTGTCATTTCAAAAGGAATAGCTTGTGACAGGTATCTTTTAGCATTGGGCACATTTTCCTCTGCTTCCCTTATTAATAGAGAGCCAGAGATATAGGGGTGTATTCCATTCATTGGGTTCTGACTGTGCCACAATGAATGGAACATTCCAATCTAGGACACTGATTATAACCGGTCTGTGCTCATTTATTGATTTCCTAACATGCATAATCAATGTGATGAAAAGAACAACTCTATGAAGCAACAATAAGTCTAGGGGACAAGATGGCTGCCATGTGAGGGTGATCAGATAGCTGTTGTCACCCTAGCCCCTGCCTGCTCCAACCGCACAGCATTTTTGTGGCATGATATATGGCAAGCCAATTTAGAAATTTAAAACGACAGAAAATAAATACATTACATTTAGCCTCCTTGCATGTTGATTTTTAATGATGGCCATGTTGCATATCATGTTGCTTAATAATGGCATGTCTCATGTTGGTTTTTAAGAATTCCCATGTCCACTGTCACTAGATTTTCAAGGGCCCATGTTGAATGTCACTAGGCCTCATTTTGATTCTAGGAAATAGCCATGTCAGTGTCTCAAATTCGGTAGTCCACACCCATAATTCACGTGAGGTTTGTTTGCATTTTGTGAGTCCTAGAATCTGAAGAAATCTCCTTCTCTAACTTACCCTATATGAGTAGGTCTATGGTTATACACAATGGTAATTTGTGGGTGGTGTTAAAATGGTGCCATTATTTGGTTGTGACTAAGAATGTGTGTGACCCTTCTTGGGGACGTGAAGGAATATGCTCCTTTGTACCAAAAAAACGAGAGCCAGAAACATGTTTTACACCTCCAGGCGAGATTTCACCACCTCCCTAGTTGGACAAAACGGCTAGTCATACCTGGCATTTAACTCCTCCAGTACAGGACCACGCACCTGGTCTTATGTAATGTTACAGAAATGGCCCTAATATGGTCGGGGAAGTCCATGCGCCCTATCTAGGTCACACAGCGGACACATATGTTGTAGTGCATCCAACATAAAATAAGGGTCTGTAGACTTGCAGTGGTCACCCATTAGCTATGCATTTTATATTCAAATATTATCTGATTATATTCAACAAGAAATACACTTTTAATATACATTTGAACATAATACATGGTGTATTTATCCAAATCAGCATTGGGACAATGGTTTTCCAGATGGGAGGCATGCAAATGATTGTCATGCTCCCGACATGGGTACACTTTTCCAATGTGAAATTAGCTGCCAAATCATTAAGTTTGTATACTACTCTTTGATCAGCATCAGTACTCACAAGGAAATCGTGCGGCAACCATAATAATATTGGTATCCCATTTTTAAACATCCCATCCCTTTACCATTGTGGTTGGAATTGGCCTTCTATATATCTTGAAATATACCTTGAATTACACTATGACTATTTCCCATGCAGAGCAACCTTTCTGCAATAGTATATACCGGATTTTAAGAACAGGGGGGGGGGGGTGGTTTTTGGACTCTGAAGTCGCCACTGTCATTTTAATTCGATCATTAAGATATCATGTATGTAGTTTTTTGGGTACTGTTCTAATCTAATGATGGGTGGCATTAGCGGTGAGCGTGATGCTTTCAATGAAAATAATATATCAAAAGTCTGGTACAAAATGCTATGCACCTGTACATGTGTCAGCAATAAATTGACCTGGGCAAGTTTATGTTTGAGGATCAGCAACCCACTCCCCCACCCCGCCCCACCAACCACTAACACAACCTGTCTGGGGTAACTACAGCTATCTGATCACCCTCACATGGCAGCCATCTTGTCCCCTAGGTTTATTGTTGCTTCATAGAGTTGTTCTTTTTATCACATTGATTATGCATGTTAGGAAATCAATAAGTATAATACAGACCAGTTACAGGCAGTGTCTTAGATTGGAATGTTCCATTCATTGTGACATGGTCAGAACCCAATGAACGCAATACACCCCTATATCTCTGACTATTCAGTAATAAGGGAAGCAGAGGAAACTGTGCCCAATGCTAAAAGATACCTGTCACAAGCTATTCTTTTTGAGATGACAGACTGTCAGCACCCATTTCTGAAATAAAAATCACTTTTGACATTTCATTTTCATTTGAACTGTAACTTTTCGTTTAAAAGTTGTAATATTTTTGCAAATCACTTTTTGTTTTTCAAAATACATTTTGACCCTCTTGGGCCACCGTACTAAAGGTCATCTTAAATAATTTCACTTAGTCATAACCAGTAACCACAGCAATGTGAAGCATTACAAAGGGAACACTCAAATATCATTGCTTATCTAAGAAATCATTTCCTGGTTCTGTGTCATGGCATTCTGCGTGAAAGAAATAATGTTTGCTTGAAATTTTGATTTGATTTATAATTATCTCAAGGCAACATTGATTAAAAGCATCAGTAAAGGAGTCAACCTTCTTCTTAATCTTTCTCCGAGAATCCATTATGGTTACCTTGGATATGTTTAAGCAATCTATCCACTTTTATATTCCGACCTAGGGTAGATTCACCTGCAGTCGGACACCTTTAGACGGCCCTTGATTGCAAGGTTGAAATACTCTCCTCTGGCCCTTAATATAGGACTGAGGTTATGAAGCACTGTGGTATATATGGCACTAGCGCATTAGGCTATGGGGCTGCCATCTTGGCTCAGAGCAATGCATTGTGGTTAGGCCCCTGACTCCAGAGCAGTGCATCATGGGAGAATTTCTCATCAGCCCCTTTGTTCAAGGTGTGAGGAGAGGGGATTAGCCTGATAAGGAGATGGAGTTTAGCCCCCGACTACCTCAGGTACCAGGATGTGCTAGTCCCGTATAGTCTCCACTCGCCCTGCGATAGTTATAGACTATTCCCTAATTCGCACTCCTTGGGCGCCAATCGTTCATCATCGCCAGCACCCGTGAGTGCCCGGGTGTCTCCCCCCCCTCCCCCACCAATCAAACTGGGGTCATCTCCAGAACGTGAGTCAGGGGGCTAGGATGGTGCGTTAGAGAGCTAGACTATCCAGCAATGTTACAGGCACAAAGCCGCCTACAGCAGAGGTCATAATCTCTAGGGTTGTGTTTTGGGTTGTCATGTCGCAGGGCCTCCTAACCCTATCATGATTGCCTCCTTATCCCTAGGTGTGTGACTCCGAACATGTCAGAAATCAATATCTAAATAAACTAACAATAATATGAAGTCTGTGCAAGCCACTACACACATCAGGAGCCAGACAACATCTATGATAAATATCCGTGGATAAAGAATGTGCAATTGGCGGACCTAGCAATAGGATAGGTATCCTTTGTGTCCATGTATTGGGTCTGTGTAGCATTCCCTTTTGTCAAATGACTGGCAGATAAACATTGAGAAGCTGCATATGGCGTATGCATCAAAGATACTATAGCTTACACAACTTCATAGGACTAAATAGTAATAGGCTGTATAAAGAGCATAATCCTAAGCAAGAGGATGTCTGCATCCACAGCAGATAACGGTTAGAATCATGTTCAGAATGATGTGTTAACTGTAGTTAAATCTTAGTGAATAATATTATGTATCCACATTCAAATTGAATATATAGCGAAAGTGGCATGGACTTGAATTTACAGAAAATAATGTACTTAGAATAGTTCATGCAAGTTTAAGTATCAGCTCCCTGTAGCTCCCTGATAGAATCTAGAAGATATTACCATGCATAATGTAACTGTAGCCTTACCTGCACAAGCAGTATCCATAGTAGGCATATAGTCAAGGCATGGTGTCCTAAAGTCCACCCCATATTGAAGGTAATACTGGTAACACTTGGAGATGGAAGCCCCTAGGTAGTGTATATACAAGCTATGCAGTGGTGCTCAGCGTGAGTTGCTCGGTTAGCGGCAACACATGGTGGTTGCTGCAGGACTCCGGGTAGGGGGTATCCTGAGCTGCTCCCGTCCAAGACAAGAGTCCTGGGGCGGCACACCACCTTATATACTCTCATTTGGTTTAATTGGAAGTGTTTAGTTTACATAATGACATACTGCTGGTTTAGATGTTGGGGATGGCCCTGCCCACGCCAAGGCACGTGTGGCCTAGATTGTGACGTCATATTCTGGTCTGGACCGTTCCTGGGATAGTGCCCAGTAGGGATTATGAATATCTATAATAATTTATAAAGGCCATCCAAAATAAAATTGTTTCTCATCACCACGCCATGAAAAATATGACGAGGGCAGCGAACTAAATTCAAATTTGAGTATCAAGACATTATGGATCAGTGAACCCAGCTAACAAAAAAAACGTTATTTTACGTCAAAATAACATTTTAAATTTTACATAACGTTATGTCATATTAAAGAGCCTTAGAAAAACGTTGACATATAACGTTATATAACGTTATAAAATGGTGTTTAACGTTATTTGTTTACACAGTGAATATGTTTGTTTTCTCTAGCTTATTGCATTCGTGACACTGTACGGAAAGGTGCCCATATCTTTCCATTATTGATCTTTTTTTCATGGAAAATTGCAAAATAAATCCTCAAGATGACGATTTTTGAGAAACCAGTTCATTTGTTTGAGTGGCCTTACAGTAAAGAAACATTTACTTTATTTTGGAAATGTACATCAAGTACTAGTTTCTAGTGAGTGATCGTGGATTTCAAGTATGAATAATAGATTTCATAAAGAGTGTCTTATGTTCAATATGTGAGGAAAATGGGTAGAACTGTTTTTGTCAACTTAATTTTGTGAATGGTTTCTTTCAATCAACGGCAACAAGGGCTGTTCATGTAAATGTGCTGCTACGTTTCAATGTAGATAAAACTTCCTGAACTAGGACAAAAAGTGTAGAGCTATATGTTTCGGGGTAGGAGATTGACCCAGCAACACACCGTTATATCATTATGCCAAAGCCTCCCATAGAAAACCCTGAATATTTTCTTTTCTTTCCTTAGCATTGTCATCCTTTCTCTTGTTGATGTTTCCAGTTCCCAGTGTTATACTTTTGATAATTATGTACCATTTTTTCAACCTTCCTCATTATCTTCCACTCTCATTGCGTATAATGATACAATTAACAATATTATGTATACAGCTTCATTCTTATAAACTCCTCTCTATCTGAATATATTGTACTCATTTCCTCCATGCTGTTACCCCCCTCCCCCTTGCCTCATCTATCCCCCCCACCCATCTCTCTGTCCCTCTCTGTGCCCATACGCACAAGGCGGACAATTACCGGGTGCATCTCTCAGATGTACAGTGACACTGGGGCTAATTAGCAGGGCTTCATTACAGTATGATCACCTCCTGCTCCAATTAAACCTTTAATACCCGCATAGTGCTTTACTGCGCTGTGTCTTTTGTCGTCATGGTCTATGAATGCAGCCCTGGCATATCAACTCATCAGTGCTGCATGAATGCATCATGCCAACCCTTTGGGAGTGTATCAACCCCGAAGGGTCGGCATGATGCTTGGATGCAGCACTGGCGAGTTATTCACCAGCGATGCATTCATGTATTATAACGCTAACGGGCATCATGCATTAAAGCAATATATGCTGTCCTTAAAGGGTTAATCCCCTCACCACATCTACCACATCCTGGAGGCAGGCAGCGTCCCCAGCAGGTCACGTGATCGTCACTCTCCATAGCCATAACTCCCACCACTGAGTAGGTCAGTATTAGGCCGTCCTCATTGATCATGTGTGCCAAGACAATATTAATATTGATTTGTTTTAATGTTTTATTTTATTTGTTATGGTTTGTAACCCCTATGTTGATGTAGGTAGTCGCTGGTAAAAGAAAAGAATCACATTTGAGTACACTGTCGTTCAAACAATACAGGGAATGCTGTGTCAAAAGTGTCAAAAATACATAAAAGGCAGAACTATCTTCTGCAGAGGTCGAAATGGCAATTGCAGGTAACTACAGGGCGTTCCTCGTCTAACTGGTGGTTGCAACCTTTCTTTGCCTGGATTAGACGTGCACTTGTGACAAATTTTTTAGCCATTGCTCATAAGAGATCACACCATAAGCGTCGCTACCCACTTATGACCCGGAAAATGTGAGTCATAAGTGAGTCATAAGTCACAACCCAGTCAGTATTGGTCCCTGGCGCACATATGTGTTTTACTTGGGCCAGCTGGGCTTACCCATATCTGGGTTATGTTCCTTCTTGTCCAGGGGTTAGTAAATATTTCGAAACATACTGACATCTAATTTCCCTCCAGAAATTACCATTTATTGTACATTTTTATAGTGTGTCCTAATTCTGGACTAGGGCTGGGCACTTTGAGTGTGGGCTGACCCATCTGGGTTCCTACTGGTAGCCCTGGACAAAAAGGACCAAAACCCAGGGTGGGCAAATCAGCTTGCCCAGGTAAAAACAAATATGGGCCCCGCTAAGCAATGTTGACTGGGAAGTGGCTAATCAAGATTTCTTGTCCACTTTGTTAGTGGTGAACCTTTATATCACAGGTAATTTTGGTCTCTTCCATCTACTACCACTTTAATCAAGACATTTCAGTGGTAATTTATGACAAATTACCATTGGTTGTTTTAGTTATGGATGTGTTCTAGTTGCAATGAGAGGGGTAGCAGGTAATGGGAAAACCCTAATTCAGATCAGCTGGTAATTGATCAAATTCAATGATAAACCTGTAAATATGGAACCTTTAACTATGACCAACCACCATCCACCAACCTCACTTAGGTGTGGGTCACAAGTCATAAATCACAACTTTTAACTTTCCCACTCAGAAAAGTTAATTACAGTAAAACTTGGTTACAACAAACTTCCTTACAGCGAATTTTGGTTACAACAAACAGATTTGCTTGGTCCCGCTTTTTACCCATACATTTCTATAGTAAAGCAACTTGGTTATAACGAAGTACTGTTGGTGAAAACTTGGTTATAACAAACAAATTTCTCGCATACATTCTGATTTATTTCAGTGAAATTAAAGGGTTAGACCTCTAGGAGTAGAGCATGTAGTTCATAACTCTGCTGCTAAACTGTACTACTCAAATTCCAGATCGATTTTTACTTCACAAGTTTTACACCAGAGGGCAAAAGTATGTGACCCAGGTGATTTTACCCCAATCCTGGTGACCCTTCAGATGTGGCTGTGAACAAGTCCCCATGCACACCAAAGGCCTGCTAGTAGACTGAGTGTGCTAACAGCCTTCAGACATACACTGTAAAAAGTGTTTCTAATTTAAACACATAAATTTATCCAAAAACATTAAAGTTTAACACTTTCACTGAGTCTCAGCATCTAAACACTTTCTTCTGTCAGCAGGTACAGGGATATTGCCGCTGGTGATGGATGGGCCTACAAAAGTGAAACAATAGTGGGCAAGGCCAGTTTGACTGGCTCACTGGAATATTCTGGACAGCACTATCTACTCATTATTGTGGACATTACCTAAATTACCATGGATGTTAAATAACATTATAGGTACTGTATTTGACTAAGAAGAGGCTGTATATGGGCAAGAGCCTGTAGAAGGAGTAGGAGAATAATACCAGTGGGCTAGCCAAACTGCCATCACACACCATTTTTCACTGGTGCAGCTCACCCATCACTGGCGGCTATATTCCTGCACATGTTTACAGAAAAAAGATTAGATTTTGCCATAAATATGTTTGGGTGAAAGTGTTTAAAGTTCATACACATGTTTTACAGTGTATGGGTGAAGGGTGCAGTGAGCAGTGGGACCAGGTGATCATGCTGTCCTGGCCAGGTGACTTCAGTAAGGGGACCATGTATCAGGCTTTGCTTGGAATTAAATAGTCTATATAAGAATGATAAAACTAGCACCCTCTTAGATTTGATGATTACATATTGACTTCTAGGTATACACATTGTGCAATGATATCATTGTGTATAGATGTTCTTTTTTTACCCAAAATAATAGCATGTGGCCTATTCAAGGGGGAGTATACCGTTTTCTGTGGGCACACTGGTGGCAGTCAGTACACTGGTGGGTATCACTAGTACTCAATACTATACCACTCTCAGAGTGCAACTGCTGGTCACACCAGTGCAACTTGTCTAGACCAGAGGACTGCTGGAAAGGAACAACAAGCAAACTGTTTGTTGGTTGCCTGAGCCTTTATACATGGGGTACTGGTGCTGGGGAATACAGGCTCACAGGGCTAGGATATACCTGCATGTGGTGGATTCTGTTTGGGGGATTCTAAATATAACTGGAGTGTTATATAAACTCAACAACCCTGCCAGAGAATTTTACGATTTAGGTTGAGTTTGCTGGCCCTTTAATGTAATTTACTACAGAAGCCTAGAAAAAATGTTTTACAATTCCCTTTTAATCCCTCCAGCCGCTCAGGAAGCCCTGGGGGCGGGGGGAGTCACCTTTGAACATGCCCTGGGCACCCCTACCTCCCCCAGCCGCTCAGGAAGCCCTAGGGGCGGGGGAGTCGCCTTTGAACATACCCTGGGCTCCCCTGCCCCCACCAGCCGCTCAGGAAGCCCTTGGGGCGGGGTAGTCGCCTTTGAACATGCTTTAGATCCCCCCCCCCCACCACCCCTAAATCCCTTCTCTAGTCGGCCCTATATGTGGGAGGAATCAAAGGGAGACGTCCCCTTACCTCTCAACCCGGCCCTACTTTCTCTATACCCGGCCCTACTTCCTCTGTACCCGGCCCTACACTGTAAAAAAAATGTCGTCAAAATGACGGTGAATCACCGGCAACTTTTGGGACATAACTTTAACTGTTTTTTTAACGGTGACGGTCACCGTCAATTTGACATAGAATCACTGTTAATTTGACGTAGAATCACCGTCAATTTGACGTTGAATCACCGTTAATTTGACGTTGAATCACCATCAATAGAATAAGAGTATTCAAATATACAGAGACTCAGCGTTATTGCTAGTGCTATTACAGACTTTAAGAATATTCTACAAGCCTCACAGGGAGTCTGATTATGGTGACTTTGGTTTTTGTAGTATACATCTAAAAACTTACAGATAAGCCATACTTTGCCTTTGTCCTGATCGTATATGCCACATTGATGATCTGACTTGCATACTAGCCGTGGCCTATATATGAGGTTTTACTCGATAGGATTGATACAAGGCAGAGTTTCCAGAGGTGGGGATATATGCATAGTATGTTACCACAATATAGGTGCATAGATCCATACAGCTACTTTCCTCTGGATATTATCAAGTGATCATGGTATTTTGTTAAAACGTATCACAAGATTGAATTGTTAGATTGTCAAACATATAGATTAATTGAAAATTACCATTATTTCAACATATATACTCCACTTCAAGGGCTCACACTCTCCAGAAAAGTCTTCTTACAAACCAAGCCACCTATCTATGAAAGGGCCCACTATATGTGGCTCCCTCTGGGATTTGACATTAGAAGATGAATTTACGTTGAATCATTGTAATCCAAACCAGGTTAGCATTTAACAAGGATCCACTGTGAAATGGCTGATATATACGATGCTTCATTGTATTCCAAATAACGGTGAATCAGCGTTAAATTTAACAAAGCGAATCTGTAAAAAGTACATCTATTTTTTAAAGTGTACTTGCTCTGTACCCGGCCCTACTTCCTCTATACCCGGCCCTACTTCCTCTGTACCCGGCCCTACTTCCTCTGTACACAGCCATACTGCCTCTGTACCTGGCCCTACTTCCTCTGTACCCGGCCCTACTTCCTCTGTACCCGGCCCTACTTCCTCTGTACCCGGCCCTACTTCCTCTGTACCCGGCCCTACTTCCTCTGTACCCGGCCATACTGCCTCTGTACCTGGCCATCCTGCCTCTGTAGAATAGACAAATATAATTCGTCATAAATTACACATATGGGGGAGGGGGGAGGTTAGGCAGATTTAATATCCCTAAAAAGTGCTTAAACTGCTGGACTTGGTTATAACGAAATTTGGTTATAACGAACTTTTTACCTGGTCCCAAGGGATTCGTTATAACCAAGTTTTACTGTATTTGTATGATAATTATCAAATTATTTTAGTTTAAATATTTCCCTCCTATGGTTCTGGTATCAGGGAATGATGGGAAATGATTGTCGATTTTATTCAGATGATTCCTCTCAAACATTATTCAGTTTTGAAAAGTTATTTCACCCTTGAGATGCGCTCATAACTTTTGGTGCTTTTGGGGGTCATAAGGGCTTATGACTTAGGAACGGGGTTTGCAAAGTCACAGAAATTGAAGAACGGGCTTTTGGGTCATAAAGAATCACAAAGAAATCATATCTGATGAGGAACCCCCTAAAGGTGTGACCATATCAGATAATAATCATAAGGGATATTTACCGTCATACCAAACCATATAGTTATCAAAATAACTATGTTGTCTGTAATATGACTTAAAAAAGCAGATTTTTCTTCAGCCTGGAAAGAAGTTTCCCAAAATTGATTGTGCTTTAAACTTTTAAGGACGGCATAGTGCCTTAATGCATCATGCCCTTGGTCGTCATGTTGCATGAATGCAGCCCCAGTGAGTAACTTGCTAGGGCTGCATGCAAGCATCATGCCGACCCTACGGGGTTAAGACACTCCTGAAGGGTCGGAATGATGAATTGAATTTGTTTATTGAACGAAGTCGTTCTATGTAGAACGTTTTTCATCGATCACAAGAAGAAATTACATTATGCTTTGGTCCAACGATGCACATTAATTAAGTTCAATAGTAGACAACCATATTTGTGTTTTATACACAATTCAATGATCATTAGCATTATAGCAATTACTGACAATAGATAAGTATCTTATGTTGCGTCCGGTAGAGGCAATTTGTCTATTGCATGCTTAAAACGACGCCGGGTAGCGAGTTTCTGAGTTTCTGCAGTGAGCTTATCCCACAACGAGACCCCCCTGTAATATGGTGATTTTTGATAAAAGCTAGTTTTGGCCCTCCTTTTTTCAAAACGTAATTTTAAATCCCCCCTGGTACGCACATTAACTTGCTCTAGAATCTCGCCACCGTGGGCCCTCTTCCACATCATCATTAACAGTACTAATTTACGACGTCTGGCAAGTAGCTCAATATCACACTCCCTATGCAGGTCTATGATACTTATGCTGCGTATACCCCTCCCCAGGCAAACCCGTAGGGCTTGGTTCTGAAGCCTTTGCAGTTTTAGTAGCTCACCTGAGTGCGCACTCCCAGTATAAAACGAGCAATATTCTAAACTCGGCAACATCATAACTTTGTAGACTTTTAGTCTGGCTTTAGCAGGCAACTTTTTACTTAGATTACGTAGCTTATACAATTTATTGCCAAAACCCTTCTTGATCCTGTTCATTTGGGGTGTCAGACTCAGCCTACTGTCCAGATCAACACCTAGGTAGGGATATACACTGCATGTGGGCAGGATAGTGCCATTTATGCTTATCTGCGGATTTCCAGCAGTAGATATTTTTCCCTCGGAGCCAAAAAACATACCCATGCTCTTCTGGGTATTAATCGTCAGAAAATTGGTATTACACCAACTGCCCACCCTGTCAAGGTCATCCTGCAGGAGTCGCGTGGCTACTGCCGCGTCATCGCCAGAGACGTAGATTATAACATCGTCAGCGTACATGGTGACTTTGCAGTTTTCAATACATGATGGGAGGTCATTTATAAAGAGGATAAATAACAAAGGGCCTAAAATTGAACCTTGTGGGACCCCAAAGGACACACATGACTGCTCAGACCTGGTGTTGTTGGCTATAGTACAATGTGACCTGTGGGCAAGGTATTCCATTAACCATTTCTTCAGTTTCCGGTTTACATTTAGGGCCATTATTTTCTTTATCAGATTTGGGTGGTGGACACTATCAAAGGCTTTGCAGAAGTCGATGAAGCATGCAGCTGTTATCTTGCTATCATCCCTCGCTGCATATAAGTCTTTGAGTACATTGAAAACTGCATCGCCCGTACATTTGTCTTTACGAAAGCCAAATTGCGTCTTACAAAGAATCGCCTCATTTTCTAAATGGGCAGACAGTACTCTGTGGATTACCTTTTCTAATAACTTTCCTGGTAAGGGAAGTAATGTAATAGGTCTCCAGTTTTTAATATTACTCAGGTTGCCTTTTTTGGGTATTGGCACCAGGGTACCACACGACCAAGAACTAGGGAAGATGCCTTCATTAATAGAGTTTTTGAAAATGACTGTTAGTTCAGGAATTAGAAAAAGTAATGCATCCTTTAAAACCTTGGAGTTTATACCGGTGAGGCCACTAGATTTGTCTATGCTAATTTTCTTAACTAAATCTCTTACTATGTCCTCACTTAGGAGGTCATTGATGTCCAACTCAGGTTCATCATCATTTTCAACAAAAATCGGATCAGGGAAGAGAAGACCAGCATTTGGCAGTTTGCTAAACAGGTCATTGCCAATATTAGAAAAATATTCGTTTATGTAGTCAGCTGTTTTATCCACAGGGATAACTTCCCCTGTCAGCTCGTTTACCAATTGGATAGTTAAATTTTTCGTAACAGGATTTACGAGAGCGTTTATCTCGCGCCAGAATTTTTTGGGGTCACCCTCTGCAGCTTCCAGTACCTGGATGACGTAAGTTCCCTGGGCATTTTCTAGCTGGCGGTGTATTCTGTTTTTTATTTTATGTACCTGTTTAACTAGACCTTTGCTATTGGTGGTGCGCATTTCTAGGATCATGTCATGACGATCATTTATGAGCTCTAGCGTCTCAGGACTAACCCAAGGTTCTGACTGCTTCTTGATAATGAAATCCCTTACTGGGCAATTAATATCCAGGTAATAAATTAACCAGTTATAGATAAACAACCATTGTACATCAGGATCCCGGGTGTCATTGAACGGAGACCAGTCAATATCAGTCAGGAATTCCAGCATGTCATCTTTATCATAACGCCTGTAAGATCTGCCAGTAAAGCTGACTGGGCGTCTAACCTCCTTCCCCTTCTTCCTGGATGCGAATATGGCATAGTGATCGGAAACTAGGCAGTTTAGTACCCCACTGTTACTTACAATTCCACAATCAGTAAGAATGTTATCTATGCAGGTGCCACCCGTGTCATTCTCATTAGGACGTGTAATGTCGTTAATGAGTCTCTTAACACTAGCTACTCTACATAAGTCAAACAGCAGCTTGGCCGGGGCAGAATTTCTGTCACGCACATTTGCATTTAGGTCTCCCATAACCCATAGCTCATACTTGTCCCTATCTATGTCCGTTATGATTCCCGTTAGTGTATCAAAAAAGGTACTAGAATTTGGGTTGGGGGGTCTATACACATTTAACAATATGAAATTTTTATAGGTAGGTTTTTCGAAAACAAGGGCCTGCACCTCTATGTCATCGTTCATTACCTCTAGAGCTGGTACTGATTGACAAAAAGCACTGAAAAAAATCACCCACATATGTTAGCAGACCTCCTCCAGTGCGGTTGGGTCTGTCATGTCTAAATATCCTCTTACTTCCCCAATGATACAGCGAATTATCATTATCGGGCATGGCCCATGACTCACATATACATAAAATATCACAATCCAGGCTCAACTTAATGTCTAGGAGCTTTCTCTCACTTAAACCAATGCAGCCCTGGCATCATGATGACAAATGTCATATTTTAGCGAGATGGCGTCCTTAAAGGGTTAACATGACCAGAGACATATTTGTGCCTCTACATGGGTAAAATTCGACACGGGCGACACGGCGACACGGCCCTTTTAGGCCCTTTTAAAAATCGACGGACACAGGAAAATCGGGGATAAAAATCGACCCACAGGGGGTTTGCTCTATGTTCTTATATAGCTAAAAATCGACACAATGCCTCTGCCCTCCTGCTAAAATTCGACCCGGCGACACGGTCAGAATTGCGGGTACCCATGTAGAGGCACATATTTTCTGTCCAAGGAAATTCACTATTCAGTCGTATGCTGTAAGAACAACAGGGTAGGGTAGACTGACCTAAAGATAACCACGTACCATGAGATGTCCCCCTTATTTTTGCAGTCATTCATGCATGATAAGCCATGTTTTTGCGTCTCATAGTACACTTTAAGTGATACTCTTTCCAGCAAAGCGCACATAAAGACAATACCATACATAAATAACTACATAATTAAGGTGGACATCTCATGGTACGTGGTTACCTTTAGGTCAGTCTACCCTAGACCCCAACATTATTAACACGGTACCTATAGCACCGGTCCTCTGGATGGGACACATCGCAACTTAAACCTTCTGGTACTGGAACCCTTTAAAACTGGAGCAGTGTGAAACTGGGACTCTCTGAGCTGGGGTCCTCTGAAACCAGGGACTTGTGGAACTAGGATCTTCTGGAACTGGATCAATACTCTCAGAAGCCTTATGCTTTAATATTAAAGCATACACCATCAGTACCAGCAGCTGTCAGATTATTTTGTGACCAGAGATCCCTAGATCCCCCTCCCTGAACTGTAGGGCCCTGCTGAAACTAAAATACCAACAATGGATGCCTAGTCTGACGGGTTGATGGCGTCTGACAGATCGACAACCCAATTGCTGACAATGGGGTTGTCAACCTAGAGCGACCAATGCAATACCAGTATGAAAAGGCTAACTTCAACTGCTGTGTAACGTTTAAATGATGTCCCAATTAGCTAATGATTGTTCGGCACTAATGTTAGAATTATGCAGCCCCTCTCCTCTGCCTTTGAATCTTTATCTGCTCGCTGTGAGCTTATCGATGATGATCAAGTAACCCAAAGAGGACCCGGATTTAACGAAAATGGCGGCCATAAAATATGATCAGGGACCCGGATGTGGACTGTCTGGGCAGCCCAAATGGCAGCGGCGCTTTTTGTTATCATACTTTGATTGAATCTTCAAAGGCACGGACCTACGGCTCCTGCACGCAAGGCGCTCTATGATGTAGTATGGGCGTTATGTGTTTTTATATGTAGCCGTACTACGGAAACCGGAAAGGGCCACACATTTATTTTATAATTTGACTTTTCTTTTATTATCATTTTATTTTACATCACACACTTTCCTGTCAAATAGGCCTATGAAACTAAAACACATAGTTGATTTTTATTTTCCATCAACATTGGGGGTTTACATAGGGGGTCTCTATGTTGATTGTTGATATTTCTGCCCTCATAAATTTGTCACTCGGTTCCGTATTGAATGTCGATTTTAAGTAGGCCTAAAAGCAATGTCGCTCTGTCGATCTCTAGGGGTTCACCCCATAAACATTGATTTCCTCATCTGTCCAGTTAAAAAAAAGAAGTTATATTGCTCTGAACGTAGATCTTTCTCTGCCTACTGCCAACTTATGCAAATAGATTTGGGACAGCTATTCTTATATTTCTATAGACTTTGTGTCCTTTCACGGCTTCCATAGCCTACTGAATAGCATTGCTTGTTATTTATGGTGCATGACGGTATCACTAATAACGGATATTAATGTTGATTATAAGATTATGTTAGATAAATCAAATAGTTAGATTCGTTACATGTACTTTTGAGATTGTAAATGGTGTTGTACATGCTTGCTCAACGTTGATGATCACTCACATTATTTTTTCCCATAAAGTACAAGAAAGGCTGTTACGCGTTCTAATATGATCTGACGCAAAGCTTGTCTCAACTTCATGGATGAGATTTAGATATATCCGTGAAAACACTTACTTTTGGAGTTCCAAGCTGGTGACTTGGAAAAATGCTGAATTATTCCTTAATGAAAATGAAAATAGTATTTATCCCCGTTTGATTTCTATTAACTCATGGAAACTATACATAGCAGCTTACTTCCGTACAACGCAGTAGCACAGGACATGCGTTCCAAATGTCCAATTGAGCTTTAATGGGTATGTGGAATTAGTCATTGCATGTGAGCCTCCTCTTTGAATATCTATCTTGTTACAAGATGTCATGATAACCAAGTGTCGTTGACTACCTCATGAGTTGATTGATTCTGACCAGTCATTCAATGAGACAGCATCTCCTGTTTCAACATGCAGGCAGGAGGAACTAATCACGAGTTTAATGTGCCAAAGCTAGGTCAGGCCGCTTTTTGTGAATGTGATTATTTGTAACGCATACAAACATGATTTGTTGGTGTTGATGGAATTCAAATGTTGTGTCTGCACATACATATGATAATGCCTATATCTAAAGTTACTATGTCAGCTAATTTTAGGTGATTTTCCAATTTTAGGTTGATTACACTGTACAACAAATTTTCAATAATTGAAAAAAGAATGGGACCAGACTCAATTATTCTTATGTATTTTGACCTGGGGAATTCAAAAATAGCACTTAAGATTGTGTGGTAAGTCTCAGTTTTCAGATTTTCACAAGGTCTTATTTTGTATAACCGATTAATACTTATATGTACACTATTTGATCAAAAAGTAGGAAAATGCTTCTTTTCATGTAAAACTTACTTTTAACTAGTAACATTAAAACAGTAATATTAATATATTACAGATCTGTTACAAAAATAAGTATTCTTTGTGAATGAATAGGTCTAAGACTAAAATAACACTTTTAAACATATAACTAGTGCTTAAAAAGGGTCGCTTTGTCTTCCTATTGTATTCCCCATCAGAACCACCTCTGACCATATTCCAGCAATGTACCTGGCTAATGTTTCATGTAAAATTAGGCCCAAATATCCTCATACAAGGATACCTTTTAGTAGAAAATTGGTTCTGAAAGGAATTTGCAAGACCTGTTTTGAGGTTTGCGATATTGATGACATTTCCAATATACCAGAGCCAATATCCAATATTTTGACTGTATGAATGGCTACCATGGTAACCAGAAACTGGCCTTTGTACCATTTTTGTCTAAATAAAACATTATGGATATAGAATTTTAATACTAAAGATGCAAAACCAATGATCTATTATTGTATTCTGCATAAAGGTTTATCCCAGCAATTTTCTGTCTATTTATTACTCTTTTTGGGATTCTGGCACCGGTGATCACTCATCATTTAGCATAACAAAACTACAATATATTGTCACAAATGAATGGCTCACAGAAATCAAGACCTGTTATGGGTGCATCGTGTAACCATTGGATTTAGCCTGCAATCACAACACAGCAACCTGTACACAACCACTACATTCAGTCTATTGCCACCTGCAAATTACAATAATGAGAACATTGATACCATAAAGAATGATATGAAACAACTGCAATGTGATTTTATAACTTAATATTGGGGCATTTTAACTTATAATGTATCTTTAAGTAGCCACACAGGAAAGATACTCTGCACAGATCTCATGTTCAGTTTGCTCGCATGTTGGCGCTGTCACGCAAGTAAACAAATTTGACCGGTCTGAACTGAAGTCAATTGAATGATGCACTCCTCTTCATTGAGAAAGGATAAGGAGCAGTTTCTCACCTTTATGGATAGCTAGTTTGACACTGGGCATAATATTGAAAAGTGGCAAGTAATTACAGGGTATTTCTACATCACCATCATTTATCAACTATAATTTACCCAAAAGGGCCCTATTTTAGTACAGCTAGAGGTCATCTGGGGATGGCCACTTCAAATCTGGCAAGCCCATCTGAGTCCCACAAAATGTGGTGGGCCCCAGGTGGGGCAGCCCACATGATTCCCATCTGATGAGGCCCATTGCTGACTGGGTAGGTCGGACTTCACAATACCATCACATGTACATATAGGTCCGTGGAGTCAGAGTGGGAAGTGCCTCCAACGGACACTAGGTGGCAACACCTACGCCATGTCCTTTCGGTTATCCGGTAGCGGAGCCAGGCAGGGCACTCCAGACGGCGCTACGGAGGAGTGCCACGTCGACACTGCTTGGTCCGCGCTCAGGGTATATAAGAGGCCGAGGTTGGCTACCTCAGAGAGTTCGTCCCAGGACGAGCTCTGACCCACACCTTTCGTACCTTCGCTTTGATAGGGGCACCTACACCCCTCCCTCACTATGGTTCCTGCACCAGCCATGCTGGCTCAGGGCCTGACTGTCCGGTATTGCTGACCTTCGAACTATCGATAGAATCCTGTGTGTCTTCGAATGGTTAAAAGACCAAGTGAACCGAGTAGAAACCTTCGTGTACTTTTGAGGCTGTGATCAAATAAAAACCTGTTGCATTCAAACCGAATTTGGAACCTGTGTTCGCGTTGTACGTAAACGAAACCCCTACACAACTATGGGTGAATGGTAGAGTTGTTCAAATCAAATTCAAATGCGATATAGGGGATGACCTCACCTTTTAGAATCTGAAAGAATATTTTGAATATTCAACTAGAAGTATATCTATGACAGAATGAGCAGTATTGAATGACCATAAAGTAAGATATATCCCCCAATTCTCTCTATGTGTACCGTTTAGGGAGATGAATAGTAATTGATTTAGCATCCAGATGTTTGAATTGAAAAAAATTATCAAATTATAAATTGTAAACAGGAAATCTACATATTAAATAGAAATAAGTTACATATTTAGCTCTTTCATAGAATTATCAGATTTGATCAAATTCATGTAGAAATTTGTGATAGAAAATTACTTATTTTCTGTTACCATGGCAACCAAAACTCATTGAATATAGCTAATATGGAACGATATGTTGCTATGGCAACTCTTATCTTGGCCATAATGTCTCAAAATAGGCTCAAGATTTTGTTGCCATATTTTTCAGCATGAAAAACTGGCAAAAAACATTTTCCATGTAAAAAACAATGTTATTCGAAGTTTTTCATGATTTCAGCCCTAAATGTTGCCCAAATATCGCTATGGATAAGTTAATTCTCATCTAAGTTAAGATGCCGAGCATTTTCACAATTGGATACATGATATCTACAGCAAAGGCAGTTAAAGACTGCGCTGATATTCTGAATTAGGTTGTTCAGTACGGGCTAAGGTTTCTAGGATATCAGTGAAGGCTATACAAAAGACAAATTGGATTAAATGTACAGGCAATATTCACTATGCTTTAATGTCCATAATATGTCATATAATTATTCCATCTATGATAGTTTGAGTTAGGACCAGTGTTCTGGATGCACCAACACTAAAGAGGCGATATACATAGTGCGTTCTGTCATCTTATCAATTTTTATAACGTGTGATTTTCTAACTATATTGGCACTGACTACAAACCACACAGAGACATCACAGCGCGAATTACCGCCTTTAATTAGTATTAAAACTCTTTCATCAGGATAGACTAATTCAAGCTCTGACCTCCAAAGTTGGCATGTGTTCACGAACACTTTGTTGGTGGAGATTCAATCTAGCGTTGGTTAGCAAATTGGACCTGTGAGTATAGGTTTAAAAATAATAC
This sequence comes from Harmothoe impar, assembly GCA_947462335.1. Lineage (NCBI taxonomy): Eukaryota > Metazoa > Annelida > Polychaeta > Phyllodocida > Polynoidae > Harmothoe > Harmothoe impar. Next base: position 55,141,599 of record OX381715.1, read on the forward strand.
ACACAATATGTAGATTATACTGGGCTAAGGTTGGTTGTTAAAAATGAGCCATTTAAACCCGAAAATGAAACAAATGACTTCCTATAGCACTATTAGCAGTGTAAGTAATGTATGCCATCATTATGCATTCCAATTCCAACAGGAAAGGAGTGGGGCAATCATCAAAATTATCATAGCTAAAAGTAGATCCTACATTTCTCCACCTTCTTCTACCTAGGTAAGTTATTTGAAAGTCTCCTCACGTGCACGAGATACCGAGATATCATTTCTAAGGCAAGACAGTGAGGAGTTCATCGATCTACACAGATCTATATTTTAGAAGGTGAATTACCAAAAATATACAAGTGCTCATCAGTTGCATACTTCACACTCCCGACGCTAGATGTCCCAGTGCTGATTTCTATACTCTGACTTCAGCTCTACCAGATCGTATTTGGTCACTAGATGGTAGGCCGTTAGGCCAAAAGAGGGTTGGTTTAAGCTTTCAGGGTCGGTAGGTCGTTTTTGTCAGCTCTGTTTTGATAGGGTTGGCCGAGTGACCTGAAACAAACCTTTTTTGGGCCTTATTATGGATTGTGGATGATGAAGGGAGTGCTAGCAATATGCTTGTGCACTGTACATAGCATTATTTACACTGTTATCAGTGATGGCAATGCTGATGATAGTGATTTCGATAAGATCATACCTGTACACAGTGGTGTTCTTTTACCAATTAATTTTTCTCAACCATTTTAGAATTTGACTTCTTCTTATATCTGGGGGTTTTCACTTTTCAGCAACTCGTGAGTGTTTATACATCAGTAATACTAACTGGATACCTCTTCTAAATACCAGAAGTTTGCAGTTGCATTATAAAGCTCTTGCACTGTGCTATCTCTGGGATTCCTGTAAGGAATGGTTTGTATACTCTTGATGTGGGGACATGAAGTTGCGGTAGTTTAGAGTGATTAGTATGTATACAGTGTTAATTAATGATCAGGAAGGTGTTGTTAATTCCACATAGATAGAATGGCCACCAAAGTTGAGTTATTTTGATAAGTGACCCAACTTTAAACACCCCCAGTGCCCCCTGGATTGTCTTTTCCAAGGGATTTTCGTTCAATGCATTAAAACTGTACATGTAATTATTACTTTTGACACATATCATTATGTTTCAATCAAAAATGTGAATTTGGTGACACTTCCAAAGATTGACTTTTCCTAATTACCCCTCATTTCCAGCTGACTTTGGGGTCCTCATGCTCCTACAGTTGATGGATATCCACAATTCTACGCATCTTGTCCGCTGTCTATATATACAGGAGTTGGTTAGAATAGTTATGTGTCTCCTAGTTGACAGAGTCTTCATATGAGAAATGTCTGAAAATGGACCAGCCTTAAGAACTGCTTTTGATGAGCCCACCCCCACCCCCTTCACTTAACGAGGCGCCATTTGTAAACCGTTCAGAATTTGGAGCCCATATTTACAGATGACACTCCGGACACATTGGGCTATCATCCTACTGACCAGTAATTAAATCTCAGATGGCCACCCAGGAGCTGCTGGTCCAATCTAAATGGACATAACCTGGATCAGGTTGCTTCTACCCAATGGGTGGATGGTCATCTGGGGAGCAGGGTCCAATCCAGTGTTCTGTCAGTGGGTAGGGTGTTTACCTCTACCGCTCAGAGCTGATATATGGACATGTCCCAGGCTAAATAATGCATTCCTTGGATGTAGGGGCTAACAGAATATTTACAAAGGCCATGAATACTAATATAGATCTATGGGCCTATTGTGTGATATCATGGCTTTAATATCCTTTTGAAATTTCTGTTCTATAATGAATATTATGGACATGATAAACAAGTGAAGTGCATCAAGTGGAGTAGAGAAATGACCCTTTTCGAGGTCCCTAGTGCTACAGTTGGCCTACAGGTGATCACCCTAGCTATGGTCTGCAGTGACCACTTTTCTCTGCTGAAGTGTATGAGAAGTTTTTCCCAAAATAACTCAGACTCTGGCCCACATTATGCTTAATTGCCATGGAACTAAACCAGATATAAACATACACTCTTTTGCATTGTCTTCCAAACATATTTTCCTTTCTGATGATATGTCTCAGACTTTTGTAGACATAATATTTCAATTTAGGGGTAAACACCCTACAGTGGGGTCTTCAGTAGCTGCTTCCTAAGAGGTCTCCGCAAATGCCCTCATAAGTGAAGCTCCCAGTGTGAACTGACAGTGACCAGTGAAGGCCTGCCTTATATAGCAGGCCACTATCGGTGTCCATCCGGGCCGGGTTGGCCGGAACGGCAGAGCGAAGTGCACAGTTTGGGCTGTAACCATGCCAGACAAGTAGTCTGGGCCAGGTGAGCTTCACCCGTGCTGGGTTAGTAACCAGGCAGGGCAACAACCGGGCAGTATCGTCCGGGTCAGATCAAGGACTGATCCGGCCGAGCTGGTACCCCTCTAAGAAGTAGGCCTTTAGCATAATGATGCAGAATGGTACATCACCACACAAGAATGGTCGGTTTCCAATCGGATTCCCCTTTCCAACGACATATGACATAACTGTAGATATTGATACAGATATATTCTCCTAAAATTTTATTCACCCACCCTGTGGGCCACCCGGGGCCTGTAGGAAGGTAATTCTATAGAAAACTGCAGGCCCGGACTCAAAACAACGGGCCATTGGCTCCCAGGCCGAGCATTTCCTCAATTTGGTGTGCGATGAATAATAAACAGCAACGCATTGATAACAATACTATTCTTTTATTAAAAATATATCATAAAGCAAAGTACCATCAAGAGTATGGTGAATTAGGGGAAGTGCACTTCCAGAGAAAGACAAACAGAAAGACAAATATTGAGTTTCATCAATGAAATCTCCAATGCATGCATGTCCCTATAATTATATATACCTCTATGTATGAGCATATTTTCATATTCAATTTTATATGATACAATGTACATAATAAAAAAAGATATCTACATTGTTCATTATGTACAACAACATGTGGTGATATAAACTCTTCATACCCTATACAAAAAGTGAATATTCCATAAATATATTCCATGCAAAAATACTCTGTTATGGTTTGAAAACATATGCGTCCCTTCAACTGCAAGGTGTTATACTGATATGAAAATCACATACGTAGCAACTTAATTGAGACACATTTCAAACCCAAATATCTAAAACTATTGAAGACATGTATTTAAGTTGGATATAGGATCATCCATTTAGGTATGTGACTTTGTAACAGATGTAACTTTTTAATATCCCATTGATCATTTTATGGATGTATTACATAATATACGTATAGTAATATAACATGTAAGTTAAGTTAGCTATAGTTTAATACAAACAGGTGTACTTCACAGTCTTAAAAAATAAGTGATTTCTCAAGCAGCCTTGAACATCATGAAATACAAAAAAAGTACTAAAGCAGACTTGGCCATCGTGCTTGTTTTACGTTGCATAAAACGCTACATACACCATGACCTTGAATTATAGTTTTAAATTTCATATGACGTCGTAAGATACTTGATCATGCAATTTTTTTCCAGTTTTTTTTTCATTGTATGCTTTCATGATGAATGTTTAATTAAACAATGTTCAGTAAATGTTAAAGAAACAAATGTCCAAGATAGCAAAAGCTCTCCATTCAGCTATACATAGCATCATTTAGACCTAGTTATTACCGACGGTCTTTGTGGGTTTTGCTAAATATGCTTCAATGCGCGTTTCCTCACGTCTGCCAAATATCTTCCATTTGTCATTGCGCATGTCACGTTGTGCACGGACGAAGTAATGACGGAAGTAATCCCAGAATTCCCAGTCCTGACAGACTTTCGGTTTCTCTGATGTGTCAGAGCCAAAAAGTTCATTTTCGTGAGTGAAAGCCCTCTGTTGAAATAGAAAGAAGTACAATTCAATTATTTAATTGGAGATGAGGTTGGTATATATTATTACATTTTTTTCTGCCCAAGCACATACTTGCAGCTGCAAATGCTACTTATTTCTGTTTCTATCAGTGCGAGCATGCGCAGTTACAATCAGCTGCAGGCAAGTAAGTGCTACTGTTCAAAGTTATGTTGCAATATGTTATTCGTAAGAAACGTCGCCATGTGGGAAACCCCATTTTGTTATGCTCTTGCGCTTTCCCCAAGTAGGATGGTGAATACTGGCGAAATAGATGATCTGTATGGAAAATCCTCTGGACATTGACCCCCAAGTTATTTCAGAGAGGGACTACTAGTGTTACAATGTAAATGATCAGACTGGAAACTGTATAACCAGGGCACATGTGTACTTACCAGGAGGGTGGTAAGTTGGTCCCTCTTCTCTCCATGTGCCGAGGACATGTTCTGGGGGGTCTTGTCCTCCAGTAGGTAGTCTCCCAGGTCCTCCAGGCTCAGACTCTCTGGGTCTTCAGGCTCACGGCCTGTCAACTACACAACATAGGCAACTTAATTCAGAGTAATCTCATGCAGCTAACGAAAAAAACACGTTATTTTACGTCAAAATAACGTTTTAAAACTTTATATAACGTTATTACACAGTAAGAAGCCGTAGAGAAACATAATATAACGCTATAAAATGTTGCATAATGTTTTTTTGTTTACTGGGATTTGTGTTATTTGCGAATGTGACGATCAGATTCTACCAGTTTTGAAAAAGCTTCTACATCCTGATATGATTCCACAGTTCATATACTGCTCAGATCCTACACTTTTAAAAGCTGGTATTTTACTGTGAACCTGCAGTAAACTGTACGCCTCCAGTAGATTATACTGTAGCCTATACCTACAAAAAGAGCAACCAACATTTTACAGTGTAGCGTTCGCGAGCATTACCTTTTGTTTGACATCTGCCCTCATTTTCCTGAATTGCCGAAGGGAGTAGAGCACTGTTTTCTCCGCTTCTTCTCCATCCTCAGGCCAATCATGCGCCTTCAACGATTCCTGCACCTTTTCCTAAATGATTTAATTGGGAGAAACAAAGTGCATTTGTAACCCGGGAGGAGATAACAATTCAATATTATTCTACACACCGGTTGTATTTTAGATGTTATCAATACATGAAATTTACGACGATAGTATTCATCAGTAATGACCTCCCTTTTGTTGTCAATAAAAGCTATTATTATTAACCTCAAAGTCTATCATACATATACATTTAGTGCAGTGGATGATTTCCATTCATATTCATTTTCACCGCAATTAAAATACGGACCCTACAGAAAATTAGACCACATTCCAGGGTATCCAGAACTACAAGGACCGCTTGATAAATATATCCTTTACTGAGGGATCTATATAAATGTGTAGCTAATAGGCGCTGCAACATTTACCCAAACCGACAAATAGAGGACTCTGGTTCCAGGGGCATCGGTTTCGGGGGGCCTGGCTCTGGGGTCTTCTAGACCAAGGGTCATGGTTTAGAGGATCCAGAAAAACTCGAGACCTTGTGCATGCTGCTTTTCCGTTGGAACGCTTATTGAGAATTATCAACAAGGAACGCCGTTACTAACCTCCAGTTCAGGGTCATCCTCGGAAAGGAAGGGACTACACACAAAGCGTTGCCGCAGGTACTCATCCAGATCATCCTGAAACACATTGCCATGAAGCATCATACTGTACACACCTAGTGTAAGAAACTATGCCACAGTGTAGATGAATAATATATATCTGGGTGGCTTTCCAAATGTTAAAGGACACTGCTATTCAAATTATATAGTATAATAGAACTGTTATCTGAAGATAATAGTCAACGTACAATGAAACTTGGGAGAGAATTTACCGAATTCCCAGCAAGACGATCAGGAGTGTGTGAAATGATAATATCTATTATTGCGTTAGTAACAAGATGGGTGTAGATAAATGTTTTAGTAGTTTTTGGGTGGTTCTGACGAATCGTTGACATTTGGCCTTGGGGAGGGGTGGGAGTGATAATTTTCAAATATATAAGCAAATAAAAATCCTTCTGTTCATGTTTAGTGGGGGTCTTGAGCCAACTGTGTACAAAGTTGGAACAGTTAAAGCCTAAAGCTGTTGCTATGGTAACCAGGCAAAGTGTCTGTGTCAATACACTACATTCTGCTTGAGGCTACGAGTCACTCACTTATTCTTTCATAATAGATTTGGTATTTATTCTTACCTCCAGGTATCCTTTGCCATGGAAGGCGGAAATAATGTGCATAAGACATCTTGTGGCTCAAATCTATATATTTTTCTTATATCTTGTAATGGTTTTCATATCTTTTTTATCTGTCTTTAAGAAAGTGGGAAAAAGTGTGCAAGGTGAGGAGAGGGAAGGGTGATTGGACTGTTCTTCTTTACTACCTTCAGAGTATCTCTACAGAATGGAACCTCTTAGAATATTTAAAATTTCTACTTGAATATAAAGTATGGCACATTGCCTGTTGACTGGTATATGGGTCTAATGCCTCTCTGTATCCCAAGTGGCTCATCCATGTCTGTGAACAGGGGTTCATTTATGAGTGACTCGTAGCCTCACATGCTGGTTTCATCAAAAATTCCTATAAGGTCGGATCCAGGTTATTTCCCTTCACATCAAAAGTTTTGATTTACCACCTTGTTTGATATAGGGATTTATGGCAGCAAACTGATCTATCAAGGTTTTAATACTACACTGTTGCTATTGTAACCAGAAAGACACCATGCAATGCATTAAGCCTCCATGAGGCTACGAGTCACTCATTTATTCTTTCAAAAAAGGTAGCCTCTATTCTTTCAAAAAAGTTATCATTTTAACTGAGCTATTAATCCCTTATTTTCGGAAATAAGAATCTGGATTATCAAGTTATCATCCCCTGCCCAGGACCCTCTGCGGATCTTCTCCCATTACTTCTGTCCCAACCACACAAACCTGCCCCCTCTGAGTGAGGGGGGGGGGGGCACATCAAGGGTTTCTGAAAGAAAACAATTCGATTGCTCTATAACAAAATACTCCCTTTCCCTTGTGATTGTGTCTAGCTGCTTATCCAAAGGTGTTTTATCCATGAGTATTACATGTACAAATCTGTTATAATTCCACTGGTTTTCAATGCTGGAAGGAGAGGGAGGCACTTCTACTCACAGACTCTGTTCCTATATGAACACCATGATCAAAACCTGCTACCTCCAGAACTGTCCCAATCCTTCAAGTTCCTAGTTTCCATCAAAGAAAATCGTAAAAATCGTAATTTCTCTTCCTATAAAAATCTTAATTAAATCCTTAATGTAAATTCTCACTAATCTTCATGAACATGTTTGCTGTTGTTTTGTTAATCATAGCACTGGTTTTACTGCATACTTACCCCCACATTGTGTTTCATATCAAACAATTCAAGATGTGTATCTTCCTTCTTGATGAACATTAACCAAATTGACATTTTTTGGAGTGTTTTAAAATATCCCCACCCCTTCTTACATTCTTTTACAGATTTACCCATACAAATATGCACACTTTGACAGAAACCTCAAAATCATAATGAAGAAAGGACAAATCGTAATTTGGCCCTAAAGAGTGCTAAAAATCGTGATATTACGATTAAATCATAACACTTGGCAGCGCTGTACCTCTCTCATATAACTGAAAGTCTGTCTCAGAGCTTCACTGGTCTTCCTACCTGATGGAGCATTAAATTCTGTTTTTCTCTTTCCGTCTTGCTACTACCTGTATATACATAAATCCCATAAAATACTTATAATTTCTACTTGAATATAAAGTATGGCACTTTGCCTGTTGACTGGTATATGGGTCTAATGCCTCTGTGCATCCCAAGTGGCTCATCCATGTCTGTGAACAGGGGTTCATTTATGAGTAACTCGTAGCCTCACATGGTGGTTTCATCAGAAGTTACTCTTAAAGTTAAAAGGTTTATCAAATGTGTGCAAACCTTGAGACAAATATTTTTTAAAGTAGTTTTGCTAGCTGAACATTGCCTTTGAATAGTTCCCTTAATAATCGTCCGATCTACATCCAGCAAAAACCAAAATGAAGCTCTCTGTCCAAGGAATATAGATCTGGGCTTTAAATGCGTGATGCCTAGTTGCATGATGCGTAGTTGCGTGATGCGTACCAGGAGAACTCACTCTATCTAGGACCCAGAAATGTTTTTTTTTGTCATCTGTGATTTTCCTAGCACAGCTACCTTAATAATCGTCCGATTTACACCCAACAAAAACCAAAATGTAGCTCTTTGTCCAGGGAATCCAGATCTGGAATTCAAATGCGTGATGCGTAGTTGCGTGACGCGTAGTCGCGTGACGCGTAGTAACCGCTGCTCTTCATGTGAAGATATGTATATCTGAACATGGTTGTTTTGCAGGTTGATTCCATCCATTCTTGTGGTGCTTCAAGTGTAAAATGGCTAGTTAAATATATATAACATGGGAGCTATGATGACATTATATTTCATTTCTGAGTGACTCGTAGCCTCAGAAAAAGTACACAACTTTACCAAATTATTTTTCAATTTACTACTGTGACAAGAGTTTTGAATATTTTCCAAATATTCTTTTTCAATATATATCTATAGCCCTTATGCATTGTATTACAACTTTTGGCTTCATTCTATGGTCTTGTTGTAGATAGGTAGGAGGTGTGTCTCTAAGGCTAATAAGTGAGTGACTCGTAGCCTCAAAAGTACACAACACTTTTGCAATCTCCCAGGACCATCATTTTCTGGTAAAATGCAAGATGTAGATACCTCCAGTATTTCATTTATTCGTTTCCCATGGGAAAATGATGATAAAGTTCATATACCTCGTCCATTTATTTCATGGTACAGTATAGAACTTTAATTTGTTGAAAAAATCCATGAAATTAGACATTTTTAGCTGAATTCAGCCCATTTTCGGCCTTTGGCATGATAAATATTGATCACAGATAGGAAAAACTATGGTAAAACTTGTAGCACAGGGTGAGCTTGACCTAATAGGAATTAGAAAAGTCGGTTTCATTTACATTCCAGAGAGTTATAGCTTCTAAGGCTCATAATTTTTGATATGTCAACGATTCATCAGAACCACCCGTGTATGGGTTGCATCCCCCATATCCACATACGGTTGGATAAACACACGCAGCTTGACTATTCCCAAGTATTCATGGCAACTATGTGTATAGCCATTTGGCACAGATTTGGCACAGATAAGCCCAGCAAACACACCTTTAATGGGCCGGTGCTGGCCCAATGCTGGCAACGGTACTGGGCCGGTGCTGGCAATACGGTTCTGGCCCAGTACAGAAATGCAAATAGGGGCGACACCGGGCCAGAACAGTGTGCCATAGTCGGCCCAGTACTGGGCCTATATTGGGCCACTACTGGACCAATGCTGGCATGCCAATACTGGCCCAGTACAGTGTGCCATAAACAGCCCAGTACTGGGCCTATACTGGGCCAGTACTTGGCCAATACTGGCCCAGAACTGTATACCAAGAATCTGGACAGTATTAATCATACCATGTACATGTTTTATGAGTTATATAATTGAGACAAAATCCGGGAAAAATACATCATATTGCCACCTATCATATATCCTGCACACATAGATAGTGTATAAAATAGGTGACCTGTCAAACATCTTTCCTCAACTAGTTTTAACAACCAGGAGTGAAGGAGACCAATCTTACCCACATATGCCACAGCATAGCTACCAGTATAAGATATATCTTTAAAATACAAACATGAGGTGTTTATAATGAAAACCTCTTTGTTAGCCAATAACTGACCATATTAGATTCATAATGTTGTATTATATAGATGTCCAGTGATATCTATTTCATCATTAACTAATTTTCAACTGGTTGAGGCAATGTGAACCAAGATTATTGAGTAATAATTATACATATGGGCCATATATCTCATCAGACATGCAATGGTGCCATCAAGTGGCGTTATTGGGAACTAATCTAGTCAGATTGCCAGTACAGAGCCAGTACAGGCATACCGGTAATGGCAACTGGTACATTGCCACTAGTGACCCGTTACATGGAGAAAGAAAAGGCAAAGAAGTGGCATGCTATTGTGCCTCTACATGGGTACCCACAATTTTGACCGTGTCGCCGTGTCGATTTTTAGCATAAAAGAGCCGTGTCGCCATGTCGTTTTTTAGCATCAAGGGGCTGTGTTGTGTCGATTTTTATCCTACATGTATCTACTCTTTTTTAAATCTTTTTTTTTTTTACAAATCTGTCGATTTTTAAAAGACCCATGTCGATTTTTAAAAGGGCAATTTATAAACAAGACAAATACTCAGTTATACAACAACAACATGTATCCCTTTGGCGTTGACACCTTACCCCCCCCCCCCCCCCCGCTTTACCCATGCCAGGGCAGGGAGCCCCCTTGCCCCCCCCCCCCTTGGCATTAACACCTCCCTCCACCCCACACCTGTGCTTGGTAGCATCTTTGGCGGTCACACCTAAACCCACAGCCCAGGTGTTGTGTCTGTTGATTTTCATCCCAACATTTACTGTGTCCGTCGATTTTTATCCCAACATTTTCTTTGTCCGTCGATTTTTATCCCAACATTTACTGTGTCCGTCGTTTTTTAAAACCCCCGTGTCGCCGTGTCGCGCGTGTCGATTTTTACCCATGTAGAGGCACGCTATTGGCAGTGCTGGGCCGTTACTACCAGTACTTGCCAGTACAATGTCAGCACTGGCCCGGTAAAGGCGTGTTTGCTGGGAGAGTTATGTGTAGGGCGACCAACTAATACCTTGAACCCACTGTTCTCCACAGTAAAGAACTTAGGTTTCGGTTCAGCCTTGGTCAGATCAGCAACCTCCTCCTGTAAGTCGTCCATTTCCGTCCCTGGAACAAGACACCGACACTTATCATAGAATCACTTACAGCTTTACCAGTACAACATGGTTCTTTGTCCATAATAACGCATGTGCATCCTCGGGAAAGTGATGAAGCCAAAAAAAGGTTTGTTCAGGTCACCCCATCGACCCTATCAAAACCGGGCCGACCATATGTTTTTTACGCATTTCTGAAGACATTTTTATATTTGTACCCTTTTTGGTCAATTTTAGGGTCTTCAGAGAGGCGGTCATGTTTTTTTAAAAGAAATCCGACCTACCGACCCAACATTTTCTTGCCATGTTACCTGAAACATACCTTTTTTGGGGCCTGATAAAATATAATTATAAAGTCTGATAGACAGAGCAACTCCAATGAGATTGAGCCTACACCTTTGAGGGAAAAAGGAATCTTGGTGTAGTCAATTAAGATTACCTCCACCGATGGATGTATCACCCCAATATCAAATGAATGAATATATAAATACATTTATTTATCTTGATTTCATTAGAGATTACACTTATTCCAATATTGTATGTTGGTAATGTACAATAAAATGTCAAGCGATGCCCATGCAGACAGGTATTTATTTTTTTGAGATACAAGCTTTACTATGCTTAAATACTGGAAGAGCCATATTCAATGCCCCCCATTGAATACAATATGGCCGTATTCAATGAGCTAAGAAAAAGCTGTTTTGCCTTCATTAAATGGCTTAAAACGAAAAAAAAAAACACAAATGCCAACTTCATTGATACCGCTCTGATATATTTCACTCCTGGGAGCTGGGGCAAATCCCACTCAACCTTTGGCTTCATGGGATACTGCCCCAGCCTCCACTCATAAAATACAGCAGAGACGGTATCAATGGGCATAAATATAATTTGCATTTTTCTCTCTCGCTTTTATACATATGGTCGTTGCCGTAGTGGTCTCCCTCCCTATGTCAGCTACTCATTGAGCTACTCACTGAGGTCAGTGACCAGCTCCACCAACTCGTCCCACGTCAGCGGAGATGGAGTCGTCCGGAGAGGGGTCGTCCTCACCAGTGCCTCTGTAGTAGGCTGTAGCTAGAAATCGAGGAGGGGGTGTTACGCAAACATGCCATATTCAAAGCAGTACCTTTCTCAGTCGTAATATTCCACTGTGGTTATGGCAATCATTGCAAATATAAGCTACTATCCACGTGATCGTAGGTTGTTTACAGTCGTCTGGTATTATACTAAAGTCCAAATTAAGAACGTAATCATGAACACCGAGGTGCATACTTTACCAAGCACTTGTTGTTGCGGTTGTTGCTGTTCATACATACCTCGTCGCAAAGATCCCCTAAGTAGGAAGAGAGGAATAAAAAGGTTTAGAACATGGTGGCTATAAACAGCATCTTGTAGATCTTGCGTTTTGCTCTTTGCTCTTTGCTGAGGGCACAATTCATAATCTGTAAGCAAAACATGCACTCTTGAAACACCATCATGATCCTAATCCCTTTTCGCATTAGTAACTATAAAGCAACTGGTCTTAACTAGCAATAATTAAGTCTGTATAAAATCGGCATGATTTGACATGCAGACCCAGCGAGGGCTTCATCATCGGTATTTCACCAGGGAGAATAATCGGCTACAGTTTAATACGTGTATCCAGCATATTGTGATTACATTTCTCTGAGAGAACCAACCCTCAGTCAGTTTCTACCCCATGGGGTCGTCCTACCTTGGTATCCTGGATCACAGGTACAGTTAAAGTCTCCGTCAGGGAGGCTGGTACACGTGCCATTCCCGCACGGAGCTCCCGAACACGGGTCGGCCTCTTGTCGGCAGTACACGCCATCGTAACCTACAGGGAGAAGGACACACAGAAAAAGGGAACTGAATGTAGGATTACACAGATAGCCGTTGATGATATCTATAAGCTCTAACCTACCACATTACTGGATTACATTTATATGACAACTATTTGATAGGTATTGGGAATTGATGGAAGATGACTTAAAGGGGAGATGTCGGCCGTGGGAATAGGGTCAATAGGGGGGGGGGGGGTGTAGGGATGGGAGTTTCTTTCATTAGGCTCTCAGATCTAGGGAAGACATGCATTAATCATTTTGTTGTAGTAGGCCTATATTGACATTTTATCCCGACATTTATAGCTGCGGCTACTGGACTCCATACCACAGATTAGTGAATATCTCTCCTATATAGATCACTACCGAACCTTTTCTATTGGACGCTGGTCATGATGAGTGAAGACGTGACTTACCGTCGTGACACTGTTTGGCACCCGTGACGTCATCACAGCTGTAATGGCCGTACTGGTCGCTGTCACGGGGCACGCACAAGACGTCACAGTTCTCTCCGTACCAGTGCTCGTTACATTCCTTCTCCAGTACAAGGGACATCCTGAAACAGTGAGTGTTAATATTACAGGTGTGTTTTGGATATATTATATAACTCAGGGTGCTGTGATAGAGATGGTCGGCAGGGATTGTTAACGGATAAAGGCCTGCCGCTTTGGCAGACCGCTCATCTCTAGAGGTGTCCTGTCATCAAACACTACAGACTATAGATCCATGCATCAAGAAAGCGTGACTTTTCAGAAAAGTTGTTGATAAAGTTTTTGATCAATTTTGTCACTGTGACCTACAAATTCATGATATAATCTCAGAATCCTGTATTCTAATGTACACTGTTTGAAAGAGAATTGTCCTGTGAGTCACCTGATACGAGACATTTGCAAACTTAGCCATTACAAACATTGTTGTGATGATTCTGCTAAAACCAGTGTAAACACAACTTTATTTTGAAAACGTCACCCTTTCTTGCTGCATTGGTCTATAGTAGTGTATACAGAAGGCAGTAGGTGGCTCTAGATGTTCACCTGGTAAATGTTGTATACACTACTAGTCTGCAGTGTTGTAAGACAAGTCACCTTATTTAGGCTGAATGAGTGGTCAGCCAGAGTGGCAGGCCTTTATCCTTAAATCCGTGAGTAGTATACAGGAAAGTGTGTTTGATTCAGGAGAGGTACTAAGGCATATATGAGCCAACGTAGCTGATGGCCATTGTTTCATAAATACATGGACTATCTATACCAGGTATCGACATATAATCATAGATACACGTCCTCTCATTATCAATTATAACAGATATAACAATTATTCTCGGCGTGTACTTTGTCTTTCCGTTGAGGGTGACGTTGAAGCTTGTCCTCCTGTCTTCAGATGACGTATTGGCGTCCCCGACGTGTACAAGTGACCTGAGCTCCTCCACCAGGTCATGCTCTTTGTGTGTGTCAATATCCCACACCGTTACGTTCACCACAAACTCCACCTGGTGAGGAAAAGGCCAAGCACAGCATGTACAGAAATTACCAAAGCCAAAGGCCAGTTAATTAATATGCACAGAACAAACAGTTAAAGCTTCGTTCTCCCCACTCACACTTTACACATTTAGTAGACAAGAACAGTACTAGACACATGATTAGTGCACTCTTGGTGAGAGTGTCGCTTTAAATAGATCTACTTCTATATGAGTCTATATAAAGCATGATATGTCATCAAATATATTACCTTATTTCTACATTTGACTGTAGGTGTACCGTAGGATTCTATATGAAAACGTATATGATATGCAGAACATGATCAGGTGCTTAATCAGAAAAATGGCAATTGAGAGATCATGGGATGGAAGTATGTATATGGTAGACTATGCGATCTATCAGAGCAAGACTTAGTGGAGGTAATTGTTAACAAACGCACCAATGAGGAGTCGTTGTAAGGGAAGAAGAGTGGGTTAGCTGTACCGCCGATGTTGTCAGAAAACTGTAGTGTATTCTTATTCCAAATGGCTCCTGTTTTCTTCTCCCCTCCTATACATTCCTCCTCCAGTGGTTCACTGTAAAGACAGAGTGGTGTCTTGGTAGGCGCAATAGAATTTTCCATTTCTCTATAGTGAAATTATATTATTGCATAGACAACATCTCACGCCTACAGACATTGAGACTAAAATGACACAGACTAAAAAGGAAAAACGATGTAAATATTAAACAGCTAAAAGAAAAATACCTACTGTAATATCGTACATCCCAACAGAAACCAACAGTACCATCGTAGGCTCGATGTAATGCCTCTGGAGAGTTGGGAGACTATTCTGCATGTAAGCTGATGTTATAAACATGTTTGATAACCCTACTCATAGTGAACCGGACATCCAAGTGGTTAATGATGTGTCAATCTTCCCTTACATTTATGATTGAAGATTATACATGTTAGGGAGATTAAGTCTTCAGGACTGACGACCATAGTGTGTTCCCCTTACCTGTCTGGTGGTGTGACTGGCTGTAGACACACCACAAAGTAATGGTCACAGTCCACAGGGCAGTCACCCGTCCGGGCCGGGGTGTCACAACACGTGCCGTTAGCCTCTGTACCGTCTGGGTTAGTGTATTCCACCAGCCGCAAGGTGATCGCCAACCGGTCTGGGGGAGCCTGTACGTGGAGAGGTATCAAGGTGTTAGTTAACTGGTCTGGGGGAGCCTGCATAGGGAGAGGTAGGGATGTGTTAGTTAACTGGTCTGGGGGAGCCTGCATAGGGAGAGGTATGGAGGTGTTAGTTAACAGGTCTGGGGAGGTCTGCACAGGGAGAGGTATCAAGGTGTTAGTTAACTGGTCTGGGGGAGCCTGCATGGGGAGAGGTATTAAGGTGTTAGTTAACTGGTCTGGGGGAGCCTGCATAGGGAGAGGTATCAAGGTGTTAGTTAACTGGTCTGGGGAGGTCTGCACAGGGAGAGGTATCAAGGTGTTAGTTAACTGGTCTGGGAGAGCCTGCATAGGGAGATGTATCAAGGTGTTATTTAACTGGTCTGGGGAGGTCTGCACAGGGAGAGGTATTAAGGTGTTAGGTAACTGGTCTGGGGGAGCCTGCACAGGGAGATGTATGGATGTGTTAGTTAACAGGTCTGGGGCAGCCTGCACAGGGAGAGGTATGGAAGTGTTAGTTAACTGGTCTGGGGGAGCATGCATAGGGAGAGGTATGGAGGTGTTAGCTAACTGGTCTGGGGCAGCCTGCACAAGGAGATGTATGGAGGTGTTAGTTAACAGGTCTGGGGGAGCCTGCATATAACAGGGAGATGTATGAACTTCTCGTCCGACCATCATCTGATGTTTATCCGCCTATCTGACTACAGTTGTAGAATGATCAACAAGTAATCAATATTGAAATAGATGTTATAAAATCAAATTGGAATTCGTACAGTACATAATGGTAAATTTAACCAGAACGGGCCATAAAGCCTACTATTATAAATGGGAGCTGAGGGCGTCTACTTGAAGGTTCCACAGTATCACCAGGCCTTACAAATCCCTATGCATGCTTGATGTATTCATGTATATATATTTTGTCTTACCTCTAGCTCATACTTGAGTACAGAGCAGGACGATCCTGTACGGCCTCTGGGACACTCACAGTGGTAACCACCCTCCACAGCCAAACACGTACCCCCGCTCATACACGGGTTAGGGGTGCAGTAGTCTACAGGCTCCTCCAGTTCACAACGAGAACCTACAACCAGAAAGCTGTTTTACAACCTGTTCATGTATCATAACACCTATAGTTCACAGTGCTTAACTGCAACCAGACACCCGTTTTACACTGTTCATGTATAATACAATTACAGTTGATGTCCCTTACAATATGCCCCTTTGGACTGGTGGCTCCATTTTAGTATCCCTTAACTATTAGGACACTAATTCTCAAGGATTTACATATTCTTTGAAAGTCCACAACACAATTATGTTGATTCTGGATGTTTCTATTTACTGCCAAGAACTAGAGAGCCGTATTTAAGAATAATAAACTCACCAATATAGTTAGGTAGACACTCGCAGTGGTAACCATTGACCTCGTCAACGCATGTTGCTCCATTCTCACAGCTATTTTCTGTGCAGGAATTCCTGTTAATATCACAGTTGACACCTTCCCAGTCTAAAACAAATGGTTTTAAAGTTCTGGTTATTGTAGACGCTGCATATATATATTATTCAAATGCAGAGTACCATAGTATTGTGTGGTATGGGCATTGCCTCATAAAAAGGAGTAAGCTTCGAGCGAAATACATATACGTCCAAAAATACCATAATATGTATTCATGCATCCATTTGTCTATTCCTACCATCATTTATGCAGTACATCGAATGATTATATCGCTTCCATGCGCTCATGAGCATCTGATACGGTGTTATTTGTGCTAATTACATTAATCTAAAGTCCTTCATTGGGACCAGATGAATGGTTAAACTAGTGGTGTTGGGCTTACCTGGTAGACAGACCTTGTTACCGTGCTGGTCACACTCATAGTGTCCCGTGGACTTGTCCTGTGGTTTACAGTGCACCGCACAATCAGCTCCAAAGTAGTTCTCATTGCAGAACACACGGAGACGCAGCTCCAGTCTGTAATAAGGATCGTATAGGCTCGTTCAGATATCATCTTTTCACATTTTGTAGCACATTGAACTCTAACGAGCTGCTCACAAACTGTGGTATACAGGTAGATAGGTATGGTTCATGTGATTCGACACTCCGTCCTTTGTTTAATCGCTGGACACAAAACAGTTAGGGTCAGCCTAACAATAGAAATATCTTAAAACAATATTTCGAGGATTACACATTTTGACATAGGTCAGGCAATGCTGGACTACTTTTGAGACCGTGTAAAATTGCATTGACTCTGGGATGAGAGTCCAGCATTGCAAGACTCTCTTATAGGTTGAGACTCTAGTTGAATGCCTGACCCTCAAAACAATGTCATGTTGGAGACATTCCTATCGCCAGGTTATCCGTCACATTTTTCTCAGTGTTCCACTAAAATCTCATAAGCCATTTATATAAGTCCCTACGAGAACCGCCCTGTACCTGCAGACCCAATACACTTCACAGCATCCACAGTAAACTTTGGTTCACATCACATGTACTCATGTCCCATTGAAGATAAAACGTTATGCAATGTTTCAGAACGTTTCCATATGGCTCCTAATCATGGCCAAACGTTAAATACGTTATTTCGACGTAAAATAACCAGTTTTTGTTAGCTGGGGTAATTATTCTAACCTGGTGCGGCCCTGTGCGATGACCCCGTGGGAGGGGGAGTCCCCGGGTCCAGACTCCATCGGAACTCTGAAACGACTGATCAGGAAGTCCACGTCCTCGTCCTCTGACGTGTCGTTCCCAGCGTTCTTTACTTTGACCTTCACCATGGCGCCACCCTATGTGGACAGTAAAAGCAGATGTCGTGAAGAAGACCCATGCATCTCGGCCGAAATATTGAACGCGATTCTTACATTTATAAATCCACATTCCACAAAACACCTTTCATACTACACTAGTCATTCTACACTATCATACCAATATCATGTTACTATTAGATTATTATTAATGAACGTTTAAGGTGTTTAATAGGGTCGTGTGTACAGAATTTGACTATCGTATACCCCAAGAGTATTTATGGGAACAGTAGCGTACACCTTGCTATGCAACCTGTAGATATGCCCCATTTCTATACTACTTACAGAAACTTATGGATGGCATTATCGATGAATCCTATTCTGTCAGGCTACAAAGGGGTCATTTTAATCTCTGCACTTTTTAATCTCTGTAGTTTAACTGTAGTTTGTAGTGGTGGCTTACGGTGTATGGCTCTCTGAAGGTGAAGGAGATGGGGTTGTCTGTGCCATTAGGAGAGCCGATTTCCTCACCGAACCAAATGTCCTCATCATCTGGTACAACACCTGTGGTCACGTGTCCTCCCGCGCAGTCATCATCACTCTCTGATCTATTGGCAAGGATAGTTGTATTAGGAGTGGGAGTACATACAAGTAATCTACTTCTACTTCGATGTTCACGTATTAATTATATTTGTAGCATTGGTGTATTCTTGAGGCAAATTTAGAAGATGTTCAGTGTCCCATTTCAATTGCTCCGTCAATTATCAACCACAACCACAACCACAACCACAACCAGCTATTCACAAAACAGACAAAAGAGAAAAATATATTTACGTCTATGGTTTATTGGTAAATTGTGGGTGAATATGTCCACCACTAATTGTCCACACATTATTAAGAATTAAGTCAATCAAACCGGGCTAAGTGCTTTTATCAATGTATAATTATATCCATTGTTTTATTATATATATTTCATTTTCATTTCATTTTTGTATAAAGAATTAGGTAGAGTTACCCTTGGTAGTGGTCAGCACAGAGCGTAAAAGTGTGATCACATGACTGGGTGGGACAGGGGTCAGCCCGCTGACCGTCACAGCATCTACCGTCATCCAGCTTGCCTCCAGGGTTAACATAACGCACCAACTGAACCTGCAGTGTGTGGCTGCTCTCACTCATCTGTAAACACGAGGCAACAAGATTGTCATCTGTTAGCACGAGGCAATAATGTAATAGGGTAGCTTCACTCGGGCTTCACCCTATGTTACAAAAACGTCGGGAACCAAAGCCTTGCACAAGTGTTTCCGTAAGCCTGTATATATGGGTTCATCGACACCACACTAATTCGAGCTATCTTGTACACTCTGATTAGCCCTCAGTGCAACTATTTTGTATCATATCGGTTATTACATTTACCACACGCTATGCCTGAGCTGCAAACAAATAATCAAATCAAATCAAACCAATCAATGTTAGCCTGAGAACTTGCAAATGGGAAAAAACCAAATGTATTCTGTTAGCACGAGGCAATGTTAGCCTGAGCAAAGAAACACTCATCTGTTTACAAACACGAGGCAATAACGTGTGTTCCGTAAACAGGCAATGTCAGCTAGAGCAATGAAATACTCATTTGTAATATATATCTTCTATCAGCACGAGGCAATGTTACGACTAAATCAAAACCAACAGGAGCATGTGAGAGAGTAATTATTTAGGACGTTGCCGCATTGAGTCACTTACATCTTCAGAGCAGTCGTATCCTGTCCATCCTTCCGTACAGAGACATTGGTAGCCATGGGGTAGGTTAGGTACGCACGTGCCATTGTTCTGACACAGCTGCATGGGGCAGTAGACGATCTCCTCAGCACATTGTACACCTGCCAATCAAAGTGGTGAGCCATCAGCCATCTTACAATGTTACTGACGTTTTAATATCATAGTGTATTCAACATCTTCTGGTACATTTATGGAGAAATCTAATTTCTACGACAATGTAATTTTAATTTCATGACTCATACTGTACATCTCAAAACCAATACGATATATAACACACTTATCAATAGTGATGCAGCTATGCGTATGCAGCCAGGCCAACCAAGGCAATAAACCGTTTCCTTTTTACTTATAGGAGTCTCCCTGTTACTCCTCTAATCAACATGGCATTAGCAAATTTACAATGTCCACATATGTACTATAGCCTGCTAAGGTTTTATTTATTGGTTGTAATTTGAATGGACACGCTTACTGAGGGACTAAACAATGAATTATATTTGTCTTCGGGAGTCACATTTACTCAACAACAGGGGATGATGGATGTGTGGGGCGGGAGAGGGGAGGGGTAGAAGACTTCAACCCCTTGAAAACATACTAACCCGAGTAGCCAGGGTCACAGACACAGCCAAAACCACCTTCTAGATCCACCACACAGTTCCCATTGTTGCCACAGGGGGCACCACTGCAGGCAGTGAGCTGCTCACAATGTGTTCCCAGCATACCATCTGGACATGTGCACGTGTAGCCGTTTACTTGGTCTGTACATGTGCCATTGTTCATGCACGGTCCTGATGAACACTCATTGACATCCTCCTCGCACAACCGGCCTGAGAAACCTGCCGCGCAGGCGCACCGGAAGTGGTTCACAGCGTCCTCACATGTTCCACCATTTAGACAGACGATAGACAGACACTCGTCTGTGTTGGTCTCACAGTTGGATCCTGAGTGTGGAAATTGCAATAAAACATGTGAATAAGCAGGCTGCTACTAAAGTGGAGTGATGATAATACAAGATGTCATACTTGGTCATTTCAGTACAAAATATATATAAGCCAATAATTCTTGGCCCAAAGTCTTAGTTAGAAAAGTTGTGCGAATTTATAATTTCAAATAATTTATAAAGTCTCTACTATACCTTCAAAACCTTCATCACACTTGCACTCGTATCCATCAACCTTATCATGGCATTCGCCAAACTGGCATGGATCACTGGCACAGTCATCTGTGTTTTCCTCACAATGGTCGCCTTCATAACCATCCATGCATTCACACTCATAACCACCAATCAGGTCGATACAAATGCCACCATTCTTGCATGGTTCGCCATAGCATTCGTTCTTCTCAGTACCACAGTCTGGATCTATAAAGATACGAAAGTAACACAAATCAGCTAATATACTAATCAGATTAACCCAGAAAAAGACTGGACGCCAGATGGACAGTTGAATTGCATTCAGGTTCGTCCTTAGTGCATTTGTATGACGTTCACTTGTTTAAATAGTCCTATAATAAATACATAAAGGATATATGATACCGTCCTCAGAAAACCAGCATATTACATCAGTTACTTGAAACTGGACAAGCTGTCAGGGCGAGACCTTTTTACAGACGCTCTCCCCGGGCCGAGCCTTTGCTCAATATCATAGAGTTATATTGACTATAGTCAATGCTCACTCAGCCATCGCATCAACTATAGTTGATGCTCGACCATTCATTGTATCAACTATGTTGATGCTCGGCCATAAAGGGTTAAATTCCCCCTGGAACCAAATCTACACGAAAAAAATCCAATTTTTTTAAGGTTACTTTTTATGAATCAGCTTTTTAAAATCTATTTGAGTATATATCATAGGATACAGTGCATTAAGAGCTGATTTATGATTTTCAGTTTCACGTAATGACTCATGTTCGAGATATGATTCCTGCAAGAATTGCCAGTATCTTAGTGTATAGTATCTCATTTTTAAGATCCTAACTCAAACTTTAATCATGAATTCCCCCCCCCCTAGATATCCCCTTTCACTGGCCTGGTCATATATAGCTAGAAAATATTAAAAAAACTATTGAAATAATGATTGAAGTTCCGAACAGGTACCTGAGAATAAAAAAACAAAGACAAGGGTGCACTTAGGTCCCGTTCCCTATATAAGTGCCTCTACATAAGTGCCTCTACATGGGTAAAATTTGACACGTGCGACACGGCCCCTTTAAAAATCGACACGTGCGACACGGCCCCCTTTAAAAATCGACGGACACAGGCATTCTTATAAGGCCCCAGTATACTCTATATACTTAAAAATCGACACGATAACTAGGCGCCTTCTTGCTAAAAATCGACACGGCAACACGGTCAAATCTGAGGGTACCCATGTAGAGGCACATATAACCTTAGGTTAAAACAATCTAAGCTAACATTGTTGCAAGCAATACTGGGCTACTTGGCTCTATTGCCCCTAACATAAGATATTCAAAAATACAGTACATTTACGCTCATAATGATTAACATAGTAACGCAATTTGTGAATTCAATAACAAGCAAAGCTACAAGACTGCTGCGATACTGGGATGCTCTGCTTTTTACCTTCCCTAACCTACTCTATGCAAGAGATACTCAACTGCAACGAGACCTCATCATAGAAAAAACAGTTACTAAACTTTCCTGGCTAGGTCTTGCTGTGCTCGAAAAGGCTATATTTCAGGCTCATAACGATGATCATAGTAATGCATGGAGATATATGTATGCCACTCAGCTGACAGGTAGAAGTGCACACTGACCTGAGTAACCTGGTGCACATGTACAGTTGTACCCGTCGACCCCATCAGTACAACTCCCACCATTTTGACAGGGATTGCTTGCACATTCATCTATATCAGTTTCACAAAGTTCACCCTCAAAGCCATGGGCACAAGCACATAGATATTCCTCAATACGATCTTGGCATGTGGCTCCATTCTGACAAGGATCACTGGCACACTCGTCGACATCTACATCACAGTTCATGTCGTCCCGGCCATCAGCACACAGACATAGGTAGCCATTGATACCATCATCACAAGTGGCCTCATCTATGCAAGGGTTGCTTGAACACTCATCAATGTTGGTTTCACAATGCGGGTCTGTTTCAGGGAGAAAGAGATGGCTGTCAGTAATCAATGTGCCCCACCCAAGCCCCACTTGCCTCCCAACTATGTACACCAAGTTGTAACCCAGGTGCAAAATAGACAACAAATGGAAAATACCCGGGCTTCTCAAGCAAGTCTAGCAAGTCAAGACAAATAGATTTCACTGACCTGTAAATCCTGATAGACATGTGCAATTATACCCATTGACTTCATCTGTACATTTCCCACCGTTTTGACAAGGATCACTGGCACATTCATCCGTGTCAGTCTCACACTGATCCCCTTCAAGCCCATCTTCACAGGCACATGTGTAACTAGCGACTCCATCGTGACATGTGCCTCCATTCTGACATGGCTCACTGGCACAATCGTCCGTGTCGTTCTGGCACAGATCTCCTTCAAACCCATCAGCACATTGACAGGTGTGACCATTCAGTACATCTACACATGTGGCGCCATTCTCACAAGGGGAGCTGGCACACTCATCTGTGTCCTCCTCACAATTTGGATCTAAAAGGGGACAAATGGTGGACAGTTGGCCATTTCTTCTTAGAATCGCAACGTTGATACTCCCCTTAGCAATTTGTGAATTCAATAACAAGCAAAGCTACAAGACTGCTGCGATACTGGGATGCTCTGCTTTTTACCTTCCCTAACCTACTCTATGCAAGAGATACTCAACTGCAACGAGACCTCATCATAGAAAAAACTGTTACTAAACTTTCCTGGCTAGGTCTTGCTGTGCTCGAAAAGGCTATATTTCAGGCTCATAACGATGATCATAGTAATGCATGGAGATATATGTATGCCACTCAGCTGACAAGTAGAAGTGCACACTGACCTGAATAACCTGGTGCACATGTACAGTTGTACCCGTCGACCCCATCAGTACAACTCCCACCATTTTGACAGGGATTGCTTGCACATTCATCTATATCAGTTTCACAAAGTTCACCCTCAAAGCCATGGGCACAAGCACATAGATATTCCTCAATACGATCTTGGCATGTGGCTCCATTCTGACAAGGATCACTGGCACACTCGTCGACATCTACATCACAGTTCATGTCGTCCCGGCCATCAGCACACAGACATAGGTAGCCATTGATACCATCATCACAAGTGGCCTCATCTATGCAAGGGTTGCTTGAACACTCATCAATGTTGGTTTCACAATGCGGGTCTGTTTCAGGGAGAAAGAGATGGCTGTCAGTAATCAATGTGCCCCACCCAAGCCCCACTTGCCTCCCAACTATGTACACCAAGTTGTAACCCAGGTGCAAAATAGACAACAAATGGAAAATACCCGGGCTTCTCAAGCAAGTCTAGCAAGTCAAGACAAATAGATTTCACTGACCTGTAAATCCTGATAGACATGTGCAATTATACCCATTGACTTCATCTGTACATTTCCCACCGTTTTGACAAGGATCACTGGCACATTCATCCGTGTCAGTCTCACACTGATCCCCTTCAAGCCCATCTTCACAGGCACATGTGTAACTAGCGACTCCATCGTGACATGTGCCTCCATTCTGACATGGCTCACTGGCACAATCGTCCGTGTCGTTCTGGCACAGATCTCCTTCAAACCCATCAGCACATTGACAGGTGTGACCATTCAGTACATCTACACATGTGGCGCCATTCTCACAAGGGGAGCTGGCACACTCATCTGTGTCCTCCTCACAATTTGGATCTAAAAGGGGACAAATGGTGGACAGTTGGCCATTTCTTCTTAGAATCGCAACGTTGATACTCCCCTTAGCAATTTGTGAATTCAATAACAAGCAAAGCTACAAGACTGCTGCGATACTGGGATGCTCTGCTTTTTACCTTCCCTAACCTACTCTATGCAAGAGATACTCAACTGCAACGAGACCTCATCATAGAAAAAACTGTTACTAAACTTTCCTGGCTAGGTCTTGCTGTGCTCGAAAAGGCTATATTTCAGGCTCATAACGATGATCATAGTAATGCATGGAGATATATGTATGCCACTCAGCTGACAAGTAGAAGTGCACACTGACCTGAATAACCTGGTGCACATGTACAGTTGTACCCGTCGACCCCATCAGTACAACTCCCACCATTTTGACAGGGATTGCTTGCACATTCATCTATATCAGTTTCACAAAGTTCACCCTCAAAGCCATGGGCACAAGCACATAGATATTCCTCAATACGATCTTGGCATGTGGCTCCATTCTGACAAGGATCACTGGCACACTCGTCGACATCTACATCACAGTTCATGTCGTCCCGGCCATCAGCACACAGACATAGGTAGCCATTGATACCATCATCACAAGTGGCCTCATCTATGCAAGGGTTGCTTGAACACTCATCAATGTTGGTTTCACAATGCGGGTCTGTTTCAGGGAGAAAGAGATGGCTGTCAGTAATCAATGTGCCCCACCCAAGCCCCACTTGCCTCCCAACTATGTACACCAAGTTGTAACCCAGGTGCAAAATAGACAACAAATGGAAAATACCCGGGCTTCTCAAGCAAGTCTAGCAAGTCAAGACAAATAGATTTCACTGACCTGTAAATCCTGATAGACATGTGCAATTATACCCATTGACTTCATCTGTACATTTCCCACCGTTTTGACAAGGATCACTGGCACATTCATCCGTGTCAGTCTCACACTGATCCCCTTCAAGCCCATCTTCACAGGCACATGTGTAACTAGCGACTCCATCGTGACATGTGCCTCCATTCTGACATGGCTCACTGGCACAATCGTCCGTGTCGTTCTGGCACAGATCTCCTTCAAACCCATCAGCACATTGACAGGTGTGACCATTCAGTACATCTACACATGTGGCGCCATTCTCACAAGGGGAGCTGGCACACTCATCTGTGTCCTCCTCACAATTTGGATCTAAAAGGGGACAAATGGTGGACAGTTGGCCATTTCTTCTTAGAATCGCAACGTTGATACTCCCCTTAGCAATTTGTGAATTCAATAACAAGCAAAGCTACAAGACTGCTGCGATACTGGGATGCTCTGCTTTTTACCTTCCCTAACCTACTCTATGCAAGAGATACTCAACTGCAACGAGACCTCATCATAGAAAAAACTGTTACTAAACTTTCCTGGCTAGGTCTTGCTGTGCTCGAAAAGGCTATATTTCAGGCTCATAACGATGATCATAGTAATGCATGGAGATATATGTATGCCACTCAGCTGACAAGTAGAAGTGCACACTGACCTGAATAACCTGGTGCACATGTACAGTTGTACCCGTCGACCCCATCAGTACAACTCCCACCATTTTGACAGGGATTGCTTGCACATTCATCTATATCAGTTTCACAAAGTTCACCCTCAAAGCCATGGGCACAAGCACATAGATATTCCTCAATACGATCTTGGCATGTGGCTCCATTCTGACAAGGATCACTGGCACACTCGTCGACATCTACATCACAGTTCATGTCGTCCCGGCCATCAGCACACAGACATAGGTAGCCATTGATACCATCATCACAAGTGGCCTCATCTATGCAAGGGTTGCTTGAACACTCATCAATGTTGGTTTCACAATGCGGGTCTGTTTCAGGGAGAAAGAGATGGCTGTCAGTAATCAATGTGCCCCACCCAAGCCCCACTTGCCTCCCAACTATGTACACCAAGTTGTAACCCAGGTGCAAAATAGACAACAAATGGAAAATACCCGGGCTTCTCAAGCAAGTCTAGCAAGTCAAGACAAATAGATTTCACTGACCTGTAAATCCTGATAGACATGTGCAATTATACCCATTGACTTCATCTGTACATTTCCCACCGTTTTGACAAGGATCACTGGCACATTCATCCGTGTCAGTCTCACACTGATCCCCTTCAAGCCCATCTTCACAGGCACATGTGTAACTAGCGACTCCATCGTGACATGTGCCTCCATTCTGACATGGCTCACTGGCACAATCGTCCGTGTCGTTCTGGCACAGATCTCCTTCAAACCCATCAGCACATTGACAGGTGTGACCATTCAGTACATCTACACATGTGGCGCCATTCTCACAAGGGGAGCTGGCACACTCATCTGTGTCCTCCTCACAATTTGGATCTAAAAGGGGACAAATGGTGGACAGTTGGCCATTTCTTCTTAGAATCGCAACGTTGATACTCCCCTTAGCAATTTGTGAATTCAATAACAAGCAAAGCTACAAGACTGCTGCGATACTGGGATGCTCTGCTTTTTACCTTCCCTAACCTACTCTAAGCAAGAGATACTCAACTGCAACGAGACCTCATCATAGAAAAAACAGTTACTAAACTTTCCTGGCTAGGTCTTGCTGTGCTCGAAAAGGCTATATTTCAGGCTCATAACGATGATCATAGTAATGCATGGAGATATATGTATGCCACTCAGCTGACAGGTAGAAGTGCACACTGACCTGAATAACCTGGTGCACATGTACAGTTGTACCCGTCGACCCCATCAGTACAACTCCCACCATTTTGACAGGGATTGCTTGCACATTCATCTATATCAGTTTCACAAAGTTCACCCTCAAAGCCATGGGCACAAGCACATAGATATTCCTCAATACGATCTTGGCATGTGGCTCCATTCTGACAAGGATCACTGGCACACTCGTCGACATCTACATCACAGTTCATGTCGTCCCGGCCATCAGCACACAGACATAGGTAGCCATTGATACCATCATCACAAGTGGCCTCATCTATGCAAGGGTTGCTTGAACACTCATCAATGTTGGTTTCACAATGCGGGTCTGTTTCAGGGAGAAAGAGATGGCTGTCAGTAATCAATGTGCCCCACCCAAGCCCCACTTGCCTCCCAACTATGTACACCAAGTTGTAACCCAGGTGCAAAATAGACAACAAATGGAAAATACCCGGGCTTCTCAAGCAAGTCTAGCAAGTCAAGACAAATAGATTTCACTGACCTGTAAATCCTGATAGACATGTGCAATTATACCCATTGACTTCATCTGTACATTTCCCACCGTTTTGACAAGGATCACTGGCACATTCATCCGTGTCAGTCTCACACTGATCCCCTTCAAGCCCATCTTCACAGGCACATGTGTAACTAGCGACTCCATCGTGACATGTGCCTCCATTCTGACATGGCTCACTGGCACAATCGTCCGTGTCGTTCTGGCACAGATCTCCTTCAAACCCATCAGCACATTGACAGGTGTGACCATTCAGTACATCTACACATGTGGCGCCATTCTCACAAGGGGAGCTGGCACACTCATCTGTGTCCTCCTCACAATTTGGATCTAAAAGGGGACAAATGGTGGACAGTTGGCCATTTCTTCTTAGAATCGCAACGTTGATACTCCCCTTAGCAATTTGTGAATTCAATAACAAGCAAAGCTACAAGACTGCTGCGATACTGGGATGCTCTGCTTTTTACCTTCCCTAACCTACTCTATGCAAGAGATACTCAACTGCAACGAGACCTCATCATAGAAAAAACAGTTACTAAACTTTCCTGGCTAGGTCTTGCTGTGCTCGAAAAGGCTATATTTCAGGCTCATAACGATGATCATAGTAATGCATGGAGATATATGTATGCCACTCAGCTGACAGGTAGAAGTGCACACTGACCTGAATAACCTGGTGCACATGTACAGTTGTACCCGTCGACCCCATCAGTACAACTCCCACCATTTTGACAGGGATTGCTTGCACATTCATCTATATCAGTTTCACA